>CM072529.1:17778333-18471666 GCA_036898165.1 Silybum marianum
GTTTCAATTTGGAAGAGATTTTATAGTCGAGTAAGTTGTTAATACAACATTGAAATCAGTTAAGTGGGACCCTAAGCTATTTTTAAGGTGCTATGAACCGCCTAAGGTTGGAGACAACCGAAATTCTAGTGTTGGTAAAGTGATTTAGCCAATGTTCAAAGTTTGTCAAGGTATGTGGAGGTAATCTCGTGAAAATGGACTGTTTGTTTGGGAAGTGTTATCATTTGAGGTCTTTTTCGTAGGATTGTTATCTAATTATGGGATGGATGTATGGCAAACCATCTGTCGGATTTATGTTCGAAGTTGTGTGACTTTAGAATCGTTGCTCGTGCCCTTATGGTACAAACGCTATGCAGAAAAGAATTGTATGCTATCATCGTCGGGAGAATTTTAAGTCGAGGTTCTATGTTTCGGAGAAAACCCGAACTTGTGAGAATCAAACCATCCATTATGTGTGGCATTAAATCTTGGATCGACATTAGATTTCGAGGACGAAATCATTCTAAGGATGGGAGGATTGTAACACCCGGATTTTTAGTATCCATAATTTCAAGTTTCGTATGTTTTTTTACCTTAGTATAGTCATTTAAAAGTATCGTGGATGTTGATTGAGTCGGTTATCGCTTTTGGCAAAAAAAATCAAGTTTTGGTCAGAACTTGCATTGCTCGCGCTCGCATGCCTATTTTTCTCGCGCCCGCTAGCAAACCCCAAAAAGTGGGCAGAAGTTATCTCGCGCCCGCACACCTATTTTCCTCGCGCTCGCTAGCATCTGGAAAACCCTTTTTAAATACGATTTTTTGCCCTTCATTTCCCCATTTTCTCATTTGTTTCTTCTCCTACTCACCTCTCTCCCTCTCATTCTTGGTTCTTGGTCACTTGTTACTTCCAATCGATTTCTTCATAAGAGTTTGTGAGATTAAGAGTGGAAACTAAAGCTAAAGGATTGAAGCTCAAGATCTTCATCTTCATCTTCCACCATTGTTGACCTAGCTTTCGAGCTTTTTCCTAAAAACGAAATGTGAGTCTATCCTAACCTTATAAACCTTTGTTCTTGTTAAAACCTTTCATTTTAACCTCCTAGAACTTTGATTTTGTTGTATCTTCCAATTTTGGGGTTTTGACAATTTTAAGAGATTTTAGGTTTTTGAGTAGTGTTTTCATGGATCTAATCCTTGGGAGTTATTATTGGTATATCTAATTTGCTTATGAACTAGATATGGTTTCTAGTGAAGGAAGATTTGCAGATCTGGACGTTTCTTTAAATGGAGCTTTTGGGGTAAACCTAGATTTAGTCTAAATCTAGCAAGGTGAGTTTAAGTTGCTTTGTGAAAATGGTGTACATGCCAAAAATGTCCATTTTGATATATTAACATGTTTTACTTGCTATTTGTCAAGTATTTGAGTATTTTGATAATATGCAATTATTTGATATAAATGGTTTTATAAATCTTACAAATGTTATATTTGGATTTTGACACTTTGATGAATAAAGCATATTTGATGAGAGGTTTTGATGTTTTATTTATAAATGGAGATTATTTGGTGTCAATGACATTTTGAGGATATTGGATTTATAAACCTACGGAATTTACATGTTATGACATTATGGGACATTTTGTAAAAATACATGAATATGAGTTCATTTGGAAAAAGGGTGCGTCTCAACAAGTGTTTCCGGTTATTATATAAATGTTGAGTTATAGAGCATTTGCTCGGTTTTGACTAAAAAGGGTCTCATGGACATTTGTCCGAGTTGAATAATATTTTACACGTTTTGGGTGCGTTGGTGTGTCGTGTAATTTTATGTCTTCCCAACTTGAGAAATAATTTATTATTGGAAAATAACTTTTGAACAAAAAGTTGGTGTTGGGAAATTGTCAATATGTCTTGCTTGACGTATTTGATTTATAGACTAAAATGTAACGGATCCATAGGCATTTAGTCGGTTATAAGACGGGATGGTTATCCCCTTTCGGTCACGTTTGAAGTCATCAAGGGCCTAGCATTTTGTTGTTGGTTGTTGCCGACTGCCATTGACTATTACGTCATCGAGGGCCTAGCATTATGTTGTTGGTTGTTGCCAACTGCCATTGACTCTTACGTACATGCTAAATTAGGGTCATCGAGGGCCTGCCATTTATTATGTTGTTGGTTGTTACCGACTGCCTTGACCCTAGCACGAGCTTTAATTGGCATCATCGAGGGCCTTGCATATATTGTATTGTTGATGTGTTGCCAATAGCCATTGATCTCAGCTAGGATCATCGAGGGCCTCACAATTATGTTGTTGGTTGCTGCCAATTGCCATTGATTCCTTTCATAAGCTTAACATTTAAAAGTGGCCCACTTAGGTGTTCCGTCACTACAAATGGTAAATCGGGTCTCCCTCGTTATCTTCGGATATTTTTATCCCTTTACGTTTATAAACTTATTCATGGTTGTGTGAGTATTGTAATTGGTATCACGTTAAATGAGTATTTCTATTTAAAGATTTCACTTCTAATGTCATTTTGGTCTAAAGTTTTTTTTTTTATTATTGAACTATTGAATTTGGGGAAAGATTTTGCTTTTATAATAAAGTTATTTTCCTTTGAGAATTATATTTTAGAGTAACTACGATTTTGGTCCCTGTGGTTTACCATTTATAACGATTTCGGTCCCTGTGGTTACATTTTGCTTCTATTTTGGTCCTTACATCTAACAGAGCTAACGGAGCCATTAAGAAAGTTTTGAAATTTTACATATTTAATCCTTGTGTTATATAAATTTTAAATATTTAATCCTAAATTTCATTTATTGTATTACTAACTATAATTTGGCACTTATATATATATATATATATTATCATTTTTGTTTTTCCTTCTTTAATATATTTTAATACTATAAATATATTATTTTTTATATATATTTTGATACTTTTTTATATACTTATAATTACTAAAAATAAATTACTCTGTTAATAATTTAAAATAAATATAAAACTTTGAAAAAAAACATCACTTATTTATAAATAATTTTAATAATTCACAATTTTTTCTCATTTTAAACCAATTCGTTTTTTTTAAATTAATAAAAAAATCAACCGTTTTTAAATAAATAACAAAACTTTGATTAAATAATAAAAAGAGTTATTAATTAAAATATTTAAAAAGTTATTTATTTTAGTAATTATAAGTAAATAAAAAAAGTATCAAAATATATATAAAAAATAACATATATATAGTATTAAAATACATTAAAGAGGAAAAATAAAAATGATAATATATATATATATATATAAGTGTCAAATTTTAGTTAGTAATATAATAAATGAAATTTAGGATTAGATATTTAAAATTTATATAACACAAGGACTAAAGATATAAATTTTCAAAACTTTTTTAACAGCTCCGTTAACTCTGTTAGAAGTAAGGACCAAAATGGAAGCAAAATGAAACCACAGGCACCAAAAAAGCAGTTTTTAAACCATAGGGACCATAATCGTTATAAATGGTAAACCATAAGGACCAAAATCGTAGTTTACTCTATATTTTATCAAGCAAGTCTTTTGGTTTCAAATCAATCATAAATATGTTATAAACTCTTGAGCTCACTAGGCGTTAAGTCTAACCATTTTTCTTTGTCGGCATGTGCATCATGTTATCATTGGGATTGGTACTAGCCACATGTGTGGAATTGAGTGCTAGAAAGTGGCACGATAAAGATTAGACTCTTGGTGATATTTTCCACATTCGGAGATAGCGACTTTTCTAGGTTTAGTAGCACCCGATCGTAATCATGTCTTAGTAGAAGACTTGGTTTATCTTTTGTAGTGATTTATTACTATTTGTTGTTTGAGGAAATTTAAATATTGTTTTATAAGAAATGATTTGTCTTCCAATTGGTGTAATATTGGAAATTTTAAATTAGTCGCTATTTCTATATTTCAGGGTGTTACAGAAACGGTTTCAGTTATAACAAGACTGTCTACTACATGTGTGAAATCTGATTAAGACTCAGTGATGCCTGAAGAATCCTTAGTAAAAATTCAGCGTCAATGATCAAATGAATCTTCCTCAACAAGATTAGATTTTGTCTTATTCTATATGCACAAAGGACAACCTAGACCCATCAGGGAACTACATGTACTAAGTGTCTTTATTGCTCCCCACATGCTTACCAACCCTAAGGGTCAACTATTCATATGCAGCCAAAAGCCTGCATAAACTGAAAACTGGTAGTTCTGAAGCGGTTTCGGTTCCAAAGGCGGGTACCCGATTCCGATGCTCACCCCTAAATGTTGCTATCACTGAACCGCTTCAGATCACGAGTTATTCCTCTCTTTCTTCAGATAGGTCTTCGACTATCTTTGAATGTTCTTTGATGTGAGTGTTGTTCTACAGATCTTCTAAGCTCAGATAATGTTCCTGACTTTCAGCGATCACTGAGTGCAATCAGTATATGCTATCATTGAATCTGAACAATAACCTAAACTTGAATTTTTCACTAAGTATAGAGAGGAATCATACTCAAATCACTGAAAGAAGTTTGGATCAACATCGGCCTTATTTATTAGATACTTGATAGTGGACTTGTTGGTTTGGACTATCACCTGGTGCCAATGAGATAAGATCGAAACCGATAAAAAGCAAAACTACAACAACCAACTTTTTTTTGGTGGTGGTGTAATTAATTTGAGCATCGATCAAAGTCTTGTTTGCATAGTAAATTGGGTGAAATACTTTATCCCATTTTTTCCCTAATGGCCTAATAGCTCGTAACGCACATGACCTCAAACGGTAATATCCAACCTTGAGCGATGACAATTGTGTCTGTAACAAGAGCGATTTTGATATTTTCAAAAGCCATTTTGCACTCCGAGGTAAATTCAAACTTTTGGTCCACATGCAAAAACTTACATAAAGGTTTCATAATTTTCAAAAAAAACCCTTGATAAACCTTCTATAAAACCCGGCATGCCCCAAGAAGCTTCTAATACCCTTGACCGAGTGAGATCATCTATGTAGAAGAGAAGTGAGGTCACTTCAAAGCGGGTAGTCGAGATTCAACTCCTAAGAACCCTTATAAAACCAAACAAATGTTCATGACCATAAAAGACATAACTATGAGGACTCTTCTTTGTCTGTATTTCTTGTGTGACTTGTACAATCATCTGCCTAGACCACATAACAATTCGAAGACATCATGTCTACCAGTCAATCATAGAGTATGTACAACTCACAAGTGAAGGTTCAAAGGGTAACATCAACCTATCATTTGCAAGATTCGACTTTTGCGGTTTGTATTAGTTTTCTTCTGTTTCAGACCAATTCTCATTAATGCAGGGTTAGATAGAAAATATATGTTTTTTTCTAGTTTTAGACTCGAATAAAACGACGGATCATGATCTTTCTGTCAATAATTCAGTTAGATTTTGTTCTCATTAATGAGAATTTGGTAACGTTATTAAGTTTGTTGAAAACGGACATCGGGTAAATGAGAAATCGAGTCTTAAAGTAGGGTCATTAAGAATGTATCAAAGAGGTCATTATATGGGAAATGATAATGTTATAAAAATATCTCGACATTTTTTTTATAGTTAAACGGTACAACCATTTGAAAAAAATTCTGGATCTGTCCCTGTCATGGACGGTATCAAATAAGGTTGTCTTACATGCAAGTCTCCTATGGATGATTATTTTGGGATTTTGTTGTTAAGTTTTTGTTCATGTCGACACCCGACAAGCACAACAATTAAGTCGACTAGATTATGATAACCCATCCCACATCGATTGCATGACCTTTAAACTTTTTTTTAGCCAAATGTTACGACTTAATAATAACTTTCCAAATAGCATGGTCACATCACACATGACACAAAAGCACATTCCGTCAAAAAAATTATGGTCCACAACTCAAAGATGAGTTCTAGAACATCTCCAATGCAAGGTTTTTATTAGAAAAAAATGTTGTGTTATAAAAACTACCATCGTAGAGAGGTTCTTATAAAAGAATCTAATATGACATAGGTGCTTGAACAAAAACCTTGATTTTTACCATAATTTTTGTGAGAATTGACATTTTATTTATTTTTTATGTTATTTTTCTTGACTTTATGTAATATATATTAATATTATTTATTTAATGGGATCTACAAAAATCAGTTCCTGTAAGAATTACCATTGTCGAGTTTTTCGAGATTTTAAATAATTCTTAAGTTGATAAGGTGGACATGAGATGATAAAAAAAAAGTATAAAAAGAAGGTTATTGTAAGAATGGACATGCTCCTCAAGATACGTCAAAGATGTATAAAATGCTCAAGTAACACAACCAAACCAAAACAACTCTCTCTATGAGACAAGATTTTAACAAAGGTAAAATTCCCCTAATAAAGGAAGTTGCAAATATAACCCTCCTAAGTTTGAAGAGTGGAGAAGTATAATAATTGTAACAATTTTACTTTTAAGAAAGTCATTGTGCAAAAGGGTTTATAATCAGCAATCTCGGAATCATTAATTAATTATCTGGTTGGAGTCTCAACGTAAACGCTTTAAGAGATAGAAGAACATCTTTTAACCTCAGTTTAGTTGCAGGGTCGATCAAATCGCCATCGTTACTGAACTTTGCAGGAGGTTGGAACGCGTTCACAACAAACTCGGGCTTGTTTATAAAATGAAGATCAAGAAAAACACCAATTTGCCGAAGATGATACTGTGACCGCCCTCCGCCAAACCCACCTCCCGCACTTACGATTGCCGCCGGCTTATTGGCCCATACATTTGGTGATCTAGATGCCCAATCCAATGCATTCTTTAAGGGTGCTAGTGCCATGAAATATAAACCATTAGATATTTTATATCTTTTCTTATTCTACCAGTTACATAAATATACGTCATTATTTATTTAATAAAGTATAAACTTATGTGATTGATAGACATAAAGTAGACATTAAACTTGGAACAAAACATATAATAATGATGATAATATTAACAATAATAATAGGAGATGCTAAAATCAAATTTCAAAAGAACCCTTGTATAAATAATTACATAAACAAGTGAAAAAAACATGTCAACAATGTAAAACAATATAAAAAATATACACAAGTAACAAGTTATAGATAGACACAATTGTATCGACTATAACATAACATTTACAATTTAGATGTATGAAACATATTTTGTTTTTGTGTTTGTATATATGAAACATATTTATATATTATTTTTCATATGTGAAAATAAACACATATAATTACATATATATATATATATATATATGAAACAAACATGTACGTTTCTCACCTGGATCGTTTCAATATATTTGCTATAGTATAGAAACTCTTTTTCAAAATTAATTAAGAAAATATAAAATAGAGAATTTTTTGGTAAAATTCTTTTATGAGAATAAAGAAAACTTATCTCCAATGTATTTATTATAATAGAGAAAATAAAGATTTTTAGACTAAATCACACTTCAATAAATTCTTCAAACTTCTCTTCAAAACAGAAAAAATAAGAAGATAGAATATAACATTTCCAAAAAATGGTGGCACGAGTTTTTAGCATCATTTGAATGATTTCTTTTTCTTTGTTCACTTCCCAACAAAGAAATCCAGATACCTGATAATTGTTTAAAGTTTAATATGTTATTGAATATTCTAATACTACTATCAAATAGTTATTTTAGTCCAACTTTTCCGTTTCATAGCCATTTTTTTTTTAAATTGACAAAATAGTCACTAGGGTCGTCATTGATAGGGTTTCCACGACGACCTCATCAAAAAACAATATACTTAGGGGCTATTTGGTAGTTGCTGAATGGTGTAGAGCTGGATGGTACAGAGGTCTGGATGGTACAGAGGTCTGGATGGTATAGAGGCTCTGTATGATATAGTGCAGAATGAAAAATGATTGTTTGGTAGTTGCTCTAAATGGATAGTCTGAATAAGAACAAATGACCATTTTACCCTTCTAATTGTTTTTTTGTTGAACTCAAGTTCCGGTTCGAAAATCGAACTCAAAATCAAACAATTAAACACAAATACACATTTAGACATTTCATCAAACAATTAAACACAAATACACACTTTGGGATCAACAAGAGAACAATCAAGAATCAACAAGCAATGAACAGTAGCTAATAAAAATTCAACAAGCAATAACCATTAACCAAAATTAGCGGCTAAAAGAAATCAACAAGCAATGATCAATCGGTGAACAGTAGCTAAAAATGCACAACGTTGAATAAACAAAATCCTTTTTGCAGAATAGAAGAAACAATAGCAAACATAATCTTTCTATATTATATTATATTATATGTATATGAAAAGGTTTTAAAAAATCCCCAATACCAAAATATCTTCGCTAAAGAAACAGTAGCAAACCAAAACCAATTACCTTTTTTTCTCGCTCTATCTCGATTGGCAAATGTTTCTATATTTATGTATATATTAAAAGGTTGAAAAAATATATCTTTTGTTTGTTGCCTGTTGACGGTGCCTATGGTACGGCTTCCGATTTTTTTTCAGATCCGGAGTTATATCAGAGGTTGTCACCGAGATAGAAACCACAATGACGGAGACTATCACCGATGGTGACGGCGTGGGATGATTTGCACGGGAGGAAGGAGACATCTGGAGGGAGGGAGAAACCGTGTGAACTGTGAGACAGAGGGAGACGACCGGCGAGATGGCGGTGGACGGCGGCGGACAGCGGCCGGCGTTTCGTGGAAGGGCCTTCGTGGGAGAAGATGGAGCAGTCTTGGAAGAGAAACCAGGGAGAAATGGAGAAATCGTGAAAGATTGGAGATGAGCTGATGGAGGCGCTTCTACAAATGATAGAGGGTATTTTGGGAACAAAAAGTGGTCTGAATGATTCCATAAGGGATTAGGGTTTACACGATTCAGAGCCTTTTTTTACACTTCTGAGGCTTAATTTATTTTGCCAAACAAGGTGGAACCTCTACCCGATTCAGAGGTAGCTCTGGATGGCCCCATCCAGAGCCAAACAAACAGCCCCTTAATTGCAATTTGGTCTCTGGTCGCCATGGCGACCCTAACCCCTGAAGTTTTAAAAATGACACTTAGGTCGCAATGGTGACCTAACGTTTTGACGACCAGAGAACAAAATGGAATAAAAAAAATCTTTTAGTGAGGTCGCAATAACAACCTGCCTTTTGGTGACCCTAATGGTTATTTTGTCAATTTTTGAAAGAAAATGATTAGGAGACGAAGTCTTTGGACTGAAACGGTTATTTGAGCAAAACCCCCTATCAAATATCATATAATCTATGCTTATTAGTTAGAGTGAATTACACTGGTGGGTTTGATCAAATTTTGGTACAAACTATTTACATTGGTGGACCCTAACCTTACATTTTTATAACACTCATGGTCCCTCCACTTAACACCGTTAGTTCGGCTACCGTTAAGTAAAATCAAGTGCATTGCACATGAGGGTAAAAATGAACATCCTTTCTCTTGTCTCTCTCTCTCTCTCTCTCTCTCTCCTGTCATCTTTCACCATTAACATTCTTGTTGGTGATTTTAGTGTCACCGGTCCATTTATGTGATTGTAAATAGCATGATGTCTATATGGGTTTTATACTGTGATCTAATTCAAGTTAGGTGGTGCGGAGTGCACGCTTGTTATAAGGCGAGTATGAACCCGGTAACGACTGAATACAACAAGGTTCAACTGGAACCCAGTCAAGCTCGACTGGTTCCATTCGAACTCTGTGAATTGGTGTTGGCATCTTCTGGAATACTCGACCGGCCGCAGAGCCGGTCCGAGTCTATACCGATGTCCTTCCGAAATACTCGACCGGCCGGTCCGAGCCGGTGTATTTGTAATTGGATTTGGAGTATAAGTGGGAAATGGGTCCCTGAAACTTCTAAGGCGTCCCTGAAGGGTCTCTGAAGGGTCCCTGAAGGGAGAGGTCCCTGAAAATTCTGAGGGGTCCAGGAAAGTCTGAAGGGTCTCTGAAGGGTCCCTGAAGGGAGAGGTCCCTGAAACTTCTGAGGGGTCCCTGAAAGTCTGAAGGGTCCCTGAAGGGTCCCTGAACTTCTGAAGGGTCCCTGAAGGGAGAGGTCCCTGAAACATATGAAGTATCCCTGAAACGGTTACTGTGCATTAAATGTGCAGTTTTTGAGCAGTTACTAGATTTGTGTAACTGACCACTACTCCTAAATTTCAGCCATGATTATTATTTCAGTTACGTTATTTTGAGTATAAATAAGAATTTATATTCATGAGTTTAAACGAACAAAGAGACGGTTTTTAGACACGGTTTTTGAACAATACTCCCATATACTCTCCAGAAAATTGCTTACGTTTTTGTGCCTAAGAACGCAAGTGTTTTGAGTCTTATCCTAGGTTGAATTTCGTGAAACCCAGGCATAGGGTCGAAATATCAATTCGGAAAGTGTCTCACACGATTCTCAATTTAATCCGGTGATCGATTACCCTTGTTTGCCTACACGGTTCCAACGATCGTTTTGATAGTTGGGACCACCCCCAACAATCGAATTGATATTTTGTGATGTCGATCATGGCTGAATCTGTGAAGGAGATGACTTCAAAGTTCGGAAAGCTGGAGAAGTTTGAAGGGGCTGACTTCAGACGTTGGCAGAAAAAGATGCACTTTCTGTTGACGACTCTGAAAGTGGTGTACGTGCTGAGTACCCCCATTCCTGAAATCATGGAGAACGAGACGTTGGAGCAGACCCGGAGGAGAGGTAAGTGGGAGAATGATGACTATATCTGCAGAGGTCATATTCTAAACGGTATGTGTAATTCCCTCTTTGATATCTACCAAAGTGCTGAAAGTGCGAAGGAGTTATGGGATTCCCTTGAGTCAAAATATATCGCTGAAGATGCTTCTAGTAAGAAGTTCTTGGTGAACGATTTTAATAATTATAAAATGGTTGACTCAAGGCCCGTAATGGAACAGTATCATGAGATACTTCGCATTTTGGGTCAATTCACTCTACACAAAATGAATATCGACGAGTCCATTGCTGTGTCGAGTGTGATTGACAAACTTCCTCCCTCTTGGAAGGATTTCAAGCACAATTTGAAACATCAAAAGGAGGAACTGTCGTTGGTTCAACTTGGGAGTCACTTGCGCATCGAAGAATCTCTTCGGGTGCAAGAAAATGACAAATCTAAGTCCAATGTTGAATCCGGACAGCCCTCTGTTAATATGATTGAAGAGAAGAAACCAAACTCCAATAATCAAGGAAAAGGCAAGAAACGAAAGTTTGATGGACCCAATAAATCCTTCAAGAAGAAGAAGGATTTGGTTTGTTGGAGATGCAACAAGGTGGGCCATACCAAACGTGATTGCCGGGTTAAGTTGAATAACAACGGTGCTGGAACAAGTGGAGCCGGGTCTAAGGACCAAGCTCAAGTGAAAGGAGGTCAGTTTTTGACTAACTTTGATAATAAATCTGAAAATATTTATTATGTTTCACTTATTCCGGAGTCTTTCTATGTACAGGATGATGATTGTGCATGGGGGGTAGACTCGGGGGCGACATGCCATGTTTGTAAAGATCAACGCTGGTTCGAGAAATTGACACCGGTTGAAGATGGATCTGTACTAAATATGGGGAACGAGTCGACCGCACCGATTTGTGGATTTGGAGTAGTTAATTTAGAGTTTACTTCTGGAAATCATGTTAGGTTGTCTGACGTTTTGTTTGTTCCTAAAATTCGAAAGAATTTAGTTAGCGGTGGTAGATTGAATTGTTTAGGGTATAGACAAGTTTATGATTCGGATAGATATATTCTATCTCGATATGGTAAATTTGTTGGTTTTGGATATTATTTTAATAAAATGTTTCGTTTGAATGTTATATCCAAAGTTTTCAATTCTGAAAATTCTGCATTTATATTGTCATCATCTTCGTCTAAAATTCACGACTCAATGGTTTGGCATGCTAGACTGGGTCATGTGAGTTTTAGAAGAATGCATGAAATGTCAAAGGATGGTTTTATTCCAGCCTTTGATATTCATATAGAAACATGTAAAACATGTATGCTTACGAAAGTCACAAAACAGCCCTTTCCGACCGTCGAAAGAAAGTCGGCTGTTTTGGAACTTATACATAGTGATTTATGTGACTTTCATTCTACTCCTTCGTTGGGTAATAAGAAGTATGTTGTCACATTTATTGATGACAACACTCGGTTTTGTTATGTGTACTTGTTACATGCCAAAGATGAAGCTTTGGAAAAATTCAAAATATACAAAACCGAGGTTGAACTACAATTGGGTGGTTCAGTTAAACGTCTCCGAACTGATCGGGGAGGGGAATATATGGACCCTGAATACTTCCAATCAGTTGGTATAGTCCATGTGACTACGGCTCCGTACACACCTCAACAAAATGGGGTTTCCGAACAGAAAAATCGAGTTTTAAAAGAAATGGTAAACTCGATGCTCTCATACTCGGGATTGAGTGAGGGATTTTGGGGAGAGGCTATGTTGATAGCCTGTTATGTTTTGAATAGAGTTCCAAACAAACGGAACAAAACAACCCCATATGAACTTTGGTTCAAGAAAACTCCGAATTTGAGTTATTTTCGAATTTCGGGTTGTCGGGCGGTTGTGAAGCTACCCGAACCCAAAAGAAAGACTTTGGGTGAACGTGGAATTGATTGTATGTTCATTGGATATGCAGCAAATTCCAATACATATAGGTTCTACGTAATAGAATCTAGTGATTCGGTATCGAAAAATACCGTTATCGAATCACGGGATGCGATTTTCGATGAGATGCGATTTTCATCTATCCAAAGGCCTAAGGATCTGATTCCTAGCACTCATGAAGTGCAAAATCCAGAAAGTATGGATGGCGTTTTAACCCCAGAAACGCAGCAGGTCCGGAGAAGCAAAAGAGGCCGGATTGCCAAAAATTTCGGTGATGATTTTCAACTTTATTTGGTTGAAGGTTCGAGAGATGAACTTGGGCTTCAATACTCTTATTGTTATAGTATTGAAGATGACCCAAAGACCTTCCAAGAAGCAATGGAGTCTCGAGATGTCGCTTTTTGGAAAGAAGCAATTGATGACGAAATGTCATCGATTCTTGAGAATAACACTTGGGTGTTATCTGATTTGCCTCTAGGTTCTAAACCACTTGGATGCAAATGGATCTTCAAAAAGAAGATGAAAGTTGATGGGACAATTGATAAATTCAAAGCCCGGTTAGTCATTCAAGGGTTCCGACAAAAACCCGGTATTGACTATTTCGATACGTATGCTCCGGTAGCTCGTATTTCAACTATTAGGTTGTTGGTTGCCTTGGCTGCAATTCACAACCTGGTTATCCATCAAATGGATGTTAAAACAGCCTTCTTGAATGGTGATCTTCATGAAGAAGTTTACATGAAACAACCGGAAGGGTTTGTTATGCCCGGAAACGAGCATAAGGTTGTAAACTTGTAAAATCCTTGTATGGGCTGAAACAAGCACCTAAATAATGGCATCAAAAGTTTGATGAGGTTATTTTATCATGTGGGTTTTCTCTAAACCAAAGTAATAAATGTGTTTATAGCAGATTTGATGCTAAAGGTGCGGGTGTTATCATCTGTTTGTATGTGGATGACATGCTGATTTTTGGAACTGATCAAAATCAGGTAGATGAAACTAAAAAGTTGTTATCATCTAATTTTTCCATGAAAGATATGGGGGAGGCTGATGTAATACTTGGTATTAGAATTAAGCGGGTTAACAAAGGGATTGTTATGACACAGTCACACTATGTTGAGAAAATTCTCAAAAAGTTCAATTATAGTGATTGTTTTCCCGTGAGCACTCCTATGGATCCTAGTGTGAAATTAATGCCAAATACGGGCACTTCTATTTCACAACTAGAATACTCTTAAGTCTATTGGTAGCTTGATGTATGCCATGACAAGTACAAGGGCGGATATAGCTTATGCCGTGGGACGGTTGAGTCGGTATACTAGTAATCCGAACACTCAACATTGGCAAGCGGTTCAAAGAGTATTTAAATATCTCAAGGGTACCATGGATTATGGTTTGAGTTATTTGGGATATCCTTCGGTGTTAGAAGGATACTCAGATGCAAGTTGGATATCCAATATGGAGGATCACTCTTCGACGAGTGGTTGGGTATTTTTGCTTGGAGGTGGTGCGATTTCTTGGGCATCAAAGAAGCAAAGTTGTATTACAAAATCAACAATGGAATCTGAGTTTGTGGCTTTAGCCGCTGCTGGTAAAGAGGCAGAATGGTTAAAGAATCTTGTTTATGAGATTCCATTGTGGTCGAAGCCGATTGCACCTATTTCTATCCATTGTGATAGTGCAGCCACTTTGGCTAAGGCTTATAGTCAAGTGTATAACGGATAGTCTAGACACTTGGGTGTTAGACATAGTATGATTAGAGAGTTAATCATGAATGATGTAATCTCTGTTGAGTTTGTTAGATCACAACAAAATTTGGCGGATCACCTGACCAAGAATTTGGCAAGAGACTTAGTGCACAAGTCTGCCATTGGGATGGGATTAAAGTCCTTATAAATCTATAATGGTGAGACACCCAATTCCCCTCTAATATGACATTAGGGGCTGAATTCAATGAGGAAAGCTCACACTTATAAGATTGGAACACATGATAAATCATCCCAGGTATGTGTTCGGTACTACAGTAAGTAGGTTGAAGTTTATATTCTTAATAATTCCTTTGAAAAAGTGTATTTGTAGGTGCACGAAGTAAAGGAATTACCTACGTGATCGTGAAGTGTAGCCGCATTTCAGAAGGTTGGGGACTTGGCCTTTATACGATCATGAGAGGATTAGGACACTCGGCTTTATAATTGTGTCAAATTTATTTTCTTGACGAGTAGGTGAAACTTGTATGTATTTTATCTTTAGGTATTCAAATGAGTTGATGGGTTCAATCCTTGGGACACCTTGATTCTCGAATATTTAAAATGTGTAAAATACTAAGATGGAAATTCAATCGTTTCGACATTTTCATTTATGTGCAAGTTTGCTATTGTTTATAATTAAGATGTTATTTCATGGGTCACACTAAAATGGGGGAGGATTGTTGGTGATTTTAGTGTCACCGGTCCATTTATGTGATTGGAAATAACATGATGTCTATATGGGTTTTATACTGTGATCTAATTCAAGTTAGGTGGTGCGGAGTGCACGCTTGTTATAAGGCGAGTATGAACCCGGTAACGACTGAATACAACAAGGTTCAACTGGAACCCGGTCCAAGCTCGACCGGTTCCATTCGAACTACGTGAATTCTTGTTGGCATCTTTCGGAATACTCGGCCGGGCCGCAGAGCCAGTCGAGTCTATACTGATGTCCTCTGGAATACTCGACTGGGCCAGTCGAGCGCCAGTCGAGCCGGTCGGGCTGTAATTGGATTTGGAGTATAAGTGGGAAATGGGTCCCTGAAACTTCTAAGGGGTCCCTGAAGGGTCTCTGAAAGGTCCCTGAAGGGAGAGGTCCCTGAAACTTCTGAGGGATCCCTGAAAGTCTGAAGGGTCTCTGAAGGGTTCCTGAAACTTTTGAGAGGTCCCTGAAACTTCTGAGGGGTCCCTGAAAGTCTGAAGAGTCCCTGAAGGGTCCCTGAACTTCTGAAGGGTCCCTGAAGGGAGAGGTCCCTGAAACTTATGAAGTATCCCTGAAACGGTTACTGTGCATTAAATGTGCAGTTTTTGAGCAGTTACTAGATTTGTGTAACTGACCACTACTCCTAAATTTCAGCCATGATTATTATTTCAGTTACGTTATTTTGAGTATAAATAAGAATTTATATTCATGAGTTTAAATGAACAAAGAGACGGTTTTTAGACACGGTTTTTGAACAATACTCCCATATACTCTCCAGAAAATTGCTTACGTTTTTGTGCCTAAGAACGCAAGTGTTTTGAGTCTTATCCTAGGTTGAATTTCGTGAAACCCAGGCATAGGGTCGAAATATCAATTCGGAAAGTGTCTCACACGATTCTCAATTTAATCCGGTGATCGATTACCCTTGTTTGCCTACACGGTTCCAACGATCGTTTTGATAGTTGGGACCACCCCGAACAATTCTTAGACCTGCAACATCTCCAATTTCCGGCGACTACATCTCCAGTTTTCAGTGAGTCCATAATGCGTGAAGTTAAACGCTTCCCCCGACTCCATGTATCCTCAACGAATTCCCCTTTCTCGATGAACCCCACCCCCGTCCTTCCGTGAATACCCCTCTCCCAGATCCAGATCCAGATCCAGATCCAGATCCAGTTCCAGATCCAGATCCAGATCCGGCAACCCAGATCCATATGAAGAACACCAAACCTATATCTTCCTATCGTTGAACAACCGATTTCTGGGATTTTGTTTTGCATCGAGGAATAAGACCTCTATTTTCGATGTTCTTTTTTGCATCTATTTGAACTGATTTCTGTTTTAGGGATTTTGTTTTTGAGATTTTTTTTGTATCGAGGTTTTGATTTTATTAGGTCTTCATGTATTACTGATGAGATGTATTGAGGTTTTGATTTTATTAGATCTTCATATATTTATTTATTATTGATGTTTTGATTTTATTAGATCTTCATATATTTATTATTAATGTTTTGATTTTACTAATTTTATTAGGTGTTCATGGTGAAAGATCACAGAAAAATGGATGTTCATAGTTGTCATGTTCACGGTGGTCATCAAGAAAATGACATTTTTGCCCGGTAGTCAAATTAACGGTGTTAAGTGGAGGGACCATGAATGTTATGAAAATAAAAAGTTAGGGACCACTACCGTAGATGTTTGTTTAAGGGACCAAATCCAAAATTTAAGCAAACCACGGTGACCACCAATGTAATTGACTCTATTAGGTATTACTATCAGATTTTCTAATTTATTTGGGGAATTATATCCACACCTCCTCCCCTCTCCTATAGGACCCCCTCCCCCTCCTATAGAATGTATGTGAGTGAGTAAAGAGGGTAGAAAATATAGGTTATATGAGTGAGATAGGGGTGAAATAAATAAATTGTGTGTGGAAGAACAACCCCATTTATTTTGTTAAAGCTCTTAATCAACACAAATAAAGTTCCAATTACAACACGCAAGCCAATTTCAAAGCTCTCGTCGTAAATTAATGGCAAAGGATGACTTATAACATTTATACTTTTAAACCATAATGCTTCAATAACTGGAAAGGGACATCAGACCTTGTGAGTTTTTCCAATAAAAAGAAAACCAAAGTGTTTCCGAATTCGGATTGAAACAATTTATCAGTTTTTTGGTTATTTTATATATATAAATAATCTTCAAAACTTTAAAAAACAAGTTATTAATTTATTATATTTAACTTATTATGTTTTGATATTATCGTAACCTAAATTATATTAAATAAGCAATCCTGACACCACCCGTGTAGAAACGGAACCAGTGAAATTTTCCAATTACTTTAAGAAAATTTATAAATATATTTTTTTTAAATTTAAAAATTTTATATTACCAACAGCATCGTTCATGCTGTTTCTTCATCAGCAAACATTTTATCAAAAAATAATTAAACTTAAAGAAAATTAAATGAAATTAGGGTTCATGTCAAAGAAGTGTTGAAATTTCAATATTTCAGATCGAAGATGATGGATTAAAAGATCAGTGTCTTAAACATTAGGGAAAACTCTCGACGTGAAGATATGGACTAGTAGATTCATGATACAAAATCAGAGTTGTATAATTTTGTTACTAATTGATCATGAAAAAACAATTCCATTTGCAGTTGTAGCAATCAATTTTCAGAATGTTTAAAATCCACAACTAAAAGTTGCGAAATCCCCTAATTTTCCAAAATAATTTGATTCAAATTCAAATGAAGTTGAAGGAAGAAATCAAAATTTACCGGTGATGGAGTAATTATATTCCGGAGAAGCGAAGAGGAAGCAATCGGACTGAAGAATTTTCCGACGAAAATCCTCAACGACAGTTGGATATTTTCCGTCGACTTCCAGATCGGTATTCAGCAGCGGCAGAGACGAAATGTCGACATACTCGATCGATATTCCTTCAATCGACTCACTCAACTCAATCGCTGCAAGATATCAAAGCAAATTTCAACTTCAATCAAAAAGAAGGAAGCTCAAAGAGATCGTAGGATAAAAGTTAAAATTGAGGGGAAAAAGAAGAGTAATAACCAGATCGGAGGAGGCCACGGTTGTAAGATGCTTTGCGAAGAGATCCGCAGATGGCAACAACTTTGATGATCATAGGTTTTGCTGCCATGGCGGATTTGATTTCTTTGTTTCTCTTGTAAGGACGACTTATATAGAGTTGAGGCTAGTAAGCTACAAGTATTATTCTTTTATTAAGAAATATTATTTGTTTTCATCGATTATCTTCACGGGGGTTGGTTTAAACAAAAAGAAATAAATATTTTAAGATTGTTCGGTGATCGTTTAATATATAACCTAGGGACCGTTTAAACCGGTCGAACCAAGTTAAATTCGATTATTTTTGATGGTTTAAGCGGTCTGTTGATCTGTTTTCGTCTGAAAAATAGTCAAACCGATTAGTCCGATCTGGTCTACGGTTTGAACATTTCTTTGAGTGTTCAGAACAGAACCAACCGTCAAAGAATGCATTGATTATATTTATTTTTCATTTTGTATGTTTTACTTTTATGCTCCAGTAATAAATATTTCATCAAAGACGTTATGGGTGTGTTTGGTTCCGGAAAATTGTTTTCATTTTTCTAGAAAACGTTTTCAGAAAATAGAGTTGAGTTTTCCAGGTTTTCTATGAAAATTTTAGAAAACGCATTTAGTTGAAATGGTGGATTTTCATTCTCCATTTTTAGAAAATTAGAAAACGCGTTTGGTTGTCCATTTTCTTGGTGCTCCAGCGAGATAAACGTCTGGTTGTTGCCAGCTTGATGCTCCGGTGCGGTGAATCGAAAGCTGTGACGGGGAAGAAATCGCCGAGACGTTGAAGCGACAAGGAAGATACGATAGGGTTTGTCTGGGTTTTAGAAATGTACGGGCTTTGAGCGTGGGCCAAAATGTCGGTGGAAAAGTTTTAAGAAAACAATTTTTTTTATAAAACTATTAAAATTAATTTTCTAATTTACATAGGATTTTAGAAAATGAAATTTTTTATTTTCTTGGAAAATTCTTGAAAACTAAATGAACCAAACGAGTTTTCTAAATTTTCATTTCCTTGAAAAAATTTCCTAGAAAATTGGAAATTTTTCAGGAACCAAATGCACCTAGTGCTTTTTTTTAGTTTTTGTTGGGTCACCGATGATTTGGTGATGAACCTTCTCTATTATTTGATTGATCTTTTACAGAATCTTTTTAAGATCTGAAATATACTTCAAGTATTGGAAAATCGAAGACTATCCAATCAAGGGTTGTACATCAAAATGTGGAATTTTTGATGTACCAACTAACATTAATATTCAGATCACTTGCCGAATCAAGATGAGGATTGCGCCACCGATGTTGTATTGGGTCACCGATACAAGATAAGGTCACCGACCTAAAAGATGGAGGTCACCGACATTACATGGAGGTCACCGGCATTGCCATAGCGGTCACCAATTTTCATATATGGTCACCGAAAATTGCAGTTGCCTTTCGTTAAGGTTGTGATAACAAGTCACCAATACAAGGATGTACACTTGCCAACACTTAGTGAAAAATGAGGATCACCAAGCAATGTGTACACTTATAAATACCAACCTTGTAAGGCACTAACCGATGTGATACATGGTTCCATGTATCACCGAGCAATTTTCAGAGATAAGTTCTTATGACACAATAAATGCAAGATACATGTGCAGCAAGAACTTGAGTAGCAAACCTTAAATTGAGACATTCTCTTTTTACTCACCTAAAAAGGATGTTTGTCTTTAAGCTAAAAGGTTTGATGGGACTTCACAGAGCATGAAGAAAAAGAGATAAAGTTATCTAACATTGCGTGTTACAAAGAATGGTTCATCTATTAACCTAGTACAAAGGGAGTGACATCTTCCTTTGTCCATCAGATATATACTTCCAGCTAATGAATCATTGACAGCTGTCCACATGCATCCCATGCATGGGCACTATAAAAGGAGATGAAATCCTTCCCATAAATCTCACGCTTTCAACAAATCATCTGAGTGATCATTTGTTTGATTCCGGCAATCATGTGTGTTCTAACAGTTTTATTTTAACTTCCTTAGTGTACAAGTTAATTACTATTATCATGTGTTTCATGTGTTTAGTTTGTTGGAATAGTGTGTCTATTCTTTTCCGCAACAAACTTCCGTGTGTAAATTTTTAATTTATATATTAAAAAATTTAAAAGAGTAAAATTTTGTGTGTTTGTATTCAACCCCCCCCCCCTCTACAAACCCTCACTTACATAGCCATCTCTAAACAGGGACTAACAAGTGGTATCATAGAAGTTAGGTTACTCAATAAAGTAGATCTGTGATGGCTACTACTTTTCCATCTATTGAAGGTGCTCTACAAAATCATTTCGCTGGTACATATGATTTAGGCTCTTTAGCCAAACCTCAAGGTTTAATCCAAATAACTTTGGGTTATGGAAAGTCGTATGCTACTGTTCTTGGAAGGGATTGATTGTAGGTATCCTAAAATTCTGTATGAGGGACCTATCATTCCAAAGGTATGGGCTCGCTTTGGTCCACAAAAGGATACAGAAGGAAAAGATATAGAGTCTGATGACGACAGGAGTGATGCAACCGGCAGATATATCATCAAACAACCAAACAAATATAATGAAGATGATAAACGTCTGGTTGCATTAGACACCAAAGTAAAATCAACTCTAGCATTATCTCTTCCTGATGAAGTATGTCATTCTCTTCTAAACCTTTCTACTGCAAAAGAAATGTGGGACACTTTGAGTATCTTATATGAAGGTACTAAAGAAGTTAAGAAATCCAACAAGATCTGTCTTGTTAGAAAGTATGAACAATCCCATGAAAAAGGAGAATCCCTCTGTGTCTATTTTAATCGCTTTAACTGTCTTTTAAATGATCTCAAGGTTCTAGGAAAAGTTTATGATAATGAAGAGGTTCTCTGTAAATTTATGCACTGCCTCCCAGACTTCTGGAAAACCATATGCACTTGCATTAAGCAAACCAAGGATCTTGAAATAATGCTTTTAACTGCTCTTTATGGAACTCTTCTTCATTATGAACAAACCAAGAACCAAAGAAAATCTCTCATAAAAGACATTAAGTCTTCTTCCGTTGCTTTAATAGGTGATTCTAAATCTTCTTCATGTGTTCCTAGAATCACCTATCCCTCTTTTGAATCTAAAAATGAAATTAAGGAAGATTCATCTCATCTATCTGATGCTTACTAAAGTGCTGCTGATGATGAGGGAGAAGAATCCGCCATTGACATACTGTCTGATAGTATGGCAATGATTGCTGGAAACCTTAAAAATAAAAGATTTTCTTCCAACCGCTCTAAATTTCAAAGAAAACTTTTTTCTCAAAAACCCTCTTCTGACAAAGCAAATGAAAAATGCTTCAGTTGTGGAAAGAAGGGTCACTTTGCCTCTGAGTGCAGATCCAAAGTTTTCTCTAAACTCAAGTCTTCTTCTTCTTCTTCTGGCCATGACTTCTCCAAATCAGCTTCTAGGAAGTCTGAAGAGAGAAATAGTCGCTTTTCTAAGGAAAGTCCTGAATCAAAAGAAACTTATGGATATAAGAAATACAAAGCTAAGTATAAGAGGGAAAAGGAAAAGAACCAGAGTAAAGGAAAAACTTTGGTTGCTGAGACTCATTGTTGGGAAGATGAGCAAACTTCTGAAAGTGAGAGTGAATATGTCACAAAGTGCCTTATGGCCAAAATTGATGAGTTGGAAGATATGGAAAAGTCACTCTACACTGTTCTTGTCTCTACTGAGGGATCAACTTTGGGAACCAAGCCCCAGGTACATCCCTTTACCTTTCTCTCTGATGATCAAAAGGTTGATGCCTTTGATTCTTTAACTATTGACTTTTGCAACTTAAAGTATCAAAAGAAAAAGGCTGACATGCATATAAAATGTTTAAATGATCAACTTCTATCTTGCTTTTCTAAACTCAAAGACTTTGACAAAATGAAAGCTGATCTACAAAACCTAAGGTATTTAAATGACAGTCTTTCTAAAGAGAAAACAAATATCTCAAATACTCTTGAAAAGGAACAGGAGGTTCTCTCTAAATGGACTAAATCTTCTAAAAATCTCGAAAAGATTCTTCTAGATCAAATCTCTTGCAAGGACAAGTCTGGACTTGGATATGGAAAAGATGATCCTCAACCTTCTGACCTTTCACTTCCATCATCTAAATGTCAAAGCTTTCCTGTTGGTTTCTTCTCCGTGACGATGATGCTCTTTTAGATTACTCATCTGAGGATTCCACTTCTGTCTATTCAATAGACTTGTTAGATATGCTAAAAGTAGAGTCTAATGCCAAGAAGTTTGGAGTTTTTGTAAAAGCTAAAGAATCCTCTCCTAAGCCTTCAAAAGTTTCAACTCTTCCAAGCTCTTCTTCTTCTTCTTCTTCTCCCAAACCCATTCAAAGACTCCTGAATGCTCTAAGTCTTCATGAGTCATCAAATGTTCCTGAGTACCCTGCTACAAAAAGATTTTCTCCTTTTCAAAAGAAAAATATTTCTAAATCAAATTTTTCATCCAAAAGGAAATCTCAAATAGTTACTGATTTCATTCCTCGATCAGTGAACTTGAAAAAATCTAAAAATCCTGGTAAAGGAATTCTTGGACCAAGACCAGGTGTCGGTCACCCCTCCTCCTCTCAGTCACCGACTTCTGCTCAAAGTTTTGATAGTATGGATTTCAAAAGGGCCTTTACTATAAAGAAATGCTACAATTGTGGCAACACTCTCCATCTTGCTAAAGATTGCCCGAAAGATTTTAACCTCCGTAAAAACAAAATTCCTTCTAATCCCAAAGGACCCACCTCAAAATGGGTACCAAAAGTCTAAATTTGTTTATGGGTGCAGGTACCAAAGAAAGATCATATATGGTACATGGACAGCGGCTGTTCAAGACACATAACCGGAAACAAACTTCTTCTCTCTAACTTCTCAAAAGAAAAGGGACCCACTGTTTCGTTTGGAGGAAATGGGAAAGGTGTCACCAAAGGTTATGGTACCATATCAAATGGAACCATCACTTTGTCTAAAGTAGCTCATGTTGAGGGGCTAATGTACAACTTACTGAGCATCAGCCAAATATGTGATTTGGGATATAAGGTCATGTTTCAACTGTGTGTTTGCTTGGTCTTGATGTGCAAAATAAAGTTGTACTGGCAGGAACCCGAATGAACGATGTATACATAATCAATATGAAGGAAAATTCCATTAGAGAAGCTATGTGTCTCCTTTCTCAAGAACTAGCCAAACAAAGTTGGTTGTGGCATAAAAGGTTCTCTCATCTAAATTTTAAAACCTTGAATAAACTTTCCAACAAAGATCTGGTTGTTGGAATGCCAAAAATAGTTTTTGAGAAAGAAAAGTTGTGTGGAGCATGTGAAAAAGGAAAACTCACCAACACTTCCTTTAAATCAAAACAATGCTCATCTATCTCTCAACCTCTTCAAATGCTTCACATGGATCTGTGTGGTCCAATAAGCACACCTAGTCTAGGTGGTAAAAAGTATATGCTAGTAATTGTTGATGAATTCTCTAGATATACTTGGGTGTTCTTTCTAAAACACAAAAGGGATGCTGCTGAAGAAATCATCAGGTTTACTAGAAAGATTAAAAATATGAATGGTCAACTGGTGAAGTCTTTCAGAAGTGATAATGGCACGGAATTCAAAAATGCTGCTCTGGAAGATTTCTTTGACTTAAAAGGAATCTCTCAGAACTTCTCTGTCGTTCTTACTCCTCAGCAAAATGGTGTTGTTGAAAGAAAGAACCAAACACTGTGTGAAGCTGCGAGATCAATGCTAAGTGAATCCAAGTTGCCAACCTATTTTTGGGCTGAAGCAGTTAACACTGCATGCTTTACTCAAAATAGGTCTATCATAGTCAAAAGGCATGACAAGACTCCTTATGAAGTTTTTCATGGTACGAAACCTACAGTCGACTTCTTTCATGTATTTGGTTGTGCTTGTCACATGCTAAATGATAGGGAACAACTTGAAAAATTGATCCAAAGTCTGATGATGGAATTTCCATGGGCTACTCTCTCTCCTCAAGAGCCTTCAGAATCTACAACCTCAGAAGACAATGCATAGATGAATCTATGCATGTGAAGTTTGATGAGTTTGAAACATCTTCATTAGCTTGTAATGAAGAAGAACTAAATCTATGGATAAACTCATGTGTTGGTGAAATTCCATCTCCCTCTCAACCTAATCCTCCAAGTCAATAAGATAACAACTCTTCTCAGCCTCCCATAAACACCACCTTATCTCCAGAACCCTCTCCTTCTTCTCCACCTTCTGAAACAGACTCTTCAAGAGAACATACCCATCTAAACACCATATCTCCCACTAACCTACCCTCATCATCTCAAATTCCTACCTCATCTTCTTCCATACCTCCTCCCTTGCCTCCTACACTAAAATAAATGGACCATGGTTCATCCAATAGATCAAATCATTGGTGATCCTCAAGTTGGTGTAAAAATAAGAAGAGGCAATCAGCAACCTGTGCTTATATGTCAACTTTGTTTCTATTGTTGAGCCTAAGTTGATTAATGAAGTCCTAGCTGACCCTAGCTGGGTAATTTCCATGCAAGAAGAACTCTCACAATTTGAAAGAAACAAAGTCTGGAAGTTAGTTCCTCGTCCATTTAACAAAACCATTATTGGAACAAAGTGGGTGTTCCTAAACAAGATGGATGAAGAAGGAACTGTCATAAGAAATAAAGCAAGGTTGGTTGCTCATGGATATCGGCAAGAGGAAGGAATTAACTATGATGAAACTTTTGCTCTTGTTGCCAGATTTGAAGCTATCCGAATATTTCTTGCCCATGCAGCTTATAAGAATTTTCGGGTATTCCAAATGGATGTCAAAAGTGCCTTCCTAAATGGTGAGCTAGCTGAATAACTGTATGTCAAGCAACCACCTGGGTTTGAAGAACCAGTCCATCCATATCATGTGTATCAGCTAGATAAAGCTCTGTATGGACTGAAGCAAGCTCATCGTGCCTAGTATGATACTCTCTCAGACTATCTTCTTAAAAATGAGTACATACGAGGAAAAGTTGACAACACTCTCTTCTTCAAGAAATCTCAAGGTAATATCATTCTTGTACAAATTTATGTTGATGATATTATTTTTGGAGCCACCGATGAATCTCTTTGTGATGAGTTTAGCTCACTCACGCAAAAAGAGTATGAAATGATCATGATGGGGGAGTTAACTTTCTTTCTTGATTTGCAAGTAAAACATTCTCCAGAAGGTATTTTCATTAATCAAAGTAAATACATTAAAGACATTCTGAAAAAGTTTCAACTTGATACTTGCTCTACCATGAAAACTCCTATGGCTCCTCCTCTTAGACTTTATTCTGATCCTGATGGTGTGTTTGTTAATATTACAAATTATAGAGGCATGATAGGATCTCCTCTTTATCTTACTGCAAGTAGACCTGATATAACGTTTGCTACTTGTCTGTGTGCTCGATACCAAGCAAATCCTAAGGAATCACATCTAGATCCTGTGAAAAGGATTTTTCGGTATCTAAAAGGTACCATAAATCTGGGTCTTTGGTATCCCAAAGACTCAGATTTCGATCTCATCGGGTACTCTGATTCTGATTTTGCAGGATCAAAAATAGATAGAAAGACTACAACAGGAAGTTGTCAACTTCTTGGTGGAAAGCTTATGAGTTGGTCAAGCAAGAAACAACACTCGGTGTCTACTTCTACAGCTGAAGCAGAATATGTGGCTGCTGAAAGTTGTTGTGCACAAATATTGTGGGTGAAAAATCAGCTGTGTGATTACAATCAGATTTTCTCAAAGATCCCAATACTGTGTGACAACTCAAGTGCAATAGCTATTGCCAACAATCCGGTGCTTCATTCGAGATCTAAGCACATTGATATCAGGTATCACTTTATAAGAGATCATGTCTCTAAAGGTGATGTGGAACTACACTTTTTTCCCACTGATTATCAATTAGTTGATCTGTTCACAAAGCCCCTTGATGAAGCAAGGTTCAAGTTCCTTATCGGTGAATTAGGTATGATTAATATAGAATAATATATATATATATAAGTAAATAAATAAATAAATAATAAATAAAAATAAATATATATATATATATATATAGTCGATGAGGTACTCACCGACGTCCCTCTCTCTCTCTCTCTCTCTCTCTATAAACCGTAATCTACCCGACATTTCTCTCTCTATATAAGCCACTCACCGTCGTTCTCTCTCTCCTCACTTTCCGACGATCGCCCTCACACTCACCGACATATTCTCTCCACACACAACCCGACGTTGTTCAAAACCAAAACCCTAAACCCAACTCACCGACGGTCACTCTCCACCTCATCCACGTCGTCGCCCTCGAACTCACCGACGTTCGTCTCACCATACTCACCGACGTCGTCGCCCTCGAACTCACCGACATTCGTCTCACCATACTCACCGACGTCGTTTTAAACCCCACTCACCGACGTTTTACCCTCTCTCTAGTCACCGACGTCTCACTTCTAAAAAACCTTTCACATTCCTTATCCTTTAAAAGATAACCCTTGGGTTACCAATCTTGGTGACTAAGATTCGTTGAACCTATCCAAAATGACATCATCAACATCATTAATGTCAAAAGCATACGCCGATTTCAGCCTAAACCCTTAGAATTCTGATCTTTCAATCACCTCAGGTCATCATTAGGTTTGAAAAATCAAATTTTCCCTCCTCTCATATATATAACCGTTCCCTACTACCTTCTCCTTATTTATCGCATCCATCATCTCCATCTTCTCTCTCTCATAACAATACGAAGAACAAATCTGCAACACTCAAGATCTTCAATGGCGTCCTCCACCAACTCTCCATCGAAATCGTCCAAGGTCTCTAAGGAACAAACCCTAACTCTTGAATCACTCACCTTTCCTGCATGCAACTACTTTGGTCGCATTGGCATTGACGAAGCTCATCCGGAGTATAATGAAGTTTGTTGGTTCCTTCAAAGGTGTCCCTTACAGTATGCTCTTATTGCTAAACCCAAGATGAGTAAGTTTCTTCTGGGTAATTTCTGGCTTACCTGCACTTTTGATGCCTCCTCGGATCAAATATTAGCTTCTGTTCCCAGTGAAGATGAAACATATGTAATCTTCAATGTTGAAGATGTATGCACCATTCTCCACCTTCCTTCATATGATTCATATGAAACTTTTCCCCTTGGGAATGAGCACCAACAGGTAGTGTCAACTCTGAACTACCTTGAAGAGAAAAGAGGTCCAAAATCCAAGGGTCCAGGAACCTTGGTAAGGAAAAATATGGGCAATGTCTGGAATTTCTTTTTTGCTCATCTTATCTTGTGTCTAAGCAAGAAGACTGGAGGTCCGAATCAAGCACCATCTCAGGTCACCGAGCTGGCTCATGCCTTGATCTTTCAAAAAAGAATAGACTTTGCAGCTTATTTCTTCAATGAAATGATCTCATCTTTCTCTACATATCGGCGACCTAAGGTACCTTTCCAACGCCTCTTCTCCCTTATTATTAACGCCAAGCTTGCTAAAAAGCTTGAAAAGAGGGAGGATATCAAATATGATCTCCCTCTCCATCAAGTTGGCAAGCAACTCATGCAAAAGGGAGTCTTGGCCATCGATAACCCCCTTAGACCTAACAAGATCGAGTTTGCAAGAAATGCAACTCTTGCTTGGGGTGAAAATGAAGTCAGACTTCGGGGACCCTCAGTCACCAATTCCACCCCCTCCAAGGCGTCGGGCACATCCACCTCCGCGCCCATCGATGCCACGAAGCCAAAAGAGCCTTTGGTTTATACCCAGGCACCGAAATCCCAAAAGCGGAGACACTCAAAAAGCCTCCCGAGGACTTCCTCAAAGAAGTCCAAGGGAACCCAAAGGGTCATAACACAAAAGCCACCCACCGACTCCCAAAAGTCGGTGAGTGTTGAAAATATCCTTACTAGACCCAAGGAACACTCAACCCTTCCTAGCTCCTCCATGCCCTCCCAAATAGACACGGTTGTACACAGGGATATCCCAACTGGGCCTTCATCAACTTTTTCCTTAGTTGATGAAGATGACTTGGAGTCTCCCATCCAAGGCGCCTCTTCACCATCTCTTGAGCTCTCACAGCTCCTTTTCCACAGTCCACATGAGAGTGCATCACAACCAGGTGCACTTGATGGAGCATGCCACTTTACTGATTTTTTGTTCTCCGACACTACATTTTGGCCACGTACGTCTCCCGTACATGACAAGGTTGTTGAGGAACCCATTGTTGAGGACTCCCCTCATCGACACTCTCCTAAACGTGTCTCCCCACATCTCCTAATTCTCCGAGGTCCCCCCCCCCCAATTAAACCTACAGGTTTGGTGGATTACTCCTCTTCTAGTGATGATGATGATCATCCACCAAAGCCTCAACCAGCTGCTCCCATGACTTCTCAACAGGGAGATGATCTTCTCAAGGCTTTCAATGATTTTTCAAGTGATACTATCCGACGGGTGGAAGTTCTGGAAGATCATGCAAATAAAGAGATGGAATGAATGACCTCTCTTGTAAATACAACCACCAATGATTTGGTGATGAACTTTCTCTATTATTTGATTGATCTTTTACAGGTTCTTTTTAAGGTCTGAAATATACTTCAAGTATTGGAAAATCGAAGACTATCCAATCAAGGGTTGTACATCAAAATGTGGAATTTTTGATGTACCAACTAACATTAATATTCAGACCACTTGCCGAATAAAGATGAGGATTGGGCCACCGATGTTGTATTGGGTCACCGATACAAGATGAGGTCACCGACCTAAAAGATGGAGGTCACCAACATTACATGGAGGTCACCGACATTGCCATAGCAGTCACCGATTTTCATATATGGTCACCGAAAATTGCAGTTGCCTTTCCTTAAAGTTGTGATAAAAAGTCACCAATACAAGGATGTACACTTGCCAACACTTAGTGAAAAATGAGGATCACCAAACAATGTGTACCCTTATAAATACCAACCTTATAAGGCACTAACCGATGTGGTACATGGTTCCATGTATCACCCATCAATTTTCAGAGATAAGTTCTTATGACACAATAAATGCAAGATACGTGTGCAACAAGAACTTGCGTAGCAAACCTTAAATTGAGACATTCTATTTTTACTCACCTAAAAAGGATGTTTGTCTTTAAGCTAAAAGGTTTGATGGGACATCACAGAGCATGAAGAAAAAGAGATAAAATTATCTGACATTGCGTGCTATAAAGAATGGTTCATCCATTAACCTAGTACAAAGGGAGTGGCATCTTCCTTTGTCCATCAGATATACTTCCAGCTAATGAATCCTTGACAGCTGTCCACATGCATCCCATGCATGGGCACTATAAAAGGAGATGAAGTCCTTCCCATAAATCTCACGCTTTCAACAAATCATCTGAGTGATAATTTGTTTGATTCCGGCAATCCTGTGTGTTCTAACAGTTTTATTTTAACTTCCTTAGTGTACAAGTTAATTACTGTTATCATGTGTTTTATGTATTAAGTTTGTTAGAATAGTGTGTTTATTCTTTTCTGCAACAAACTTCTGTGTGTAAAATTTTAATATTTATATTAAAAAATTTAAAAGAGTAAAATTTTGTGTGTTTGTATTCAACCCCCCCCCCCCTTCTACAAAGCTTCACTTATATAGCCATCTCTAAACAGGGACTAACTGTTTTCATTTTCTAAATTAGCAAAATTCTAAAATTCTGAAAAAAATCAAATTCCAAACCGTAGTTCGCCTTGCTCAATGTATGTCCAAAATTCCAACTATTGTTGGTGGATTTGTGTAATTTATTTTCATTTGTTCAATGTTTTTTGGTAATTCCGTATACGGTTTTCTAGTAATGCATATTGATAGAAATTTCATTTATCATATAAATGTCATTTTTTTAGTTTAAATTTCATAAGAGAGGCACAAACCGCCTAAACCAGTTAGACTAGATCGCCTTTTTATAGTCTGGTTTGATCAATTTGGTCACTTGCTTCCAAACCGCACGGTTTGAAATTATTCTAAACCCCCATAGTGGTTTGGTTTATGGTTTGAGGAGTTAAACCGCCCAAACCGGACTACGAACATTCCTAATATGAAATCGTTGAAAAATCTAAATATATATATATATAAAAAAACATGATACTCCCAGTTTGATCAGATAACAATGTAAAGAAACAGGAACAATAACTCGAATCTTCAAGTCATATGTATATTGATGTTGTTTTGTCTTCAAGATGTTTCTCTCTTAGATATTGCAATGAACGACTTGCAAGATACATTTCTTAATCTGTAGTTATTACAAGGCATTTATGTCACAACTATTCTAAGAAAGTAAACTATCAAATAAGCTCTTTTGTTGACCAAGTTGACTTTCTGTTTTGACTCCACGTCTTAAATCATTGTGATATCAGATACAATATTATCAGACCTAGCAAACCATATTGCACGACATTACAGATTATTCATATAGATTTACATATACATATTCAATTGGATTTTTTCAATTATTCACACATGAACATTTTTTTTCCTTATCTTCTCACCATATTTAATTTTCTTATGTGAACATCCCACTATTTTCACAAATATTATTTTAAGTCAAATTAACTTAATCAATTAGATTGTGAAATATGTTGCATTTGTGATAGAAATATTAATAACTAGAAGCGTACACAGTGGTGAAACCTCTAAAATCCTCACTTGTCATAATTTTTTAATGCCACATCATTAACATTTCAACAAAAACAAGAACTTCAATAACACTCCACAATAGAGGTTCTTCCAAAACCTCACTTTCCATTTTTTTCAAATTATACAATATAATTTTATTTATAGATTATTATATAAATTTGATATACATACCGTCAGAGTTATTTTATATTGTAACAAAGTTGTGGGCTTATTTTTTAAAATACCCTAAGGGGTGTACATATGAATTCGGTCATAGTTTTAGGGTTAGGAAAGAGTTATTCATTCTTATTATTCAAATGTTCAAATATTTTCTTACGTTTCTCACCTTAACTCATCTTCTTACACGATCCTTCACTGAACGATTAGACATTATATCTTCAACTTTGGTTGTTTAAGTATTGAACTTTGAAATTTAACCATTTTATATTGTAATTTGAAGTTGGTATAAAACAATACCAACCGAGAAAATGGTAACGAATAAAATTTGTTGGTATATAGTTTAATTTCTTTTTAAGAATTATAATTGATTAATTATATAATATAAATAATAATTTTAGTGCCTAATAATTTACCATCTTCACCTCTAGAATAAGATCATCTCCAATGAACCCTCTATTTTACTCTCTATCTCTATTTTACTCTCTAAATCCTCTCCAATGAATTCTCTATTTTGCTCTCTATAATAGAGAAAAGAATAGTAACTCTCTAAATATAGAGAGTTACGCAGGGACGGACCCACCCTTTGGGGAGGGGGGTCCAGTGCTACCGCTCAACCTAGTGCCGTAAGGGTAAAAAATATCGTGTTTCGTAAGTTTTACATGAGTTTTACATGAGGTGCACCCGTTGCACTCTGTCAACTTCAAGAGTTAAAGGGAGCACAACTTTAAAAAATCCCTCGAAATCAACAAAGAACTTTAAAAAAATTCACTCGAAATCAACCAAAAATCAAAAAATGTCACTCAAAATCAACCAAAAACCTTAAAAATCCTTCGAAATCAGCCAAAAACCTTAAAAAAATTCTTCGAAATCAACCAAAAAACTTAAAGAAGCCCCTAAACAAGGAATTCGGCTAAAAATCAACCGAAAAATATATCAAACAGCTTTGCAGACATTTGATACAATTTAAGGGTGCACCCGCTCAGGAAAAATCCTGGGTCCGCCACTGGAGTTACTATTCACTACTTTTTTTTTTCTAAACTTTTGATAATTACAAAATGACCTTTAAATTTTTAGATTGTTACATTTTTATTTTATTTGTTGTCTAATACCAATTATAATAAACTATAATAATAAATTTGACAAAGAAACTTATCTTCCTCTTACTAAATATAAGGTTATCGTAAAAATAAAAAATATAAGTACATGATTTATAAAGTTAATGAATATAAGGGTATTATTGAAAATTTATGTAATCAAAATAGAAAAAAATATACTTGAAATATTCTCTTTTAGAAAGTAAAATAAAAAAATATATTGAAGAAGAGATGGCACTATTTTACTCTTAATAATAAAAAATAAAATAAAGAAATATATTGATTCGACGCCTTTTGTTGAACATTATACACATTTGAGAAACAATTGTGATGAATTAGTAGTTTTTGGGAGTCGAATCACTTTTTTATTAATGATCATTAGATTCCTCGCGCATTTCTCATTAGTTTAATGTAGTGGAGTTTTCTTTCCGACGTGGATGTACACTATCTATAGGAGGTGGAACATTTAAAATTATTATCCTTTTTTCTCCGTTGATTATGGTAATTTAAGGTGGTTGTTTATCAGATGCATAACGTAAGTGTCAGATGTTATTTAGTTACTTACCTTACCTGATGAGCATAATAATAACTGAAAATTTTATCCGGTAAAAAGTATAATAAACACGGAAAAGACTCTTACCAGTTAATACTTGTCGGGTAATAGATACCTACCAACAATCTATTTTGATGGTCGAGAATCAAGACCATCTTTTAGCATGTTAATGTGAGATTTTAAACAGACCTTAAAATTTTGGGACCTAACTTTGCATATGGTTAGGGTGTTTCAATGACTTGTGCAAAGCTATAACCAGGGTTGAAGGTAGGTGGGGGGAAGGGACCTCACTCAATAGTTAAAAAATGTAATTAGATAGGTTAAAAAAATAAAAAATGCAAAACGTACCCTTAGTCTCCCCTAGTAAAATTTTCTGAGGGACCCCATCTTGCCAACGATTGCCAAAAACACTAAATAATTCTCTTGAAATCAATCAAAAAAACCGAACAAGTTCTTCGAAATCGACAAAAACACTAAGAAAATATGTTGGTCCCAAAGGAGTCTACAAGAGTTCAATTGATATAGAAACAGTTTGTAAGGGTGGGGGGGTTGAATACAAACACACAAATTTTTTGTTTTTAAATGAGTTTATATTTAATAAACAAATTTACAGTTTCATTTTCTCCATACTTAATTTTTTTTATATTTCAATATTTATTAATGTTTCTCTTTTCTCTTCCCAAAACTTTTTAATTTCTTGCAATATTCTTAAATTTATTTTTATTGTCTTCTTATTAGATTTATTTTTATGTTTGTAGTCTAGCTTTTGTTTGATTGGGTTTGTTGTCTTGGGTAAAAGTTTTGGGATTAATCAATTATTTTTAAAACGAATATTAGATTTTAATAGATTGATTTCAACCACCGAAAGTTGTTTTGTGATTAATTGGTTTTAATTTAATGTTTAGTTAGTTTGTTTAGTTGAAAATATGAACGAAAGTTTGATTATCGACTTAGACCGAATTGGTTAATGACTACGGTCCTAACATGCAAATAGTAAGGGACGTAGAATGAGAAAATATTTGTTTAATATAAAACTTCTTTTCAAAATTTGTGTCCTACGAAAGTAGGTATAGATTTGTTTTAGAAAGGTTTTTCCAATAGAGGGTTAAAATAATTTAAATAACAAATACTCACCATTACTAAAATTCAAGACTAAGCCAACCCAATCATTGTTAGCTTTTATTTTTACGTCGCGTCATTCTTTATTTTAGTATTGTTCTTTTATAAAAACCAAAATATTGATGATTTCCCGTAGCTAGGCCATAGTCTAGAACGAATCCATTTTTAGTCCATCGCCTCCCCGTGATCGACCCATATGCTACACATCCGTACGCTTGCGGTATTAAATTTTAAAACACATCAAGTTTTTGAAAGAGAAAAATCATGGTTTAATACAAAAATGTATAAACCGAGTAAGGTTTTGGTACAAAGGATACCAAATTTAAGGAAAATAAAAAAAAGTGTTTTGATGAACAAGATCAGAATACTTGTGGTTATAAGAAAAAGTACCAAATAAATTTTGGTAATTTTTTGGTAGTTGAAAGTTACCAATAAAACAGTTTTTAGAAGTTTCAGAAGAGAAAATTTGGATTAAACTTACCAAAATGGTCTTCTGTTCTAAGGAGAAACTTAGAACAGGTTTTGAAGAAAAAAAAATTGTGTAGATTTAATCCAGATTTTAGAGAAAAATCTTTAGAAAAACTTGTTTGAACAAATTTTTAGAAGAAGAAACAACATTGTAGTTGTTTTTAGGATGAAGTATAGGGTTAGATCAAACCTTAAATGTGAGTTCGAAGAAAAACGCACAAGTGCGTGTTCTTGAAGAAAACTTGAAGATTCAAAATTCTTGTTTTTTGAATACAATGAGCGTGTAAAGAATTGAATGAAAACGAAAGTTGCTTAAATAGCAAGAAGAGAGAGAAAGAAAGCTAAACGACGGTTTTAGATTTTTGAAAAGTAATGATGACCTAGCGCACGCTTCTAGAAACAGATCAGAAAGGAAACGTCATGGTCCATCGTGTGTCAGATAAAGGTCTGACGTGTTCTTTTCTCATTTGAAAATATGAATAAGATTATCATTTAAATAAATGCTAATCATTATCTTTAAATTCTTTATCAATAGACAATAAAGGATTGTCAGTGATGAGTTTTATCTTTTGAGATTCATTCTCTGAATATGAAGATAGTAAGAGAGCGTAAGGATTCAGAAGTACATACCTGAGCGAGATAAATCAAGTATCACTGAGTCAGAGTTCAGAGAATGGAAATTTGAAGGCTTAATCTGTATGTCACTGAATATTTGTTGATCGCTGAATAGGAATTATTCATCGTTTAACATACCAAGTTCACTGATAAGTAGATTGAATCTAGTCTCATCAAGAGGCTTGGTGAAAAGATCAGCGAGCTGATATTCAGTTGGTACAAAGTGAAGTTCAACTTCACCATTCATCACATGATCTCTGATAAAGTGATATCGAATCTCAATATGCTTGGTTTTGGAATGAAGTACAGGGTTATTTGCAATAGCAATAGCACTAATGCTATCACAGTAGATAGGGATTTTAGAAAGTTTGAGATCGTAGTCTCTTAGTTGATTTCACATCCAAAGGATTTGAGCACAATGTACAACTACCAGCGGCTACGTACTCAGCTTCAGCGATAGATATGGACACAAAATTCTGCTTTTTGCTTGTCCAACTTATCAACTTACCACCTAATAGCTGACATCCACCAGTGGTGCTCTTCCTATCTATCTTGCAACCTGCAAAGTCACTATCATAGTAACCAATTAGATCGAACCCTAAGCCTTTGGGATACCAAAGACCCAAATTAGGAGTTCCTTTCAGATATCTGAAAATTCGCTTTACAGCGATTAGGTGAGATTCCTTTGGTTCAACTTGATATCGGGCACAAAGACAGGTGGAATACATGATATCCGTTGTGACATTAACAGGTTTCCCATTTGGGTCCCTATTCAAAGTCAGAGGAGGAGCCATAGGGGTCTTTATCGCTGAGCATTGATTCATATCAAACTTATTCAGCATGTCCTTAACATATTTACTTTGACAAATAAAAATTCCTTTGTCAGATTGCTTAATCTGCAAACCTAGAAAATATGTTAGTTCACCCATCATACTTACTTTGTATTCTTTCTTCATTCTGTTTGCAAAACGAGTGCATAATTTGAGTCTTGTGGAGCCAAATATAATATCATCGACATATATTTGAGCGAGAATAGTATGACCTTTATATTTTCTTAAAAACAAAGTTTGGTCAATTTTTCCACGAACAAATTTTTCTTTAAGAAGGAATTTAGAAAGAGTATTATACCAAGCTCTAGGAGCCTATTTTAACCCGTAAAGAGCTTTTTGAAGTTTGAAAACATAACCAGGATGTTTAGGGTCAGTGAAACCAGAAGGTTGTTCAACATAAACTTCCTCGCTGAGTTTACCATTTAAAAAAACACTTTTTACATCCATTTGAAAAACTTTGAAGTCTTTATGGGCAACATAAGCTAAGAAAAGTCAGTTAGTTCTTCTTGCATGGCAGAGACCCAACTTGGATCGGAGATAGTTTGATCTATCTTCTTAGGTTCAGAGAGAGAAATAAAATTGACATAGAGACATATATTACATGTACCTCTACATGTTTTGATACCTGCATTCGGATCACCAATAATTTGATTTATTGGATGCTTTGCAGTCCATCGCTGAGCAGGTGGTTGAGGGAAGTGATCAGCTTGTGATTCAGCGACTTGTTCTTGTTCAGGGAGAATGTTTGTTGTTTCAGCAATAGGTACTTTAGCATCCATTATCGGCTCTGGAGTTGACTCAGAGGTTTGTTCAATGGAAACTAGAACTTGATTATTTATTGAAGAATCACCGAATGAAGTATCAGAGGGAGGAATCTGATTGAGAGGAGTAATATTAACCCCTAATGATGATGCATCGTTGTTATATGTAGGAAAGAGATCAGGGACTCCATCATCATTGTTTTCAGCATTAGGTTGATTACTGAAATAAGTTTCAGGTTCCCCATAGTGAGATCTCATCCATTCATCCAATTCCTCATCTTATTCAGGGAGAGGAATGGAGTTAGTGGGACGAGATTCATCAAAGTTGACGTGCATGGATTCTTCAACGTGTTGTCTTCTCTTGTTGAAGATTCTGAAAGACTTGGATACAGAAGAGTATCCGAGAAATATCCCATAGTCAGCTTTTGGATCAAATTTACCCAAATGATCTCTGTCATTCAGAATGTAGCATCTACATCCAAAAATGTGGAAGTATTTCAGAGTAGGTCTTCTTCCATGAAATAATTCATAGGAAGTCTTTTTGAATCGCTTTACTATCAAAAATCGATCCTGAGTAAAGCATGTCGTGTTTACTGCTTCAACCTAGAATTGAGTAGGTAGATGCGATTCAATGATCGTTTGATTTCTTCTTTCAGCAACACCGTTTTGCTGAGGAGTTCTCACTGATGAGAAATTATGAGTGATTCCCTTTTCTTCAAAGTAGTTAATCAGGGTACTGTTTTTGAATTCAGTGCCATGATCACTTCTCATGGAGCAAATAGTGAGATTGTTCAGGACTTCCATTCTTTTAATAAAAGAGATAATTACGTCAGGTGTGTCACTCTTGGATCGAAGAAAGAATACCCATGTATATCTGGAGCATTCATCAACTATCACAAGAGTGTACTTCTTTCCAGATAGAGATTGGACATTTACAGGTCCAAATAGATCCATATGAAGTAGTTGAAGAGGAGAAGTAACTGAGGAGACTTGTTTGGATCTGAAAGAGGCTTTTGTCAGTTTTCCCTTCTCACATGCTGAATAAAGAGATTCTTTTGTAAAGGTATGTTTAGGAAGATCCCTGACAAGTTCTTTTTGAGATAATTCATTGATCATCTTAAAGTTCAGATGAGAGAGTCTCTTATGCCATAATCAGTTGACATCAGAGGAAGCTTTGGAAATGAAACACATATTCTCAAATTGAGAACTATTCATATTGATGACGTATACGTTTCTAACCTTTTTCCTGTTAAGGAAAGTTTGTCATTAATATCAGTGACAACACATCTGTTCTTTAAGAACAAGACTTTGAAGTCTTTGTTACATAGCTGACTAACGCTCAATAAATTGTGCTTTAGTCCTTCAACATAAGCAATTCGTCTGAACGAAGTTGCTCCATTGGATAGAATTCCATAACCTTTAGTGTATCCTTTGCTATTGGACCAATTTCTTCTTTGTATTCAGAGAGCAGAGATTTTCTGCCAGTCATGTGCCTTAAGCATCCACTATCGAGATACAAGATGCCTTTAGCACTCTGTATACAACAAAAAAAGTTAAATTTTTATAGGTACCCATATTACTATGGGTCCTGCTGAGTTAGTGGAAGGCGTGGCGGAGGAGCTACTAGCTGAAGGATTTTCTCCAGTGGTTATCTTCACCTTGGAAGTTTTACCAACCTTGGTGGATTTCGTTCTCGCTGATTTATCAGCTTGAGCTACTTTCTTACCATGAGCTAATTTTTCAGCCTTAGTAGCATTAGGACATTTGATTGTAATGTGGGTAGTCTCATCACAGTGATAACATTTCCTATATTTGAAAACGGGTTTGGAATTGAAGGAATTCAGAGAGCAGGTAGAAGCATTTTCAGGACCAGAACCAAGAATTCCTTTGTGTAGTGTCCTTGGGGGAATAACAATTTTCTCAGGGACAGGAGTGAGGTTAATCTTAATTTTGGGAGTAGATCTCTGACTAAATCCAGGGATCTTCTTTCCAGTTTTAGAATGACTCACTAAAGGAATAGAGGAGTTCTTCTTCTATTTCTGAAAATTCTTGATTGTAGGAACATGGTCAAGAAACTTGTCCTTGATCATCTTCTTAGAATCATTAGATTTTGAGATAGGTCGCTTCTCATTTATGTGAGGTTTTTGAGAAGAAGGATCAGGGACTGAAGAAACAAACATTCTGAATTTTAACATGGAACGATCATTCTCTGATTCTTCTTTGTCAGGGTTATATCCTAAACCACTTTTGACCTTCATAGGGATCTGGGCATTGATGATCTCGCTGACTTTATCAGAAGCCTTACACCATCCTTCGATGGTAGCTTTCTCAGCCTTGAGATCAACGATAGTCTTTTCCCTATCAGTGATAGCTTGTTGTTTTTCAATGCTTATTGTTTGATTTACAAAGACTTGGTCCTTAAGAGTTTCTTCAATCTTCGTAAGTTCTTTGATTTTTAAATGATAGTTTTTCAGTTGTTTTGATAAATCAATATTGATTTGTTCAACTTTGATCTTTCCATTTAAAGCATTGTAAAAATCAACAATCATAGAATCGAGAGCAGACAAGTTATCACTTTCAGATATAGAGAGTTTGGTAGAGATATTTACTTGAGTCGAAGGAGACTATGAGAATGATGTTTCAGAAACTTCTTCAGCTTCCTCGATTCTGGCCATTAGACAAAGGAAGGCAAGGTCTTCTTCATCAGAACCTGATTCATCAGAGGTTTTGGCCCAATCGTCTTCGTGATCCCAATCAACTTCTTCAGCAACTAGACCTTTGCCGTTTTGCTGGTTCTTTTTCAGATCTTTGTATTTATTCTTTAACTTAGAATATTTCTCCTTCTTATCAGAGTTCGGAGAGGTAGTGGGTGCAGCTATTTCTTAGATCTGCACTCACTTGCAAAGTGACCCTTTCGCTGACAGTTATAGTATATAGCAGATGCTCTTTCAGCGGGCAGATTCTTTGACTTGTCAAAGTCAGCGATGAGTAGGAGTTTTTCGGAAGTTACTCTTGCTAGCAAATCTTCTAAAATTGTTTGTGAGAAGAGCTAGAGAATTATCGAACTCAGAGATGTCAGCATCAGTGAGTTCTTCTGAATCAGTTTGATTTAATTCAGTGATAGAAGTAATAGAGGAAGAAACTTGTTTTGAAGGATCTACCTCTGAAGTCATTAGTGCCAAAGAAGTACTTTTGGAATTCTTGATATCATTAATGAGATTTTTCCTTAAAGCTTGAGATTGCTCTTCATTTAGGAGCATTCCATATAAAGCACTTAGAGAGAGAGTTTCAAGATTCTTTGACAGTTTTAGACATGTAGTGTACACTCCCCATTGTTCAGGTAGTGCCTCCATGATTTTTGTCAGTATTTCAGCATTAGAATATTCTCTGTTGACAGTTTTCATGTCAATCAAGAGACAGTTAAATCTTTGATGAATTTGAGAAAGAGTTTCACCTTTTAAATGCATAAAGTTCTCATATTGTCTTACCAGATTTATACATCTAGTGATTTAAACTTCATCAGTTCCTTCATATTGAATACATAGAGTATCCACATGGCTTTAGAAGTTCTCATCTTCATCACAAAGTGATAGGCTTCATCTGGTAGAGACATAGCTATTATGGATCTAGCCTTAGCATCTATAGCTACTTCCTTTTTGTCATCTTCACTCCATCGATCTGGAGTTTTGACGATTCTTCTCTCAGCAATAGCTGGAGTGGTTGTAGTGGTGGGAACTGCGGGGATCAGGGCTGTAGGATTGAATGGTCCATTCTCTAGATAAAAGGGGATCTTAGAATCAGACCCTTCTAGGAATAGAGTCATTCTTTCCTTCCATAATGGAAAGTTATCACGGCTAAATCTGGGAGGTTTAGCTAAAGATCCATTATCAATGTAGTTTGTATTAGTATTAGTCATTTTAAAATAGCTTAAGAAACAAGTATTTTAAAGATAAGTAAGCAAGAAACACTGCTCTAATACCACTTGTTGGTCCCAAAGGAGTCTACAAGAGTTCAACGGATATAGAAACAGTTTGTAGAAGGCGGGGGGGGGGGGGGGGGAATACAAACACACAGATTTTTAGTTTATTAAATAAACAAATTTACAGTTACAAGCGGAAATTAGAACAAGTAATTAAACCTATTCTATTGTAACTAAGAAATCACACAGTTTGATGCACAAGGAAATGAGAAAGAAAAGAAGTAGAGGTTTGAGGAAATAGAAAGTAGCATGCTTGAAGATGAAGAAGAAATCTTCATCTATTTATACTCGTCGCAATTAATGCAAGACAGAAGGTATATGCCACGTGTTAAGCTTTCATTGGAAGCTTGTCCTTTGTTCAAAAGTAATCATGCTTTTGGCCGCATGTGAACAGTACCATATCAGATTTGATGTGGACATAAGAGACATGCCGTACATTTGTTTTTGACATAGTATAAGGTTTTGACTTTTGTGCATCAAGGATAAGATCAACATAAATCTTGTTGAAAGGCTTCACTTGATCGCTGAACTTTGAAACTTCAAGTACGAACTTTCGTGGTATCGTGAGGCTTAACAAGACTTCACACTTTAGTTTAGATAATCCTTGCTATCACTGAACCGTTTCAGATCACTAGCTGATTATCTCTATCTTCAACTTGGTCTATGACTTTCGCTGAATGTTCTTGTGATGTGATTGTTGTTCTTCAGATCTTCAGGTATAAGGTCCAAGTTCTTGATATTTAACGATCACTGATTGAAGTCAGCGTATGCTATCGCTGAATTTGAACTATACCTTATGTATGGAATTTTCACTAAGTGTACAGAGGAATCATATTCAAATCACTGAGAGGAGTTATGATCAACCAAATCTTTTGAAATCGACAAAAACATTAAGAAAATCTCTCGAAATCAATTAAAAACTTCAAAAATCCCTCGAAACACGTCGGAGGACTTTACGCGTTTTAGTCTACCTTAATGGTGATCCTACTGGATGAAAATCCTGGATCCGCCACTGGCTATAACCGAAATTGTTTAGGTTCAAATTATTAATAGTTTAGGTTCATGGTCAGATTCTTAATAATTTAGATTTAGTCCGTTTTTGTGCTTAATATATATATGTCTGTTATCTCATTTATGTAACTTAATCAAAAGATTCTAATGTAGCAGGACCTCTAAAGAAATTGGAACGGCCTTGTCGAGAATATGACCCGATAAGATAAGTTAGTTGGTGATTATTGTCGGTAAACGTTTAATAAGTGGGCCCTAAGGGTGCGTTTGGTTTGCAAGATTGTTTTCGATGGATTTGGATTTCATAGAAGGATTAAGATTGGAATGGATTTGAAATCCTTTTATGTGTTTGATTTGTAGGATTTGGAATGGGATTGGGTTCCATTAATTTTAAATAATTTATAAAAAAGTTATAATTACGAAAATAATTAAATTAAATTTTTATTAATCAATTATTACAAAAGAAATGTTTTTAATATTTTTTAAAACCTTATTTCATACAATCCTACGAAATCCTGAGCATCTCCTAAGGATTTCAAAATCATATGTTTGTAGGATTTCAAATGAATTCTAGGATTTCAAATCCGGACAATCCAACAAACCAAACATCGGATTGGAAGGCATTTAAAATCCAAATCCCCCAAATCTATTCCATTCCTGCAAACCAAACGCCCCTAAGTGAATTCGGCATTGTTGTTGGATAAAGTTCAAATCCTAGGATTCGTTTAGTTTGCAGGATTGTTTTTTAAGGATTTGGATTTCATAGAGAGATTTGGATTTGAAGGAATTTGGATTGTAATGGATTTGAAATCATAGGTGTCGTTTGGTTACTAGGATTTGGAATGAAATTGAATTTCATTATTTATAAATAATTTAAAAAAAAAATTATAAATAATTATAAAAATAATTAAATTACATTTTTATTAATCAATTATTAAAAAACAAATGTTTTTAACATTTTTTAAAACATAATTTCATACAATCCTACGAAATCTCGAGCATCACCCAATCAAAACCCTATGTTTATAAAATTTCAATTGAATCATAGGATTTCAAATCCTGACAATCCAACAAACCAAACACAGGGTTGAAATGTATTTGAAATCCAAATCCCCCCAAACCCATTCCATTCATTCCCGCAAACCAAACAAACTCTTATTATTTTGTTTTAGATGGTGTATATATTGATTCCCACAAAAAGAACCAAATCTTTCAAATGACATTTCTAATGTTCAGAGCTTGTTTTTTCTAAGAAAAATGCAAGTTAGAAGAATGGGAAATTAGAACTGCATTTTATTTTCAAGAAATACCATTTTTTACAATGCAAATCCATCATCATCAATCAATCTTGTTGGAGTCTCAATGTAAATGCCTTGAGAGATAGAAGAACAAGTTTTAACCTCTCTTTAGCTTCAGAGTCGATTAAATTACCATCGTCATCAAACTTTGCAGGAGGTTGGAAAGCATACAATGAAAACTCGGGCTTGTTTATGAAATGAAGATCAAGAAAAACTCCAACTTGCCGAAGATGATATTGGGCCAACCCGCCACCAAACAATCCTCCGGCACTTAGGATAGCAGCGGCCTTATTGGCCCACACGTTTGGTGGCCTTGATGCCCAATCTATTGCGTTCTTTAGAAGCGCTAATGCCATGATAAATAGACGTTGTAAGTACTAGATTCAAAATTTGATTAAAAATGCATCAAAGGATGACTGTTTATGCTATTATGAAATGATGTTGGAAACTAGTGTATTGTTTGATTGTAGTATATATAGGGTTGGGTTCACGTGAGACCAGACTGTATTCGTGAGACCCGTGAGACCAGATTTTTACACTTGAAACTTCACAACAAAACATTGTGAAGGTAAAAAAAATCCAAACTTTCACAGCAACAACACTGTGAAGGTTACTTTCAGAGTGTTTTGCTGTGAAATTTGAAGTGTAAAAAGGTGGTCTCACAACAAAAACTGTCTGGCCTCACATAATCTGAGTTTGTATGAATAAGTTAAGCTGATTAAGTATATAATAATTAAACAATTCCCAACTAAACAGAATGTCACAAATAGAACTTGAAAACACCCAAATGCAAAAAAAAAAAAAAAAAAAAAAAAGAGAGAAGAAAATGAGTGACTTTTTTCCATAGCACCTGTACCAAATTGAATTCTTATGTGATTTTCATGTAAGACGCTTTTATGAACAGATTCTCCAAACATGTATAGTGTAAATTCTAAATCAACCCGTTTTCTTACTCAAATTCTCAGTTTTTTTCACACAGTTTTCGTTCCAATTCCTTCCTTGTATGTTTAGGTTTGTCAACGTTGATTATAACCAACATTGCACAAAATGTAGTCCCAGTGATGTAATTATCCAAATCAGTTCAAAATCCTTTGGGAGGACCTGATTGTGGTTCACACGGTGGCACGGACAACTGTATGATTTCTCCCGTGAATGGTAAAAAAGTTTAGGTTTGTAAAGAGTGCAACTATATCGTTGTACCATATCGTTTTGGAGACTTCAAAAGGGTGCACCTAAACTCTTGAAATCAACCAAAAAACCGAAAAAATTCTAGAAATTAACCAAAAAAAAAACTCTTGAAATCAATAGAAAAAAGCGAAAAAAACTCTTGAAAATCAACAAAAAACGAAAAAATTCTTGAAATTAATTAAAAAAACCGAAAATAAACTCTTGAAAATTGAAAAACCGAAAAAGTCCCTCGAATTCGGTAAAAAAATCCCGAAAAATTCCCTGGAAATCAAGCAAAAAAACCAATAAAAATTAGTCGAAACAATGAAATTAGACTAAAAACACATCGAATGATATTGATCGTTAGTAAAAACATCAGGACACGTCAATAAAAACCGTGTTTTTTTGTTATAAAAAAAATTGTCTATATATTACATGGTGCACACCGTATAAAATTAATTCTCTTCCTTCCCTAATCCTCTCAAATTGTGAAAACAAATTGAGGACAAAAGTGCAGTTTGCAGTTGCAGGAATCAAGTAATTTACATAACAGTAAAAACGCACAACAATTTGAAGTTGCAAAATCCAGTACGTCACTTTCAATTTTATATGAATATATGTAGTATTCGATTTGACCAAAACACAGAGACGGAGTTAGAAGGAAGAAATCAAAATTTTACCAGTGATGGAGTAGTTATATTCAGGAGAAGCAAAAAGGAAGCAATCTGATTGAAGAATTTTCCGGCGAAAAGCCTCAACGACAGGTGGATATTTTCCGTCGACTTCCAGATCCGTGTTCAACATCGGTAGTGGCGATACGTCTACATACTCGATCAACAATCCATCTATCGACTCACTTAACTCAATTGCTGCAATTTATTCAAGTATTCACAACAAATTTCAACTTCATCATCAAAGAGAAGCTCGAAGAGAAAAATTAAGAAAAAGAGTACCAGATCGGAGGAGGCCACGGTGGAAAGAAGCTTTCCGAAGAGATCCGCAAATGGCCACAACTTTGATGATAGGTTTGGCTTCCATGGCGGATTCCATGTATGCAGTTCTCTTGAATTGAATATATATATATATATAATATGTATATATAAAAGCAAGAGCGCCTATGAGACAAATGCCACAAGATGGTTGGTGGCCACCGGCAATAAACTAGTCGTTCTCTAAAAAATAATTAGTCGATTATTTGATACATTGCCATCCAAAATCAATTATTTTCTTATTATTACATTGAATTATATTCATGGTCCCCTATTTATATTGTTGTTTTCTTTGGTTTCCTCCTTCAAATTCATAAAGTATATTTTGCTATGTTTGTTAAACTAGTTAATAAGTTAATTGTTAGTTGATAAGTTAATTTATGATTGATAAACTAGCTGATAAGCTTACTAATGAATAAATCATGTTTGACAAAACTAACTTATAACAATGTAATACGATTAAAAATGACGTATTAAAAAACTAATCAATTATAATATTTTAAAATATAATTAAAAATAAAGCTTTAATAATATAATATATTAATTAATATAAATAAATTGATTGAAATATTAGAAAATACAATGTATTGATTAAAGAATTTTAAATTGATTATTATATATTTTAATATTTGGATTTGTTAAAACAAATTTTATAAAAAAAATATATTATTTATGATTTTAAATAACCATTATATATAATATGAATTAGAGGTGATAATTTTGTATCAAACCAAACCAAATCAACCAACATGTGTACCAACCGTACCAATTAAATTGGTATCAACTTAATCGGTAGTGATTATTGTCGGTTGGTAGTACCGTACCAAGTATACAAACTTGATTGGTATACGGTATTGAAAGTTGCATATAACGGTAGTACCATGGTAACGATTTATTTAATTTTTATTAGTTTTTTGTATTTTTTTATGTTTTTGATATTAAACCTTGTAACTTAATTATTTTATTTGTACATCTAAATGTTTGTAAATTCTATACCTTGCAATTAGCATATGATAAACATCATATATGTTACCTAAAAAACTCAAAATTTACTTAAATTTTGAATAAACTTGGCAAGTTTTCATATGGGACATGAAGTTGGTATAAGATAGGTACCAACCGAAAAAAGTTGGTACCAATTAAGTCGGTAACAGATACAGTTGATTGGTACACGTATAAGATTTTACATACCAATTATAACTAGTTGGTACACGATATTGCAGAAAAAAACTTAATGTCGTACCAAGTCCACCCCTAATACGAATAAAAATAAAATTTATGAATTTTACATATCATAATTAATTAATAATTCTTAAAAAATTTAATAATTAAATTAAATATTTTATTAAAAAGAATTAACAAAATTTATTATTTATGAAACAAAATAAATATAAAGTTAACTTTTATGCTACATAAACATTTTTATAATTGTTTTTGGAAATAATTGGTATAAGTAACAATCATTGTAAATAATTAATAAATAATGTTAGTGTATAATTAATAATTAAATTTTAATTTTAATTTATTAATACTTATTTATAATTAATAGTAACAAACAATAATTAATATTAATGAGAGTTATAAGTTATAACTGGAAAAAGTGACAATAAACTCTCAAAATGCTACTCCAAGTAGCGTTTCAATAAGCTAGCTTATGATTTGTCAAGCATATACCCTGAAAATAAGCTAACTTATAAGTTATATTATAAGTTAGCTTATTTTTACCAAACAATGCCTTCATGGTACATTTTTTGGAGTCTAAAATGTCCTTAGATTTAATACCATTAGTCTATGTCGATTAAGTTAATCATATGTTCCTTAAGTTAATCATACGTCCGTTAAGTTAATCTTCTGGCTCCTGTACACAATAACCTCTCCTAGAATTTGTGAACCTGACCCTTGAAGTTTAAAAAATTATACAGGTTCGCAATTGCGGACCTTCTATTTTGCAGACCTACCACGTGTCGCGATGGGGTTAAACCCTCCAACCCCAAACCACTCTCTTCCTCTCTTTCTCTATTGTGGGGACCAAACTTTTTATCTAAATATTTCTCTCCACAAAAAAATGCACGTGACTCTTCTCGCAAACCGACCTTCCACGTCAATAACTTCGCAACCCCTTTGTCAATTCTTGTGAAGTAAGTTTTTCGTAACTCATTCTCAACATAGAACAATTTTTGTAGTTTGTTTGGCAGTTTAATTTTGTAATTTGAAGTTGTATAGGTTTTGTCGTTTTCTAGTATATCTTCCTTGTAGATGTGTTAGTAACTTCTTGTTTTCTATAAGATCTGACGAAAAAAAAGGCGAGTTTTTTTCTGCTAAATGTGTTAATCCCTGTTTCGTACAATGTTTTTATAGTATTTTACATGTTTACAGATTAGGTCCCTATACTTTCCATAATTACATATGTGTCCCTATACTTTCTATAATTACAGATTAGGTCCCTATACTTAGATTAGTTACAGGCTAGGTCCTTGTAACTAAAATACATACAAATTAAGTCCCTGTACTTACCACATAATTACAAATTAGGTCCCTTTAGTTACATAATTACAAATAAGGTCCCTATTCTTTCCACAATGGAAAATTAGGTTCCTATATTTAGAATAGTTACAGATTTTGTCCCTATAATTAGATTAGTTACACATTACTAGAATACTTACAAATTAGGTCCCTATACTTATTATAATTATGAATTAGGTCCCTTTACTTACCATAATTACAAATTAGGTTCCTATAATTATATTAGTTACACATTAGAACCCTGTAATTACCATAATTACATATCAGGTCCATATACTTACCATAATTACATAGTAGGTGCATGTAAATACAATAATTATAGATTTTGTCCTTATACTTAAATTAGTTGCATAGTAGGTCCTTGTGCTTAGATTAGTTACATATTAGGTCCCTATAATTAGAGTACTTACATACTAGGTCCCTACATATACAGTAGTTACAGAATTGGTCCCTATATATATGTACTAATTGATTTGGTTGTTATAATTATAACAACTGATTGAATTACTATGTAGGAGGATTTTCACTGGGCTTCTTTGACGTTTAAGTGTCGAATAGCTTTCGCATCAACCGTTAGGCCGACATTGACTCATGACAGAAAGGCTCTTTTTAGGGAGACTCCTTTTGGTGCATGGTTGGACGTGAGGATGCATGGTGGAGACCATATACTGATTCACGTGTTCCTCCAGAGGCAGATGAACCTCGCCCTCAGAGGGGAAGAGGAGTTGGGTTTGATATTTCTGGGCACGCTTGTCGTTTCGAGTGAGAGGACTTTTGTCTTATCACGGGATTTCATTTCGGAGAGCACCCCATCATCCCCCCCTAAGAAGGGATTGCTTCCTTCTTAGGGTTTTTCAGATGTAATCGGACCTAATCTATAGGATCCTACACATTGAAGATTTCAGACGTGCTTGCCAGTTTGATGACATAAGCAACCTTATTGATGAGGATGTTGTTCGAGTGTTTTCCTTGTTGATGGTGGATATGGTTTTCCTAGGTCGTCAGAAGCAACAGTTTGTTACTAACACGCCGATCAAGGTCGTCGAGGATTTTTGAGTATGGAACCGTTTTCCATGGGGATACGTCATCTGGGAACCCCTTCAAGCAAATAAATGGTGCCATCAGAAAACGTGTGGACAAGAAAATGAAGATGATGTTGATAGGTTTCTTATACGCCTTCAAGGTTAGATACTACTATAAATTAAATATTTATTCATTTGAAGTCAATTTCCGTTTTTAACTCCACATACTTGTTTGTGGGGTTGTGTATTTCTAGATATGGATCTTGGAGATGTTTTCCATCGCCCGCCAATACTTTAACATCTCAGACAGGTTTCCCAAGGGAGTTCTCTAGGAGAGGAATATGGTCCCGAATGAGCCTATGTGTCAGGATTTCTTTGATTTTCCAGACGTAAGTTTTTTTTATCTTTCGAATTTGATTTCGTAAAATTATTTACTAAGCGAATTGTTCAATTCTAATGTGATATGTTCTCAATATATTAGGAGGGGAGGCACCCACGCGACTGCCTTGTAGCATAAATATTGGAGCAGGGGCAACGTTGGCATACGAAAAGGTAACTATACTTCGATAGCAAGGAGGACAGTCGGCTGTTAGAGAAGCCCCGACAACCTCAGGTGGTACATAACTCCCCCTCTTCACATGGCTCCAATTCTTCCACCAACTCCTCTTCACACGATGACTATGGCTTGGGCCTCTAGAACGATCCTGTAGTTAGCAGGGATATGAGCCCCCCCCCCCCCCAATCTCACCATCATCAGATGCCACCTCCCGACCCATATGAACAGAAATGCTAGGAGTTGACCCAAGTCGGAGAGACGTAAGTGTTTAACTTAATTTATCGTCCATGGTGTTTTAATTTGTTTATTGACGAACCTTTACATACTTTTACTAGATGTTGGGTGGCCAGTCATCCGACCTTTCAAATGGGTCCTGATCTACGATGTTTGGATCTATTATGTTCAACTCTATACCCTCCCACTACCCCTATCCATTAGGGCCATTGTTATATGTACCCTAGGCGACGAGCATTGGTATGTTAGGGTCGTCGTACGTCACACCGACCTCCTTCAAGCAGGTTGTAAGTTATTACTAGTTCTTGATTAGTTTTTTTTGTTCTTGAGGAAATTTACTGAAAATGATAAATCTTATTATTCAGGGCATATCAGGTGATATTGGGGTCACCATTTGACCCCTTACAGGCGTTGACTCGTGATTTATTTAGAATCGGGGTCAGCGTTCGACACCGTCCAACCAATGAGCTATGATTTTTCGGTTTCGATGGGGTCAACGTTCAGCATGATCCAGCCGCCGTCTAGCGATATGTTTGACCCATCAGGCTCATTATACGGTGATGGGGATGACATGTTGAGTACGCCTCCGGTCCACACTACACATGAGAGATCACCACTGGCGAAGGTCCGGTCAAAACTGATAGGTACGAAGATGCCAGGAAGACATATTTCCACTCCTTTCGCCTCCTTACCTTTTACCACACCCCCTGCTCAACGGCCATCAAAGGTACATACTCGAACCCATCCTTCTACTTCTATGTCTACGGGTTTATTATCGACGACTACTATTAGGCATGGGAATGAGACCCCCCCTATTGTGGAACCCGGTGTACCGCCCCGACGGGGATGGGGATTCCCCGCAAAATCGGTGATCGGGGATAAGGACGAGGATCCTCAAAAGTTAAAACCCGGGGATGGGTACGAGGCCTAGTAATGTTAATCCCCATTAAGATCAAGTTACAAGTAATCTAAATATTAAAGAACAATAATTAACAACAAATTCTCAAATATTGAACTTTCTCTCTCTAAAAATATTACAAATGAGCTCTCATCATGTTACTATTAATTCTCACTAATATAAGAGTATTTATACTCTTGACTAATTACAAAGTCAAACTACAATGTAAGTAACAATTAAACTCCATACTTTGACTTTCTTAAAATGAAATGTTGACTTTACATAATATATTGACTATACTACAAGAAATAGCGGTTATAGAGAGGACTTTTGTCGTAGCTACATGTCAAAATGTCGTCGCTAAACACCTATAGCTACCACGGTCGTTGCTAAAAGTCTGGTAACTAGAAGTTGGTTGCTGAAAAAACCAATTGCAACCGCAAACAATGACAATAGCTCCGTCTGGTTATTGCGACGACTTGACGATTTTTTTGCGATGAAGAATCGTCGTTACAAGTGATTTAAATTAAATTAATTAATTAAGTAATAGAGACCGTATGTCGTTGCTATAAGTAAAATAGTTAATTATTTAACAATTACTATTAGCAACAACATATCGTAGCTATAAGTAAAATAATTAATTATTTAAAAATTACTATTAGCAAACCCCATATTGTCGCTATAAGTAAAATAATTAATTATTTAAAAATATACTATTAGCAACCACATGTTGTTGCTATAAGTAAAATAATTAATTATTTAAAAATATACTATTAGCAACCACATATCATCGCTATAAGTAAATTAACTAATTTCTCGGATATTACTATTAGCGACTACATGTCGTCAATATAAATGGGATGGTTTGTCGTCGCTATAAAGGTCATATTTTTTTGGTATTTTTCGGCTATTTTTTGCACATTTTTCAATAAATACGATTGTAATACTAAGAAAAATCAACAATATAACATACAATCATGGAAACACCAACAATATAACATATAATCACAGAAACACCAACAATAAACACATTTTTAAGAAAATTAAACACGGTTTCATTAGTACTAGCACTCATCTCGCAAAAATTTTCAACTAAAACTCCCTCATATGAGTCTCATATTCAATCACATTTGATAATGATTGTAAATCCAGAAACTGTCAAAACAGAAAGTGAAAAACTAACGAAACTAACAGACAAGGATTAACTTTGAAAAGAAACTTAACAAAAAATTAACACGAACAGGCTTAACGGAACTAACGGAAAAAGGATTATAAATGTAACAAAAATTAACGAAACTAACCAAGACTTAACAAACTGTCGCTAATGCTTACCAACTGTCACGAAAAATCAAAAACTATAATCACCAAACCACGACTTTTATCCTTCGAAGAAATGCAACGTTTGATGATCGAAAAATGAAATTTTCTTACCGTCGCCATTCAACGTCAATCTAACAAGTATCTTATCGAAAAATCACAAAATTCTCACCGAAATCAAACCGAAATCTAACTTCACCGAAAATTTACGAAACAATGATCATTGGTCGGTGTCCTACTCAAGAGCCCACACCTTAATGCCTATTTAACACCCATTGCCTATTTCAAGTTATAAGATATGGATTATTGCCCCTAATTAACAAAATATGACTTCTATGCCTATGGATCCATTATATTATAGTCTACCATATAGATACATCTATGTGGATATACCAAGCTTTACTCAATATTAAATGTTATATACAAAATCCTATTAAGTGATAAACCCAACGTTTGTTAGTGAAGTAGCAAAACATAAAGGTATAGACATTATGTCTTTGAAATAATCTTTCTCTAAGTGTCTAAAATCATACTTTATACTATTTTTTCAAGATATGCAAAACCCCCAATTTACCCAAATTTGACCTAATTTTTCAAAATCATAATAATGTGTAAATACTTGAAATATAAACATAGAGGAAGTAAAATACATCATTTTGACATTTATATGGTTTTGTAAAAATACAGGATGAACCCACAATACTAGGATTTGAAGAATCCTAGAAAAACTCAAGAATTTTCAATTTGGTGTAATAACCTTAATTGAACCCAACTCAAATGGGAGGTGTATTTTGGTGAATAAACACAGGGACAATAACAAAGGACATAGATAGAACTTAGGTAGGAGTATGGAGTAGAAGTAATTCGTTCCAAAATGTAAAACAAATAAGAGAGAATGAGTGGACAATATTTATAGAGAAAAGGAGAGAAGGTTAAAAATAAATAAAATAAAAGGGATAGAGTTTTTTTTTCTTTTTCGGCAAACAAAGATTAAGAGAGGAAGAGAGACTTATGGACTTGACCAATTAAAAATTTTGGTCAGCACAGAAAGAAAAGGTCGAAAAGAAAAAGAAAATGATTAATATTCATTACAAGATGGTTAATATGCATTATAAGATGGATATTATTCTTTGCCAGGTGGATTTACAAGATAAATATTAGTCTTGCATTCAATTGGTACGAACCAAGGTATGATTTAAAATTTGACCCAAGATTATAAGTACATCCAAAACCCGAGAATTTTTATGCGACAAGGTGATGACCGGGTGTATTTTCGTCAGGCGATACACCTTCATTTCTCATGCGACGAGGCGCGTCTTTGTCAGGCAATAGAGCCTTAGTTTTTTTACGTGACAAGGTGTGTTTTTGGAAGGCGATGGAGCCTTTGGTTGTGATGCATCAGGCATACGTTGGACATGTGGTGAAGCCTTAGTGTTTCATGCGACAGGGCATTCGTTGGATATATGGTGAAGCCTAAGTGACTTACCAGTTGATTTCGCGGCTTCTGCTGGTGTCTGGTGGTCGTCTGATGCAACAAATTTCGTTTGTTTTGTCCTTGTCTGGCAACCGTGCATTCTTGCGATAAAAAGAACGTTAGGGTGGTCATGGAAAATAGGACTTTAGAAAAAGAACTTTTAGGTGTACGACATTCCAGCTATGTGGAAGATCTTGGTTGTCCATGGTTGTAGGCAATATGCACCTTTTTCAACTATTTCAGATATTTGATATGGTCCTTCCCACCTTGTATCTAGTTTATCTATGTTATGTTCTTGCGTGTTGGGGAAGACACGTCGCAGGACGTAGTCGCCTTCTTGAAAGACTTTGATCTTGACATTCTTATTGAAATGTCGAGCGACCAGTTGTTGGTGAGCAAATAACTTTAGAAGTGCCTTTTCTCTGAGTTGTCGAGTGCATCGACATCATACCTTAGATTGACTTGGTTATGATCGACAAATGTGTGTTGTGCAATAGGTGTGGTTACTTCTACGGGTAGTGCTTCTTTCCATCCATATACAAGAAAAAATGGGGTTTATCTTGTGGACGTGCGAGGTGTCGTGCAATTTTCCTGTAGGACTGAGGGAAGCTCCTCGACCCATTTCCTTTTTGCGGATTTCAGAATATTTTTGAGAGATTTTATTATGACCTTGTTACTTGATTTAACCACCCGTTTGATTGCGAATATCGTGGCGTCAAAATGATCAATTTGATATGACGCTCGTTGTAGACGCAACAGGTCTTTTCACAAATGAATTATGATCCATTATCGTATACAATTTCAGAAGGAATTTCAAACTTGGAAATAATGTTAGTCTGCAGAAAAGAGATAACCTCTTTATCCCGTATCTAGCAGTAAGCGGCAGCTTCGATCCACTTCGAAGAGTAGTCCGTAAGGACTAACATAAATACTTTTTCTCCGATGTTGGGGGTAGTTTTCCCACTATATCTATTCCCCATCGCATGAATGACCATGGAAAGAGTGTGGGAATTAAGGATTCAGAGGGCTGGTGCGTCATACCTGAGTGTTTTTGACATATGTCATAACTTTGTACGAATTTAATGACATCGAGCCGCAATGTGGGCCAGTAATACCATCTTATGAGATTATGCTGGTGAAGCTTCAACCACCTGAGTGGTTACCTCATTCTCTAGAATGCATGTCTTTTAGTATCTATTGTATCCGTCGACCATGGCGCATCGAAAATTTAAACCGGTCGAGGATCGTCGATATAGTGTTCCAACGATTACTGTATACCCGGATGACTTAAATATGATTTTTCGAGCATCGAGCTTCTCATCAGGTAGTCGGTCGTGGATAAGATAGTCTTTGATGTCTTTCGACCAGTCCTGTTCCTCGTTGAGGATAAGGGTTTGATCTCGGTCATCGATAGATGAAGACATTAAGTATACCAAGGGTTACTATATTGAAGGGTGCTTTTCTAAGGGAGGACCATAGATTTATAGAACTCTAATGTGTACCAAGGTTACTAAATTGATTAGAACTCTAATGTGTTGAAAACCTCATGCTCAAGAGGAGCTCGTTTGCACAAACTGTGGAGGTCTTGTTGCTTTGTCCTTCTTGGTGAACGACGGGAGTGTTATGATATCAATGGATGAAAAAGGCGGAAAACTGTTAATTATAGGATTAAGGCATCCGTTCTCATCCACTAAGCTCATAACTTTCCCGTCTTTCACTAAGAAAGGACAAATCAAACAAGTGCTCCAGCATTTGTCCAAACAAGCTCCTGTTTAAACATAAGGTTTTCAACATATTTTTACTTTAACATGGGATATATTCCATAGTACACTTACATAAAATCATTCACCGACTAGCATGAAATCACTACCAACTCTACTCTGTAATGTGCTGAAACCGCATTCTAAACAGGAGCTCTTTTGCGCAAATTATGGAGACCTTTTTTGATTTGTCCTTCCTGGCAAAAGATGGGAGTGTTATGATATTCGTGGTTGAGAAAGGCGGCCAACCGTTCATGATAGACATATTTTCTCATCCACTGATCTCATAACTCTCTCATTTCTCACTATGAAAGAACAATTCAAACAAGTGCTCCACCATTTACCCAAAAGTCTTGTTATTTAGCATGAGGTTTACAATATATTAACTATTAAAAGTTGCTTATTAATAAGATATAGACTCATTCAAATGTCAAGCTATGGCTACACGATGGTTGGTTTTTGCACAATCTCCTCAGACTTCTTATATGCTCTGGTGATATATATATATATATATATATATATATATATATATATATATATATATATATCACCTGACTACCCAGGTTCGAACCCCGCGATGTATAATGATTTAGAAATTATTGCTTTGAATTGTATACTATTGCTAGCATTATCAAGCCATTTATAGGCACAATACAACAAGGTAACTAAATAATTAAAGGAGAGAGTTAAGGAGCTATATTAGGTAAACATTATCAAGCTATTGATTTGCTGAAATATATTCCTTCTATATTGATTTTGTGTATCCGGTGATATCGGTGTCCCTTATACGCCCCCGCAAGATGGAGGATCCATCGGATACGCCAATCTTGGATCCGTTACGTAGAAATGGTGCTTTTGTCAAAGATTTAGTGAGCATATCAACAAGTTGATCTAGTGAGCTGATGTGAAGAACACGCAGGAGGCCAACTGATACTTTTTCCCTTATGAATGGATAGTCAAGAGCAACATGCTTCATGCGTGAGTGGTAGACCAGATTTGCACATAGATATGTAGCACCTGTGTTGTCACAAAATAAGATCGGTATGTGGTTATTGGTAACACCCTGTTCTTTAAGTAAGCTTTTAATCCACATGAGCTCAGCGGAAGCATTGGCTAAGGTTTTATACTCGGCTTCAGTAGATGAACGAGAGACCGACTTTTGCCGTGTAGATTTCCATGAAATGATGTTGGTGCCAAGGTAGAGGATATAAGCGGTAGTGCACCGACCAGCATCATTAACCCCACCCCAATCAGAATCTGAAAAGTAGGGGTGTTCATCCAAACCGACAAACCGCATAAACCGCCCACACCACACCGCACCGCAAAGCGCGGTTTAGAACTTTCGCGGTGCGGTTTGTATTTTGACCAAACCGCACTATTCGGTGCGGTTTACGGTTTGAGTAATCAAACCGCGGTTCAAACCGCACCGCACCGCATATTTTGTTATATTATTAATTTTATATATAACATATATAGAGAGAGAGTACTTTATTATTTTATATTTTTATGTAATATTTTTGGACTCTCTGTTTTGAACTTTGAATTTGATTAAATATGATAATTGCTAATATTAATAAATTAGTTGAATTTGTTTAATATTGAGCTAGTATGGCAATCATGTTTACTCGGACTCATCGGTTTAGTGAATGGATCTGCCGGATTATCTTCCGAACGAACTTTACAAATCTTCCGACACTTGAACCTACAAGTGTAAGTGACTTTGGTCGCATCCCATGCTGGCCCAACTTGACCTTTACCAAACTTCACCATTGAATCTTAAACACAAAACCTGATTGTGACCTGAAGTCGTCACGGTCGGTTTGGAAGCTAGCATCTGAGTATCCTCGGACACTTAGATCTCCTTCTTCATCACCGTATAGCAGGAACATATCCTTAGTTCTTCTCAAGTACTTGAGGATATTCTTTACCACAACCCAGTGAACATCACCAGGGTCGGACTGGTATCTACTAGTCATGCTCAAAGCATATGATACGTCAGATCAAGTACATATCATGGCGTACATTATAGACCCAATAGCCGAAGCATAGGGAACACCCTTCATGCGATCTATATCTTCCTTCCCCGAAGGACATTGAGACTTGCTCAATTGTACTCCATGTACCATTGGCAAGTTTCCCCTCTTGGAACCCTCCATCATGAAGCGTTTCAAGATCTTGTCAATATATGTACTCTGGATTAATCCAATTAAGCGCCTTGATCTATCCCGATAGATCTTTATTCCAAGGAAAAAGGCAGCTTCTCCTAGGTCCTTCATTGAGAAACACTTCCCTAGCCAGACTTTTACACCTTTCAGCGTTGGGATGTCGTTTCCAATGATCGGTATGTCATCCACATACAGGACTAGGGAGACAACAATGCTCCCACTAGCTTTCTTGTATACACAAGGTTCATCTTCGTTTTTGATAAAACCAAGTTCTTTGATTTTCTCGTCAAAACGAAGATTCCAACTCCTAGACGCTTGCTTCAGTCCATAAATGGAACTAAGCAACTTGCACACTCAGTAGGATGCTTTGGATCTTCAAAACCTTCTGGTTGTACCATGTACACGTCCTCGCTTAGCGTTCCGTTAAGAAACGCGGTTTTGACATCCATCTGCCATATCTCAAAATCATGATATGCAGCTATAACAAGCAAAATCCTAATGGATTTTATCATGACTGCCGGAGAAAAAGTTTCATCATCGTCAACATCGTGAGTTTGAGTGAAACCCTTTGCTACCAGTCTAGCCTTATATGTGTGCACGATCCCATCCATGTCGGTTTTCTTCTTGAAAACCCACTTGCTCCCAACAACTTTGCAGCCATTGGGCGCATCCACCAGATACCAGACCTGGTTATCATCCAGATTGAAGCTCGACTTTCATAGCATCATGCCATTTGTCAGATTCTGCACATGACATAGCCTGTTGGTAGTTTGATGGTTCATCATCAACCGTATCGTCACAGCCAATTAGAAACCCTAGGTATCTATCTGGCTCTTGACGAATCCTTCCCGACCTTCGGATCGTTTGTCTCTTGTTGGTATCCACAACATCTTGCTGTGGTTCAACATCTTGTTAAGTTTCAACATCTTGTTGAGTGCTAGTGTCAACCTGTGCATCAGGTGTTTCCCGAACTTCCTCAAGTTCCACCCTATCCCAATTGCTTGGCTTAGTTAGAAAATCATTTTTTAGGAACTCGGCCTTGCGTGAAATGAACACCTTGTTCTCACTAGGGTTGAAGAAATAATACCCAATCATCTCCTTGGGATATCCTACAAAGATGCACTTATCAGATCTTGGTTCTAGCTTCCTAGAAGCGTCTCACTTAACATAAGCATCGCAACCCCAGACTTTCATGTAAGATAGGCTTGAGATCCTCCCAGTCCACATCTCATATGGAGTTTTGTCGACCTTCTTGGTTGGTACATTGTTTAGTATTTTGCCGACTGTTTCCAAAGCATATCCCCAAAAACTCATAGGCAGTTTGGTATGACTCATCATAGATCTAACCATATCTAACAAGGTACGGTTCCTCCTTTCAGACACACCATTATGTTGTGGTGTTCTTGGTGGAGTAAGTTGGGATACTATCTCACACTTGCTAAGATGCTCAGTGAATTCATGGCTCAGATATTCACCACCTCGATAAGATCGAAGAGCTTTTATCTTTTGCCCAGTTGGTTCTCTACTTCATTTTGAAACTCTTTGAAAATTTCAAAGCTTTCAGACTTGTGCTTCATTAGATCAACATATCCATATCTACTGTAATCATCAGTAAATGTAATGAAGTAGTAGCAACCATTTCTTGTGGCTGGGATAAAGGGCCCACACACATCAGTGTGTATGACTCCCAACAACTCATTGGCTCTTTCAGGCTTTCCTTTAAAAGGTGCCTTAGTCATCTTCTCTAATAAACAAGCTTCGCATTTATTAAAAGAATCATCAGTTGATTCCAAGATCTCGTCCACTTGGAGCTTGGCAATGCGCTTCTTGTTTATATGCCCAAGACGACAATGCCACAAGTATGTTTGACTTAAGTCTTTTAGCATTCACATTATATATCGATTTATGGTTGAGATTATCATGTATATCTATTTCATAAATGCCATTAACTGGCCTGGCTATAAAATATAATAAACCATGTAAACATGTAGAAATAGATCCATCATCATTGAATTTAAACATAAATCCATCTTGTCTTAAACGTGCAACTGAAACAATGATTCTAACGATACTAGGAACGTAAAGACAATCATTCAGTTTCAAGACTAGACCATTTGGAAGGGTCATATCATATTTCCCTTGGGACACATCATCAACTCTTGCCCCATTGCCCATCTTGAGCTCCAACTGGCCTGGTCGCAGTTGCCTTTCACTTTTTAATCCCTGTGGAGAAGTACATATGTGAGCTCCACATCCGGTATTCAATACCCAGGAATCATAATCAGAAGTGAATAAATTGATACTAAACATAGCTGAAGGTCCGGCTATCATAGCTTTTTCCTTCTTTACCTTAAGAACTGGATCATTTCTTTTGAGCGAAACTGAGTCCAGGGGAAACTTTTCCTCATTCTTCTTGGTTCGACTGGAGCATCCAGTCTTTGCCTTTCCTTTCTCAGTTACAACTTTCACACCCCGTTTCTTTCTTATCCCTCTTTGCGCTTTGATCATCAAAGTGACTTCGGCTTTCTCCAACATGGAGTTATTCTCATTTTCAAAAGACTTTAATATTTCAAGTAATTTAAAGAGAGATACATTTAGCCCTTTCTTAAAGAGTTTAGGACTATATTGACCCCCAGCTCTTGTCCAAGAGGGTATCCAAGCTGCGCCAGTCGGTCAAGATGTCCTTTTGTTCTTTTAAAGTGGACTTTGACCGTTGTTCCCTCCTGCATCATACAAGCATGTAATGATCGCAAAGTTTCAAACTTTTCTTGTCTCAACTGTTGACCAAACATGGTCTTCAGGCTGCTCATAATCTCCCAAGCTATCAACTCCACATGCTCCCAAAAAAGTTCAGGAGTCATTGAGGCTAGCATTAGAAGGGCAACGCTGAAGAGTCCTTTTGGTACTTATCACAAGTTACTTCAACACTTTCAGATGCGTCCCTTGCTGGAAGATTCGGAGGGGAAAGCTCGAGTATGTAGGATTTCTTTTCATATCTTAGGACAAGCCTTAACAATTGGAACCATTCCAAGAAATTTTGTCCATTCAGAATTCCCACATTAAAAACGGGTTGAATAATGTACTGAGATAGGTTTGAGTTTGTGTTTTCTTGATTCGCAGACATCTACAGAAATTAAAGTCCGATTTTTAATATTAATTTAAAATTTTGAATAACCCTTAAAATTCAAACATTTTAGCTAAGATCCATATTTCATTAATTTTCACGATTGGGCAATACGCAAATGGTGAAAACTAATTATTTAGGTAGGCAACTTCCAATTGTGATCATGACAACTCTTAGATCCTTCGTGAGATTCATTTGAAAATAAAGACATGTTTAATCTCACTTCTTCACATTGAGATCATTTGTGGATGGGCAATACACAATGTACAAATATCCCAAGTGAGCCTAACCATACTAAAACGTCACAATTTCTATTTTGAGTAACAACTCAGAAATTGGTCGTCCGGGTCACGACTATCATTATAGGCGGGCAATACACAACATGCAATGATCTCGTTGGCCGGCACTTTACCTCAGCACATACTTTTCCAATTCGGATTCGCCAATGCTTACCCGAAACCGACTAGTTATGCGCATGATAACCGTTTGAAATGGGTGGTGAAAAAGTCACGTTTTAATTGTAAAGGGTTTACCGACCTCATTTCAATTTTACAAATTAATCAATTTTAAAATTACTTTGAGTCGGTACCAATTTATTTAAAATTCACTATTTGATAACTTATCAAATTTATTTGTAAAACATTTTCAATTTCTCCCATCGATGTTATTTTGATAGCTTATCAAATTAATTTGTAAAAGCATTTACAAATTACCGACGTTAGTGGTTGTAAAATAGTTTTTCAATTTTAAAATCCATTGCAATAATTATAACATATAATTAAACGCAATAAAATACGAAAAATAAACAACCACAATCATGCAAACATGCAAACACACAATATGGATTCGATTAGGCGCAACTATGAGGTTTTCGTGAGCCCACACGAAAACCCCGGTCCAAACCCTAAGGGCACCGCAAGGCGACTCCCACTAGCTCTGCCAACCGAGGTGGACTCCGGGACACCATCTTTGATTCCTTCGGTCTCCCGATTTACAAAAACTAATCTAGGTTAACATAACCTAACTATTACATTACATTGAAATCGGAATCGATACACAGATCACACAAAAATACAACCCATGAATTAAATACATTTTAATTTAACCAACAGGAAAGAATTAAAACAACCACGGGTCATTGGCCTCAATCGAATCCATCATGGCAAGCAACCAAAACAATCAAACCGGGCTTGGGTCCAATTAAACGTAATTAACAAGCTCAACGAATCAATCAAAATAGGTTAAACTCCATCGAGCCCAAACGGCCCAAAAACGCAAAACCCTAAAAGCCCAATTAACAATAAGGGAAACCACCAAACAAACCGGGGACACTCCACCCGAAGGTGGCCGTCGACGGCTGGATGCGCGCCGCACCGGCGACACGGCAATCGCGATCGCCGGCGACCACGGCGGCAGCGGTGGCGCACGACGGCGGCGATCGTGGTGGTTTTTCCGGGTTTACGTGTTTAACCAATTTTTTATTGATTCTAATCCTAAAGTTATTGTAACGAGGCTCTGATACCACTGTAGAGTTTTTCTCAAGAACCGGGATCATAAAACAAGTGCAGCGGAATAAAATACAACCGTTAAAAACCCTATTAGGCCCGGATCCGTTACGAACAACTTTAAGGATTAAAATACAACCATAGGGGGTTTAGAAAATTACCTCAATGGTTTGGTTTGATTGATTGAGATCAAGCGTTAGGAATCAAAACAGATTCCCTCTAGCGGTATCCACGCGAGTATGAATCCGATCACGTGTGATTGCTAGCCCGAATACCCGAAGAACACAAGGAGAAAATCAATTTCTCCTTGTGTGTGTGTGTGTTTGTCGATTGAGAGGAGAGGGAAGGGAGGAGAGAGCAAACTTCAGGTTTCTCAAAATCCTTTGAGTGAATAATGATTTCCGTAAGGCAACATGCCTTTATATACTTTTCCCTCAAACCTCGGACCGGGCTTAATAAAGCCCGCAAGGCTTTGTTGACATAATTAAATCATTCCATATATTATTAACTAATTAAGTAATCATTAACTTAATAATTAATTAATCAATTTGGGTTTGGGCTTAAGTAAACATTACTTAGCCCTTTTGGACTTTTAAATAAAACATTTATTTAAGGTCCAGTGGATATTTAATTATATTAATTATTAAACATAATAATTAGCCCAATTTAATTATTAACTTAATAATTAAATTACACAATTATCATAATTATGTTTTCACACACTTTGATTATTATTCTACTAGAATAATAATCCCACACTTTACAACTTGTAACTTTGCCGGGTTATAACCAACTTGGTTAATTCGTGATCTACACACTCTTATGCGTGTGACCCTCTAGGTTCATCTGACGTCAGCAGTGTTTTCATATGACTTGGGCACATAAGATCCTACAAAGACATCCTCATGAAGTGTCCCATGAAGAAAGGCATTATTAACATCTATTTGTCCTAACGACCATTTTTGGGAGAGAGCAACGGAAATAATGGTGCGAATGGTGACAGGTTTTGTGACTGGACTAAAGGTATCAAAAGTCTTTGCCATATTGTTGAAGAAAGCTTTTGCTACGATATGAGCTTTGTATTTGGCAATGGAGCCATTAGGATGGCGTTTGATGCGAAACACCCATTTGCAGCCAATCGGTGTGTGAGAGTTGGGAGGTACAAGTTCCCAAGTATGATTTTGGAGAAGAGCGTTAAACTCCGAATCCATAACACTTCGCCATTGAGGGTCTTTGAATGCTTGGATGTGAGTTGTTGGTTCAAGGGTAGGTGGTTGGTGGTAGGAGGTGGAGAGTGGTGGTGTTAACAAGGTTGGGATTAAAGTATTTGGTGTTTGGTTTTCTTGTTCTTTGTGGTCTAGGGTTGGATTGAGGGGGAGGTGAGGGTTTAGTGGTGGTAGAGGTGGTATCGATTGGCGCTGAGATAGTGGGTGAGGATGGAGAAGGCGGAGTGGCTGATGAGGGAATGGAAGTGGTTTCGATGAGGTTAGTGGGAGAAGAATCTGAGTTTTGCGTTGAGGTGGAAAGTATGGTGTTAGGGGAATTGAGGATAGGGGATTGGTGCATGGGAGTGGGTATGGTGGTGGTTGTGATATTTGCATGGGTGGGATATGGGGAGACGTCATTGGTCGGGGTTGAAATTTTAAGGGGTTGTGATGTGGGATGCACAATGGATAGAAACGAATCGGTTGTGGGTAGTGGAGAGGTTGGTTGTAGTTATGTTTTGGATGGGAACAAATGTTCAACAAACTCAACATGACGGGCTTGGTAAAGGCGATAGGAGGTGGGATGCGGATTTGGAGGAGGACTATCCAAGGAAGATGCACTTGGTGGATCAGCGATGTAGTTTGGATGAGGCATATGGGCGCAACCATGGAAAACACGGGCAACCAAATGGTTTTAGTTTTGTGTATGTTGGCGAAGTATTGTATAACTTGTCATATGGTGATTTGAATGAAAGGATTTTTGTGGGGAGACGGTTGATGAGGTGGACCGCAGTTGCGAATGCGTGGGACCAAAAGGTTAGCTGTAAATTGGCGTTATGGAGAAGTGACAATCCAATTTTTTACAATGTGGCGATGACGTCTTTCGGCGACACCATTTTGTTTCGGGGTATGTGGGGGAGTTGTGAAGTGAGAGATTCCATTTTGTTGAAGATAAGGAATAAGTCCAAAATATTCGCCGCCGTTGTCTGGGAAAAGTGAGACTAGGGGAGTGTGAAAGAATTTTTCAACTAATATTTTGAATTCAGGAAATAAGATAGAAACATCCGATTTTCGTTTCATTGGGTAAAACCAAGTGTATTTTGAATAAAAGTCACCAAAGATAACATAGTAGGTATAGCCATCATGTGAGGGTTGAACCGGGCCCCAAACATCTGAGTACACAAGTTCCAATGGTTTGGAGATTTTAAAGGAGTTCTCACCAAAGGGCATTTTATGACTTTTATTAACAGAGCAAGCATCACAATGAAACAAAGTACTCGACATTTTATTATGAGAAAGTCCTAAATTCTTAAGTAAGAACTGAGAACTTTGATTGATGGATGTCCAAGCTTGTAATGCCAGGAGAAAATTGACTCGGTTGACTTTGTGGCAGAACTGATCCGTGGCAGAGAAGAGAATTGATGGCTGCATAGTAGACATCATTAACGTTCACTCTCCGCATGAGATGCGCCCCGTGCGAAGATCCTTAACCGAAAAATGATAATGGAAAGAAACCAACCGAGATATTGTCAGATTTACAAAGTTTTGCCACGGAGATAAGATTATTACGTAATTGAGGAACAAGAAAGACATTTTGTAAATTTAATGAACGAGAATGAGTGGGAAATGAGGTGTGACCGGTGTGAAAGATGGATAGACCTTTACTATTTCCTAACACGATTTCATCCGACCCTCCGTATTCTGATAGGGTGTGTAAAGAGGAGCGGTCGGCGGTCACATGATGGGATACACCACTGTCAAACATCCACGGTGATGTAGGTGAAGGTGTAGTAGCCATGGAGTAGTTGATCATCGGAGTTGATGATGGAGCTGAGGAGATAGTGATGTTGTTTTCTCAGAGAAACCATGCCAACTTTCTACAGTCTTTAGTGTCGTGTCCTGGAATATTACAAAATTGACAAAACAAAGAGTTACGGTTACCACATGAAGTAAAATTAAACCCGCTGTTTTGAGGTTGAGTTTTGTTATTTTGTGGACCAAAGTTAGTAGGCCGATTGTGATTTCGGGAGTCATAACCAGTGCGTCCCGTGTAGCGAGGGGGCTGTTTCTGTTTGTAATTAACAATAGCGATGATAGGTGTCGACTGGGTTTCTTGTAAGGACTGTTCATAGTCCACGAGTTTTGCAAAAAGATATGAGAAAGTGAGCGGTGCCTCCCACACTTTTAGGGCAGCAGTTATGTGCTTGTAATCGTCCCTTAGTTGGGTTAGGATGTGGACGATTAGGTCTTCATCATTAATTGGATCATGTGCCAAGGCTAATTCGTCAGCAATACCCTTCATCTCGTGAAGGAATTCGGCCATCGGTCTTGTGCCTTTGGGGGTTCTTAGCAAGTTTTGATTTCAAGGAGATGATACGGGATCAAGAAACACTAGCATAATTTTCGGTCAGGCATTGGAATATTGTTGGTCCCAAAGGAGTCTACACGAGTTTATAACTATAGAAACAATTTGTAGAACGGGGGGGGGGGGGGATTGAATACAAACACAACTTTTTAGGGTTTTTAATTGAGTTTATATCAATAAACAAATTTACAGTTGTAAGCGGAAATAAGAACAAGTGATTGAACCTATTCTAATACAACTTGAGAAATCACTAAGTTTGATGCACAAGGAAAGATAAGAAATAGAATCAGAGGTTCAAGAAAAGATATTAGTATGCATAAAGATGAAAAAGAAGTCTTCATCTATTTATATCGTTGCATATAATGCAACTCAGAAGGTATATGCCACATGTCAAATTTCTATTTGAGACTTGTCTTTTGTTCATAAAGCAACCATGCTTTTGGCAGAATATGAACAATTTCCTAATCAGAGTTGGTAAGGACATAGGGGACATTCCGTACGTCCTTTCTGACAAGGCATGGAGGTTTGACATTTGTGCATCAAGGAAAAGATCAACTTTGATCTTGCTGAGTAGACCGCACTTGATCACTGATACTGAATCTTCAAGGATGAAATCTTCAGGTATCACTGAGGCTTTGTGCAAGATCTCAAACTTCTGTTAGATGGACGTTGTTATCACTGAACCGCTTCAGATCACGAGTTGTTCATCTCTTTCTTCAGCTAGGTCTTCGACTATCGCTAAATGGTCTTTGGTGAGTGTTGTTCTTCAGATCTTCAGAGATTAGGCAGTGTTCCTGATCTTCAGCGATCACTAGTACAAAAATGGTCTTAAATGACGGTTAAAAACCGTCACCGTAGGTATATGGTAACGGTTTTTATGGACATAAAAATCGTCACCGTAGCTGCCGTCACTTTTGATACACTTTTGGTTACGTTTAAAAAACGTTACTAAATCACTTCAAAAACCGTTACCATAGGCTAAAACCGTTACCTTAAATGTACAAAAAAATCATTTATTTATCTAAAACCGTTACCATAGCGTATTATACATTGACATTTATTTTTAAAACTGTCACCATAGCATGACATACGATGACGTTAACTTATTAAACTCGTCATTGTAGCATGACATATGTTGACGTTTATAATCAAAAGTTGTCACTGTAACATGACATATGGTGACGTTTATTTTTCAAAATCGTGACTATAGCAAGACATACAGTATCGTTTATTTCTAAAAATCGTTACCGTAGCATGCCATATTGTGACCTTCGTTATTCAAAATCGTCATCATAGCATGACATACGGTAACGTTTATTTCTTGAAATAGTCACTGTAACATGACATACATTGACGTTTCTATTCAAAAGTCATCACGGTAACATGACATACGGTGACGTTTATTTTTTAAAACCATCAACATAGCATGACCTATGTTAACATTTATTTTTTTAAAACCATCACCATAGCATGATCTACGTTGACGTTTACAATCAAAAATCGTCATTGTAGCATGACATAAAGTGATGTTTATTTCTCAAAATCGTCACTGTAACACGACATACAATGATGTTTATTATTTAAAACTGTCACAATAGCATGTCATATGATGACATTTAATTTTCGAACCATTACCGTAGTAGGACGTACGGTGACGTTTATTTTTCAAAATTGTTACCGTAGTAGTTCATATGGTGACGTTTATTTTTAAAAAATGTCACTGTAGTGTGGCGTAAAGTGATGTTTATTATTCAAAAACGTCACCATAGTATGACCTACAATGACATTTATTTTTGAAAAATCGTCACTTTAAAGTCACATGTAGTGATGTTTATTGTCAAAACCGTCACTGTAAAATGACATATGGTGGCGTTTATTTGTCAAAATTGTTACTGTAGTATGACATATAGTGACCTTTATTATTTAAAATTGTCACTGTAGCATGATATACATCGACATTTATATCCAAAAACTATCACCGTAGCATGACATATAGTAACATGTATTTTATAATACAGTCACCATAAAATGACATACAGTAACATTTATTGTTCAAATCCGTCACCATAACATAACATACGGTAACGTTTATTTTTCAAAAACAGTCAATGTAACATGACAAAAGATGACGTTTATTTCTTAAAATCGTTATTGTAACATGGTGTATAGTGACATTTATTTGTTGAAAAACATCAACATAACATGATATATGGTGACATTTATTAATCAAAATGGTCACTGTAGCATAATATATAGTGACATTTATTTTTCGAAATTTTTGTCATACACTACCTTTTGCAAACGGTTTTAACAATATCCGGAAAAAATAAAAACTAAAAGAAGTTGAAAATTATTATCAATGTGTAGAAAACCATTAAACTAGTATTGATAATTATATGAATAATGTATCTAAAGACAAATAATAAACAAATCCATTGTGCCAAAAAAAAATTGTTTCTAAGTACCTATAATAAAATTATACATCATCTAAATCAATGTTTTTCTTGTTAAGTGTACTTTGTGTATGCTTTGGCTTCTTTAACTAAGTAATACTTTTGTACTTCTTTTTCGTCTTCTTATTTTGATTCTCTTTATGCTCGTCAGAAGTAGTTTGGCTACCTGCAGGAAAACAAGGAATTCAACAAACCAAATAAAATTTGAAAAATGGAAACAATCGATAAAAACAATCCCAACATAAATTATGAAACGCAAACTTAATCCACATTTCAATAAAAAAAACATGAACTAATAGTTATCATGTTTAAAGAATTAATAACTCAATGTAATCATGAAAGCTACAAAAAGACAACTCTCATCACGAAAGTTCATAAAACAAGCTATAATTAATAAATAAGCTATAATTAATAAATAAATTCGATTCAGTTGGTTTGATGAAGCAAGATGAACATAAGGCTCAAAGTCGTAGTAAATAGTAACTTATTGCGATCAAATTATGACAAACTTGATCAAATATAACAAATTCTTCTAATGGCTTTGTTCATTTCTTTCTAACAACAACTTTTTGGCAACCGTTTGACCCCTTTTAGATGTTTTTGGATATTTGTTGGTTTGACTTTCAATCTTGAAGACAAGATGCACTAAATTGGTACCTTTAGCTTAATTATTGTAATATTTGTTTATCCAATCCCTTAATATATCCAACTTCATCAGACTTGCACTAATCATCTAACTTAAACATAGTTAATCTACTTTTCACAAAGTATGCCCATCTAGGCTGGATTGCAAAATTCAATTTGAACGTTCCAATTTGTTGGTTCGTTTCCTGGGATGGTTAAATGGCTTATGTAGTCTAAGATAAAATGGTAATAAAATATTTGTGACCGGTCATCCCAAAGCCCCAAAACATGGCAATGGCTTCCTAACATATAAGTTGTATAAGATATCATGGTAGTTACGTATTAATATCTTGATACCCATGCTTGTATATATTAAAACATGCAAGATTGTATATTAAAAAAAATGAAGAGCTAAATTAATAGATAAACAGCTAACCATCAAGAATGGGATCACGAGGTCTTTTGGCCAGGCGACGAAACTACCATGAACTTCTTCTACAGTGTTGTTGCTGCAGCTTCTTAATCAGTTGGATGGATTTGAAGTATCAAACAAAGTGAAGGTACTTCTGATTTGGATTGGATGGGTAAAAATGTAGTTGGTCTTATTATTTTGTCAAACTTTACTTTGTAGTTTGTAGCAATCAGCCCAAAGTGGAACTCCATGCTTGTTCTATTGTGAAGATGAGTAAAAGATGTTAGGTCGTGAGTATGCTTATAAAATTGCATAACTTCGATTACAATATTATTTGTTTGATCATAAAATTCAAAGAGTAAACATCCCTCCAACATTATAAGTCCTAGTAACATAAACGCACAGTACAAATGGGTATTGGTAGTTTGTGTATAACCTTCCATTAACAAAATCAAGCCGTGTTTTAGATATCATGATCACATCATACTAAAATATAAAATACTTTCTCAAAGTAAACTCAAGCTGAATAGAATTTAATTGATCATATAATACATACCTAGTGGTTCTGTCAAACAGAGGACGTGGTTGAGAAGTAGAATCTAAATATGGGGGAAGAACCTCTTTAACATTTTTACGAAACCATACACCAATATCAAATTTCAAATTAAAATACATATATAGAAATATGGAGAAAGTTAATGAAGTATGCACACATGTTGGTCGGCATTGGAAGCAAGAAGAAAATCATGAATTATGGCTTAATTACAGATAGAGAACGCTTCTTGATAATTAACTAAAGGTTACGGCGAGCAAAACTGGTTGGCAAACCAAGATGGAATGATAACTTGTGCAAAATTGAGAAAAAAGTGTACACATGTGCATCCTTTATGCTGATAGAAAGATCATAAAGATAAATATAATATTCTCATATATTATTCGATTTCAGTATAGAAGTCCACGACTATTTAAAAATTTGATGATAAATAATGAATTGATGCAAAAACATAAAAATCACATTTGGGACTTGGGAAGTTAGTTTACAGTAGAAGGTCAATGGCAAAAAAACAAAAACCCCATGTATTCTAGATCCTATAGTGGATATACTCATCAAAATCAAACCATTCAAATATTCCAAACTAGGAGAAAATATATCTTTAAAGACAGGTTCATGAAATATTTTAAGGTCACGCACTCTTGAACCCCATCTCATGCAACACCCATTTTTTGTGATTAATATTGCTTCCTTTGCTTGACATCAAATCCAACACAGGACATATTTTTTGCATTATCAATTATCTATTATTAAGAACACTATGCCCAACTTCCACTCAATTCATTTGTTTATAACTTGAAAAATCTTCATTTACCAACCAATCTCGACTTTTAAAGCATTAACACACTTTTATTTAAACCATATATTATGCAATGACCCATACAGAGTAATGAGAGACCTTAATTGCATAACATAAATTCTTACCTTGGATTTGCTTCTTCTCATCTCTGTCGCTCGCTGATTTCTTTTGGATCTTGCTTTGTGGTGTATGTGGGTGTGACGAATAAAACCCTACGATTGACTCCATTAGTGGCTTGCCGATTATGAGTTGAAACCCTAGCGAAAAAAATGAAGAACAAGTGAAATTAGAGAAATTAGTTTAAGAAATGAAATTAAATCAGGAAAAGATTGAAACTACATATTTTAAGAGGAAGAAAATGTGGAAAGAAAGGGAAATCAAATTTAGGAAATTGAAATTGAAATTGCGTGAAAAAATTGAAAATGAAAATCTGGAATAGGAGGGAAATCAAATTTAGGAAAAGAAATTGCGTGAAAAAAAAGTTAATTGATATTAACATTTGAAATATTTCTTATTTAATTTTTCTTCAAAATATTAACATTATGATAAACAACCTTGTTTGAAATAATAATTTTAATATTTGATTAGATCGAAAGTTTAACTTAACATTTAATATTTATTAAAATTTTATCTAAAAAATAATACCTTGTGCGCATGTATATATGTAAATATGCATGTCAATTCATGTATGGGTGCATGCATGTATGCATATGGTGAAATGTGAATACATGTATACATGTATATATATGTGTGCATGTATGTCTTAATGTATGTATTAGAGATGGACCATAATTTTCTTTTCAAACGATAAGGCATTTGGTTATAAGATACAAATATTGGGATATTATTTTACAGTATCATATTTGGTCTGTTAGTTAGTTCATTATTTTTCACATATTAGGTCTTGTGTTCAAATGTTTTATTGTAATTTGTGTTTCTAGATAGGTAATAAATCTGAAATTAAAAGTAAAAAACTAATATCATTGCACCTTCAACAAACCTAATTGTTTTTATATAATGATGGATGGATGAAACGGTAACACGTACCACGATAACCATTAAACTAAGTTTGTCCCTTACATGTATGTCCATATACTTGATTTGGTCTAAAGGCCTCGCTAACAACCCCCCCCCCCCCCCCTCTCTTTCAATATGAAAACCTATTTTTTGTTTTAAAATAAGATCCATGTTTTGTTTAGTGGTATTATACTTGATGACCCACTCTATTAAAGACCCAAACTCAAACCTCCTCCTTATTTCCATGATCGTGGTTCTTCTTCCAGTCCAAATCCGGTCCAACTTAAAGTTTTGTACATTGCTAATGAAAATATCACACACACACACACACACACACACACACACATATATATATATATATATGGTCAGGTTCAGGGGAAAACGTAAAAAAAAATACTGAAGAACATCTTGAGATCCCTCCATCTGGACGATATGCACAAATACATACTGGTAATTTGTAACATACATTTGTACATATGCACTAATGCATATATATGCACCGGTGCATATAAAAAACAGTTTCAATCGCTTGTATGCATTTGTGCATACCGTCCGAATGGAGGACTCACATGTTGTTTTTTCAGTTTTCACTTTTTTTAGCGTTTTTCCATGAACTTCCCCCTCTTTGTCTCTCTCTCTCTCTCCCTTCCTCTCTCTCCCACTCTCTCTCTCTCTCTCTCTATATATATATATATATAAATGAAAACACGCAGAGGCGGCCCTGGGGGTGTGCCGCTAGTGCCGCCGCATGGGACCTCCGATTTTAGGGGGCCTGCGATCTATATATATAACGTAGTTAGTATATATATATATTAACAAAGGTACAAAAAGAAACAAGTTTCCTTCCTGGTGGAGTGCCAAGCGCTTTCCTTTAGTACCCAATAGACCCGAGGTTCTAATCTCCCTCACAGCGTTCAATTAATTTTTTAATAAATGACATTGTAGTCCCTGGTTTTATTACAATTTTGGTCCTTGTGGTTGCTATTTAATATCAAAAGCAGTCCCTATTTTAAACTATACGATTTTAGTCCTTATGGTTGTCACTTGATTTCAATTTTGGTCATTATGGAGTAAACTTTGGGGATTTTTTTTTAAATGACATCCTAATTTGTTTTCCTAATGTCTCCAATTACTCTTTCTTTGTAATGGTACGTTTTCTCAATTCCTTAATTTCTCTACTTTTTCATTAAGGTATTATTGACAAATTAACTCAAATTGATTCAAATTTGACTAGAAATCGATTCCATATAGGTATTCATTTAAATCCTAAAACTTATATTAATATTTTTTTCCATTATCTTTTTATTAGTTTTTTTCTATAACTTTGTTGCTTCATTATTTACATATGTTCTTTTAAGGTTTTCAAAAAATTTATATTAGTGTTCTTTTAATAACAATAACTCAAATAATTTTTTTATTGATATGTGTTATTGTATATACCAATAATGATTGAGTAGTTTTATATAAAATAGGATGACTACAACTAGAAATTTTGAATCAGATTATTCTAAACGTCAAAATAAAAAATGTGAACAATTTGTTCAAAGTCAAAGAGGTGCATCGATCGATTTTTTATTAAACAAACATCTAAATATACTTATTATGTGACTATTTTTAGCTTTGTAATTAATTAAATTTTTGTTCTTATTAACATCGTTGGAGATTTCTGAGAGTTGATCTAATTATATAATGTCAGTTTTATTTTTATTTGAATCTTGTATATATAAATATTTTACGTTTCCACACTTTAAATATTTGTTTTTTTTTAATTTAGTGATGAAAAATTGAATATAATACAACTAAAAAAGATTAGGGCCACTTTTATTTTCTTGCACGGGGCCTCTAAGATGTCAGGATTGGCCTGAAAACACGGAGAGTTTCTTGTTGAATGTGTATGGTTAGTGTTACAACTTTTAACATGTGTATTTATTCTTTTATTGAATTTCGCCACAAATTTCTATTTTTGGTTTTACTAAAGAGAACCACCTTTGCCAATTTTTCTGGCTCCGTTAGTGTACGTGCTTGTTTGTGTATGTGTGTGGAGGAGGGTATGCATGTTATGTATGTACATACGTATGTGTATGCATGCATGCATATTTATGTGCATAATTTAGACTTAGTTCCCTGTTTCACAAAATATTTGTGGTTTTCATTTAATTTTGAACAGACCCATATATAGAGGAAAGAATTTGAATGAGAACACGTGAGCAAAATGCGAGAACACCTGTAACCCATCATTTTTGTCTTAGCCACAGTTTTAGAAGAATTGAAAGAGCAGCGAGATGTTTAAAGTATCCATCATTTTTAGGAATATCGAAGGCATGCAAAGGTAAAGCGGGAAAAACTGCAAATCACATAATGAACATACATAATCCTTGATTATGCGCGTGAACATCACTAATTTTTATAATTTTTATATTTGTTTTTTGATATCTAAATTATATTAAATAATAATTAAAAATAATAATTGATAGAGTTAATACATTTATAAATAGCTACTAGTTATTATTAATATATAATGTATAACTAAAATTAATTAATAATTATTAATTAATTTTAATTACTATAAATTAATACTGAATATGAATGATTAATATTTATTAATAATAATAATAATAATAAATACTATTAATTAGAGTTACAATTCAAAAAATATCAAAAAAATAGATCTTTTACATGAATTTACAAAAAGAAAATGTTCACATGAATAATCCGTAACATGATATATATACATATGTTTAAATAGATTTTTTAGAGTTTTTTTTTCTAATAACTTACATATAAACATTTTAGTTTTATAAATTCTCAACATATTTTAACATTTTTATTCAAACTTTCCACGTATTGGATAAGTTTATGTTACTTATTATTTAATTAATAAACTTTTGATATTTAACACTAAAATATAACAAAAACATATTTAAAACTAATAAGACATCAACACTCATTTAGCTATAACAAATAAAACTGGAGGGAACTAAAATTTTTAATCCCGCCCTTTATTGCCCCTCTTTTTTCCATCAGCCTCTTCCCCTTATTTGGTTGTTTATCTTAAATTTTATACTCCTAAAAACATTGCTCTTGTTAATTTCCTCGTCTCGTGTCTCCTCTGATCCTCTCTCTTCTCACTACATATGTCCATCTTCATCTTCGATCTCAGCGTCTATGTAAAATATTTCTTTGAACTGCTGATCTACATATCAATTGGAATTGGGAATCAATTTATGCTTCCATTGAACAAGGCTTAAATTGTCATTCAGTTAGTGAAAAATTAGGCTTTGTATAGTTCAAAACTCATCTGAATCGCTCACTTGCAATACCATGAATATACCATTCAGATGTGCTCTTTTCCTTAACTATCCTTATCTCGTCTCCCTTATTCAAGTTCTTCGTAGCAGCAGTCTTCATTGTTTTTTACAAATGTTAAAATGGAAGGATAGGAAGGGTTGGCATCTGGTTATTTAAAAAACTCCCATCTACTGTGAAGAACTTAGCGATGATGTTCTGATGAGGTTCGAATCCTGCTTCTCATATTTGTTTGTGTTAAATTTCTTCCAACTTTTTGTGTTACTTTCTTTGATCACACTACTTGTGTTTGATTTATTGTGTAATAATTATTTGGTTTCTGAGGAACACCAAGTGTTCGATAAAATTCCTCAATGGGATATATCGGTGATGGCTGATCCTTCAATTTTGAAAATGATCAACCAATTAGTTGATGAGTATAGTATTGGTTTGTTGGCTATTGTATAAATTATTTCATACTTGGATAAATATTTTAGCAAAATGTGAATTTGGGCAACAACAAATGAGCTACTGGACAACATTTGAAGTTGTGCAAAAGCAGTTCTAAAATTTCTTGCTCTCTATGTATTCATCAGCTACTTGTTTGGTGAAATCAATTGGGTATTGAATATATGTGATTCTAAAGTTGGGTTGTGTTTATTGGGTGTTTATCTAAAGTTATTTGCTTTTCGATAAACCTGGATTCTGAACTAGGTGCTTACTTGGATAAACCTATATTTGAATTAGGTCTTGAATACTTGTATGGTACGGTCGATTGAGTGTTGATTCTAAAGTTGGTTTCTTTTGGGTAAACTTGGATTTGAAGGGGAAAACTAGAGTTGGGTTTCTGAGTGTTTTAAATCTCTTGGGGAATATTGATGTGGGTTTGTGTTGGCTTGGTTGTTATTAGTTTGATAGGAAAGCAAAGGACTTATGAGCATGTAGAAACAACAAACAATCACCTTACATTTGTGATCCGGTCATCATCATCTTCTAATTAAGATTCATAGTACTAGTTTAAGAAAAATTCGAAAATTGTTTTTTGATTTGATGTGGGTCATTATGGCTGTTCTACCAAATATAAGGCATAGAAATTGAAACTCCATTCATTGTTTATCGCCATGATTTTGAGGAGTTGGAGTAGATTGGGTGTTGTGTAGTTACAACCAATTGGGTGTTGATTCTAAAATTGGTGTTTTGCAGTACATTACATGATCGTCAAGACAAAAGCATGTTGTCGTAAGAATGGTGACAGTGAAGTACAACGAGCAATGCTGCAGCTTCTTAATCAGTTGGATGGATTTGAAGTATCAAACAAAGTGAAGGTACTTCTCATTTGCACGTGTATTTCTAGAAGTTTCCATTGTTTCTTTCCCTCTACATATTATGCAAGATTTGAATTGGTCATATTAATAGAAAAAGTTATTTAGAAAAAACAAGAAATTTATACTGTTCACAAAAATTATGTAAAAAAGGCAATTACAACCGTGTAAAAAGCCGTCTCTGTACTAGTGTAGTGGTTGTTGTCTTTTGAGGCTATGTTTTATGGTGGCTGAAATAAAAAAAACATATTGACAATGAAGATCACAAGGTAACCCCCCTTTCATGTTATCATCTGGAGTTATCCTAAAATTTCAATTATTATTAATTACTCTCCCTTCAACATACAAGTTGAAAACAAAATAAACAGCTCGAAACCATACATAATAATGGGTTTTACATTGGTATAAGAGTAATCATCAAAGCATGAGATCGTGCGGCAACTACCCTTATGTCAATTGGTTGCATATGATTTTCACATGTTATCATGGAAATTGGCAGATTATTGTTGCTATCAGAGATCATTCTTCACATGAAAGTTAAGATAGGTGTCGTACATATTCTGTTGATCATAACTCCTGTTAAAAGATTTGAGTATGATTCCTTTTCAATACTTAGTGAAATTCCATTTGATAAGCTACTGTTCACATTCAGCGATAGCACACGCTGATAACCATCAGCGATCGCTGAAGATCAAGAAACAACAAGCTTATCACTGAAGATCTGAAGATCAGCTATCACACCAGAAGACCATTCAGCGAAAGTCAAAGACTCTAGCTGAAGAAAGAGATAATCAGCTAAGTGAACTGAAGCGGTTCAGCGATAGCATCGATTGTCTACTCAAAGTGTGAAGTCTTGTGAAGCCTCAACGATACTGAAGTTCATCCTTGAAGATTCAGTATCAACGATCAACTTCCCTTGCAATATTAAAGATTGATCTTATCCTCGATGCACAAAAGTCAAACCTAGAACCATGTCATAAAAGGACGTACGACTTGTCTCTTATGTCCCCATCATATCTGATATGGTACTGTTCATATTCGGCCAAAAGCATGGTTGTCTTATTAACAAGGACAAGCTTCCTATCTAAGCTTGACACGTGGCATGTACCTTTTGTCTTGCTTTAAAGGCAAACGAGTATAAGATGGAGATATCTTCTTCATCTTAATGCATGCTTCTATCTAACCTATACCCTCTTTATTCTTTCTTTCATCTTCTTGTGCATCAAACTTAGTGTTTCTTAGTTACAATAGAATAGGTGTTAAACTTGTTCTTATTCCGCTTGTAACTGTAAATTTGTTTATTTTCAATAAACTCATTTAAAAACCAAAATCTGTGTGTGTTTGTAGGTTGATTTAATTCAACATGATTTGCAGGGAGACAATGTTAAGCAATGTCTGCGCTTATTAGAGTTTCATGTTAAAGGCTTTAATTAACATGAGCATAAGTTAATCTATTTGATTTTCCAAAATGTCATACTCTCAACATTGTTTTTAATAAATGTCATGGTTAATCATTCTTTCTTGTGCCTTACGGTTGTGATAGTTGGGAAGACGACTTTCTTGGATCTTGGAGTTACCATCATTAATTGACTTGGATTTAAACAAAAAAGTTACAGGTTAAAAAAAATCAACTCTTTATTTTAAGACATTATTTGTACAAGAAATCGTGTGTACTCGGTGTAACTTGACCGAACTAAATTATTTATTTTCTAACTTGTTCTGTATATCTGAAGTTGTCAACAAAATGAAAGACTTGATGGATTTCTCACCCATTGGCAATTATTCAGTTGACTTGTTATGTTGTTAAGTAATTTTCAATGATATTTTGTCTTGTAAAACATACACACATAAGTTTGTTTTGGAAACGTTCATGGTATATGCCATTGTATTCCCATGGGATTCCTTTTAGTAGTTCTTCACTTTGGATTTTCATATTGAAATGATCAAGGTACTTCATGTTAATTGCTCAACTAAAACAAAAATGTAGAATTCAACTTGTTATGTTGATGATTTCTCTTTTGAAGGCAATATAATAACGATATGTTACCAACAGTGAATAGATTAACCGGTAGGTTAATAATTTGCATAGGGTGGTATTTGACATCGTATAAGGAATCTTTTAAGTACTAGTGTTTCAATTGTTTGTATCATTAGGAATCCTTTAAATACTAGTGCAGTTCAAATATCATGTTGAGGTTTTGTTTATAACAATCATCGACATCAAATTTTTTTTGACAAAGAATACGTCCTATAATTATTTGAACGATGGCTTTCTTTCATATTATTAGTGGTCGTGAGTCAGGTTCGGTGGTAAGGGAAGTGTTTTGGAAAGGATATTCTAGGCGTGCCTGAAAATTTTAAGACCGCTAAAGCATGCAGTCTGAGATAATTCCCAAGTGGCCATAAGTTGTTGGCCCTGAGATAAGGGAAGTTATGATGGAAGGGCTCCACCTTTGGATCAATCTAAACTGAAGATCAACATAATGAGATGTACCAGATCAATTATCTTTTAAAACACGATTTATGGGTGGACATTAGATTAAAAGTGATCAAGGGTGGGGATCCATTTTTACGCTTCTCAGCTTAACGCTCTTTCTCATATGATCCTTCGCATAGTTGTCGTTTACTAAACGCTTACCTGACAAGCTTTTATTGGGTCACTTTACCTTATTGGATAAATATGACAATGACCGAGAATCTTACTCGGTAAAAGCAATGACAAGGTTCGAGAGTTTTACTAGGTAAGTGAAGGTGACGACTTTTACCCAACTAGCAATTATCGGATAAATTGTTAAATACTATGTTGTTTTAATGGATTAGAACCTTACCTGACAAGGTAAGTGAAAGTGTTGGCTCAAGGTAAACGTTTATCCAAGCATTTATTTAACAGGTTAAGAATAGGTCCTAGATTCAAAATTTATGACCAAAACGGGTTTTCGTCTATAACTGTCCCTTGAGTCGGGACTGTTTTAACCGGTTCCTCAGTTCTTACAGTTATCGATTCAAAATCAGTTAGTCGGTTCTTTGTGCATCTCTATATATGGTCACTAAATTTTCAAAACGTTGCTATAAACTACCTTTTGGTCACACAAAATAAATAAAATCGTTGCCATTAATTCAATATGGTAACACTAAGTTTTAAAATCCATGACATAATTGCTAGTTTATAACATATTGTTACACACTTACAACTGTTGCCATAAACCATTTTTGGATAACACAAAATAACCAAAATTATTGTCAATTCATTACATGTAGTAACACTAAAATTTAAAAAACATTGCCATTAATAGAAATCTTTATTTGAAAAATCTTGAAAAAAACTATATCAGGTATTGTTGGAACACTTTTATATATATGATGGACAATTAATTGGTCTTATAAATGCAAGTCCTGTAAAGTAGTTTATTTGGACACCTCAACATTTCTGGCATCCTATAAAACCTGGTATTGTTGTAGGAATGGCATACAATGACGTTTACCGTAGCATGACATACAATTATATTTTTTATTCAAAACCGTGACTGTAGCATTGACATATGGTAACAATGAATTTTTAAAACTCTCACCATAGCATGATATATGATAACATTTATTTTTCAAGACCATCACTGTAGCATGACATATGATGACGTTTATTTTTCTAATAACCCGTTACCATAACATGAAATACGATGATGTTATTTGTCAAAACCCTTAACGTAGCATGACATACGGTGACATTTATTTTTTAAAAACGACATTGTAACATGAGATACGGTGACATTTATTTTTCAAAAACGTCATGATAGCACAACATACGGTGACGTTTATTTTTTTTTAAACATCATCATAACATGACATATTGTGACATTTATTTGTCAACATCGTCACCGTAGTTGGATATACAATGATGCTTATTATTCAAAACCGTCACCATAACATAACATAGGATGATGTTTATTTTCGAAACCGTCGCTGTAGTATTCACATATGGTGACATTAATTATAATTCAAAAACGTCAACGTATAGCATGAAGTACAATGACATTTGTTTTCCGTAACTGTTACCGTAACACGACCTACGATGACATTTATTATTCAAAACCATCACCGTAGCATGACATTCGTTGACGTTTATTATTCAGAACTATCACCAAACAATGACATATGGTCACATTTATTATATAAAACCGTCATCATGGTATAACGTACATTGACGTTTATTATTAAAACCGTCACCATACCATGACGTACGGTGACGCGTATTTTTAAAAACCGCTACCATAGAATGATCATGACGATGTAATCAAAACCGTCATGATAGCATGCATATGGTGATATAAATTATTGAAAACCGTCAACGTAGCTTGGGATATATATATGGTGACGTAAATGTATCAATATCATTACTGTATAGAATGACACATGGTGACATAAAATTTTCAAAAACCATCGTCATAAACTCCTTTTCATGACACATATTTTGCAGAACTGTGGCAATAGAACTCGGTGACTTTAGAAACGATTTTTAAGTAAACGTTGCTATATATATATATATTTTAGTTTTGGTAACGGTTTCCTTAAAATGTTACAATATAGAGCAACGGTTTAGACAAAAACCGTTACTAAATGGTCCTCGATATATAGCAACGGTTTTTAAAAACCGTCACAACATAAAACAACGGTCTTTTCAAAACCGTTACTATCGGGGATCTTTTAGTAATGCTTTTGTTTAAAACGTTGCTTTTATGTTCTTAGGTTTTTATAAGAGTAACGTTTTTTATAGAAACTGTTACTAAAACAAACCTTTAAGGTTTTTCTTTGACTGTTTGTAACGGGTTTTTACCAAACCGTTACAAACCCATTTTCCAAAACGTCACAAAAAGTCATTTTTGTACTAGTGGATCACTGAGTACAATCAGTGTATGCTATCGCTGAATATGAACAGTAACATAATCTTGGAATATTCACCAAGTGTTTAAAGAAATCATATTCAAATCACTGAAAGGAGTTTGGATCAACAAATACCTGACGAGCGGTCTCTGCGGAGGAGATGATAGGTTGAATGTTGTCGGAGCAGCTGCCGAGAAGAGCACCGAGAAGGATTTGATCTTGACGGTACCATGATTGATAAAGAGGATTGGGCTTACCGTCAAAGGTCTTCGGTGGTGGTTCTGTTAAGCCATCGATATATTGGTCAAGACTGAGACCAATGAGTGTGGATAGAACTTGTTTTCGCCATACAGGAAAGTTGGTTGAAGTGAGCTTGATGGGAAAGTGTGTGTATGTGTGTAGTGATTTCAACAATGGTGGTGGGCATGGCTGAAACAAAAAAAAATGGTTGCTGGAGGTTTGGATCGTGGAAGCTCAGAGGAGCAAAAAGTGTTTTGATACCATATAATGATTTAGAAATTATTGCTTTGAATTGTATACTATTGCTAGCATTATCAAGCCATTGATAGGCACAATACAACAAGGTAACTAAATAATTACATGAGAGTTAAGGAGTTATATTAGGTAAACATTATCAAGCTATTGATTTGCTAAGATATTTTCCTTCTATATTGATTTTGTGTATCCGGTGATATCGGTGTGCATGTGGTGATATCCAGACCTTGGGTCTGTCACTTTATGGTACCCTTAATTGGGCTGGGCCGAGATCGACGGGGATTGTCGGGTGGCATCCTTAAGTAGGAGGCCGGATACCCTGGGAAAGTGTGTGTTTGTGTGTTAACTTGCCTTTCAAAAAGTATTGGACTCATTCTCCTTTAATTTTCGTATATTTCAGGTTTGTCATGAATAGTCAAAGAATTCATCTTCTGATTCTCCTCTAATTAAACCCCAATTAATGTGGATTTCATGTAAACAAGACTTGTGAACACATGAAATGAAGAACGGTTGCCGAAATTAGGGGTGTTCATCAAACCATACAAACCGTCCACACCGTACCGTACCGTAAAACATGGTTTAGAACTTCTGCGATGGAGTTTGCGGTTTGCATTTTTACCAAACCGCATTATGCGGTGCGGTTTGCGATTTTGAGTTATCAAACCGCTGTTCAAACCACACTGCAACGCATATTTTGTATTTTTAAATTTATATATAACATACACACACACATATATATATACATAGAATAATTTATTATTTATCTAATATTTTTGAATTTTGTATTTTGGACTTTGAGTTTGATCCAATATTACAACCGACAATATTAATAAACTAGTTGGTCACCTTACAACTCACACGTCCAATTTAATTTTAAGTTTATTTTTTATTGCTTGTACTATTTTTAATTATGGAATATGTATTTGAGAATCGGATATATTGAAATTCCTTATTTTTTTGAACTACGGTCGCTTTGTTAATTTTATAATGTATTTTAAACATATAATTAAGGGATTGTAAACATAATGTGCAATATGTACAAACCGCATAAACCACAGTACCGCAAAACACCGCTAACAGAAACATAAAATCTAAAATATTTCATCATATAATGTTGTAAATAAAAGATCAAACTTTTGCAATGGACCTCTGCTGCTTAACAAATCTTACAGTTTACGAGATGCATCAATTATTTCCTGTGAAACACGACAAGATGGAAAACATATTTGTAGGAGAAATCACAGCAAGAGATCACTTACGTGAGGAAGAAGGTCGATTCGATGGTGGATGGAGAAGTCATTCTTCGACTTCTTTAGGAGGAACTTCTTGATTTGATCAGAGATGTTCATCCTAATCGTTAAACCGTCCACACCGTAAATTATATTTTTCTTAAAATATTACTTTAATTAAAAAAATTCTTTAAATGAAAATTAAAGAAGCTTTTTAAAATGCATAAAAATATTTTTTAAAGTTAAATCATATATTAAAATCATAAATATGGTAAAAGTAGAATCTTAAATAAATAGCTTAAATAACTTTCATATAACTAAATAACTTTTAAATCCTTATTATTTATTTTTTTAATTAATTATTTAAGGTATTATTTAACGAAATATATGATCCATATTCATCATCTTATTTTCTTAAATATGTTTCATTATCGTATAAACCCGACTCTAAATATATAATTGCTACAATTATAGGTAGAGGCTCATTTGAGAAGTGTTAAATGTGTGAGAATGGAGAGGTGATCCTAGCTAGCTTTCATCTGGCCAACATTTACGGTTTTGATTGTGAAGTACCGGATAATTCAGTCGTATGATATGTGGAAGATAGAAGACTAGTTTCGTAACTTTTACAAATAGAGGGAAACACATTCATATGTGAACCCATGTGATTCACATATGAACTATTTATATATATAGAAAAAAGTTCAATTGCGAACTCAAATTTGATTGTGAACACGAGGACAAATGATAGCGCGACACATGTCTGGATGTAGATTATTCAAACTGAATTAAATACTATATATTTTTAATTATTCAGTTTGAATATGACACGTGTCGCGCTCTCATTTGTTCTCACGTTAACAACCAAATTTGAGTTCTCATTTGAACCCGCCCTTTTATATATATATATATATATATATATATGAACCTTTGTGATTCACATATAAATTATTCAACTGATTCAGTATGATTCACATATGAACATGCAATTTAACTAATCACACGTGTTCATATGGGAATCAGTTAAACAATTCATATGTGAATAAGTTAATAGTTCATACGTGACTTACAAGGGTTCAACGGTTCATATATGCACAAATAGTTCATATGAAAATTACACGAGTATACATCCGGTTGACGCTTATTTGTAAAGATACAAAACTACCTATTATTACATAGATGTTACAATGCCACAAATTTTGACCGGTAAAAGTCGCTAATATATCTTGATCATATGAAGGGCTAATATTACTTCATTATTTCTCAAATACTTACCACTTCTCAAATTAACCTGTGGCTAAATTATATGTAAATAAAGTTATATTTTATAAAAGAAATACAAGTAAGATTTATATAAAAAAACTCCATCATATATATAGTTTTATTAAAGTTTTTATTTTATCTTATTAAAACGACCATGCTATAAGAGAAAAAGATACAAAAAGATGGCATCATCTATGGAGAGAAAGGTTTCCCAACAGCCAACAATGGAACCTTTCTGTGATTAGCCAAACTAAAAGTTTCGTTCATATCAACATCCTCTTTCTTAACTCCATTTGGAAGTGACCAATCGAACTTGTTTAGAATCGTAGCCAAAACCTTCTCATTGATGGCCATAGCAAACACCCTTCCAGGGCAACCCCTCCTTCCAGCACCAAAAGTAAGTAGCTCGAAATTATGCTTTACGAAATCAATAGAAGAATCCAAGAATCTTTCTGGTAGAAATTTATCGGGTTTATCCCACACTTTAGGATCCCTCATAATTGCGTAAATGTTCACGTATACCCGTGTTCCTTCTGCAATATCGTACCCCATTACTTTGACATCATGGCGAGCAACTCGTTGTGGTAGAATCGGAATTGGAGGATGAAGACGGGTGGTTTCCATGATAACGGCTTTAAGATACGTCATCATCTCCAAATCGTCATCAGTTATGTCTTTCTTTCCGTTAAGGAACTTTCGTACCTCATTCTGGACTTTCTGAAGGCTATCTGGATGTAATAGTAGGTCGGTCATTGCCCATTCGAGCACCGCTGATGATGTATCTGTACCAGCTACGTAACCATCCTATGTACACAATCAGATTTAATATACAGTACTATAAATCGTTTTATAGGTTGACAAATATGTAAATGTCTTAATATACTATTTTATAGGATGTAACAGCTGTGCATCCTATTAATATATAGGTGTTACAATAGAATGTTGAAACCTATTTTGACATTCTAGAAAGTCTTTCAAAAACATGTCCTATTGGTTTTTTATAGAAGATTTTTGAAAAGTCTCTGTATCAAAAAATCGTTTTAAAGGACGTTTGTTTTTATAGTACATGTTTTTTCTTAATAATTTCATATAAAAAATTAATATAATGTTTTATTTTAAAAAGTGTTTTAAAACACATATTGGGACACCAAAAGCTGTCTTTTCACATTATAACAAAATTCGGTTTATAAGATATTAAAACTGTCTAAATATCCAACTCTTTTATAAGACTTCAAATATTGAAAACTAAAAATAAAACGTCTTATCTTGTTGCAATAAATTCATAAGCTAAAGTGTTTAGTTTGAGGGTCTTGACAATATTTTAAGACATTTTTTTAACATAAAGCGTCGTATTAACTAGTTTATAGGATACTATTGGAAAATTATATAAACGTAGGTTCGTAGAATCATCTAAAAAGTGTCTTATAAAATAACTCATACGAATAAAATGTACTAAAAACCTTTTAACACATCCAAAAATGTCATCTTATTTTATAATTCTTTTAGATAAAACATTTTATTATTTGGTACTATAAACTTTAATCCTAAAGCGGTATATTAGGACACTTTGGCGGCTTATACCCGATTTTGTTGTACTGTAACACCTTTACATGGGATGCATAATTGTTTCATTTTATAGTTAAGTCTTGTAAAGCAGGATGACGACTTGTTATAGTGACATGACAAAAGATGAAGACGAATTGGCAGGACGACGGGTTCACGTGAGACCACCTTGTTTTCGTGAGACCCATTAGACCACATATTTATATTTCAAGGTAAAAAAATCCGAACTTTCACAACAAAAACAATTTTACAATGTTTTTGCTGTAAAGTTTTAAGCGTAAAAAAGGGGTGAAACGGGTCTCATCAAAACAATTTGGCCTCACACGAAACAGTCTTGAAAAAAGAAATCAAAAAGATATATATATATATATATATATATATATATATATATACCAAGAGGAGAGCTTTGATGACATCTGCATCAATGGTGATCCCAGGAATATCTTCCTTTTGAACCTTGAGCAGTCCTTCAATGAAGGTTTCTACTCCATCTTCACCCACTGGATTAAGGTTCTTGCTTTTCTTGGATATGGTTTCATCAACTACACCCTGCAAGAACTCATCGAAATCTACTGCAACCCTTTCGACTTTAGCACTCAAACCTCTAATACGATCCACCACCGCAAGCCTTGGAATCGAATCCTCAAAATAAAAGCTACCAAGTACCTCCGAAAACTCTTGCAAAATCTTCTTGAATTTCTTCCCAATCTCCCCTTCATTATACGTCCTCCCAAAAGTCGCCATACAGGTAATATTGTTTGTAAGCGAGCTAAACAAGTCGCTCAAATCCGCGGGTTTGTTACACAAGAAACAACGGGTGATTTTATCTACACATTCGTCGATAACCTTTTCCCTCAATCCAGCAAAACTTTTGACCTTTTTGTTACTTAGAAGCTGGAGGGTTAGAATGCTTTTTGCTTGGCTCCAATATTCACCATAAGGAGCCGATATTATTTCCTTGTGATCATACGAGACCGTTCGAAACATCCTTGTGTTTGGTCTGCTGGCGAACGTAATATCGTGGGTTTTCATGATTTCACGTGCTGCTTCGCTTGACGAGACCACGAGGGTTGGGACGGAGCCGATGTAGAGGAGCATGAGTGAGTCACCATAACGTTTTGCTAGAGAGAAAAACGAGTGGTGGACGGGTCGACTCAGCTGGTGGAGGTTGCCGATAACGTGTAACTATGGTGGTGAAGGTGGGAGTTTCTTGATGGTGGTTTGCGGTGGTGTAGGAGAAGTGTGCAATCTAATGAGGAGAAAGGCAGCACCTACAAACAAGGGTACTAGTGATGTGTAAATGAAAGCTTCAAATGAGAAGAAACTCCACATATTTGCAAGATTTGTAGGATATTTTGTGATGAAAATGATGAGATTTAATGGTGAATTTATGAACAAAGTCTTGTGATTTATAGGGGTGTATAAAAAACCGTAACATGTGAAAACCGTCGAACCCAACCAACTATATAGCAACCCACATTAAAATCCAACCTGCCAACTTCGAACCTGTCAACCCATCAAACCACCAACCAACTAATTAGGAGGGTTGAAATTGGGTTAGCAAAACTCAAACGCAACCCAAACCGTCAACCTGTCGTTAATATATATTATTTCGATAAAATTATACATATATATATATATATATTATTTACAACCCAAAAATATGTATATATTTTATAATATATTTTAAATATTTATATTATATTTTAATTTATATAAATTATATTAACTTTTTATCATTCTCTTTTTTATTATTTTTAATTAATTTGAATTATTAAATTATTTGTTCTTTTTTATTATTTTTAGATAGTATAAAGTTTTAGTTAATTATTTGTTTCCCTTTTTTTTCTTTTATTACATTTTTATTCGTAATAAAATATATTTATATAAATAAATGTTTAATTCTTATTTATATTAAAATAATAATTATATATAAGAATTATAATAATATATAAATAATCAATAATCAGTATAATAAATATATATATAAATAAAGATATAAAAGCCACTTTTAAAATGAGATTTTTTTCACATTTATCTTTTTCTCACATTTTTATTTATTTTTAAATGTTTTCAACTAATTAAATGCTAAAAAAATCATTTTTTTTCAAATTTTAATTAAAAACCACCATCAATGTAATGTAATTATTTTAACACATAAAATACTATTTACCTTGCACTTTTAAATAATAATTAATGGAATTTTAAATTTTATTTTTATTCTTCATTATTATTTAAGTATATGTGTTTTTGAATTTTTGAAATTTCGTTTTAGTTTTTTCTGGTAGAGTAAATGAGTTATTAAACGGGTCGGGTTAGAATTACGCACTCTCAACCCGTTTAATCCTTGAACCCAACACGAACCCGACACGACACGTTTGTCAGGTCTAAGAGTAATAATGATTATAAATCAAATTTTTTATTAAATGAATCTATTTATTTATTTTCTTAGTGAAATAACATCAATATATGTATTTATCTTTTTTTTTATAATTTTAATTATTTTTAAATGTTTTCAACTCATTAGATAGATGCTAAAACTTTTCATTTTCTTTTTAAATTTTAACCATCAATGTTATCCAATTACTTTGACACATACGAATATTATTTACCTTGCATTTTTAAATAACAATTAATGAACTTTTAAAATTCGTTTTTATTCTTTATTACTATTTAAATATATGCTTTTTTGAATTTTTGAAATTTCGTTTTTAGCTTTTTATAAATAATTTATTTTTATTAAATGAGTCTATCTATTTATTTATTTATTTTTCTTGATAAAATAACATCAATATATATTAGAGGCCCTTTAAGTGTTAATTCAATTATTTGTGTTAACTATGTTAACCTATCGTTCACTGGTGAACACAATGCTCGTTCACTGGAGAACACGATGCTCGTATACTGACGAACATGATGCTCGTTCACTGATGAATGGTGTTCAACAGTGAATGAGCATGATGTTCACCAGTGAACGAGCATGGTGTTCACTATTGAACGATGTGTTAACACGGTTAACACAAATTATTGGGTTAACACAAGAAGCCACCTCTCTCTCTATATATATATATATAGATGTTGGTTCATTTACTAACTGGATGAATCATAGAAATTCGTACAAGTTATATATAAAAATAATTTTTTCATGATGTTTTTCATCGAATGTTATGATTTAAGATGTTAGTTCACATATGTTAAGTTTGTTTCACCTTGTGAAAAAATTAAATGTGAAAAAAATACATGTGAAACTTTTACATTATGAAACAAACATACATATAATAACATCTTAATCATAGTATTTGATGAAAAAAAATCATGAAAAAATTATTTTTATATATGGTTTATACGAGTTTGTACGATTCATCCAGTTTGTAAATAAACCAACAACTCTCCCTCTCTTTTTATATATATATATATATATATATATATATATATATATATATATATATACATATTTGAAGATATAGAAGCTACTTTTAAGAAGAGATTTTTTTTCACATTTATCTTTTTTTTCACAGTTTTAATATATTTTTAAATGTTTTCAACTCATAATGCTAAAACTTTTTATTTTTCCTTCAAATTTTAATTAAAAACCACCATCAATGTAATCTAATTATTTTAACACATAAGAACATTATTTACCTTGCATATTTAAATAACAGTTAATGGAATTTTGAACTTTGTTTTTATTACTTACTAGTTGTGTATCCGTGCAATGCGACGGGAGCCGTAAATGTAAACGATTTTAAAGTTTTAGTGGTTTTGTTAAAAAAGATTTTAACAATAATATGATTTATACTTGGTTTTTACATATGATTATAGTTTAAATAAAAAGGAGTTATGGTTCCAATTGCAACCGATCAATGGTAAATTGAATTAGAGTTCAAAATATAATATGTTTGAATATCCCTTGGAGTCAAATGTACAAACATCTTGAACACTCCTAACAACGGCTTGCCAAACTATGTTCAAAGAATCTCTTGATAGCTTTGTCTTGATAAAAGAATTTAATGCTTCAATATTAGTACACAACCCCCATGAAAACCAACCACTTAAACGGTGGTGAAATGAGTGTCATTTTAAAAAGCTAGAGTCATTCCACACTCCTAGCAAGTATTTCTTTTTTTTCCTATAAACAAGATACACGTATACACATATCTAAGGGACTGTTTACAAAATTTTCGATTAAATCATGTATGGATAAATTTGCTTGATCGGATAAATTTGTCTGTCTAGATAAAAACGTGTTGTTTACTTCTTTTTTTCCTGAATCAACAGTCTGATAACATAAATGACCAATTTACCCCTCCATATAAATTAAGAGTTGTTTGACAATAACAATTCTTAACAATATAAATTGCACAATTCTTATAACAAATGAATGAATTAACAAACAGACCTATTACAGAAAAAAAAAACATGAAACAACTAATGCATGGAACATCTATAGAAATAGAAGATTTAAATGCTCCAAGGATTTATGTTGTGAAAGCTTGAACCAAACAAGAAGTTTTGAATGCTCCAATGATTTGTTTGAAGGAGACTATCCAACAAGAGGCATGTTTAAATAAATCAGAGGCAAGAGTGCTATTAAGTCACAGGTGATCAATATAATAAAGCTTGTGCGAATAAATCGGATAGACCAATAAGCTCAAACAAAACAGTCTCTAAATGATAATATAATTCAAAAGACAATAAAAGAATGATACAAATTATTGGCAACCAATTATATTATTATGCTCCAAAAATTGCAAAAAGGAACATACACATAAATAAATACACAAAAATTTGAGAAAAAATTCATACATAAAAATATATAATTAACATTTGAAATATAGTTAAACACAAACAAATACACATGCAATCTTTGAATCAATTGAACATTCCCTAAAAAATGATCACAACAAAACAAACGTAGGAAGAAATTGGAGATTCATGCAGAAACGTAAATAACAACCAACGGTCCAAACAGAATGGAAGCACCGTGATGATAAGCCTTGTCTTTTGGCGAAGAGGAGAATCCTGATGATGTTGGAGTACATGAAACAGAAACTGCACAACTTCCTTTCCATTGCAATTCCAAACTTCCATTTGCCTTGGCTTCGCACAACTACTCATATTGTGACTCTTAGAACCATTAAGTTGCAATCAATATAAAAAACCAAGATCTTTCCAACACATGTTCAACGTAATCAAGTTAAATTTGTAGAAAACATGATTAGTTCTTTAGCCCCCACTTGAAAAGAATAAAATGGGCCAATAAGAGGGGCTTTCATGTGCATGCGTGTGTAAATGGAAAGGCTATAACAATGATCTTTTACATATAAGCCATAATATAAAATCTATATGCTCGCCGTACACCTGAATCAAAAATTACACCACTATAAAACCAAACACCATCATGCTATTAAGATTTGAACCATCTCAATTCTTGAAGCAAATACATCCCATACACCAATGCTTTTTTTATTGGTACCCACACGTACCCACTTTGTCAAGTACATCTATAAAAATTAAATTTTAAGATTTTTAAAATTAACCAATTTCTAAAAAATTTAGCAGTTGTAAGTTTGGTTGGGAAATTATTTGATTCATACAGCCATCTCTTGTTGGAAACTGAATTAAAATAAGAATAAATCAAGTTCAGGAGTTTGGGAAGACAATTTGAATCATTTACTAAAAAGAACAATGACCATACGCATATGTGTATAACTCTGGCAGTTTAAACGATAAGAACCAGAAAAAATAGCAAAAAAAAAGCCTAAAGAATCAAGGGATGGCAAAACACATTAGAATGAGAGAAAGACAAACCCCTTAATTAATGGTGTAAATATTAGCAGCCTCTGTTTGGAAAAGCTAAGTTTAATGATCAAGTTCACTGTAACACCCTCGAATTTGGAAAGAGCGACTAATATAAAATTTTCAATATTACATCAATTGAAGGATAAATCACTTCCTATAATTCAATACTTAACGTTCCTAAAATAACAATTAAACTAAGAGATAAGTACAAACGGGTGTTACTAAACCCAAAAGAGTCGCTATCTCCGAATGCGGAAAACATCACCAAGAGTCTAAGCTTTATCGTGCCATTTCCTCATTACGTAAAAACCATTTTAATAGTTATGTAATCATCACTTAAACTAATGACAACAATAATGGGAATACAACAAATGGAATTTTGACACACATTTATTGAAATCATGTATGTAAGAGAAATTTATGTACTAAAATAGAGTGCTACAATTAGAATGTATGTAAACTCTATGCAACAAAAGGTTCCCATAAAGTTAAAATAATACCGATGAGAACTTTATATTTTGGACGACTTCAAAATACTTATAGCCAACATAGATGACGCGAAATAAAACTTTCAACAAACTCGCATACCCCAAAACCGGCACTAAAACGAATCAAAAAAAAATCCAAAATCTCAAAATTGACTCATGAAGAGCACGCACCCAAAATTCAACTGAAACTCGTAAACGACCGTAGGAGGAACGATAGTTCATGCATTTCAATCTTGACCCAAAACCCACGTACACCAAATAATTTCTCAAAACTTGTAAAAACGATATGTGTACGTTTGTTGGAAACAACGAAACAATTTAGGTTAGTTTCAAATTTAAACTCTCTTGAGATATAATTTCAAAATTTGCAATTCTAGCAAAATAGCATGGATAAAATTTTTAGTGCAATTTTCATGCAACTAAAATGATTTAACAAATCCTAAGACATGGCTACACTCTTGAGTGTGCCCAAAACATTTTTCAGAATGATTACCCCTTTGACAAATCCGAAATAATTTTGCAATTTATTTCTAAAACAAATGTCGTGCATGCATCCGGTTGGGACCAAAAGTCTTAAATCGTGCTCGCCAAGTCCACCACAAGGCCAACATTGGAAAACTTCATATCTTAAGACCATCATCCACCACTAAATCCATCGATTTACAATTTCCTCTCGGAATAAGGTTGATTCAACAAGCTTTTGGTTCATAACTAACCATTATCTTTGACCCAAAATGGTCGGCTTAAGATAATCACCGTACTTACATGTCACTCAAAGTGACATTGCTACATCCATCAAATCTTCCAACGGTCACTACCATAAGAACGCATTCACTACCCCATCGATCACCATGACAATGCGTGTCACGCACACACACGTAACTGTAAATTCATATTATCACAGGCCGGATAATAATACAAATTTACCTCACATGTGGATCCTTGTTACCATCATCATGATTCTCGATTCTAGTGCATCTATTAACCTCCAAACATCTTATCTTAAAGTGTCTAATTGTGAAATCTCGCATCTGACCACTTAATCAATACGCTAGTTTGAGTCTAGGCATCTAAAATCAATACCTAAATCTCTCAAACTTATGCTCTGATACCAACTTGTAACACCCTCGAATTTGGAAAGAGCGACTAATTTAAAATTTTCAATATTACATCAATTGAAGGATAAATCACTTCCTATAATTCAATACTTAACGTTCCTCAAATAACAATTAAACTAAGACATAAGTACAAACGGGTGTTACTAAACCCAAAAGAGTCGCTATCTCCGAATGCGGAAAACATCACCAAGAGTCTAAGATTTATCGTGCCACTTCCTAGAACTCAAGTCCACACGTGTCGCTAGTACCAACCCCAACGATAACCTGATGCACATGCCGACAAAGAAAAAGGGTTAGGCTTAACGCCTAGTGAGCTCAAGAGTTTTTAACATATTTATGATTGATCTGAAACCAAACGATTTGCTTGATAATTCTCAAAGGAAATGACCTTATTTTAAAAGCAACGTCTTTCCCAAATTCAGTAGACCCATAATAAAGCTTTAGACCAAAATGACATTAGAAGAGAAAACTTTAAATAGAAATATTCTTTTGACGTGATACCAATTCCAATACTCACACGACCATGATTGAATTTATAAACGTGAAGATAGAAAACATACATTTAACCATGTTTTATAAATTGTTAACTCACGCGGACCTTTAAAAGGGATGGAAATATCCGAAGTTCACGGGAGATTCCCGATCATACCATCTTTGGTGACGGATACAAAAGTAGGTCACTACTCGATGTTCAAGCTATTCATAGGAATCAATGGCAACTGGCAACCCCAGCTAATGGCCCCCGATGACTCCTACTAAGCCCGTGCAATAGGTCAATGGCAACCGGCAACCTCCGGTTAATACACTCAAGTGCAAAGCCCCGATGACCCCCCGATGCACCCAACGTAGTCAATGGCAATCGGTAATTACCGACTAAAACACCTAAGTATAAGGCCCTCGATGACTACAATTGAAACCAAAAAGGGATAACAATCCCGTCTTAAAACCGACTAAACGCCTATGGATCCATTACATAATAGTCTACCCTCCAAATACATCAAACGAGACGTATTTATAGTTTTCTCAACACCGAAAACCCTTACAAAATCATTTCTCTTTAAAATACACTTTCCACCCAAAAGTTAGGTCAAAACATTTCGTTTCCAAAATCAAGGTTTATCTTTATATAAAACTTTCTCAAGTAACTTAAACCAACTATGATGTTCATTTCATGATCTAACTCAAAATCCCCAAAATACCTCATTTTGACCTAAAACTTCCAAACTCAACCAAATACATTAAATGCTTAACAATATAAGTTTAAAATCAACAAGACACAACATTTACAACATGTATTTGAGATTAAAGGGTTTGGATTTGAACTCACACTCATGCATTTACAGAATGACCCATAATGCAATAACCTGTATTTTTCAACGATTTATAATTTCCAATACTTTACCGATGAAAATACAACCAAAAGGTTTTCATTTAAAGACATTGAACCCAAACGACCCACACTTATACTTTATTTTCCAAAATGGCTAAAATCCAAGTATAAGCCTCTTTCATGATTTATAAATCCTTTTTATACCATATATGCAATCTTACCCAAATACTCACACATTTGATAAATAACAAGTAAAACAGGTTAATATTTTAAAATGGACGTTTTTGGCATGTACAAAATTTTCACAAAGTATCTTGAACTCACCTTGCTAGATTTAAGTTAAATCTAGGTTTTACCCCAATACCGAGTTCCATTCGGTGAAGACTTTAGATCCTTGAGCTACAACTCTAGATCCATGGTGCAATCCTTCCAAAAACACCTACATAACTTCCAAAACATACACAAAACAAACCTAAGAGAGAATGAGAGTTGTTGGTGCAAAACTCAAACCCTAGATCCAAGATTTCGGAGAGGTGATCGTACCTTTCAACGTATGGGAACCCCAAATCATCAAGTAAACTCTAATCCTCATTGTTTCCATCTTAAAGAGCTCTGAAATACGAAACCATAGCATTTTGAATCGTTCAAAACAGAGTTGAAATGAGAGAGATATGGCCAAATGAAGAAAATCCCGATTTTAACCACTGGAGGCCGCATGCGAGTGTGACATGCGAGTGTGCCCTGTCACACTCTCCGGCACACTAGCCCGTGCCCAAAAACCAATCTGATTCACTTCCTAAGTCAGGGTACATCTTGGGCGATGCTGCCATGCGATTGTGTCATGTCAGTATCGTCGGGCACTATAGCCGGGGGCCGTTTTAAGTTGTTTTTCCCACTTTTCACCCGTTTTGATCCCGCTACTCGCCTTATGGATGATACCCAACATTATTAACTTCAAAAATACTTATCTTGTTGATTCTGAGAGTGGAATACAAAGATGACACGGTTGATGCATTGTGCCATTGTCACTATAGCATGGCACAATTGTTGGGACCACCAACCTCTAAGTAACATCGGTGTTATTGTGACAGATGTCACTCTCATAAGGCACTACTGCTCAAACTCTGAAATTAACGTTCGGTTATTGAATTACTCGGATTAACACTTTCTTCAACTAGGACGAAATTCAGGGTGTTACATTCACCCAGTAAATTGGGATAGGTATGGTGAAAACCAATGAACTTTGAAGCTTAAGGTAGCTGTAACAAACATTTGCACACATTATACCGAGGATAAAATTGTAATATTCTCATCTTCCAATGAATTAACTATATATATATATAGCCTTATCAAACTGAAGTTATAAAACACAAAACTAAGATCATGAAATCAAGCAAATAAAAAAAGGAAATGAAATCACAGTGAGAATGGAAACTTTAGTAAGGAAGAATACCACCTTTGAACACAACTTGGTATAAAGATTTGAGACTTAAATCTTTCAACTGATAAACCCCTGTAACAATGAGATCTATATCAATGTAACCACCAACAAAATAACAAACACTAATTTGATTATATATACATACATACAAATAGAAAAAGAACCAAATTGTGAATAGATTGTAAAGGAGACAAAAAAAAAACAAAATGATTTCTATACAAATAAATCAATTGCAATAAAAAAGAAACATGTGCTACCACATAGATGAAACTGTTAATTGAAACATAGAAGCAAACAATGAAACCTTTGCAATCAAAAACAAAATAAGCAAGGAAGTGAAGATGGAAATGAAATCGATTAAAAAACAAACCTGAACGGGAATCACCGGATTGCAACCGAAACAAATAGCAAATAGCAAAGAGATGAAAACGTGGTTCTCATTTGCAAGTATAAACCCTGAAACAAACAACAAAGGGATAAAACTATGGTACCAATTGTTATACAAAAACTCGATTCTAGATACACAAAAAATCGATTGCAATAAAAAAACAACCTGTGGTACCACATAGATTAACCACCATTATAGTTAACAAAAAAATTGATTATTAAGAGTCCCAAAATGGTTCAAGAATTAAAATGAGAAATCAAAGTTCAATTGCATTCAAGTTCAAGAATTAAATATGGAAAATAGAAGCCCTGTTTATCTAGATTGGAATTAGAGTGCGATGGGATGGAAGGAGGTTTGCGAAAGAGGATACAAAGAAAGTGAACCAAAATCATGGAGAATGATTATCTGGATGAGAGATCGGGAATCTACGGAAACAAAGTGAATCGATGGAATCGAGTGATCACTTGTATGAGAGTTATGGAAGGAGTGTCGAATATTGGAGATGGAGAAAATTGAAATGGAAATCCAAAAAGAGCCATTAGGACAATTTGTCAACGATTTTAAAGATAGGAGAGATTCAATCTAAAGAATTATAGGGCAGGGTGTGTGTAACAACCACGTTTCTAAAATACCGATAAAACATACCATTGCTCTAAAAGTAGTCATTACAACCAATAGGTCCCAAGCTATATCTTAATCTCATAAATTCGCAGCGAAAATAAAACATAACTACTGAGATTTATTACATTCCAACTAACAACTAGACGACTATCTAACGCAATAGTGCCTCACCTCTAGCTTCCCAAGCTCCCTACTTCCCCTGCTCAAACTCGAGCCCTCAACCATGCTTACCTGAAAAGGTTTTTAGTTTTTGAAAAGAGGGTTAGACCATAAGGCCTAGTGAATTCCCCCCAAACAACAGTTAATATGCATGACAGTTATAAGAGAAAACAGTTAGTTATGAATATCAATTCACACTTTTAAAACATTTTCACGTACCTGTTGCAACAGTAATACACACTTTTAGTCACACACACCGTGACTAGTTTTGATCACACACACCATGATCATTAAACAGGCACACATCGCCCAAATGATTAGCCTCACACACCGTGACTATTAAACGGACACACACCTCCCAATTTGAATGATTTAAAACATTCATTTCATAAAAGTTTAGTGCACAAAGGGAACTCACCTGAATTGCCAAGCCGCTAAGGTCACTTATGTCTTACGGACTCCCCAACCGAACACCTGAATTGAGGTTACCACATTATAAGTTTTCAACTCCCAATTAGCCCAAAGTAACCCCAAAATATTCACTTGAAAACCCCTCAAACAAGGACCCAAGCCACGGCCCCTAACTAGACTTAAATAAAAACTGAAATTTCAAACAGCCGACAAAGCTAGTCTTAAGCCAGTCTAGACTCGCCAAAGACCCGCCAAAGACTCACCAAAGACTCGCCAAAGACTCGCTTTGTTCACTGTTTTACATGCAAAAACCCATTTCGTGAAGAAGACCCAAAACCAACACTCAAATTGATTTCCTTCATGGTTACGACTCAAAACTCATACCAATCACTTATAAATCATCCCCAAACATCAAAGAACCATGGAATCTATGGATTAACATCCACATTTGATGATTAAAAACTTATCCATGGAGTTTTCCTTGATTGCAAACCCAAAAGCAAAAGAGACAACACCAAATATGAAGAAATTAACTCAATACTACCCACACACTTCACATTTACTGATTTGATGACTTTCCACAATCATTCAACAAATCCAAAATACAAAACCCAAACTCTGGATCACTCAAATTGACTCAACCATGACAGAAGATGAAGTTATATACCTGAAATTGATGATAGTTCTTTGCTCCCTTTAAGATTCCTCTTCTCCTCTTCTCTTCTCCACAAAATCGCACGTTTATTTACACACACACACTTTCCATCTGATTTTCTCCTAAATGAAGGAGGCTCCAAAGCCTTATTGTCCATCTTTTCCTTATGTACAACTTCGGTCCCTGAAGTTGAGAAATTAGACTCCAACCACCAACTTGCAAATTTCATTGCAAGAAATTAAATTCAAGGTTATTACATCTCACCCCCTTAAAAGAATTCCATCCCCGGAATTCATCAAGCGAAATGTTGAGGGTGTTTTGCCCCCATCTCTGATTCCGGTTCTCACGTTGCATCTTGCCCCTTGTGAAACCCTAATGCACTTTCTAATGCATGATCTCTTTGGGTAACCCACCACCAAACCAAGCTACTCATAATTCCACCCTACTTCTTACTTTTATGGAGATTTCCAATGAACCAACACAATACTAAGATCAAGTGTTGTTATGGTATTCATTAATGGAATGGTCTGGCTAAGTAATCGGGGTTTTGATACCCAGTCAGATGACGAAAATAAGCAAGAAAAGCCTAAAATGCGTGAAAAAGGGTTAACTGCGACCCTAGGGTCGCAATTCTTGTACCTGGGGCCACAGTCGCACTTTATGTACCGTAACGGGTGTTTTCGGGAAATTGCGACCTAAAACTGCGACCTCGGAGTGGCATCGTCGCAGTCCATGGTCGCAGTTCACGTGCAGGAGTTCAAAAGTCGAATTTCGGGGTTAAATTTCATTTGGTCATAACTCTCTCATTTCTCAGCCGATTTGGGCGATTCAAAGTGCCATGGTTTCGTCTTTGGAAGATCTTCAACATGGAAACAATGATATCTAGAGGTTACTTGATGATTTTGGAGCTCATAGGAGTGGAAGGTAAGATCACCTCTCCGAAATCTTAAACTTAGGGTTTGGGTTTTTCACCAACAACTCTCATGCTCCCTTGGGTTCTCTTTTGTGTATATTTTGGAAGTTATGTAGGTTTTATTGAAGGGATTACATCATGGATCTAGAGGTTTAGCTTGAGGATCTAAAGTCTTCACCGAATGGAGCTCGGTATTGGAGTAAAACCTAGATTTAGCCTAAATCTAGCAAGGTGAGTTCAAGATACTTTGTGAAAACTTTGTACATGCCAAAAACGTCCACTTTAAAGTATTAACATGTTTTACTTGTTATTTATCGAATGTGTGGGTATTTGAGTAAGTTTCAATATTGGGTATAAAAGGATTTATAAATCATGAAAGAGGCTTATACTTGAGTTTAAGACATTTTGACAAATAAATTATAAGTGTGGGTTGTTTAGGTGCAATATATTTAAATGAAAACCATTTGTTTGTATTTGCATCTTTGGAGATTTGGAACTTATAAGTCGTTGGAACATACATGTTATTGTATTATGAGTCGTTTTGGAAATACATGAATATGATTTCATTTGGAAAATGGTTTGTCTCAACTAATGTTTCGAGTAATTACATAAGTGTTGAGTTATAGAGCATTTGCTCGGTTTTGACTAAAATGCGTATTTTAAATGGTATTATCTTACTTGGAAATGGCTATAGATGGGAAAATCTTTGATTATGGAACTAAAATTACTTGACCCAACTTTCGGTAAAATTCATATTTCAAAGGGAAACATTTATGTAAAGGTTTTTTGGTAAATAGAAAACCATCATTATGTCTTGTTTGATGTAGTTGATTATGGAAACATTGATGTAAATTGGAAAACTATCACTATGTCTTGTTTGATGTAGTTGATTTATCGACTAGTATGTAATGGATCCATAGGCATTTAGTCGGTTTTATTTCGGGATTGTTGTCCCCTTTATGTATGGGTTCGAGTCATCAGAGGCTTTAGATATTATTATATTAATTGATTGTTACCAATTGCCATTGACTCTTACGTACGTGCCGAATTAGGGTCATCGGAGGTTTTAGATGTTATTACATTAATTGGGTGTTACCAATTGCCATTGATTCCTTGCACGAGCTTTCATTGGAATCAACGGAGGCTTTAGATGTTATTACATTAATTGGTCGTCACCAATTGCCATTGGTTCCTTTGTTAAGCCAACATCGAGTAGTGACTTACTTTTGTATCCGTCATCAAAGATGGTATGATCGGGTCTCACCCGTTAACTTCGGATATTTCTATCCCTTTTAAAGGTACGCGTGAGTTAACGATTTATAAAACTTGGTTAAAAGTATGTTTTCTATCTCCACGTTATAAACCCATTCATGGTTGTGTGAGTATTGGATTTGGTATCACGTTAAATGAGTATTTCTATTTAAAGCTTTCACTTCTAATGTCATTTTGGTCTAAAGTTTTTTACTATGGAAATATTGAATTTGGGAAAGATGTTGCTATTATAATAAAGTTATTTCCTCTGAGAATTATATTTTATCAAGAAAATCTTTTGGTTTCAAATCAATTGTAAATATGTTATAAACTCTTGAGCTCACTATGCGTTAAGTCTAACCCTTTTTCTTTGTCGGCATGTGCATCAGGTTATCGTTAAGGTTGGTACTAGCTACACGTGTGAAATTGAGTGCTAGGAAGTGGCACGATAAAGATTAGACTCTTGGTGACGTTTTCCGCGTTCGTAGATAGCGACTCTTTTGGGTTTAGTAACACCCGATTGTAATTATGCCTTAGAATAAGACTTGCCCAATCTGTTATGGTCGTTGTATAGAATTCTTATTTGAGGAACTTTAAGTATTGAATTATAGGAAGTGATTCATCCTTCAATTGATTTAATATTGAAAATTTTAAATTAGTCGTTTTTTCCAAATTTGAGGGTGTTACAAAAAGTGATAAAATTTATTTATGGGCACAACGGCTTGATTGGCGATCAGTTAACTAAAAAAGAACCCAACACTTTGTGGATTGGAATTCTAAAGTCGGTCTTACAGCTGGAAGCTAAGAGGTTAACTTACTAGCCTTGTGTAAGAAACGTGTAAGTGACGGGAGGTCTACCTTCTTTTGAGAAGAGGTGTGGATAGGGGAGTCTCCTCTTAAGACACAAATCCCAAGGATTTATGCCCTTGAAGTTGAAAAAATGGCGATGGTCAAGGACCGCGTGGGTATAGAGAATCGGAATTCGTTCATTCTCGCCGAGGGGTGGGGCGGAAATGTATCAATTGGAATCCCTAAAAGAATTGTTGAATTCGGTGGTTCCATCCAATCAGAGGGATAGATGGCGTTGGACGGGAGACGGATCGGGAGAATTCTCAGTCGCGTCAGTAAGAAACCTAATAGATTCTAAACTTTTGGAGACTGATACTACACCCACTTCTTGGAACAAATTAGTACCCATCAAGGTTAATGTGTTCGTGTGGCGAATGGGGCTGAACAAAATTCCCACAAGAGACAATCTTGATAAACGTGGCATTGATGTACAATCCTCACTTTGCCCACTTTGCGACAGATATGTAGAATTTAGGGCGTTGGTGGAACGTCGATATCCCTGGTTTTAATAATTTTCTTGACCGGAAGAGATTGATTGATGCAGCTCGTGTGAGGAAAGGAGAGACAAATTGTTTGGAGGCGGTCGTTTACACTGCGTTATGGTCTATATGATCTTTCTTAAATGGGACTCTTTTTGGATCCACTAAACCTAAAAAAAGGGCAATTTGGGATAATATTGTAACTCTTTCGTTTTGGGTGTATAATAGGAGTAGGCGTTTTAAAGTTAACTGGGTAGGTTGGCTGCAAAATCTCACTCTCGCTATTTCTGCTTTGTAATGTTATACTAGTTTCTTGCTAGTGTTTTTGTTCTTATGAGTTTAATAAAACTGCCGCCGTCAAAAAAAATATCACTTTATCATTTCTCAAATACTTATCATTTCTCAAATTAATTTACGGCTACAATTATACATAAATAAAGTTATATTTTATAAAAGAAATACAAAGTAAACCTTAATATAAAAAAAACTCCATCGTATATAAAGTTCTATTAAAGTTTTTATTTTATCTTATTAAAATGACTAATGCCGTAAGAGAGAAAAAGATACAAAAGAGATAGATGGCATCATCTATGGAGAAAAAGGTTTCCCAACTGCTAACAATGGAACCTTTCTATGATTAGCCAAACCAAAAGTTTCTTTCATATCCACATCCTCTTTCTTAACTCCATTTGGCAATGACCAATCAAACTTGTTTAGAATCGTAGCCAAAACCTTCTCATTGATGGCCATAGCAAACACCCTTCCAGGGCAACCCCTCCTTCCAGCACCAAAAGTAAGTAACTCGAAATTATGCTTTACGAAATCAATAGACGAATCCAAGAATCTTTCTGGCAGAAACTTATCGGGTTTATCCCACACTTTAGGATCCCTCATAATTGCATAAACGTTCACGTATACCCGGGTTCCTTCAGCAATATCGTACCCCATTACTTTGACATCATGGCGAGCAACTCGTGGGGGTAGAATCGGAAGAGGAGGGTGGAGACGGGTGGTTTCCATGATAACGGCTTTAAGATACGTCATCATCTCCAAATCTTCATCGGTTATGTCTTTCTTCCCGTTAAGGACCTTTCGTACCTCATTCTGGACTTTCTTAAGGCTATCTGGATGTAATAGTAGGTCAGTCATTGCCCATTCGAGCACCGATGATGATGTATCTGTACCAGCAGCGTATGCATCCTACGTACATGTACAATCAGATCTATATCTAAATATCTTATTATATTGTTTTATGTTTTATAGGATAAAACAATTGTTCATCCTATTAAAGGTGTTACGATAGAATTTTAAGATGATAACAAGTCTTCCAAAGCATTTTTGAAACAGCATGTCCTATTGGGATTTTATAGATTTTTTAAAAGTCTACTATCAGAAAATCGTTTTAAAAGGCATTTGTTTATATAGTAACGCTTTTCTAATAATTTCATATAAAAACTAATACAATGTTTTATTTCAAAAGTGTTTTAAAACACATATCGGGACACCCAAAAACATTTTTTCATGCTGCACTAAAATCCAGTTTGTAAGATGTGATCAATGTCTAAATATCTTAGTAAATTGTTTTATAAAACTTGAATTGTTGGATCAAATAATAAAATGTTCCATCTAAAATTTTTGCATAAATTTATAAGCTAAAATGTTTAATTTGAGGGTCTTAACAAGTTTTTTAAAACATTTTATTAAGATAAAATATCGTATTAACTATTTTATAGAATATTATTTGAAAATTTATTTTATAAAACAAATGTCCCTGTATAAAGGTAGGTTTGTAAAAACACCTAAAATGTGTCTTATAAAATATTGCATACGACGTTGTATATTAAAAATGTACTAAAGAACTTTTTAACACACCCAAAAAACGTCATATTATTTTTTTATACAATACTTTTAGATACAACATTTTATTGTTTGCTCCTATAAACTTTAAGCGGTATATTAAGACACTTTGGCGGCTTAACCGTTTGATTTTATAATTAAGTCTTATAAAGCACGATGACGATTTGTTATAGTGACATGATAAAAGATGAAAACGAAAAAAAAGGGGTTAAGTTCATGTAAGATCGACTAGCTTGTTTTCGTGAGATCATATTTTTACACTTGAAACTTCACAATAAAACACTGTAAATTTGAATGTAAAAAAATCCAAACCTTCATAGCAAAAACACCTTGAAGGTTACCTTCATAGTGTTGTTCTGGTGTGAAGTTTCAAGTGTAAAAAAAAGTGGTCTCATGGATTTTACGAAAACAACTTGATCTCACACGAATCAGTCCGAAAAAATAAATTAAAAGATATATATATATATATATATATATATATGTATATATATACCAAGAGGAGAGCTTTGATGACATCTGCATCAATGGTGATACCAGGAATATCTTCCTTTTGAACCTTGAGCAGCCCTTCAATGAAAGTTTCCACTCCATCTTCACTAACTGTATTAGGGTTCTTGCTTCTCTTGGATATGGTCTCATCAACCACACCCTGCAAGAACTCATCGAAATCTACTGCAACCCTTTCGACTTTAGCACTCAAACCTCTAATACGATCCACCACCGCAAGCCTTGGAATCGAATCCTCAAAATAAAAGCTACCAAGTACCTCCGAAAACTCTTGCAAAATCTTCTTGAATTTCCTCCCAATCTCCCCTTCATTATACGTCCTCCCAAAAGTCGCCATACACGTAATATCGTTTGTAAGCGAGCTAAACAAGTCGCTCAAATCCGCGGGTTTGTTACACAAGAAACAACGGGTGATTTTATCTACACATTCGTCGATAACCTTTTCCCTCAATCCAGCAAAACTTTGGACCTTTTTGTTACTTAGAAGCTGGAGGGTTAGAATGCTTTTTGCTTGCCTCCAATATTCACCATAAGGAGCCACTGTTATTTCCTTGAGATCGTACGATATGGTTCGAAACATCCTTGTGTTTGGCCGGCTGGCGAACGCGATATCGTGGGTTTTCATGATCTCGCGAGCTGCTTCGGATGAGGAGACCACGAGGCTTGGGACGGATCCGATGTAGAGGAGCATGAGTGAGTCACCATAACGTTTTGCTAGAGAGAAAAACGAGTGGTGGACGAGTTGACTCAGCTGGTGGAGGTTGCCGATAATGGGTAACCGTGGCGGTGAAGGTGGCAGTTGTTTCTTGATGGTGGTTTGTGGTGGTGGTGTAGGAGAAGTGTGAGATTTAATGAGGAGAAAGGCAGCAAATACAAACAAGGGTGCTACTAGTACTGATGTGTAAATGGAAACATCAAATACGAAGAAACTCCACATCTTTTGAAAGGTTTATTGTGGGATATTATTTTTGTGATGAAAATGACGGGGATTTCATGGTGAATTTATGAACAAAGTCTTGTGTGGGGGAGTTGCTAACCATTCTTGAATTTCACCATTTCAGAAACAGGAAGTCACATAGGGAGGGTAAACAAACAATAAAAAAAGGTTTGCCTCAATCACAAGTTTTTGTTTGGAAGGTGTCCATGGTTAGAAAACTAATTAATCCCAACAAATTGTTAAGAGTAAAATATCAGTCCTTGATAAATTTAATGGCCATAATTGTTGTATACGTCTAGAATTAAACCTTGCACAATAGAATGTTACACAACGTCCTTCAAGACCTCCACCACTATGTCACAACCCTTATGGTTTGCCTCAATCACAAATTCGATCACAGCCATCCACTAATAAAAATTAAGTGGCATTAACAAAAATATGTTGTTCGACTGGACCGACACGATTAGACAGGCCTAAATGAACAAGATTGGATTAAGTGGTATGAAAATTGTTATTTTGTTACACAAAAATAGATGATTAAAAAATAAAATAAAGAGATAAGACAAGTTGATAACTAAGTACCTGTGTTAGAGCATCTTTGACAGCTAGCTAGCTAACAACTATGTTAAAACGTATCGTAAAATTAAAAAAAGGTAAAAATCTTTAAATTTGAAGATCTCGAAAACTTGATATTGAAAGGAGAGATCTTTCTTCTTTTGAAATAAGGAGTGATTATTTTATGAGCGTTTCTTTGGTTCTCTTTAATATAATGTTTTTTTGTCTTTCAAAAATATCAACAAAATATTTCTTAATTTATATTTTAACGGTCTGATTTAACACAAGTAATTTCAAAGCTTTCATTATAAAAATTGAACAATTTGTCAAAGGCTGACTTAACATTTATGGTTTTAAATCATAATGCTTTAATAAATGGAAAGGGTAATAAATGGATACCTCAAGAATAATTAAAAAAAGAAACCAAGTCATGAAGGTTGGTAGAGTGGGAAGCATCACACTTGTGAATTTTTTGAATTATTTTAAGAAAGTTATAACTATAATTTTAATTTTTAATAATTTAAAATGTTATATTGTCAATAGCATGGTTCTTGTTGTTTCTTCATTAACAAACATTTTACCAAAATGTTTATTAGACTGAAAGCAAAATAAATTAAATTAGGGTTCAATTCATGTCAAAGAGGGTTTTCTAAAATGATATTTTCCATCTGTTGGTGAGTTAAATGTTAAAATTTCGATATTTCACATATCGTATATGATGAACTAAAAGATTGTCTTATAGATTAAGGAAACCTTTCGATGTGAAGATATGGACTATTAGAGATGTAAATCCCGGCCCGATCCGATCCGAATTCGGTCAAAGCCCGATCCAATCCGGTCAAAATCCGGTTTTAGGCTCGCGGACCCGATCCGGTTTGGATATTTGACGTTTTCTTCGGCCCGATCCAATCCGATCCGAATCCAGTTTTGGGCCTAGTTTGAATCCGGTTTCCGGCCCGATCCGATTTTATTCAAAATTTTCAAAAATATAGCCGTTGGAAGTAGCCGTTTATGACCATTTTTTTCCAAATATACCTGTTTTTTTGCTTGTTTTTAACCCTAAAACACTGTAAATACCATATATGGTCTTCGACATCAAACTCACAAAGCAAAAAATGATCACAAATCATCAATATATATATATATATATAAAGGAAGATAAGACAGAGTGAAATAAGGAGAGAGTTTTAAAAAGGGTTCAAATTTTTCTTAGAATTTTGATTTTTTTAAAATAAAAAATACAACATTTAATGAGTTTGACCTTCCATTTTGTCTAATTTTATTAAATTTAATCTAACTATTTTTTATTATTTAATCAATCCATAATTCAATAATTATAACATTCACTACAATTTTAAAATTTTAATCATTATTTAGAAAATGGTTCTTTCACTTTTATTTATTGTTTATTTATTTTTATTTTATAAGTTAACATTATTTAAACATTATATGAATTTAATATTTTAAAAGAGTTAAATTTTTATATTTTTTATTATTTTGGATAAGTTAACAATATTTTAAATAATATAATATATGTTTTATTTTTATTTTTTTATTAGAAGCTAACAATCAATATCAAAATATATATATATATATATATATATATATATATTTAAACATTATATGAATTTAATATTTTAAAGGAGTTAAATTTTTATATTTTTTATTATTTTGGATAAGTTAACACAATTTTAAATAATATAATATATGTTTTATTTTTATTTTTTATTAGAAGCTAACAATCAATATCAAAATGTATATATATATATATATATATATATAAAGAAAGATAACAGAGGTGAAATAAAGAGAGAGTTTTAAATAGGGTTCAAAAAAAATTCAGAATTTTGATTGTTTATTTATTTTTATTTTTATTTTATAAGTTAGTTCAAAAAAAATTTAGAATTTTGATTTTCTTAAAATAAAAAACACAACATTTAATGAGTTTGACCTTTTATTTTCTCTAATTTTATTGAATTTAATCTAATTATTTTTCATTATTTAATCAATCCATAATTTCGATTTTTGGCAAGTCTCATGATCATCCAATAAGAAGGGTCTTAATTTTTTCAAATGAACGATTTGAAGAACTATTGATTCCAAAAACTGTGGATCATTCGGACCTTTCAATTATATAAGAAGATAAGAGAGAGTGAAATTAGAAGAGAGTTTCAAAAGGGTTCAAATTTTTCTTAGAATTTTGATTTTTTTTAAATAAAAAATACAACATTTAATGAGTTTGACCTTTCATTTTCTCTAATTTTATTAAATTTAATCTAATTATTTTTAATTATTTAATCAATCCATAATTCAATAATTATAACATTCACTACAATTTTAAAATTTTAATCATCATTTAAAAAATGGTCCTTTCACTTTTATTTATTGTTTATTTTATAAGTTAACATTATTTAATGTTTTTTATTATTTTGGATAAGTTGACAATGTTTATAAATCAAAAACTTTTTAAATAATATATGTTTTATTTTTATTTTTTTATTAGAAGCTAATAATCAATATCTATATATATATATATATAAAAAGATAATATATGTGAAATAAAGAGAGAGTTTTAAAGAGGGTTCAAAAAAAATTTAGAATTTTGATTTTTTTAAAAATAAAAAATACAAAATTTAATGAGTTTTACCTTTCATTTTCTCTAACTTTATTGAATTTAATTTAATTATTTTTCATTATTTAATCAATCATAATTCAATAATTATAACATTCACTACAATTTTAAAATTTTAAGCATTATTTAGAAAATGGTTCTTTTACTTTTATTTATTTTTATTTTATAAGTTAACATTATTTAAACATTATATGAATTTAATATTTTAATAGAGTTAATTATTTATTTTTTTATTAATTTGGATAAGTTAACAATGTTTATAAATCAAAAACTTTTTAAATAATAATAATATATGTTTTATTTTTATTTTTTTTATTAGAAACTAACAATCATCAATATATATTGTTACACCCTTAAAACCAGCGGGTCATAACGTAACATCAACACAAAAAAAAATTAAAAACTTACGCCTTCCATAAAAAAATAACATCGCAGCGGAACATTAAATACAGTTCGTCCAATAACATAATTTAAAACCAATTCTAAACAATCCATCAACATAAATAGTCCTCAAGCCAGACCTTCGCCCTTATCGACCTCGAACTATCCTGATCCTGAGATACACGCTAAAGTTAGCTTTACGCTAAGTGAGTTCATGGTTTTCGCAACTTCATTCATAACGACATGAGGTGTAAATAATTTATTTACATCGTAAGCTACTCATAGACTGTCATGCACGTTAAAAGCATATATCACATATATTAAAACACATCGTTTATATTGAATCATTCATTCATCTTTTATGTCTTCTTCCGTGATCTGCAAGAATATTATGGTTTCCATAAGGCTTTTCAATTCGTGTGATCACGTTTGAGATCTCATACGTCCACTTGGCATGGTGGGGCTCCGTCGTTCCGTCCATCCTAGTCAAGTTCAAGGGTGCTCTCAAGCACATGTCTTGACTACCATCCAATAGTCCAGTCTTAAAAGTACCCCTTCCGGCACAAGCACCGACTATTTTCATTTTATGCGGTTTACCGCCGTCCAATACCAGCGTCCTGGTAATGAGCCCCACACTTACAGCCACGTCACATCAATCCAACTTAACTGAAAGGAAATATGTATCTTACATAATGTGTGTTTCATCCACTATTTAAGTCATTACATGCTCACAACTTTTCACATCATAAATCATCCAACATCCTCACACTTACATGCATATATTTATATATATGTATAAACGTAGCACACAAGTCGTTTCAACGAAATATAGCATGTTCATGTAACCGTCATTTCAAGAATCATCCAACATACTAGCATGCAATTCATATCTAACAAATATAGCATGCTGAAAATTATCATTAACCATATAAAGAACATACATACATACTTGCGTGTATCCCATTTAAAAATCACATGAAACTCACCTCAATTAGTATTGATTTCCTCGTCACTTGATGGCTCTCAATCCTACACGAAATCACAATGTTTCCTTAAGTAATCACGTTTGACAAAGCATTCACTCAATTATAGAACCATTGAACGAGTTCTTAAACTCGGTCTATTATTTTCTAAATTGATAAATTAACTAGACATCTTCATATTTACCGAGACACCTTCACCCTTCGCCTTATTTCCATCGTCAAATACCCATATACATATACACATATATACCAATTATGCATACAATAATATGTAAAAATCACGGCTCCAAACTCAACTGAGTTTTTATCACAGCAGCATCCAATATCAAATGTGTGTGTGTATATATATATACATACATTCATACGAGCTGCAGATTTAATCCCATATGGGTTTCCAATCTAGGAGCTTCCAGTTATATATATATATATATATATATATATTAATCATCATGTGCCTTTCTTGGCCTAACCACCAATTTCTTTTTCAACAAGACAGACACATGCTTACCTATATATATATATATATATTAAGTAAACTTACAGTACCAAAACTCCAATAGGTTTTATATATCTTTGTTTATTCATTACATCAACAATGAATATGATTTGTCATATGCATGCTCAGGTACATCCATCCATCCACATATACATATATATAATTTACATATATATAATATGACATTGTTGTCCTATTTGCCTATAAAGCTATTGGACTAAACTTAATCCATTGTCATGGTTGTCATTCCAATATCTCCTTTATATATATAATATTGATTATATCCATGATTTTGCATGCATATGTATGGAATAGGCTTGACCCAACAATAAATTTCAAGTTTAATTGGCATCTGACGATGGTGTGCAGATATGTGAACAGGCCTCACAGGCCCCCTTTTCCTTCTTCCATTCCATAGCCATACACAGAGCTGCTGATGAGTTTCTACACATAGCGCCCCCTCCCTTTTCTATTTTGGGTTTAATTTACCTCCATCTTTTTTACTTACAGAATAAGTAAACAACATTAAAACCATTAATTTGAACCCAAAATCTTTCATAAAACCATAGACTATATAACTTTTTGATTCAACCTTTGACCACAGAAAATATAAACTGATCATATCACCAATTTATAACCCACACGTCGATCTCTAGTCGACTTAAGTGATCCACAAACCCATTAAGCATCAAGTAGAGAATTCACAGAAGTTATTACCTCTCCCTGTTGAAGATCGATTCTCGAACACCGTCTCTCTTCCTTTCTTCCTTCTTTGCGATTTTCTTCCTCCTCTTGCTCTCGATCGTTTTTTTTTTCTAGGATGACAGGGAGTAGAAAAGTGGCGTTTACTTCAGCCATTTCCTTCCTTATCGACAACCACTCCCCACAACCGTTGCCGCTCCCAAATCTCCTCAACTCCCAACCCACGTTCAACTTTGAGTGAACCCTAGGTTCCATCTTTCCCCTTCTTTTCTTTCATTTGTGTTCTATATCACCTCTCAGTTTCGGGCTTTTACGAGAGTCACCCTTCTCTTTAAATCTATTAATATTTTAAGCCAAATTCTTGGGGTGTTACATATATATATATATATATATATATATATATATTAAGGAAGATAAGAGAGAGTGAAATAAGGAGAGAGTTTTAGAGAGGGTTCAAATTTTTCTTAGATTTTTGATTTTTTTAAAACAAAAAATTTAACATTTAATGAGTTTCACCTTTCATTTTCTCTAATTTTATTGAATTTAATCTAATTATTTTTTATTATTTAATCAATCCATAATTCAATAATTATAACATTCACTACAATTTTAAAATTTTAATCATTATTTAAAAAATAGTTCTTTCAAGTTTTATTTATTTTTATTTTATAAGTGAACATTATTTAAACATTATATGAATTTATATATAAAGAAAGATAAGAGAGAGTGAAATAAGAAGAGAGTTTTAAAGAGGGTTCAAATTTTTCTTAGAATTTTGATTTTTTTAAAATCAGATATACAACATTTAATGAGTTTGACCTTTCATTTTCCTCCTAATTGTTCACTTTAATTTTCGATCATTTATCATTAATTTATGTTTGTATTTAACATCTTTCACTTTGTTTTCCCTAACTCCTTTTCTTTTATAATTGTTCTCATGAATCTCATCTATAAAAAAATGTTCCATCAAAATGGAATTAACAAATTTCATTTTCAATCGAGTGTGAATGTGCTTTATTGTTTCTCTTATGTATAATTTATTTCTTCCCAATCAGTATTGTTGTTCGTCCTACACAAACTTTCTAGGTAACACCAACGTGAATGTGTAAAATTATTTAGCTTTTATTTGTTTTATGTTTAAATATTTTACCCTTTTCATTTTTCTTTCACTAAATCATTTATAAGTTACAATGAAATGCTCTGTAAATCAAATGCTCCATAAAAATTTGTATGTATTTTGTTGTATCTCTTTTGTAGAGTTTCATTTCACAACCCGTAACATTGTTTATCCTACATAAATCTTTTAAGTAACACCATTTACGATCGGCACCATGGTTTTTTCTCCATCTAACTTTTTATGTTTTTTTGTATTATATATATTGTTGTAAATAAATTTTGGTTTTTTATTCGGATATTATTTACAATCGTTACCTTTCCTTTTTCTATTTTATATACTTTGTAATTGATATTTATGTTGATAATTGTTCTTCTTCCGTCGAAATTGTTAAAATAACTTTTTTGGTTTTTTTTGAAATTTCTTCTTAATTGTTATTTTTTATTTTGCTTTCTTTATACTTTACGGTTGATATTTATGTTGTGTTTGAGTTCTATCATTATGAGAGTTTTTTTGTGTAAATTTGTTTTGGTTATATTATTTTTTTTTCTCAAAAGCTATTGATTATTTTCTTACGACAACAATATTTATGTAGGGGTTTTACTTTTTGTTTTTGTAGATTCTCTTATTTATTTACGATTTTTTTTATAATTTTATAAAAAAAAACACCAACAATAAGGAAATGTTTTATAAGCATCTCAATCAAAATTTTGTTTTTTTTAAAATGTGCCTTTTTTATTGATATAGTTATTATTTTATAAGAAAAAATACCAACAGTAAAGAGAATGTTTTATAAACATCTCTATCCCATTTTTCGTTTTCTTAAAATTTGCCTTTTTTATTATTATCAAACATTATATAGATTAGACCATTAATTTTCGTTGGTTACACCTAATTTTTTTAATTATGTATTTCACATGACTCAATTTTTTTTATTTAAGAACAATTATTGAATATATATATATATATATATGTATATTCAAAATATTTATAAGTTTATTTATATAAATGAAATTATGATCAATATACTAATATTTGTATTTACATATTTGAATGATATATATATATATGTGTGTGTGCGCGCGTGCACGTGTGTGTATATATATATATATGAGATTTGAATATAGTAATATTTAATTATTAACGAACATTAAACTAATTAGATTATTAATCTTCTTTAGTTACACCCAAATTCCTTTATTTCTATTATTTCACATGACTTAAATTTTTTACATAATTAATATATTCAAACACTCATTTATATAATATTAAATTGATTATAATTAATATAATTAGTGAAATGAAGATAACTATTATATAATAGCTTATGATTATTGTGGTTTATATTTTTTACACAACACTTATATATATGTTATTTAAAAAAATAATATATTAACTAAATGACCCACAAAAGAGTTGCAGTCTTTTTCTTTGGTACAACATATATATTGATTTGTGTTATTTTTAAGTAAAATTAAATATGAAAAGTTTGAATCAATATATAAAATTAAAAAAATTATCATTTAAAATCTTATTAAATTCAATATATAAATTAATGTAAATAAAATTAGATTGTTAAATAATTTTAATCTAATGAATGATTAAATAATTATTAATAACCCCCTCACTAATAAATGTAATTTATTATATTTAATGTCACTAATTAAATTGTTAAATACTTATTCTTAACCCTCCCATCAATAAATTCAATACTTATTACATTTAATATTACTAATTAAGATCAATACATCAAATTAAAAAATAATCTAAAAGTAATATATAATTATAATTATAATGAAAAATAAAACTTATTAAAATCAACATAGCAACACGAAAGAAGTAATACATAAATTTAAACAAATAGCTTATTACAGTAATTAATATATAAACCATTTTGGTTTCATTTATATATATATATATAATAAAAATAAAAATAAAAATAAAAATAGATTTGATAATACATTTCATTTACATGAAATGAGTAAAACCTCTTTTTTTTAGATATCTTTTGTCAAGAAATCAAATTATAAAAAACAGTCTCAAACAGATCGAAAAAACTCAAAAATGTGAAATAAAAATTGTACTTTGTCCAATATTGATAACAAGAGATAATCGCGACCGCGCAACGCGCGGTACAAATACTAGTTTCTCTATAATTACAATGACCGGAACTCCTAATGTCATGCAACCATATGATTCCGACGATGAGGATTATTGAGTGATGACTTGTATTTTTTATTTTTTTAATAATTAAATGTAATTTTGCAAAGATGTTAGTTTGTTACTAAATATTAATTATACTAAAACGTTTTAAATTGTATTTGAGTGACTCAATGAAATATCTTAAAATATTAAATTGTAATTTTTTTTCAAAGTCGAGCAAATCCGATTGGGCCCGGTTTTCGGCCCGATCCGAATCCGGTTTCTAAATCCGGTTCCGAGTTATAGGTTAAACGGATCGGGTTTTACTCCCGAGGCCCAGCCCAAAGCCCGATCCGGTTTGGGCAAATCCGGTTTTTCGGAATAGTGTTTAGAACCGAATCCGGTCAAAGCCCGATCTGATCCGGCCCGAATCCGGTCAATTTACATCTCTATGGACTATAGGTTCATGATACAAAATCAATATATAGTATAATGTTGTCACTAATTAATCATGAAAAAACAATTCCATTTACAGATGTAGCAATTAATTTTGAGAATATTTATGATCCACTTAATATTTCAATTTTGTTAGTAGATGGGATTAATCAACTATAGAGAAACTAAGAGAGCCCATATATTGAAAGAAGAAGTGTGTGTAGAATGGTGAGGCCTCAACCTCTTTATATAGTGAAAGGGTTGAGCCAAAACATAATGGCAACTTGGGAGTTACATGACATATTAACTCATACATAAAGTCCCTCATAATGGTAGTAAATGTGATACTCAATACCGATAAATTATGAGTTACAACACTCCCCTTGGGTGTTCTAATTTACACCAAATCACACCGACACTTCTACTTCTTGTATCTCTTGACAATCCATCAAACATTCACCTCTTCAAAACCTTGTCGGAGAAAACCCTTTAGAACAAAACTCTGGTCGAAGGAAAAAAAATATGATATGAATGTATTGACCTCCTCATGCATTGGATAAATATGTTAGTCAAAACACTATACAAGTGTATGAGTTATCTGACTAGGAAATATGTGCCTCATCAAAACCTTGCCAAGAAAACCCAGTGGGAAAAAACTTTGTCGAAGGACAAAACAATATACAAAGTCAGTAGTACAGAGGGAAACAACCATACACGGTGTGCCTCATTAAAACCTTGTTAGAGAAAACCAGTGGGAAAAAACTCTAATTGAAGGACAAAAGACTGCACAATGGTTAGAAGTATGCTACTAGATACTCCCCCTGATTTTGATAATACTTAGTGAGAATAGGACCAAGTTTATGTCTCGTTAAAAAAGTTTGTCAAGGTAAAACCAATGGAACAAACCTTTGAACTAAAAATAAAAAGAGTACACCAGCATTCAACGTGTTGCTCCCCCTCACATGTATACAATGTGAAGTGAAGATTCACACAACATGGTGTTAAAGCATTCATCATGATGCAATCTTCACTTGCATACAACGAGGTATGTCATTTAGCGTAGCTTAGAGAGCTTCTTAAGTCCAATTGCTTTGACATGTTTTTGGAACAAATACTTTGGCAGTGACTTGGCGAACAAGTCTGCATGATTATTTTCTAATCCAATATGTTGTACTTCAATCTTTTGAAGTGCTTGTTGTTCATGTGTAAAAAATAACTTTGGCGAGATGTGTTTAGTGGTATCATGTTTGATGTAACCGTGTTTCGCTTGATCAATAACAACGATGTTGTCTTCATAAATGACAATTGGTTCATCGGGATCATGAGCTAAATCACACATACTTCGGATATGGCCAATAACTTCTCGAAGCCATACACACTCTCTAGTCGCCTCATAGAATGCGAGTAACTCAGAGTGGTTCATCAAAGTAGCAACTAGAGTCTGTTTATGAGACCTCCAGATATCGCCTTGTTCCTAATGGTAAACATAACCTGATTGAGAACGTTCCCTATGCGGGTCTCATAAGTAACCTGCATCCGCGTAGCTGACAAGGTCACGGTTATTTGGAGTTTCGATTGCGGATAGAATAAACCCATATCCGTAATACTCTTAGGGTAACGTAAAATGTCTTTGATGCCAATCCAGTAGCGGCATGTTCACACATTGCTATCTCGAGCAAGACAATTCACAACAAATGAAATGTCCGGTCTAGTACATTGGACCAAGTACAATAATGCGCCTATTGCACCCAAATATGAAAACTCAGGGCTCAATATCTCTTCATCGTCTTCTTTTGGATGGAATGGGTCCTTATTTTGGGTGTAGTTTTCTTGATGGATTAAAATCCCATCTCTATGGTGCTCGATCTGCAGGCCGATGCAACACCGTGTCTTCCAAAGATCCTTCATTTTGAATTCCTTCTTCAGGATTTCGACAATTTCCAACAACTCTTTCGAGGTTCCTATGAGATTCATATCATCTACATAGACTGCGATAATGACGTATCTCGAAGTGAATTTATTTATAAACACACATGGGCATAGTTCATTATTCAAATATCCCAGGCCGATCAAGTATTCACTTAAACGGTGATCGTCTCAGTCTAATCGAGAATGTGTTCCGTGGTTGGGAACCACTTGATTCAGACAACTTAAATCCATCAGGGACTCTCATGTATATCTTTGTATCCAGATCCCCATAGAGATATGCTACCACATCTATGAGTTGTATATTTAGTTTTTCGGAAACTACTAAACTAGTTAAGTAGCAAAACATTATTACGTCCATTACGGGAGAATATGTCTCCTCATAATCATTACCAGGGCGTTGAGAGAAACCTTGTGCCACAAAGCGAGCTTTGTATCTAACATTCTCATTATTCTCATTACGCTTCCTTACGAAAACTCATTTTTTACCAATTGGTTTTACATTGGGTGGTGTGGGAGTGACAGGTCCAAACACTCTTTCTTTTCGTTAATGAATCTAATTCGTCCTGGATTACTTATTTTCATTGAGGCTAGTCCATTCTACGTTGACATTCAACAATAGTACATGGTTCCATGTCCATTGCTTAAAATGTCAGTGGCCACTGCGTATATGAACACATCATTGATATCAGTCTCATTTCGCTTCAAAAGATCGTCTAAACTAGCATACTCGACATATATTTCTAGGTTATCGGGATGATAAGAAATTTGTGTTTATTTGGGAACACGTTCCTCTAATACATCACCGTGATCCTTAATGATCTCATGTGGCAAAACAGATGCAACAAGATTTCTCCTCTTCCGAGGTAGAACATCCTTGGAACCAACCGGTCTTCCTCTTTTCTTGGACAGAGCAGCAGACTGGACGACTGATGGCAGCGTCCTTTGCATAGTTGGTACAACTGATACAACATGTTCAACAGGAATATGACATCCCATAGGGACGTATATCCTTGCAAGCACATTTGCAGCATGTATATGTGACCTCGTGACATTTGCTAAGTCATTAAATGTGTCTGGTAGCTGATTAGCAGCATTTTGTAGACTTAGGATTCGTTGCACTTCCTTACCACTATGTGCAGTAGGGGGATCCATATGAGATAAAGTGGGTGCATGCTACTTTAATTCACGTCGTTCCTTATCAATGTTAACGTGTAAATCTCCCCCTAACAACGGGAACATTGTCTCATCAAATTCACAATCCACATGTCTAGCGTTGAAGAGATCGCTTGTCAAGAGCTCTAAATAGCGTATTATAGAGGGGGATTCATAACGGGCATATGTTCCCCGTCGTTTCTGAGGTCCAAATTTCGAACGCTTTGGCGACTCTATTGTAACATTGACTAAGCACTCGAACAGGCGTAAATGTGAGACATCAGGCTCATATCTAGTTACTAGATGGTACGCAGAAAATGATTGGGTGGCCATGGGCCTCAGACGGATTAATGTATAGCAACATGTAATATTGCATAACCCCATGTAGAAATGGAAAGTTTAGTGCTCTTGACCAAAGTTCTTGGAATTATCTATAGTTGCTTAATAAAAGCTTTTGCAAGACCATTTTGGGTATGAACATACGGTAGAGGATGTTCAACAAAAGTCATGCAATAATCATCGAAAGTGTTCGCTGTGAACTCCGTGACATTATCAAGTCTAATAGATTTTATGAGATAATCCGGATGATGATCCCTCAACTTAATGATCTAGGGTAGGAGTTTAGGAAACATTCCATTTCTTATGGACAACGATGCTACGTCTGACCATCTTGTTGATGCATCAACCAAAAACATGAAATATTTAAATGGTCCGCGTGTTGGTTGGATTGGTCTGCAAATGTCTCCTTGGATGCTCTCAAGGAAACGGGAAACCACTTTTGTAGGTTTTACACGGAGTGCTTTGAGACATGTCTTTCCAATTGAGCATGCTTGGCATAGGCTTTTCGGATTAATAACAAAACTAGTGTTTCCAACTGTGCGTTGTGCACGGTGATCAAATATCATGTTAAATTATTTTGTAAAAAAGGTAAATGATTATTTTCTATAAGAAAACAATTTTTACGAAGAAAAAAAAACTTGCTCTGAAAAGAAACTCTTTCCTCTGAAGCTCACCATCATATTTAATGGGGACGTACATACAACACGCTTCACTATCCATAGACTACCCCAACCTTTATTTAATCTATTCAAAAACCAATTTTAACGCAAAATATACCTCCAACTCTAGTAGATCATGGCATATTGTATCAAAAGTCACTAATGAATGGAGTGCAATATGAACCTGCACATTGATATACAAACAGTATGCTAGAAGCCATGAAGAAATTTAAGAAGATATGAAGAAAAAACCAACAAACTATAAAAGCAAGAAACTTCCTTTGAATTTTCATATCTTCCAACATTTTCTTCCACCCTCTTTTGACACACACAAGATATCACACATTCACATAACTCTAATAAAGCCACACATCTCCATTCTCCATGCATTGAACCTTACAAGTCTCTGTAACTCTATTACTTGATACATTTTGTTAAATTCTATCACTTATATCTTTTTCCTACATATATTATAATATGAAAAAAATCAGTGTTTTGAAATTGTATTGAAGACAATCAATTCAAAGAATCCCTTTTAACAACACCGTGAAACAAAACTATTAAAATTTAAATCAAATAGGTGGTAGATGAAAAATACCATGAACTTGAAACAAGTAAACTCAACTTAAAAAAAACCCATTATTTTGAACTAATCAAAGTAGCACATGAAGAAGAAAAAACATATTGCAACCAAATTCAAATTGTTGAACATCAACAATCAGATAAAGAAAAATCAAATATAATCAACCACCTTAAATTGAACATATAAAGTTTTAAGGGAAAGAGGTCTTACCGGAATCAAGAGTGACCGGTGGTGTGCCGGAGACTGGTGGTGTGTCGAAGCCTGTGCCAGTTAATTGGTTGTGTTTGTGCCCTTTACTGGTGGTGCGTTGGTTACTTGCAGAATCGAGAGTGTGGAAAGAATTGAGAGTGAGGGAATCGATTGTGAACGAACCGTGAGAGAAGGAGTAGGCGAGAGAATGGAGGGCAAATGTTGGAAAAAGGCAAGATCTGAATGGTTTGGGGATAGATTGGGAGATGGAACGAATCTGACATGTTGAGCCATTAAGTCCCGTTAATATTTTTTTTTGCCAAATAAGTTTATGTCTGACCTATCCCTCTTAATATCATTAAGAGGTAAACAAACACACCCCTAGTTTTATAGGTAATCAAAATTTGATAGTTACTGTATAGATTATGAGGATGTTGTACCTGGAGATCATTTGTCGTTGAAGGAACAGTTTGGAAGACTTCCTTGAAAACAATATTTTTAATGAAGTTTAGATCTTCAATCTCATTGTCGGCATTTTGTATGACCAATCCTTCATGTGATGTAACTCGTGATACACCAAGAAACAACTGGTCATGGGTAAATACTTGGTTAGGGAGATACAAGCCAACATGTCGTAATAATTGGCCTTTGACTTTTATTTATTGTCATGGAAAAGCATGTTGCCGAAGAAAGCTGATGCCTATTGAGCGAATGGCCATTTTGTTTCATTAAGGGCATGATTATTCTTGGAATCGTAACATTTTTGCCAACCTGTGTTCCAAAAATAATATCTGCTCTAATGGACCATTTTCCGAATTTTGTAACAATCAATCTTGTGCCATTACAAAAACCTTCTAATTTATTTAGATTTCTAAGAAGCATTACTGGAGCTCCTTCTTTCAGTTGAATGTCATGGTTTGGGATCCCATGGAATTTTAAACTATGTAAGAATTCTGATGGGTACAAAAGATCTTCTTCATTAGTTTGTACACTTGCTTTGCACACGTTTTCTAAGTTGAGGTAAGTGACACCTTCTCTTGGTAGCATGTTCATAATCATGTTGTTCAAATCATGAACCATTTCATTTTTTGGCGTCAATATCGCTCTTTCTTTCAGATATGCAGGCTTGTCAAAATTATCCAACAGAGATGGATACACAACTTGAATCATACATCGCATTGGATCATCCCACTGATTTAGGGCGATACCAGATGGAAGTTTGATCAACTCTTCTGGAATGTTATCGTACATAGAACCGTTCCCTAGCTGCAACAATCACTTTTCAAAAGAATATATTTTACAAGTTTCAGATTCCGATATATCTCCAGCATATAGCTTCATATTTTGGTTAAGCTCAAGAACTTTGAAATATGTTCATAATTAAGATGAACTGAGAGAAGCATCAATGATTTCACCTCTAGTTCTTTTCGGAAAAACATGAAAAATTTGGCGAAAATCCACACCATAAACCACAATAAGTCCACCAAAATATTTTCCATTGTTGTTGGTAAATATTGATGTAAAAATATCGCGCAAACTTTTATCCAAAGCTTCAAAACAAAATTTGTTCCAATGGTGCTTCATCCCAAATGATCAAAGAGGTTTTCATGAGAAGTTCTGCCAACTGTATGCCATGTCGAATTTCACAAGTTGATTATGATGTGACATTGATCGGGATATGAAAGCGAGAATGTGCCGTTCTTCCATTAGGCAATAATGAAGCTGCAATCTCCGAAGTTGCAACGAGCAAAACAATTTCTGCTTCTGATCTGAACTTAGCAATAACTGTATTCCACATAAAGGTTTTCCAGGTACCACTATGACCATGAATGAAAAATAATTCTCCCTTTTGTGATTGCACAAAATGAACAATTGCTTCATATGCCTTTTTCTGACAAGAATTTAAAGTGTAAATGACTTGTCATGCAATATCTTCAATTGATGACGATCATAATCAAGTTCTTCATCAATCAACCGATTTTTTGATTCTTGCAACAATGCAGAATTCAGCAATGGCATTCCAACTATGTATTTCAAACTTCTTCCCATCTTGAACATTATTTATTCGATTTCAACCAAGGTATATGTTTCAACTTGTTTTTCATTTATCTGCATGTTCGGATCCCTATACTTTTTTCGTTGTAGATAAGGAATATCTTCAGACAACTGCATAGTGAGACTTCCAAAGTTGTGATGCATTTGAGACATGGCAATGGATGAGCATTGTGACAAATAGATGATGCAATTCATTGCCAGTTGCCCAAAGTGCTGCTTCTGTCAAACAATCAATCCATTCTTTATTATCGTCTAATAATCCCAATGCATAACATGCATCTTGGAAAGAAGGGTATGTGACATTAGTAGCAGACCCAGGAATTTTGTCGAGCGGGTGCACCTTTAAATGTCTGCAAAGCCACTCGATGTGTTTTTAACCGAATTCCGCCTACGAGAGATTTTTTAAAAATTTTTTGATTGATTTCTAGATATTTTTTTGAAGTTTTTTGTTATTTCAACTTTTTTGGTTTTTATGATTGATTCGAGAGTATTTTTTTTGTCGATTTCAGGAGAATTTCATGGTTGTTTTGGTAAATACTAATATAAAAACTTAAAACAATCAAACAAATCATGAAAACATGATTGTATACCATTATAATTAATCAGTTTAGAGCGAAGACCAAAATCAAACTAAGATAAATAACGAATATCAAATTGAGGGCAAACAAATAAGTCATATAAGTATAATTGTATATAATATTATAACTAATTAATGTAGGATAAAGATTAAAATCAAATTTATGGTAAACAAATAAATCATATAACAAGTAAACAATTTAATGAAGTTAAAACAATTTAGGATAAATAAGTAAATTGTAATAGATAATATGCTCCGGAGAAAAATTTAGGTAAGTTTTATTGATTTTTTTTGGTTTAGTCCCTTTAGATTCAAAATATTGCGTAACACACTTCAAACTATTTAAAAAAAAACTGGGCAGTTTGAAGCTCCAATATTTAAAATAAAAACATTAGGAAGTTTGCTTACTAGGAGATTCAAACTTGCGTCAACTAGAAAGTGGCATGTTTGATATAGGGGAAGCTACCATCTCGCCTAACTAAACTTATTGTTTAAAACTTGGTTTATAAATATTAAAAGCACTCTCAATAATTAAGCGGGTGCACCTATAAAACGTTCCACTTTTTTCTCTTGCGGTAATCAAGTGAGCGGGTGCACGGGACCCCGTTCAGCTACGAGTGGGTCCGCCCCTGGTGACATTGTTGACAATTCGGATACTCTTAAACGAAATACACCCTTTGACATAATTAATAAATATTCTCATGTAAAAACCCTTTCTGCTTGAAGGTGAGGCAAAAAATATTCTGCCGATTGTTATGCCTTTCTTTTTTTTGTCGGTTAAATTCCAAACCCACTTTGTTGGCAAATCTGTATAACTTAATTGTCGTGCCTCCTCGTACTTCTTATTTGCTTCAAACCATTCTGTAAACTTTGTATTCTCGACGCCATGCATAGATAGAACGTTTTCGACACGGTAGTTTTCACGAAAAATGACGGTATGAGCACCAGGAAAATGAAATGGTAATCTTTCAACTGTAGGGTGTCTATAATGTATGTTGAATTGAAAGATCCTCCAACAAGCCTCAACAACGGATATATACTTGCAGTCTAACTAAGTTTGATCTCATCATCCCGTTCATCTATGTATGAGGATTGAATTGTTGCAACAGTTCTATCTGATCCTTTATGAAGATATTTGAATAGATATTTTATAGCTCTTGAGAAATTACAGAGTTCGACATTGAGATATTGCATCAAATTTAGCCAACATGTTTATTGTACGGTACCACTGAACGATTATTCAAGAAGAATTTTTCTTATAAACACTTACATTTGTTTGCCCTTTCTGTATACTGGGAACCTCTCGGAATCGATAGTGGTTTTGTCAACAAACGATTTTGGATAATGCTTTGAACATCTGCCTTTTACCATACATGGACATTTAGGATTGGAACTCCCACACGAACCATGCATCATAAATTTCTTGACAGCATTGTAGCCATCAACATCAACATGTGGGTCAAGAATTTCAGTTGTTATTATATTGTCGATATGGTCACCATAAGGATTTTTCATTATGCTATGTAAGAAAAGCAAGATATGTGCATGCGGCTATCCTCTTTTTTGAAATTCAATTGTGTACAAATCTATAAAATATAATAAATGTAAAGGTTATATAGATGAGAATCATGATAAGATAATTTCAAGCATATTTTGAAGAAGTAAAATAAATGTAGAATATGTGTGGCTATGGTATTGACTTACATGCGATTATTTCTCCAAGTGGTTGCTCATTTTTCAGGTCTTGCATTAGTTGGAAAGTTTTATCTCAAACACACGACACACAATATCAGAACGATTTTCATGATCCTTTTGACCAATTTTCTGGAACATGTCGTTGATTTCAGGCCATTTAGGATTGCAAGTGAAAGTTAGAAACATATCTAGATATCCAGCCCAGTTGCAAATTGCCATTGCATCTTGATAATTTTGTGCTTTATAGCGTGGTCCTCCGGTGTGTGAAGATGGTAAGATAATTGATTTCCCAACCGTCGAACAATCTGAATCACCATGGTGAACGATATCCCTTAATCCGAAATAAAGATCCCCTCTGAGTTTTGTTTGGTTATTTCTTATCCATCAAAAACACTCCTCTTCAATTGACATGTAAGAATCAACGATATATTGTTGAAGAAGTCTACCTCCTTGAAGAAGACTTCTCCCTTCATATAATCTTTGTTGAAGACGAAAACAATAATATTATCTCATGGTCAACTTTTGTCTTTTTGGTTCACTGTTTGACAAGTTTCTTAAACAATGTCAGTTCTATAACCCATCTTCACCATATGGGTGTATCAATGGGTATGTGATTTACATGAAACTTGGATGCAAATCTGTGATTCTTTCAAAACCTATACCTTGATGCTCAAGAATTACGTCATGATGGCAATTTGACTCTGTAAAATCACCGACTATTAAACATGCAACTTCTAAAACAGTTGGTATATTATATTGACGACCATCTGTTGTTCGGGTTCCCTTGAGGCATGTTAGGACCATAAGTCCTAAGTTTAGAAAGTTTTGTAAATAAGGAAATAATTTAATGTAGTATTATATATTGTGTTTTGATCTTATGGGCTTGGGCTTATATTGTAATGGACACCTACTATATAAAGGAGTCTAGGGTTAGAGGATTTGCTAATGAGAGTCGACTAATTTAGTTTTGCGTTTGTAGGTCGTTAGAAAGCTTTCAATAAGACATTCGACTCAATGATTTGCATATGATTTCTCTTTGATCTTGTTCAATCGGACCTAACAAGTGGTATTACAGCCGAAATCAAATCCATCTGATTTGATACGATCATCAAGTTCAGCAAGATCAAGGTATTATTGAGTATATTTTTTTCTCATTGTGTCTTTTTGAAGTCCGGGACTGCAGAATCGATTCTTATGATTTAATGGTGTTTTGGATCTGGAAGTTTTATTAACATGTTCAACTTGAATATCTATTTGTCCTATATCGATTTCACCTTGTTGTTCATAGACTAGATTCATCGTTTGTTAGATCTATGAAGTTTTTTGCTCATCAAGTTATGTAGTCTATATTGATAAATCGATCTGTTTGGATCTGAAAATCGTTGGATATTCGAAATCATCTAGGATAGAAGCAAGGGTTCAAGCAGCCAAAACCCTAACGAATAATTATGTGAAGTGTTGCTAGGTTTTTCTGGGTTTTTATTCTTCGGATTCATAGTTATCGGACCCAACAGATCTGAGAACCTTGTTTATTGGACTATACAAATCCGAGAATTTTTCTTATCGGATCCAACTGCTTGTATTTTTCTCGGACCTCTTTCACCCGAGAACATGGTTCATCGACCTTTGCCACCCCAGAACATGGTTCTCGGACTCCATGACTTCTTGGACCACATTGATCCGACATAAATTTTTATCGAACCAATAAGACTTGACAACTAAAGATGTCGGATGATCAACATCCGGTAAACCAAGTTATCCGACATTCGAGAAAATTCATCTTATCGGATCCCTACATCCGAGAACATCGTGCAGATCCCAACCAAAGCTTATTTCGATGACCACAGTTGAGTTTCCACCCAAGATTTCTTAGCGGAACCCCCCCCCCCCGTGTTGAGTCTCGGGAGGGGGAACATTGTTCATGGATTTCATGCAAAGCCGGATTTGAATTTTTTTTCAAGAACAAGGGTGATAATATTTTGTATCTGGTTGTATTAATCAGAAGTCTGACTCTCTGCAATCATCATTCTGGAGTTTTTCTTTAGATGCCAGTTTCAGTAAGTGTACGCTATTGTTATGTGCTTATAACTCCTAACCATTTACTGTCTGGAGGTTTGGTTGTGAACTAGAATGTTGCGTGACGATATTTATTCATCTGATTAAGAAGACTGGATCTGAGTTTGGTTGCCTTCTGTTTTGGAAGTATTATGGAAATCGGCTATTTTTTTGAACAATTATATGTCAAAGAAGCAATGCTCATCAAGAAATGTCATCTCCCAGCTTGTCATGATATATATTGCCTCAGTGATCCAAGTTCTTTGGTTAATTTGTCAACTCATGAGCTTATCAGATTAAAGCTCTTAACACATCATTCTTATTCAACTTGCGGCTAAAGACAGATTCTTTGTTTTTCTTGCTGATTATGCACTGAGCGTTGAAGCTACTCGCACATGTATCTTTGATTTCTGCGGCTAACAGTTGTGTCGAGTTGTCCACAGAATGAAGTTGTATTTTTGTGCAATCAGTGGCGGTTATAGCACATTGGATCTGGTATTTTCAGTTGAAACCGAAGACTAAGAGCTTATTTCATGGGGAAGCTTGGAAGACCGATGGCACTAAAGTTTTTCCAAAGAAAGCAGGGGTAGAAGATTTGAAGATGCTTCCTTTATAAAACTTTAGGGGGAGCCTCTTTGATCTTGTTGAATCGGATCTAACAAGGCACAACCAAAATGAAGCGTGTGAAGATGATTCGAATCTATGTCTTCGAAAAGTTCTTGCAAGAATGTTATGAGAATCCAACATTTAAGATAAGCCATGCACAATTTCATGGTTCAGTGTAGATAATCGACCACTTTCCTAAAATGTGTTGATTCTATTACCAATCCCATTGTCAGTATCATATATATATATATATATAAAGTTGTGCAAATTGCAGTTTAAGACCACTCTCTAGAAAATAGATCCAATATGGTGATAATTTTGGCCACTCATACGAAACACATATGTGCCTATGAGTTATTAGTAGACGAATCAACATGACAACCATTGATGTGAATACAAACATGGAATTATACGTTCCGATATGTTTTTGAAATTGAACTCTTTTTTGCTCAAAAGCATCACTCATGAGATATAGCATGTATTCGGATGGTTCTCTCAATAATCGAACCTTCACACGCCCCTCCATGTAACAAAATGAAAATTTTGGTTACGATACGTTCCGAATTCTGGTGTTTTGTTCCTCATACCATAACATTGCACCACAATGATTACAAGCTATGTAGGAGGTCCAAAATACCATGGTTTTGTCCAATTAATTATGGTAAATTTTGAAAATATATAAGAAAGTAAGTATCGTATATATAGTAATATGAAACCAAAAAGTCTAACTAATTTTTTGTAAGTAATAATATTTACTGTGTGCATGCCCGGTTTATACGTTATTAGACTTGAAAGTTAGGGGTTTGAAGAGCGGTATTATGGCCATTTCCTATATGAAAAAAACAAAGTTGTGAAAATGGAAAATGTGGTATTTAAAATGATAGCATCATTGAAAGTTTATTTATGAATGAAATACGCAGTTTACCTGGGTTTTCAACGATGTTGCAAGCATTGGTCGTGCCCTTAATGTCACTGATGCAAGAGAGGAATGTTCCTTGTATTTTTGCTTGATGAGGTGGATTTTTTTTTCACATTTATATAGTTAATACATAAGTAAAGAAATAAATATTTAAGATAAAAATTAATTGGTTCAATTGTAGAGTTAAGGACGATGTGGATGCAAAATGAAGCCCATGAAACATTGTACCTTTGAGATACCGAAGAATGTGAAGTACCGCAACATAATGATCAGAACATGGTGTAGACATAAACTAACTAACCGTATGAACGACATAGGCAATATCAGGACGAGTAACCGTCAGATAGACAAGTGAGCCCACTAATTGACGGTACAATGTGGGATCTCGTAGAGGAGTCCAGCATTAGGAGCCAGATGAAGATTATATTCCAGTGGTGTGGAAGCCACTTTGTTGTCGGTAATACCGGCCTTTGTCAGAAGATCTGAAGTATATTTTGCTTGGCAGAGGGTAGATTCCAGAAGTATCTGACGAAACTTCAAGCCCAAGAAAGTGGTGTAGATTGCCAAGATCCTTCATCTTGAAACATGAACTAAGAGATTGTTTCAGGCGAGTGATGCCTGTAGAGTCACTGCTAGTAATGATCATGTCATCCACATATAAGAGGAGTAGAATAGTAATTGCATTGGTGACCCGAGTAAATATACCAGAATCATAGTTGCTTGATGAAAAGCCCAATGAGATTACTGTGTTGCTGAATTTCTCAAACCATGCGTGAGGAGCTTGTTTGAGTCCGTATAGAGCTTTCTGAAGACGGAAAACATGTCCTTTGGGAAGTTGGACACCAGGAGGAGGTGTCATATATACTTCTTCTAATAAATCACCGTTTAGAAAGGCGTTCTTAACATCTATCTGGAAGAGAGGCCACTGTTTTGTGGCAGCTATGGCAAGAAGACTACGAACTGAAGTTATGCGAGCAATAGGGGCGAAAGTCTCCTCATAATCAATGTCATATTTCTGATTGAAGCCTTTTGCCATAAGTCAAGCTTTGTACCGATCAATAGAACCATCGGACTTTGTCTTGATTTTGATGACCCAATTAGAACCAATAGGTGACTTAAAGAGGGACAGTTTCCCATGTATTTTCTTTAACAAGAGCCAGAAGTTCCTCCTGCATTGCTTTCTACCAATCTGGGTTAGTAGATGCTTCCTTGTAGGAAGTTGGTTCATGGTTGGATAGCAAAGTAGCATAGCAGTGATAATCACAAAGGTGAGAAGGAACGTGTCTTGCCGGGTTTGAGGGTCGTATATTCTATGGTTGAGATGTTCCTGGATCCGTAGATTCAGCAGATGGCTCAGATGTAGGCCTTGGAGGTGGTATAGATGATTGAGTCTGAGGTGGTACAGATGATTGAGTTTGAGGTGATGGGGTTTGAGGTAATGATTGAGTCGGAAGAGGAGGTATGGGTACAGATGAGTCGAGAAATTATGAAGATTGGGTAGAGATAGGAGATGACGTGGAATTTGGTTGGGGTGAGTTCAATGACACGAAAGGGTCTGTGAAGAAGGGAACGGTAGAGTTGGGTGACTCTTGAAATTTTGATTTGGTGGAGAAGGGAACATGTTCCCAGAAGGTTACATGACGAAAGATGCGTAAACGTTTGGAAATAGGATCCCAGCAGCGATAACCTTTGTGTTCAATACCATACCCAAGAAAACAGCATAACCTAGACCGAGGGTTCGAGTTTGGTATGTTAATGAGGTTGCAATTGAACAAAGAAAGCACAACCCCATACTTTGAGGAGTTCATATGCAGGAGAGACCCCATAAAGTGTTTCATAGGGAGTGGGATGTCGATTTATTGTATAGACAGTTGTAAATGCGACCTCACCCCAAAACCGTTCTGGACAGTTGGCAGAGATAAGAAGTGTACGAAAAGTATCAAGAATGTGACGATGTTTGCCTTCAGCACGACCATTTTGGGGTGATGTACCCGGGCAAGAGTACTGAGAGAGAGTACCTTGAAACTGAAGGAAAGCAAGAAGAGAAGACTCTTTGTATTCCATGGCATTATCTGCACGAAGAACCTTTATAGGTTTGGAGAATTGAGTTTAAATCATACGGGCAAACGTGATATAGAGTTGGGGTAATTCAGAACGATGTTTCATGAAGTATATCCATGTAAAACGTGTATGATCATCTCAATAAAGATAACAAAGTACCGAGCACCATCCATGGATGGATGTGTTGCTGGTCCCCAGACATCAGAGTGAATAAGGTCAAACGAAGAAGTAGATTGAGATGCATTTATTTCAAAAGGTAAGGCATGATGTTTTCCAAGTTTGCAGGATAAGCAAGAAACATCTTCAGACGAGGTGTTTCCTAATAATCCGGAATTGGCTAATGTTTTTATTCTAGCGATGGATAAGTGTCCTAACCGAGCATGCCATAGGTCAAAGAAGGTGCACTAGATACAGAAGCGACAAGGTTTGATGTTTGTAATAGAAGACGAAGATGAGTTACTTCAACCATCCGACCAACTCTACGGCCTACTCCAAGGATATGCTTGGTCTTTAGATCCTGCACAACACAACCAGAAGGATGAAACAAAATCATCATACCAGATTCCAAAAGTTGAGTAATGGAGATTAGACTTATGGATAGATTAGGGACTTGTAACACATCAGGTAATTGTATATGAGGAGTGCAGAAATTCCCACTTAAAGATACCGGTAAACATGTACTGTCAGCTGTTCGGACTGAGGAAAAGTTATGAGATGGTTGTTTAGAAACAAACCCATCACCCATCAGTACAAGGCGTCATGTGATTATAGCAACCTGAATTGAAAAGCCACGTATTACCTGAAGGAGTCGAGTTCGGAGAGTTTATACCCAGAGAACCTGTCATGAGTTGTTCTATAAGTTCATGATTTTGACGCATAAGCTCTATCAGATCAGATACTGAAGTCCCATTTGGAATAGTTGATCCCTCAACCGGTTGAGTCCGGCGTTGGTTATTGGTGTTTTTCGGATTCTGTGGGCAGTTAGACTCATAGTGTCGAGGGTAGCGTGGTTGATGATTTGAAATTGAAGCCATCTGAGACCTTTGAGTATGGAATAACAAAATAGATGGTGATCGTCTTCTGAGCTTAAGTATGATACTATGATTGGATATTGAGAGAACCCAATAATCGACCAAGGAGGAATCCGATAATTGATGGTTGAGATCGTATTATGTAATAAGTTGAAGATGGTATTGGATTTGGTATTTGATATGGAGATGATAGTATTGGATTTGTATGGTATCGGGTTTGTGTGAAGATGGTATCGGATTTGTGCAGTTATGATATGCGGATGCAGTATGTTTTGATAGTAACGATGATCGGACTTTATGAAGTCCGATAGTGGCCAAGAGAGTCCTATAGTGGCAGAAATCGATAGGTATAATTTGTGTGTATGATGTCCGATGGTATAGTATCCGTGTCCGTTAACTCATACAAATTGTGCATAATGTGTTTGTACCTTATGCTTACCCGACTTGTACCTCAGACTAAATTGTTATGCAATATCATACAAGGGGGCACACACGTACAAAATGAAACTGAACTTAACCTATTTTGTTAAGTTTATACCTACTAGGGCATAAACTTGAGAAATAAGACTTTAGGGGTCAAAGTAAAAATTGAGAAAATATATATACCCCTAAATTGTTGAAAACTCTAAAAATATAACACGTATCTTCTTCATCAATCGGTTCTCTCATATCAACAAGCTTTCCACCGATTAAACTCAAATATCTTGAACAAAACCATCCAAATACTTGGAGAATTGACTATTAAGTGTTGGAATTCAAAGGTATGTGTAGAAACTTAGTTATTTCAAGTTAAACTTTTTGTTATGTTAGTATTTCATTATTTAAGCTTGAAATTCTGTTTTGGGTTTGTGATTTTATACATGATTGGAGTGTTGGGATTGGATTATGAACCAAAGGGTTAATTTGTGGATTCCATATAGTTAGAATGGGTAGATAAGATTAACCGCACACTAAGTGCTCGGTTAAATGTCTAAATGAGCAAAATTGTGTCATTAAGCTTAGGGTCTTAATCATTAAGCTTAATTGTAGTATTTGGTATCTTATAGTCTGTTTAGAATGTTTAGGTGATGCAAAATATGAAGATTGGATCATTAAAATGAATTGGTGAAAAGGATGGAAATTGGAATTTTGGACAACCCTATATCCAGTACTTTGACGATGCGTAACTCTCAAACCGTACGTCCAAATAAGCCCATATTTTGCAGATGCAAAGGTCTTACCATAGACTAGACCTGTTATGAAGAGTCGAGGACCCAATTGCGAGTCTAAGTGACTCAAAACAGTGAGTTTACAGGGCTGTTTGATGTGCATACGGCTGAATAGCTGCTGTTTTGTTTAAGCCATATCTCATAGATGGAGTATCCAAATGAGTTCATTCCAAAGCCAATAGACTCATAAGACTTCATTCTACAACTTCTATTTCAGTAGTAAAATCTGGATTGACCTTTAAGTTGGGTAAAAATGGTCAAAAAGAAGAGGGTCAGAAGGTGTTGGAATAAATTGCATAAGGCTTAAAGTTACGTTTAAGTTCCGAATTTGTATCTAGCCGTTCTTCTTGAAGTCTAAATTGCTTAAGGTCATTAATACCTAAATACCTCTATTAGAATATTGTATTATAGTTTATATGTCTTATGAATAATAACCCGTTTATGTACTCTTTAGGCACACGGGCGAGGCAAACTTGATCGTGAATTCTCTTAATCGTGCGTTAATTGTCGAATTCGGTAAATGAACGGATATCATACTTTATTTGACACGGGGATAGCCATTTGCATAAGGCTTCCTAATCCGAATACGTTGATTCCAAATTCTCTTTATGTTTGTTTATATTATGGAACTTTGTTTCTTTCAAAATATGACTTGCATTTGTATTTGGAATATTGATCATTTGACTTGCTAATTCCTATATATTGTGAACTTGTATTATAGACTCGATATTGGGAGCACCGGTATTGATATGCTTCTATGGTGGCTAAAACTATCGTGGCGTCCTCAATGGTATATTTACTTGACTTGGTACCAGTCAATTAGAGAGCATATGAATCGATCCTAGGAACTGTTATCGGATAATAATTATGGCCGTGGTTAAATCCACGAAGAGGATTGCTTGTGTTGTGCTCGCACCCCTTTCCTCACTGACGCCCGAATGGACTAATCATCCTTTGGGAACAACGTATCCTCGTGAGACGGTTTGGTCTTTGGACTTTTGATATACCTTCACGCCATTGTTCTTAACTTTATTTGGGATAATCAATTAACATTATGAACTCCTTTTTGAACTTGTTATCTCATATTAATTGTTTGATTATTATTATCCGTTCACTGAGCATTAAGCTCAACCGAGTTTTCTTTTTCCTCGGTAGGTACATGATCTTAGCTGGGACTTTGGGAAGAGTGTCATGGAGATAACTTGACTGGAACTGTCTGCTTTTGTTAAGCCGTTAAAGATTAATGTAGATATTATATACTTGTACCTTGTGACCGTATTTTGTTATACGGTGTTATCTCCGTTTATGGTTATGTAAATATTATGTTGGGTAACTCATGTTAGTTGCTCTGCATTAACCGGTCGTTGTTTTATTATTGTTCTAAAACCAATTGGGGCATCTTCTATCCTTGAACCACGCGGGATGGGGGTGTTACAAGTTCTGGTATCAGAGCTATAGGTTATGATCATGTAATACAAATTAAGTTTGATCTGTGAGGAATGGGTAGAACTAAGATAGTATTATCTTAGATCTTATATATATTATTTCTATTCTTGTATGCTTCGTTTCTTATTGAATCTAACCGAGCAAATGGTTTCCATGTTGTTTGTGTTAGTTCTAAATGTCGCCAAGAAGAATACCGGCAATAACAGGTGGACCCGGGAGAAATCGAACGACATTTGGAAATGAAGCAAATTCTCCGCCAAGAACTCAAGTTGATCCTAATGTGATGGAAGCGGTTTACCAAATAGTAAACGAGATGCTACCGGGGATTATAGCACACACGGTGGAAGCATTACGTCAGACTGGGCCCGAATCCTAATGTCGAGAATTTTGGGTCAGAAAGAAGGGATCAGGAAACTAACACCGGTAATCAACTAGCTGATATCCACCAATGGTTGGAGAGATTTCATAAACAAAAGCCTCGTACTTTTATTTCAGCGACCACTCCAGTTGAAGCCGAAGATTGGATATCACATCTTGAAAAGATTTTTCGAGTCTTGGGTTGTTCTGATAGACTACGAGTGGAGTTGGCTGCTTATAAACTTGAAGGTGATGCAAATCGCTGGTGGCAAGCTTCGAAACAATCTTATGGAGGGGAGATAGTTTTTGAAAGTTTAACATGGTCTGGATTCAAAGAGATTTTCTATCAGCAATATTTTACTGCAGCTGACAAAGAGGCATATGTTCAAGAGTATTCTGTTGGTCCCAATAAGGATCTACAAGAGTTAAATATTAAGTAAACAGTTTGTAGAAGGGGGGGGGGGTTGAATACAAACAGACAGATTTTAGTTTTTAAATGAGTTTATAGAAAATAAACAAATTTACAGTTACAAGCGGAATTAGAACAAGTTAAAAACCTATTCTATTGTAACTAAAGAAACACACAGTTTGATGCACAAGAGGATGAAAGAAAGAATACAGAAGGTATAGGCTAGAAGGAAGCATGCATTAAGATGAAGAAGATATCTTCATCTATTTATACCCGTTTGCATTTAATGCAAAGCAAAAGGTACATGTCACGTGTCAAGCTTGGATAGGAAGCTTGTCCTTGTAAATAAGACAACCATGCTTTTGGCCGAATATGAACAGTACCATATCAGATATGATAGGGACATAAGAGACAAGTCGTATGTCCTTTTCTGACATGGTTCTAGGTTTGACTTTTGTGCATCGAGGATAAGATCAAACTTTAATCTTGCAGAGGAAGCTTCATTTGATCGCTGACACTGAATGTTCAAGGATGAACTTCAGTGTTGCTGAGGCTTCACAAGACTTCACACTTTGAGTAGATAATCGCTGCTATCGCTGAACCGCTTCAGGTCACTTAGCTGATTATCTCTTTCTTCAGCTTTGGTCTTCGACTGTCGCTGAATGGTCTTCTGGTGTGATAGCTTATCTTCAGGTCTTCAGAGACAAGCTTGTTGATCCTTGATCTTCAGCGATCGTTGATCCTTTATCTAAGGAATTTCACTAAGTATAGTAAAGGAATCATATTCAAATCACTGAGAGGAGTTATGATCAACAAGGATGTCTTTCCGAATGAACTTCCCGGAGTACCTCCGGAAAGGGAAGTTGAATTTACAATTGATCTTGTTCCGGGGGCTCCCCCAATCTCAAAGGCTCCGTATCGTATGGCTCCAACATAGATGAAAGAACTTAAGGAGCAACTTGAGGACCTTTCTAATCGTGGTTTTATTCGACCCAGTGTATTTCCATGGGGTGCACCAGTCCTATTCGTTAAAAAGAAAGACGGATCGATGCGATTGTGCATTGACTATCGTGAGCTAAATCGATATTGGGAGCACCGGTATTGAGATGCTTCCATGGTGGCTAAAACTATCATGGCATCCTCAATGGTATATTGACTTGACTTGGTACCGGTCAATTAGAGGGCGTATGGATCGATCCTAAGAACTGTTATCGGATAATAATTATGGTCATGGTTAATTCCACGGAGAGGATTGCTTGTGTTGTGCTCACACCCCTTTCCTCACTGATGCCCGAATGGACTGATCATCCTTTGGGAACAACGTATCCTCGTGATACGGTTTGGTCTTCGAACTTTTGATGTACCTTCACGCCATTGTTCTTAACTTTATTTTGGATTATCAATTGAGGTTATGAACTCCTTTTTGAACTTGTTATCTTATATTAATTGTTTGATTATTATTATCTGTTCACTGAGCGTTAAGCTCAGCCAAGTTTTCTTTTTCCTCGTCAGGTACATGATCTTAGCTGGGACTTTGGGAAGAGTGTTGTGGAGATAACATGACTGGAACTGTCTGCTTTTGTTAAGCCGTTAAGGATTAATGTAGATATTATATACTTGTATCTTGTGACCGTATTTTGTTATACGGTGTTATCTCCGTTTATGGTTATGTAAATATTATATTGGGTAAATCATGTTAGTTGCTCTGCATTAACCGGTCGTTGTTTTATAATTATTCTAAAACCAATTGTGGCATCTTCCATCCTTGAACCACAGAGGATGGGGTTGTTACAAATGGTGTGTATGGTGATCGGATTATAGAGAGTAATTCGATAGGTATAACAATGAGGTGAGATCCGATAGATGATTGAATTATGTAATGAGGAATGATCGGACTATGTGCAAGTCCGATAGTGATATACCAGGGATGATCGGACTTTGAACAAGTCCGGTAGTGATGATTAACAGCTGAGTAAGTCCGATAGATCGAGCAAAATCCGATAGATAGAGCAAAATCCGATAGTTTGTAAGTAAGAGTCCGATAGTTGTCAGACATGATCGGACTTAGATGTGTAATTCGATATGGCAGAAGACTCCGATGTAATCCGATATCGGACTTGTAAGAATCAGATAAAGCACAGCAAAGTCGATAAAAACTCTGATGTATAAAAGTCAATAAACACTCTGATGAGAGCCCAAATACATGAATCGATAAATAAATCTGAATTGATAAGCAAGACTTATGAGGGCAAAATCGATAGACAATGGTGAACAACTTGATCGATACAGATGGCTGATTGAAAGTCAGCCGTATCGATTGATGTAAAGAAAAGTTCGATTAGGGTTTTGGGTTTGACTGAGATCGATAATGAAAAGAAGATAACTAGATGGAGATTGGAGATTGGAGATTGGAGGTTGAATAGAGAAGTAAGAGAGACAAACCAAAAGCTCTGATACCATGTTAGAAGTCAAGAACCTGAGATGATTGTATCAGATCAGAGATGACGATGATGCTGAAAGCTATCGTGTATTGATATTGAGAATGCGTACATAAACTGAAGAATGAAAAGTAACTTAACCTAAACTAGACTAATACAAGAGAATATACTCTGTACAAATAAGGCAACACTACAATGGAGCCCATGGGCCTTCGGGCCTGTTATATATGCTAACAGATCTTATTCAATAAGTCATACGGCTTAATAATTCTTTTTTTGCATCCTAAAAACAAATAACACCTAAGTTTTGAAACAATTTTTTTTTTACATTTATAACCTCAAATGGATTTAAGAACCTTATCTAACCAAAAAAAAATTGTCCCTTGCTTGCGTTTACAAAAATGGAGATAATTAGGTGTGTATAAATAATAAGGGGGTGTTTGTTTTAGGAAAAAGTCATTTTTTAGGAAAAAGTCAATAACTTATACACCCCTAAATAGTCCCTCAAATTTGATATCCAGATTGTTCGAAGGCAATGATAGAGACCATGGAAGTTGGGTCGAGCTCCAAAATCACCAAAAAATCATCAAAACGATTTCTGTTTGATAAACGCTACGGCTATGTGTACTTCTCTCTCTCTCTCTCTCTCTCCCTGACTGGATTCTTCAATTATACCATTGCAGTGGCTATAAAATTTTACTTCTTTTTTGCAGATATGATGAATGGAGAGAACCTTCGGAAGTTGCCCTAGCCTATGGCCGTGGAATGTAATTGCTTTTGCCTTCTTCTTGTGATGTGATTCCTTTGTCAATAGTTGTTCATGCTCCATAGAACCCACATTTTGGCTTCAAAATTGATTATAGTTTTCCAAAGTTTAGATATGCAATAACCAGTTCGATTGTGCATTTTGAGTGCAACAACATCCATGTATTATTTGGAAAATTCACATGAAATTTTGATTCTTAAAAGTCAATTACGCACTTGCTTTTAGAAATTTTTTTTACCTTGCTTCCTAACCACAACCACCCGTTTGATATTTAGAAGCGATACAGACTAGTTTTCAAATCTAAAATCGATCAGAATTGTTAATTTTCTGGAGAAGAAATTGAGTAATGCTTAGACCTCTATGTAATTAACTAATTACTAAAACTTTAAGAAAATTGGTACGAATGAAGTAAGCTAGTTTGTATAAACTTAAATTCTGGCATTAATAAAAACCGAAGTTGCGTTTTTAAATTTTGGAAGTGTAGAGGCGTGTGAGAACGTTGGCCGACCAGTTGAGGATGGACATGGCAACTTTGAGCATTTATGAGGACATTACCACTTAGGAGTTCTTGCAAATAGAGACTAGAGTGGCCAATTTTAGTAGGATATGTACATTTGTTTGCTTCGTGCATTACTTATCTTTTATGATTACAATGTCTCCTTGCACACCTTTTTGATGTTCTACCTGTTGTATTTTCCCGATTATCTGTTATATAATTCTAATACCTATCTTATTGTCTGCTTGCACACACCTTTGTTTCCATGGTAATGTGCTGAAGTTAAATTTTCTTTTTGTCTGAAGTATTTTTTTTCTTGTCTAAAGGTTTTGCATTGTGCCTCTTGGGAAAGCTTTGTTTACAATGGTTTCAGAATCGGTATGGTTGGCTTTCCTTATGTATACTTATTACTGCATGTATATTCCTTGCTTTTTCTGAATCAAATTAAAAAAATAACTATAGTTTTGAGCTTCTGTATTATACCTTTTAGTTATTTTATCCAATCTAATCGACTTTCATGTGTTTTAAATTGATCAGTAAAGCTAGTTTTTATGCATTTATGGCGTATTGTATGTAATAATTTTGTTATCATGGTATATTTGCCTTGATGAAATTCACCATTAGGATTTGTGCAGTAGTTCTGCTTTTAATTTACATGAATAGATATCACAAGTTATTAGGTGATGAAATGCTTAGTGTTCACTTTTATTATATACAATTTTTAATATTGCAGTTGATAGTCAAATTTTAGGGTCTTGATGCTATTCAAATCAAATGATCCAGAAGCAAGGGGTGAATCTACGTGAGATAAGACAATTTTGATTTATTAAAATTTTGATTTGATCTTTAAAACAAACCAAAAATAACCCAGTAATTCCCACCGAGGTAGGGTGGGTGGAGGGAGGAGGTGGGGTGCAGAAGTAGGATGTAAGTAGACCTTTCCTCAACCCAAAGGGGTAGAGAGATTGTTTCAGTGAAGACACTCGACTTGTAAAACAAAAAATAAAAGAAACAAAAGAGAAATTTACATATGATATGAGTGTGTGTAATCAAGCAACAAGTCAATTCAAATAGGCAATGTAAGGCAACAGGGGTAAACGTAAAAGTAAAGGAAATAAGTTAAAACAATCAAGGAGGCACAAAATGCAAAACTAACTATTAATACAAGGATAAAAACTAAGGCTAGTATACAGTAAGTAAGCACAAAAATAAAGCTAAGGCTAGTATACAGTAAGTAAGCACAAAAATTAGGCTCACATTACAAGATGGTCTTAGTTACGCTTGACAGAGAGTATAACCATAGGCTCAAAGGCCAAACTACTACACTTCGTAACATAATGGAAAGTGTTAAATTATATATGTAATAGTTTGCTACGGTTGTCTAGAGTCCGCTAGATGTGGCTTTTCCCCTCATCAATTCATACCGATCCTTATCTTATGTTGCACCATGCTAGTCGGCTTCACGGCTCAATGGGACCACATCTATAACAATAATCTCAAAGGTAAGGTAACATGCTATCAGATGATTCTCACTTATTAACACTCATTTTGAGATGGAGGGAGTACTTGTTAACAAGTGGTGTGCGCTGATCTTGCAATATCCATCAAATGCGATAATTTGCTAGTGAAGTTGCTTTGTGACTTTAGACTGCACTTAATGTGTCTGCACGAAACGATTACCTCCATAATGACAAAGCCGGATAGCTAAGCCATTTATGATTTCTTTGAGAAATATGTTCTTACTATCTAACCGGTAAGTTGTCAATGATGAGTAATCAAGGGAACACAAATGCAAGACATTAGACATACATCATTTTGGCCATGGGTGCGAAAGTCTCTTCATAATCAATTCAGTAAGTTTGAGGAAAGCCCTTAGCTATTAGACGGGCTTTCATATGATGTAAAGGAGGATGAGATATCTACTTGTATCCAAACATGTTCGCTTGGAGGAAGAGATTCTAAGGCACAAATATCATTTAAATGAAGGGAATTATTCTCTCTAGTCTCTTGTATGGCTTTATGCTATCTTGGATAAACCGCCTCTTTTTATTTATTAGATTAAGGTTGAATCTATATCATATATTGAGCATAAGGGAGAAAGGGTGGTACAATCGTTATATAATTTTATCTGGCGAGGGAAGCAGCTGAAAGAGCCGTACACTGGTCACTTATGGAGAAATTACATTTCTTAAGGCGTTGGATTAATGTATCTTGTTTGAAATGGTGTTGGTTAGAATTATGCATTTAACAAATTTTAAGTTCTTCAACTATTAATAGCTTTTGTTTTTTAAGCAAATATTTTGGAGGAAAGGCTATGGGAGGAGTCAAATCCATGACCCTTGCTAAAAGCAAGCACCCAACCAACAGGTGGTCAAATGATGCCACTGCTTGAAATTTTCTTAGGACACAAATCATGTAGATAACTAACACACCCAATTTTTTTAGCATAAACAAGAAACAAGGAAACAATAGGAAGAAGGGGATTTTTCCCATATTGTGCAATTTAGGGTATATAATTTAAGGTAATCGACAAATAATGAGGGACATGGCGGTGAATTGACATTATGCAAGCCATATCTAGCAAATAATGGTTTTCACTTTCAGCGATAATAATTTGTTGTGGTCTGTAAGCACGTGTGGACTCATGCATTAATCAGAAATTTGTTAAAATATGTGATAAATTATTATTAATACATACATGAAATTAAAAAAAAGATGATTATTATCAGCAAATAATCTAAGTTACACCGAGAATGATTATCCACAAATGTTGTAATATATTTTGATGTACATCGGTAAAAACACAGTGAAAGATAAATTCTATTTGGATGGAAGCAAATAATTTAGCAAGGGGTTTCTGGCTTTTGAGAGGCCAGAAGCTTTCCATAGGTATCATGTCCAATTAGTGTCTACAAAACAATAGTACTCTTATTTATAATAGACCCATGCATTACCAACTTGCACGATTTACTCATTAATTACCAACTTGCACGATTTACTCATTAATTACCAACTTGTACGCTTTATGCATTAATTACTGCCCTATTAGTATAAGGTAAAGATTTCCCGCCCCCCAAACTTACACCTTGTCCTCAAGGTGGAAAGAACATAAATTGAGTATGCCGCAATATCCCATCTCTCTGATAGGCATTTGCCTAGACTAATCACTGGCAATTTTAAGACTGCTAAAGCATGCAACCCTGAGATAATTCCTCAGTGGCCACAAGTTGTTTGCGGCTGGATTCGAACTTGGGGTAGATGGGTTATCTAGCCTCATCCCCCACAAGTCTTAACCAGTACGCCACAAGCCTTGTGGTTCTGATAGGCTTTCTTTATAAGTAAATATTTCAAAATCAACATCTTCATCCACTCGTAGAAGCATGTTTGAGGGGACATTAATACAACTCCAAAAAGATATTCATGCCTAGAAACTTTTAAAACAAAAAGACTTGGTCGGCCAGACTCCATAATCTCTCCAATGAGCTCCTCAGAAAGTAATGGTTACCCTTCGGCCTTCCCATCAAACATATGTATGTCGTGTAAAGTGTTGCTTGATGAATGGTGGTGTACTATATCCATGAGAACAACCAATCACCACTCCCTCTCTCTTTATCTATCATAGATTTCAGATCATCTAGAGCACCATTAGCATTAACCCGCCTGGTGTTGGTGAAAACGGTGGCCATGGTGGAGGCAATAGCATGGTAGGTATTAGTGGTGGCAATGTTGGAGGTTTTCAAAGATCATCACCTAATCAAAGTCCTTGTAACATTGTCCTCGATGTTGTGAAATTAGGCGCCGGTTTGATCGATCCATTTAAGTCCATTATGGGCTTGGGCCATAATAAAATCCCTAAAATGGGCTTTGATGGTACCTCTGTTTTTCCTTCTGGGGCCGAATTCCATTTGTCAGTACCCTTTATGTGGCATTCGCTTCTATTGACGATGAGCAAAAGACGATAGTGGGTCCCTTCGGCGATGGCAGTGATGGCGGAGAGTGTGGAGAGAACGATGATGGCATTCAGCGGTGCTCCTTTCTCCTAGACCCTCACCCTCTTATTTATACTATGCCCATGCATTACCAACATGTACGCTTTAAGCATTAACTACTTGTACCCTATTAGTATAAGGTATAAGATATTTCAATCTCAAAGTAAAGTTGGTGTGATGAGGTTCCTAAACATCAAAATGTACTAATTTAAATAAAGAAGTATCATGTCTATACTCTTTTTGGAGAATTATTTGGTTTTAACTTCTTTGAATATGGTTTCCTCACCAAATTGAGTTATAATAATTCGAGAATAGAGAAAATTCTAGTTTTGACTCCTATGGTCAAAGAAGTGAAGGAAACAAAAGAATTGGCATTTGGTCAAAGGAATTGACCATTTGAAATCCCATAAATTCCATGAACCAAACATCGCCTAAGGGTTGTTAATGGTCATGTAATGTGTGACACCGAGATCAATCACCTAGGATGAAGAGTATGCATACGTTTCAGCGTTATATTTACACTAGGAATTATTAGAGGACAAAATCTCAAGATGAAAAACCTCCTCATGTAGCATTGGCGCATGTTATCCAAGATTGAGATCCTCAGTACGATGATTCAGGCCGGTTCTCTTTTTGAGGTTATTTATGACAGATATTTCTTAAATTAAGAACGTTTTTGCTTAGCAGAAGAACGCCTCTTCCTAACAGACAGAAATACGCCTAAAATTAATAATTGTCAGAAGGTTAAAAACTTAAATAACTCGATCCTGTTTCTGGTAACGGATATCAGAGGGATGCATATTGTAGTATAATAAATCAAGTCGTTCTTGCATCATACATTGTTCTAATAAACAGGTGAAATGCTTTGCAAGGGCTAGAATCTTGTTGCAAAAATCTATCTGCCTTGTTATTCTATATTTCACATCTCATGTACCCTAGTTTTCATGAATCCATCATATTGGGCAAAATCATTTTTCTTCTCAATTAACAAACATTATGTTCTTCGTATTTCATACCCCATTTTATATGATAATAGGGCTTTATCGGTTGATTTGATGTGACGATTTTCAACATAATCCAAATTCACAACATAACTTGACAACTTTTTTTCTGGAAGGGTGTGCCAGGCTATGTTTGGACTAATCCCGGAAAATTATGACTACAAGACATCAATCCCTGATAAACTCAGTTGAGTTGCCACAACTGTTGTGTACGCCTGGATTCGAATCCTGGACAGATGGGATATTCCACTACATCCCTCAGGTACCAGTATGCCACAAGTCCACAACCCTTGTGGTTATAACTTGTCATCCACATCATGGTCAAAATGGGTACCAAATAGGGAAAAGTGAATGCTTGTTACACCAATCAATCATAGTTGCAAAAATTAAGAATCAAAGCAAACTTGGTTGCATTTTGATATATTTTGGTAAATCTATATTCTACTGTATTATATTTAGAAAAAAATGAGTAATCAAACTTGAGCTTCTAATAATGGTGTCTCACAGGTAAACATTGCAGCAAGCCGAACCATTGAAGTTCTTTCACAACCAGATCAGCTTTCACCTCAATCATTGCAGGCAAATCTCAACAAAGCGATAGTTTCTATAAAGAATACGCAATCAAATATTTTTAGGCTTAATGGGATTTCACATCCGCCTACCGAAAGCCATAAATAGCCACATAAAATCCGTTCATCCTATTATGTCTCGAGATAGATATTTGTGTAAAAAAGTTGGGAAATTTTTTGACCAAAAACCTTGTAATATGCATCTATTTATGCGTTTAGATGAGTGTTTTTATCTTATGTTACTATGCTAATTTTTTTTTACCTGTATCTTATTTTTGTTATTTCAAAATGGGGTTTTACAAAAACAAGCTTTCCAAGGTCTGCTTACATCTATCACTGACACTGACTGTGTGTCTTTGCATGAGATATACTGGGTTTGTGTTTAAGCAATTACATTTCATCCAAGACAAAAGGTCTGAAGCACATGTTCATGTCTTGAAATGAATCGAGTTCGCTTCTGTTTTATAGAGGCCGAGTATAAATGTATTTTGTGATGTTGTATCAACATACCATTTGTGTTTGAAAATTTATAAGGTACCACATGTCTTTTTATTTAATATCTAGTTTTATATATAGCAAATAAAATTCTCACACACTCATCATCTTTAGTGAGGTTGAAACTATTTTATGAAGATAGGTACTTACTCGATACTGTTAGGCTAAGAACCATTTGATGACTGTCATATGTTATATAGGGATGTTAAACATCCACCAAACTAGCACTTTCTAACAAGAAAAGTGAAAAATAACACAAATTGTGCGTTTTAAAGAAATAGCACCCAATTTCGTCGATCAATTCCATCAATTGGTGGAATCCACTTGTTGTTTGGCAAAATTGGGTGCTATTTCTGTAAAACCCGCGGAAAATGTTTTTGTTTTTCGCTTGTCTTACTCTAAACTCTAAAGTGCTAGTTTGGTAGAACTTCTACTTTAATGCATATATGTCTAATCTAAACACAATGAAACACAATTCTGACACCTTATGATGGGCAAGTTCTTGTCGATATAGAGTAAGTAACCAGTTTTAAAACTTTTTAATTAAAGAAACTGGTAGTTAAATTCATGTTTAAAAATCTGTAACCAAAAACACCAAAGTTAATTCTTTAACATGAAGATTTTTAAAGTTAGTTTTTCAATATACATTAAAAGAAAAATTAATTTTATTTTGGTGCAATTTACCTCAACTTTCATGAACTTATCATATGAGTTTATTTTTCTTATTAATAAACAGTATAAAATATTAATATATAAAATATTTTGTGAAGTATATATAACGAAAATGAAAGATGGAAGAAGCATATTCAGACGCATATTCTCTCGGTTCTCTTTTTTGCTATTGTAATGAATTTTTGTGTGTGTGTAAAACTCTAAAATGTTGAGTTAATAATAGAGCAAATTATCTGAATAATGGTATGTATTTTCGGTTCTCTTTTTTGCTATTGTAATGAATTTTTGTGTGTGTGTGTAAAACTCTAAAATGTTGAGTTAATAATAGAGCAAATTATCTGAATAATGGTATGTATTTTCGGTTCTCTTTTTTGCTATTGTAATGAATTTTTGTGTGTGTGTGTGTAAAACTCTAAAATGTTGAGTTAATAATAGAGCAAATTATCTGAATAATGGTATGTATTTTGTTTTAATTTTTAGGTAAAAGTATAACAAACCAAACAAATTATTCTATTTTGTATTATTTTTGAACTTTCTCATTTTAAATAATTAAGCTTATAAATATTTTTATAAAATAAATCATTAAATTTTTAGATATTTGTTATCTACATCATTTTAACCCAAAAAGCTGAGAGCATCTTCACAGATTCTCTAAAATGGGAAAAATAAAGTTTTTGGGCAAAATTTTTGCTCTAAGAGTTTCTCTAAAATGGAGAAAGCATAACCTTAAGTGTGAAAATTTTCAAATTTAAAGAGCATCATAAGCGTTGTGGTATAGTGGTTGAGAGGAAAGAGCCACAATTGGATGATAGCAAGCCTGGGCATGTTGGGAAAAAGAGCGCTGCCTATTCATGTTCTGATACAAAGTATGAGTTCTTAAAAAAAACTTTAGGGGATGTAGTGGAATATCCTATCCATGCAGGGTTCAATTTCAGCATAAACTACAACGAGTTTTATCATAGTTGATTTCTTACACTCACAAATCACAATTAAGCATAACCTGGGATACTTTCCAAAAAAACATTTTTCTATTATACACCAATCAATAAAAAAACATTGGTCTTAAATGTTTATGCAAGCGAAATAACATTTTTTTAATATATAAAACATTTTATTAATATAATTAATGTTGTAATTTCCAAAATTGATGATCTGTGTTGAACATAAATTTTTTTGTGTGAAGATTTTGAGTTTTGATTCTCTATTTTGGAGCAATTTTAACAAATATATCAGAGATGCTATATATACAATTGACTATGAAGATATTAAAGTTGGAAAAAAGCCTAAATCAATTTGTTCCCATACCCTATGGAAAGTCATCAACGGAAACGGAAAGAGAAGGATTCGAACCCTCGGTATCATTTCTTTTTCTTTTTTTTTATTGTATCGAATCCTTTTTTAAAATATCCTGAACAGTTCCTGTAGGCTGAGCGCCTTTTTGTTCTATTTTTTAGTCTATCTATACGAGGATATCATATGAAAAATGTAACCAGCTCAAATTAAAGCTATGAAACAAGTAGCCGGTAAATTAAAATTGAAACTTGCACAGTTCGCAGAATCACACCCAACAACATCGCCCCTAACCATGTGTTCATATTCTCGGTTCCATTTCCATGCCTAATTGGTACTTGAAAAGTTAAAACATTACATTTAAAAAATATTCAGGGTGAGATATGAATAATCAGAAGAGAAAGTGGGAATTTTTTTTAAAAAAAATTACAAGAGATTTTTTTTATTAATGTCATGTAATCATGATGACATGTTATCCATGTCATCTTATTTAAGCCATGTAAGCAAAAAAAAGTGGGGGTTAACTTGTTTAAAAGGTAACAAGTTACCCATTGCTATAATGGGTAAATTTTTTAAAGTACAATGCCTTAATAAAAAATAATTTGAAAGTATATTGCTGTAATAAGCAAAACTGAAAGTATAATGCTATAATAAAAAAATTTATGAAAATAGGTTGCTATTTTTTACATTTTACCTTAATTTGAATCCGGACCTAAAACAATTTCGATTATAACTTTGTACTCATAAATGAAACACCCTAAATACATATACGATTTGATCCCAAAATTTTAAAGACTATACTTAAAATCTCTGATAAGGAATGAAGTTGAAAATATTGACTACTTTGACTTGGAAATGCATTAGCTAAGAAGATATTAAACAAAAAGTTTATTAAATAAATTGTATTCATTACATGTAAAACTTGTGATGCCTATAAAACAATCGCTCATCATCCATCATCTTCTCTATTCTTCTTATCCTGAAGAATCCAAACTCAAATCGAATTCACAACTGAAATGCGCATCCTCTCGAGGCCACCGTGCCTCCCATCGTCATCATCTAAATCCATCGGTAGACCTAACTTCCATTTCTCAATCTCAACTTATTCTACTGCTTCATCTTCTTGTTCATCCTCATCATCTTCCTTTACTTTCTTTAGCTTTAAACCCCTCAATAAGCGGTTTCATTTCTTAAGCCCACTTCGTTCTTCCCTCAAAGAATCCAAAAAACGCCAACGGACCCTTCCAACTAATGCACCGCCGCCGCCGAAGAGCAGCATCAGGAGACTCTTGAACTTGAACAATAATCCTAAAGATGATGATGGTGGTGATGGTGATGGTGATGACGATGATGAGAATGGGACTGCGATTAAAGGGACGATTATAGCTGGTTTGTTGCTTGTTGGTGTTGTTGGTGGATTTGGTTCTGTTGGCTACATCTATAGAGACCAGATCAATGTTTTTTTGTCTCAGTTTTCTAGCTTCATTGAAGGTATTTCATGAATTCCCAATTCAATTATAGTTTTTTTACTTCTTTTTGATGAAAAATTGGATGCTATTGCAATTCCTTTGAAGCTAATATCGACTGTTTGAACTAGAAATTGGTTTAATTTTATGCATCAAATAGAAGATAATTGTTACAAGATAATTCCCATTGATGTTCACTGGCTTAATGTTATAACTTATAACTCACATTGGCAAATATACTTGATCTTAGCTTCTCTGGGAAGTAGGATAGATTTTGAACACCATTATAACGATCTGTTTTCAGTTGGTTTTTGTTAATTTTGACAGAGAAAACGGAAGAGAAGAAACTTGTATGAGAACAATGACTTGTTTGATTACTTGCAATTAGGTTGCAATGGCTTACATAGAGGAAGGGTATATAAATAGGAAGGGAAGTTCCATTAGAAACCTAAAATTGGTTAAGAACCCGAGAATAGTTTGGAGCGTGTTGCGCCTCACTTGTCCCTCTTTAGAATGAATATCATGAATAACTCATTCATGATGAATATGGAGGTGTTATTCATCATGAATCACAGATTCATGATGAAATATGTTGCAACATTCATGATGAATAACACCTCCATATTCGTGATGAATATGTCATGTATCGCGCGGTATGCGGTACCACGGTCCTAATCAAATTTAGTTTCCTAACAGAACCTGCCCCTGAATAGGCACGCTTGGTTCATTCATGAATAGATTTTAAGTGATGTCCCTAAATATCATTATAAAATTTTCTTCCAGTAAGCATAGAACCTGAAAGCATGAATCTAGAAATATAAGATAATAGATACAATTTCAGCCTTCCAAAAAGGAATCTAAACTTAAGATTTCCCCCTTTAAGTCACTTTTTGAAACCATTCTGGGCTTTCTACAAACCAACTAGAACTGTCTTTTGGGAAGACATGTGGTGAAATTATTGTTACTTTTTATTGAATCATCAAAAACCCTTTCACAAATGAAGCGATGCTTTATCTCAACATGATCGGTCCTTACCAGATGACTAACAACAGAAGAGAATGACCTTAACCCTTTTCCTGAAACAAACTCATACTAACATACTTCAACATGTTCTTGGCTTCCTCCAAGTGACCCTTTTGGCTATTCTATAGAACAAGTAACAAGACCAAAAACAGCTGAAATGAAATGAAATATTAGACATGGTGATAGTTCAATAAATAAAGCTGCTAGCAAACTTCCAATAAGCTTGAGGGTTCGGTAAGTGGGATCCGACAGCTTTATATTTGCATCAAGAGGAGAAGAACGTTTTTTTTACTTTGTTAAAGTCCAAACCTTGCAACAAGCTTCTTTTTGGTAAAAAATTCCCTCCATGTTACCAACCCCCGAGCTCAGAAAATAGTTCAAATGCCCCAACTTTTTTCATTTCGAACCTCACCGAAGATTCTTCTTGAAGTTGGGCTACTTCTCATTCACTATTGTGGTCATCGACATACAAGAGAACCGACATATGTTAATTATTATTTGCTTTCCGTAAACATGCTTTGATCAAAAACTGAAGCAACATACCATTACCCACAAAACTCTAGCTACTCAACAATCTTACACATACCATGCTCTCAAGGCTTTTGCATTAAAATATGGATTTTAAGATGAAACATAACATATTAACATTGTGGATGCTCTATGTGAAGATCTTTGTCAAGATCTCAATAAAAGAAAATAACTTGACATCGAGCTTCCAGTTATAGCACTACTCATAGGGGTGTACGCGGGTTGGGTTGGGTGGTTTGCAACATTTATAAAACCCAACCCAGTTATGGAGGTTTGGAAGAATCTCAACCTAACCCATTGAATAGTATAACCTAACCCTTGTGGGTTGGGTTGGGTTGGCGGGTTAGTATTATACATAAATTTGACGAATGAAATATGATAAGTATTACTAAAAATATACCCAACGAAATTATTACAATCATCCAAATATATATTTAAATCCTTAACCCATTCAATGGAAAAGTTGTGTTTACAACTAGGTCCAGAGCTCTCTCATAATCTTGCCTTTACTAATTACTCATTTGAAAAGCCACAAGCAACAAGGGAAACATCACGAACTAGATAGAAAGTAACCACGCTTCATAAGCTATTTATGGAAAGTTACTTTATAGATTTGTGACATTTGTCATTCATCTATGTTTTTCTACGTGGATCATGATCCGAATTGGATATTGGAGATTATCATACAAAAATCAAGTCCTAGAATACCAAGGAAGCCTTGTGGTAATAAAACAACATGGGATGAAAGGAAGTAGCTTTTCCAGGTTTGCTAGAGGATTGGAAGTCACATGATAAAACATCTAGACGCTCAATTGCCATAGTTGACTACAGAACTTCAAAAGTTGCTTGTCATCACCCAACAATTACAATCCTTACAAGTGCCAAAGATCGGGTTGAACTTATGTTGAAGCATCATGCGTGAGCATGACATCCAATGCGAGCATGGTCCAGGCAAACTCAATCTAATTTTCAACATATTCCTAGCGAACTTAATAATCTGATTTGAAGCTGGTTGAGATGTGTGAGAAAAGCTTCTATTCCAACTTGAATACAATGTACAAATTTATATACAAGCAAATCTGTAAGGCTCTTATAATTCAACCTCTAACATATGGTACAAGCTCTATCTAATAAAGAGTGAATCCACAATTATGTAACTGATACCTAAGAATCAACTTACAGATTATATGAATCCTAGCTTAGTTTTCTACACTCTCCCTCAAGCTAAGCGATATGTGTTTTCTAAACCAAGTAAGGTACTTAGTTGAGTGAGATGGGCCGAAATAGAGCCTTAGTTGGAATATCAGCAACTTGTTGCTTGGATCAAACATGTGAGTGAGATTGTCTTGTTGTCGACCTTCTTATAGATGAAGTGTCTATCAATCTCCACATGCTTGGTATGATCATGTTGGACTGGATTTTTGGCAATTGTAATTGCTGACTGGTTTTCACACATGATCCTAATAGTCTGAGGTTACAACCTTAAGTTATTTTAATAATTGTTGTAACCAAATTCCTTCACAAATGCCTAAGGCTAAAGCTTTGGAACTCTGCCTCGACTGGTTGTTACTTGTTGCGCCATGTACAAGATTTCCCCAAACGAATGACCAATATCTAGATTTGTATTTCCATTATACGAGGATCCACCCGAGTCTACGTCGGTATAGACATCTAGTGTTCGGTTGATAGATTTTTTGAACATGAGTCCCTTCCTTGATCTTTCTTCAAATATCTTAAAATGTGGTTCACAACCTTCAAATGATCTGTCGATGGGTTGCTAAGAATATAAATCACAATGCTGACAACAAAACTCATATCAGGACGTGTGTGAGTTGGATATATTAGCTTACTTACCAATCGCTGATATTACCCCTTAACAGTTGTCGGTTCATCTGTCCGAGGCCTTAGCTTTATATTAGGATCCATAGAGGTATCAATTGGTTTGCGTCCGATCATGCCAGTCTCACGTAAGAGGTCGAGCACATACATGCATTGGGAGATTGAGATGCCTTGACAGCTCCTTGTTACTTTCACTCCCATAAAATATTTTACAAAGCCTAGGTCTTTATCTCGAACTCAAAGACCTCGAACTCTTTGGATAGTAGCCTTTTAAGTCTCCTTAGTTCTTCTTGATGGTTCCTTGTAAGAACTATGTTGTCAAAATATACTATTAGGGTTGTGATTCTCCCATCTTGGAAGTGTTTGACAAACAATGCATGATCTCCTTGAGTTTGTGAGTACCCGTCATTTTTAAGGACTTTGGTGAATTTCTCAAACCATGCTCTAGGGGATTGTTTAAGTCCATATAATGCTTTCTTTAGCTTGCAAACCTACCCATGGTTCTCCTTGTTCTCAAATCCAGAAGGGTGCGTTTGGTAGGGTGGACAGGGTGGAACATGACAAAACAGAACAAGCTAGTCCCACGTTTGGTGTGACTTTAATGAAATGGAACAGGGACTAAGTGGAACAAACACGGGACACGGTTGTTCACTCCTTCCCTTAGAACTAACTAGAACAAGGTTGTTTTTGACCCTTTTACCCTCCGTATAGACTTCTTCGATTGGATCTCCGTTCAAGAAGGCGTTCTTGACATCAAACTGGAATAACAACCAAACCTAATTAACTACAATGGACAACATAACACAAATTGTGTTAGGCTTGGCTATAGGAGCAAAGATTTCCTGATAATCAATTCCATATGACTTAGTAAACCTATTAGCCACTAGATGAGCTTTGTATCTCTCTATACTCCCATTTGCTTTTTGTTTAACCGAGAAAATCCATTTGCAACTCACTATCTTCTTCCTAGGTGGTAGCCATTCTCTTCTAAGGTTGCTTTACACCATTTCTGAGTCCTTAGAGCCTCATAAACTGAGTTGGGTATCGTGACCTTGTCTAGAGATGTCACGAATGCCCATAAAATATTGGAGACAAATTTTTATAAGAGATGTAGCTGCAAGGGGATGTTGGGTGCATGATCTTCTCCTTTCTTTGGGCAATGGGGAGATCCAATGTAGGATCACAAGTAGAATTTGACTGTGAATCAGAAAGCTCTTCATCTTGTATGTTTTCTTGTTCATCACAAGTAGAACTTGCTTGTGAATCAGAAATATCTTCATCTTGTATGTTTTCTTGTTCAACTTGGCCTCAGAAGTTTCTTGATTTTGTTGATTTGTTCTTTCTTTCATAAACTTTCACAGCATCATCGGGAAGGAGGTCTTTAAGATAGACATCGGGAAGGAGGTCTTTAGGATAGACATCGGGAATAGAATTTGACTGAGAGATAGGGGATTGAGACACGGAGTGGGTCAAGTCCGGACTCTTAGCTTTACGGCAAAGGATTAGGCTTAGCCAACCCTGTAGAGGATGAAGAGGTGCCAAAGATCTTCCTCTCAACAGTGCTTCTCGAGGCTCCGCTCTCCCCCCTGAATAAGTAAGGCCCCGTTAGCCTGGGCGAAGATGAGGATAAATTGAAGCCCCCTTAGCTCTGTCAGGCACTGGATAGGGGTTAGCTCTGTAAATGTGTAGAGCCAAATCTTTAGAAATTCTCATTCTTCTTTGGCGACAAGGAAGCCTACTCCTGGGTAAAGTACTAGATATTTGATGGAGAAGATAAGGTGGAGTGAACTTGAGTTGGTGAACCTGAGTCTATGAGGTATGTCTGGTCCCACTTCTTAAATTCATTTACGTTATTCTCTCCCTAAATTACAGAATTGGGGTGGAACGAAATATTTTCGAAAAAGGTAGCGTCCATGGTATTGTAGAACTTATGGGTGGTAGGAGAGAGACACTTGCAATCCTTTTGATTGGCTGAATATCCAAGGACACATTTAAGTGCACGAGCATCAAGTTTACCATGATACTGAGGGTAGATATGTAGGAATGCGATGCAACCAAACAACTTGAAAGGAACTTGTGACACAAGATGAGAGGTACGAAATAGACCTTGGAGATTTTGCATTGGTGAGTTGAAGTCAAGGACATGATTGGGCTTGCGATTGATTAGGTATGCTGCTATGAATCTCGTAGGAACATTTCCTTGGGAAAGTAAAGATCGGGCAACCTCAAGGATGCGACTGTTTTTACGTTTTGCCACACCTTTTTGTTGTGGGGTATGGGCACACAAACTTTGTTGGACAACACCATGAGATTGGAGATAGAAACACAACTGGAATTGAAGAAGTCTTTGGCATTATCAGTTTTTAGGATTTGAATTTGAGAATTGAATTGATTTTGAACCATGACATGGAAGTTTTGAAATATGTGTGTTTGGTTTCAGATTTATCTTTCATAAGAATGTCGATCACAATCTAGTATGGTCATCAACTAATAATAAAAAACCATCTAGCACCGATTATGCTTGGAATACGGACCGGCCCCCAAATGTCATCATGGGCAAGGGAGAAAGGGTGACTTGGTTTGTATGATCGTGGTGAGTATGCATTACGAGTATGCATTACGAGTATGCTCGACCATTTGACAAACCTCACATTGAAGTAACTTGGGAATTTTATATGTGAAGAGAGATGGAAACAATTGTTTCAAATATGAAAAATTGGGACGAAAGTGCCACATCATGATTTCATTTTCTTTATTAGACTGACAGTAAGACTTGAAACTATGACTCAACGAATAATGAAGACTGACCAAATGAGTTGAAGGAGTGTTGACATTCAGAACATAAAGACATGCATGCGTGTCAGCATTGCCAATTGCCTTCCGTGAGCTCAAGTCCTTAATTATACAAGCATCAGGAAGGAGTTTAGTTGCACAATTCAAGTTATGAGTCAGTTTGCTGACTGATATGAGATTACACTCAAGTTCTAGCACAAATAACACTCATTTGAGTGTTAGGGTGGCTGAAAGTTCAACATTTCCTGTTCCAACAGGTGCATGTACCATTGGTAATACATATGCTTTGAAAGCTGGTACAAAGAGAATAAGGGGCCGTTTACCAAAACTTACCCAGGTAAGCGCTTACCAAGTCACATTACCTTACCGGATGAATATGGTAAGGACCAAGAATCTTACCCGGTAAGAGCAAATCAAGGACCAAGAGTCTTACCCGGTAAGTGAGGGTGACGGCTCTTACCACGGTAAGCACTTACCGGGTAAATTGTTGCATACAATGCCGTTTTTGCAGACTAAAATCTTACTCTGTGACTGTGAGTAATGATAGTGTTGTAACCGGTAAACGCTTACCGGGTAAGTGTTTGGTAAACAACCCCTTAAGTTGAGAAAAGTGATCGGTCACCTGTCATGGGAATGGAAGGACGAATCCGTGGATAAGAGATTGATTCTCCATGAAGAGAGGTTTTGAGAGATAGGATGAGCTGATTAAAGAAGACGATGATGGCTTGAGAGAAAGTAGGATTTCTAACCTACAACTCTCATACCATGAAGGCGGTTGAGATGTGTGAGAAAAGCTTCTATTCCAACTTGAATACAATGTACAAATTTATATTTTTAACATAATCCATGCGAACCCAATAACCCGATTTCCAAAACTGTGCCAGTCAGCTATGCCAGATCAAACAATTATCACCAATTTACGTGACCTTGAGTCAAAAGCAAGGCTTATATTTCCAAGTGCTTGACCTCATGGCCGGTAAAAGGGTAGTTTACCAAGGGCTTGGCATTGGGATATAACAAAAAGATGGACACTGAAACCTTTTGTTTGTTTACCTCTTAACAATTCCATTAAGAGGCAACCTCTGAATCGCTAAGAGGTGAATCTTGTTTGCCAAAAAATAGATCTGCCTCTTAATGGTTTCAGAACCCTCTGAATCATTTTGTATCCTGGACCTCTCAACCATTCAGAGCCCTAATTTCATTTTGAACAATTACTAAACAATTATATGTTATTTTGCACTGTATCATAAAAGCCTCTTAGGGCCTGTTTGGAAGTGACTTAATGGGCTTAGTGAGGCCTTGAGATTATTCACTAAGCTATTTGATGGTGTTTGGAAGGAGCTTAATCATTTAGGAAGGAGCTGAGCGAATAAGTATTTTAGGGTTACCCTTCTGCATTCAGCAGCCACATTTCCAACCATACCCCTGTGAAAATCATGCTACATAACCTCTCAAACCCATCCTCTCAAATATCCCATCTGAAAAACGAAGATACCCTCTGTATCTCTTCTTCTCGTCGTTGCAACACACCCTCTGTACCTCTTCTTCTCGTCGTCGACATACCTCTTCTTCTCATCGTCAACCCCGTCTTTCTCCTTGTCAGATCTGCCTCTTAATGGTTTCAGAACCCTCTGAATCATTTTGTATCCTGGACCTCTCAACCATTCAGAGCCCTAATTTCATTTTGAACAATTACTAAACAATTATATGTTATTTTGCACTGTATCATAAAAGCCTCTTAGGGCCTGTTTGGAAGTGACTTAATGGGCTTAGTGAGGCCTTGAGATTATTCACTAAGCTATTTGATGGTGTTTGGAAGGAGCTTAATCATTTAGGAAGGAGCTGAGCGAATAAGTATTTTAGGGTTACCCTTCTGCATTCAGCAGCCACATTTCCAACCATACCCCTGTGAAAATCATGCTACATAACCTCTCAAACCCATCCTCTCAAATATCCCATCTGAAAAACGAAGATACCCTCTGTATCTCTTCTTCTCGTCGTTGCAACACACCCTCTGTACCTCTTCTTCTCGTCGTCGACATACCTCTTCTTCTCATCGTCAACCCCGTCTTTCTCCTTGTTTCTGCCATGGGTTTTTGAGAGGTAAATCGAAAGGGGTGAATCTTAGATTCTAGAAATCGATAATAATTTGTTATTTGTTTAGATTTCAAGTTGTAGGTTTTTAATGGATTCAAAGGGGCTTTTTTCATTTGGGTTGTTTATTGTTTGTTGAGATTCAGTCTTTTAATGTGTTCTCGAAGATGATAGGGGTTCTTGAAGACAAGATGATGTTCTATGCTTTGTCTCATCCTCACCAGCTTTCTTCCATGTTCTTCTAAAAGATGGGTTTTTTATAGATTCAATCGTCTGATATGATATGCTGTTGAAGACAAATATGTTTTTCAAGAAAAATGTTTTTAATTCAATCTTCTGCTTTTTATTTGATATTTGATCTTATGTGATAACCTATGTTTCAGATTAGATCTTTTGATTTTATTTTTCTAGATTCGATCTTCTGTCATAACATGTAACAATGTTTGGAGATGGATAGAACAAAAATAAATAGAAGGATAAAATAGTCATTTTCATTATTCAGATAGGTTATTCAGCCCAACAAACAAACAACGATTTTATTTAACTCACACAGCCAACTATATCCACACAGACAACTTTATCGATACAGGACTTAATGGAAAACCAACCAAACAGCCCCTTAATCATTCTGCACCAAACCATTCAACAACTACCAAACAGTTAACTAACTGTATGGAGAGTCTTTCAGCTCATATTACTCGTTCTCCTAGATCTTTGCGGCACCATACTGTAAGATGGGAGCTACTCCCAAGAGTGACCTAATCCAACCCTTTTTTCCTTTATTGACCCTTTCTAAGCTCTTGGATCCTGTCATGCCCCTCTCTAATAATTGATCTCTATCTAGAAGCTTATTGCGTTAATACAAAGTTTGAAGTATGCATAAATATCTACTAATGCATCAATTTTGAGCTTTGCTATTTCTCTTAACATTGCAATGTGCACAGGATATGGCCCTGCTGGATATGCGCTTTTTGTTGCAGTTTATGCCGGCCTGGAAGTAAGCCGCTGAATGAATTTCACTTTTATATTTCGAAGATGTGTTTGATCATTTGATAATTAATAAGTGTTTTTGTTGTAGGTACTTGCAATACCAGCAATTCCACTTACGATGTCAGCTGGTCTTCTATTTGGCCCTCTCACCGGCACAATCCTTGTTTCTATAAGTGGGACTGTAAGTTACTGAACAAGATGTTTGTTTACAAAAACCACTGATATTGTAAGACAGGGTCAGGTTCAGGGGAAAACGCCAAAAAAAGATAAAACTGAAGAATACTCTGGGAGCCCTTCATCTGGACAGTATGCACAAATGCATACTGGTAATTTGTAACATGCATTTGTACATATGCACTAATGCATATATATATACACACTAATGCATATATATGCACTGGTACATAGGAAAAAAAACTGCTTCAGTCGCTTGTATGTATTTGTGCATAACGTCCGGATGGAGGGCTCCCAAGGTGTTCTTCAGTTTTCTCCTTTTTTAGCGTTTTCCCCTGAACCTTCCCCTTGGAAGACAAATAAATAACTATGATTTTGCATCTTTTATATAGGTAGCAGCAAGTGTTGCATTTTTAATAGCTAGATATTTTGCTCGTGACCGAATACTTAAAATGGTGGAAGGGAATAAGAAATTTCTTGCAATTGATAAAGCAATTGGAGAAAATGCTTTCAGAGTAGTTACACTTCTTCGGTTGAGCCCATTGCTTCCATTTTCTCTTGGAAATTACTTATATGGACTTACATCGGTCAAGTTTGTTCCATATGTCTTGGGAAGGTTAGCCTTTTATGTTAATTGTTTTATATTTCTCATTTTTAATGAAAATTTATTTGTTTGGAATGTTTTCGTGTTAAAATTTTAACATACTTTACATGGATGGATATATTAATGTTATGCAGTTGGTTGGGGATGCTGCCTGGAACATGGGCGTATGTTAGTGCCGGTGCATTTGGTCGAGCAATCATTGTGAGAGTTCATTCTTTTGTTTCCGATTAAAAATTCTATCTTAAAAAGGGTGTTTGCTTAGAAGGGAAAACTAATTAATTGATATTCTTCTTGTTGTTTGCAGCAAGAAGAATCAGATGTGGGTTTAGCCGGTGGGAGTAATCAGTTATTGACTCTTGGTGTGGGATTACTAGCAACAGCCCTGGCTGCAACATACGTCACACGGTTAGCCAAGGTTAGACATATTAGTCTTTATTTTATATATATATATATATGTGTGTGTGTGTGTAGGGTCATGTTTAGGAGAAAACTGCAAAATAAATGAAAAAATGAGGAACAACCTGGTAACGGTTTCATCTGGATGGTATCCACATGTGCAGTAATTTGTAACATGCACACGTGCATAAAAACCAAAAAACAACTTTTGTGCTGGTATGCACAAGTGCATATCATCTGGATGAAAGTTTACCGGATGTTCCTTAGTCTTTCATTTTTTTGGGTTTTCTCTTAAGCCTCTCTCTCTCTCTCTATATATATATATATATATTTATATCCCTTGCCTTCAATTCACAAAAACATGGATGGGTGATTGCAGGATGCCATGAAAGACATTGATGAATAAGACCTACATATTCTTTTGGATAATCATCTAAGAGCTTCAATGGCTATGGCTATCACCATTAGTTTCGGCTGTATGTAAATTCGAAACAAATGTAAATTCAAGCACAAACCCTTTTTAAGCATTTCTTAAAATGTGGTTTTAAATTAAAATGTAGTGAAGTTGAAAAAGGAAGTTATACTTATACCTGTAATGGGTTGATGATCAAAGAAATGGAGCAAACACCCCCTTCATTTAAAGTGCTTTATTTTTTGTTAGACTTGTTTGTTTATATGACACTTTATTAGTATCGTTTTTAGTATTTCGAGAAGCCAACTTCTTCCGTTGGTAGTGTTGTTGAATATTAGCTTTCTTCTCCATTTATCATCAACTTTAGCAAGTTCATTAGGTATGAGTTATCAAATAATTTATGAGGCAACACAAATCTAGACTAATTCTTCTGTGTAAGTTGTGTTCTTCGTTTTGTTAGCATCCTGTCATTACCAGAAAAAACTGATTCGAAACTATGTTGCTAGTTCGGATGGTTGATAAATCGAGGGTCATGGCGGACAAAATTGGAAATTGTAATTTATTTTCCTCAAGTCATGCCAATATATCAATGTGTTCAAAGCCATTGAAGGTCAAGTATATAACAAAATTTGATCTATCTAAGGTGATATTTGGTTCGTTGGGATTCAATGGAACATGAAGGAATTGGAAGGGTCAATTTGATTTTTGTATTTGGTTTTGATAAGGAATTCGAGTTCCATATATGGGGAATATAAATTCATTGGGTTCTAGGCAAGGAATTTCAATTATTTCATTACCGTTTTTTACAAAAAGATTGTTATGCTCGTATATTTACTCCATTCCGTTCCATCCCACCACGATGGTTGTCAATACTGTTGTCATCATCACCACCACCGTTGTTACCACTGTTGTTTTCACCCCATCACCACCATCACCTGTACCACTATCGTCGCTATCAATGTTGCCTTCATCCCCCCACCACCACCATCAACACCATTACCGCCTTATTAGACAGTTAGTGTGATAGTTGTGCATAGCTAAAGAAGAGGGTTTAGAGTGTAAATGTATCTCCTATATATATCCCATTGTGTAATCAAGTTTAATACATAATACACTACACATTTACCAATTTTATCTTGGTATCACAGCGAGTCGCTCCCTAAACCCTAAAAGCCGCCGCTACTTTCTCTCAAAACCCTAAACCAACTTTCTGCCATCACAAGGCAACCTTACAGGCGCCACCGCCGTGAATAGTAATTTACGGAGTGAATAGTGTTTCCGACGTGAGCGTGAACATTGTTTTCCGGCATGAACAGTGTTTTTCGGCGTGAACAATGTTTTTCGAAATCTACCAATGACAACCGTGACCAGCCTTCACTCCAACCGAGAAAACCACCCACAATTCCCACAAGCTTCACCTTATCGCCAAACAAGTATGGCTATTGGAAGGCAATGGTTCAACCATTCTTTGTCACAAACAATCTGTTCGGCTACATTGATGGCACCATTCCCTGTCCACCAATGACTATCCCAGCATCGTCATCATCCGAAAAAGAATCTGCAGCTACCACAGTACCGCTGCCGGAACCAAACCCTAACTATACAACATGGGTTTCCAATGATGCATACGTACGAATGCTGATTAATTCTACAATCTTTGAGGCGTCATTCCAACCTGTTCAAGGACTTATCTCTCGTGTGTCCCTAGAACGTGCCTACGCTCCCCCCGCATCATCCAGGGAATACACGCCGGAACCAAACCCTAACTATACAACATGGGTTTCCAATGATGCATACGTACGGATGCTGATTAATTCTACAATCTTTGAGGCGTCATTCCAACCCGTTCAAGGACTTACCTCTCGTGTGTCCCTCGAACGTGCCTACGCTCCCTACACATCATCCAGGGAATACACTCTAAAAACTTAACTTCTTAAACTAGAGATGAAGCCTGATGAAACCTGCTCCACATACCTGACTAGAGCTCAGGAATATGCTGATGCTCTCGCCAATATAGGCGAACCAATGAAAGAAAAAGATCTAGTGATGCTAATGATCTCAGGTCTTAGAGAGGAATACAACAGGCTGAAGTCAACCCTCCTTGGTCGCCAGTTTCCAACTACCTTTGCAGAACTCCATGGCTTGTTTTCCGACCATGACTACATGATTAAGAAGTTTCCGACCAACATCTCTCCGCCTCAGGTATTCACGACAGTCACGAACAACTGCAACTCAGCAGTTCCTGGTGCCACCACGTCTACTCCTCAACCGGATCAACTTCAAGCTATTCAGCAGCTTCTGTCACAACTTGGTCTTCAAGTTCAGCATGTCAACACACAACCGGAACAAGCCTTTTACACAAACAGATCTGGGAATAACCGTGCTCGTGGTTCTAGACGTGGACGAGGAAACTACAACAACAGAAGGTAAGGAGGATGTAACCGTAATCAATTTAATTGGGCTTCTAATCAAACACCGTTTTTGGCTCATGTAACAAGTGTGGGATTGGCCATATCGCGTCTCATTGCCTTAATCGCGACCCTGCCACTATGAGGACGAGACAACCGCCCTCTGCCAACTTACAGAATATTGGTCATAAGCTTGGCTTCCGGATACTGGCTCTAGTCATCATGTTGCATCAGAGCTATCCAACTTCGATAACTCTGAAGCTTACTATGGTGAGGACAACCTTCACGTTGGCAATGGTAAGGGTTTACCCATTTTCCACATTGGGTCCTCACAACTTTACTCACCAAACAAAATCTTCTCTCAAAGACATACTACACATACCCGACATCAAACAAAACTTACGTTCTGTCCAAAATTTTTGTCTTGATAATCATGTGTACTTTGAATTTCACTGTACTTTCTTTGCTGTGAAGGACAAGGCTACACACACTACCCTCCTCATTGGTCTATGTAACGGCTGTCTCTACTCCTTCCGTCCTTAAATCCAATTTGTTTCGAAAACGTCCTTTTCTATCGCACATGCTTCTTCCACCACATGGCACCAAAGACTTGGCCATCCACATCCACAACTTTTGAAGTCCATGCTATCTAAATACAATTTACCTTTACAAAATAAGTGTGATTCGTGTTTTGTTGGAAAATCATCCAAACTTCATTTGTTACCATCTACTTATAAAAGTTCGTACTTTTTGGATTTAGTTTTTTGTGATGTATGGGGTCCCGCCTCTATTCCTTCATTTGATGGCCACCATTACTTTCTGCTATGTGTTGATCATTTTTCCAGATTTATGTGAATTTTTCCTTTAAAACTTAAATCTGATGTTTATGCCACCTTTAAACGATTCTTTGTAATGGTCGAAAGGAAGTTTCAAACCGAAATTAAATCTGTCTAAACCGACTAGGGAGGCGAGTTTCAAAATCTTCCCAATTCTTCTCCCCATTCGGCATCACCCATCGCCTTTCATGTCCACAAACAAGCGAACAACATGGCTTTGTTGAACGACGACATCGACATGTCGTTGAAACTGGCCTCACTTTGCTTGCTCAATCCCATGTTCTACAACGGTTTTGGCATTTTGCATTTGACAGTGCCCTCTATCTTATCAATCGAATGCCGTCCAGAACCAACTCAAACACCTCATCCTTCGAACATGTGTTCAAGCACAAACTCGATTTTCTTTCCTTCGGGTTTTTGGATGCCAGTGCTACCCTCATCTCCGTCCATACAATAAGCACAAAATGGACTTCCGTTCTACACCGTGTGTGTTCCTTGGTTACAGCACCGCTCATCATGGGTATCGGTGTTACGGCCCACAATCTGATCGTATTTACATCGCCCGTCATTTTTGCTTTAATGAACATTCCTTTGCTTTCCACATATCTCCTCACCCACTCCTACTCCAACCGCTCCACATCCCTACGTCTCCACTTATCCCAATCCTGACCTCCCACCCACCGATTCACCCTCCACAGTACCTAATACACCCGAACTCTCAACCATACCTTTTGTACAATTTGTCCCACAAGACATACAACCTACCACACCCTCAACCGTACCTACTGACCATCCCACGCCCCAACCACCCCCCACGGCCCAACCACCCCCCACGGCCCAACCACCCTTGACTTAAACCTATCATCATCGTTCCAAAACAACCGAACCACTACCTCCACCCACTCCTACCCACCCCTCATCTACCACCGAACGACCCACCCGTACTCGACCACCAAACCTAGGCCCCAACCCCAAACCAACCCTCTCTTACAATGCCTCCTCATACCATACCCAACTTCCTTCACCTGACACCGAACCTGTCACCTTTACTATTGCTAACAGGTATCCTCAGTGGCGTAGTGCCGTGGCTGACGAGTTTTCGGCGTTGATGCGGAATGGTACATGGACACTAGTACCACGTGTTGCAAGTGGGTATACAAATTAAAAAAGGGACGAAACGGGGGGGAATCAAGCATTACAAGGCACGACTAGTTGCCAAAGGGTTTCGACAACATCTGGGCATTGATTATCAGGAGACATTCAGCCCCGTGGTTAAATCGACCACCATCCGTATTGTTTTATCTCTAGATGTAACACAAAAGTGGTCCCTAAGGCAACTTGATGTGCAAAATGCCTTCCTACATGGTGACCTCCACGAGACAGTTTATTTGCAACAACCACCAGGGTTCGTTGATCGGGCCAAATCCGATCATGTTTGCCTATTTCATAAATCCTTATACAGCTTGAAGCAAGCCCCTAGAGCTTGGTTTCATCGCCTCTCTACAGTCCTTCACTCTCTTGACTTTCAGGGCTCCAAAACGGACCCTTCCTTGTTTATTTACTCCCACAGGGGCACCATTTTATACATGCTCGTCTATGTTGATGACATTATTTTGACAGGAAATAACCCGGAGGCTATTAACAGCACGGTACAACGTCTTAGCCAATCCTTTGCTGTCAAGGATATAGGTCGCATGTCCTATTTTCTCGGCATTGAGGTGACACATCAAGGTCATGATATGATTCTATCACAAAGGAAATACATCCTTGAACTCTTGCACCGTGCGAACCTGTCTAATGCTAAACCGGTTTTATCTCCTATGACCACTACCGCTAATCTTGCTCTTGGCGATAGTGTCACGCTTGCTGATCCGGTTATATATCGCAAAATTGTGGGAGCCCTTTAGTATGTCACATAGTCGCGTCCGGACATCACATTTGCGGTCAACAAAGTCTGCCAATTTATGCACTCCCCACTAAAAATCAATGGTCGGCAGTGAAACGAATTCTTCGTTACTTGCAGGGCACTGCCGACTGTGGTCCCACCACCACTTAGTTAGTGAACTAAACAGACATATTCAGTTTTTTATGACAACTTTCATTCTAATAACGGCCAACCAAACGCAGGGTCAAGGCTTATTAAATTCCCTTCGAACTCCTCCAGATTCCAATTCTTTTGACATATTCTATTTCCAACATATTTCATTATGTGAATCAAACACCACCTAATTCTCTAAGGACATTCGGTTTTTGAGCGTTTTTAATACTTTCAGAATTCCAATTTTTCATTATATCCAGGGACGAGACTCGTCCATTGAGGAACCTGATGTATCCAATTTTTCATTATATCCAGGGAATGAGACTTGCCCATTGCGGAACCTGTGTACCTGTCCCGATGGGGACGAAATTCCCTACAAAACAGGACCGGGATCCTTAAAGGTTAAAAACCCAGGGATGTGGTGGGGCCAGTTAACGTGATCCCTTCCCTGTCTCTGAATATTAAATATATTATTTCTTTTTATTATTAAATTTATTATTTATAAATAATTAGATGTAATATCTTTTAGATTTAGAAATATTATTTTGACATTTCTTCTTATATACATTTTTTGAGTTGTCTTAATTTTGTTTAGATAAAAAAAGCGCTAAAGCCGAATGCATTTGCTCAAACAATTACGTGAGTTTGTTCACATCTGAATATTTGATATTCTATAAAACAAAATTTGAAATATGTGAGATTTTAACATGGACTATTATTGATTGACTGTGGTGTTTAACATGTTTGATTTAGAATATCTTATATATATATATATATAGAGGCGGGTTCATACGAGGACGGTACCAATTTACGAGAATACAAGGACAATTCTCGGCCAATCATTTTGTACATGAAATTTTTCATGTACAAAATCATATGTGATTTTGTAAGCATTAAAAAGGACACGCACGACTTTTCCCGTGTGCAAGTCGCGGGAAAAGTGGCGACTAATCATATGTGATTTTGTACATGAAAAGTTTCATGTACAAAATGATTGGCTGAGGATTGTCCTCGCATTCTTGTAAATGTTACCGTCCTCACATGAACCTATATATATATATATATATATATATATATATATGTAGAGAGACGTACAACCCGCTAGGCCCGTTAAAAAAGGGCTTTACCAATAATCCTCGAAAAAATGGGCGGACACGGACTGGGCCGCTAAAATTAATGGATGAGCGTGGCCAATAGAAAAAGAACTCGGACAAGCCCGCCCGATCCATCATATTTTTACAGTTGTTTAAATTATACATAACTAATGATTCATTGTTTTTTATTAAAAAGATTTAGAAGTGGCTTTGGGTTGGATTCCATGTACCAGAGTACCAAATGTCACCCAAACATATATAATATATATGATATTTTATATAGCACATCTAAAATCTCGATTTTAAAATATTAGATGGATAAGTATTTTGTTATTAAAAAAGTGGACTTTGAAAGTTGCATAAATCATTGAAATGAAAATGTTCATACTCCATACAATGTCAAACTATTTTTTTTCATACGCCATGTACATTGATAGCTTTGTCTTATTTTATGTTGGACAGAAAATATGTAGTTTAATGATTTTATATAAGTTTTGTTTTTCAAATGTTAAAAATATACATGTTAGCCCGTGGCAAGGTCGACTCGTTTAGAAGGCGGGTATGGACAAGTCCATAAGCCGGCAAAAACGGGCTTGAGTTTGCTCTGTTAGAGCTCTGGTTACACAAGACCAGAAGCATCCGACCAGTGACCTCTGGTCTGACCAACTAGAGCCTCTGCCTCTGGTACGCCTTTCGTAAGACAAGGGTAGTCCCGATCAGAGGTACGACAAACCAGAACCTTTGGTAGACCCTTGATCCCCACACCATTTCGTCGTGTCCGGGCTCAAACTTGTCTTATATACAAGTGTGCACTTTGCACCTCCTGACTTGTATTAGAACACAATTTGAAACCCTATTGGCACTCGTGTTGCTTCCAATTACACCTAAATGGCCGGTGACACTTATCACTATCACCTAATGGCATCTAATCCTCTAAGAACATGTTTGATCAATTTGCTACTTTCGTTATTGGTATATTATAATATGTAAAGGTGCAGTTTTCTTACTACTCGACACACCGCTAGATGCCCTTATACCTGAAATATCTTGAACCTTTTTTCTGTTGCTGAAGTTTTCATTATAAACGTCTATAAATTCATATACACATAATGAAAATTTTGGATTTGGTCTTGTGCAAACATTGCGTCTTTGTTGGTTAGACCTAAAGTATTGACCATATTATTTATTAAAACTTATATTCCGTGAACGTTTATTTGATTAGTTTTAGTTTCATATGGAAAACTACTCCTATCCATCTATCGTTGCATTCTTATTCTTTCAACTTTATGGTAATAGAAAAATATGTATTAACAATTGATGTATTAATAATTAGTAGGCTGATATCACAATAGATAATAGTTTAATGACCATTTAATCCTAAGTAATAATTATACGATTGTCTATATATGTGACAACTCTCAATTATTAGAGTTATTTCTTGTTCTCTTCCTCCTTTTTGTTTTGTTATTTTCATCCTTATAGCATATTTTGTTAAACAATTTAAGATGGTGAATGGCAATTAAAGGTGACCTTTGACGTTTTGCCTTCCATAACCGCTAAAGCTTCATTATGATGGTGACTACTTTCGCAACCTATTTAACCAAGAGCAGGAAAGGAGGACAATACACAGAAAAAATATCACACAACATAGCGACTTGAATTTGATTTGTTTGAAGGTAAAGTCCGGACGGTTTTTTCCGTTTGCTTCCGTTGTATCCTGGGAAACAATCGCATCTGTAGGGGTGAAATTGTTTTAAGGAGATAATGCTTAGCACAAGCCTCAGAACTTGTTTATTGTTCATTTCTCCCATCTGTTGTTTTCTCACGGTTTGGATTGATTGCGATCAGCTTCTGTTGTAATCACTTTCCAACAATCTTAAAACAAATTTCTACTTCTTTTAAATCTAAAGATATTTGAGTCTGCAAGGTTTAAATAGAACTGGTGGATGGCTGTATTGGTTTCTTAATATCAATGATAGAAAAAAAAAACCATATAAAGGTTTTGTCTTCTTGTGTATTGTTTTTTACAAAATATAAAAAAAGTTCACTTTATTCTTTCTTCTTTTTCCTTCCATCTACGTCGGGAAAAATATCTTCTGTACCTGGTTTTCCTATCCCAACCCTGTTTGTCCACTTAAAACATGCCACATAATCATATTTTATATTAATTAATTAATTGAAATTAAAACCATTAACACCATTAGACCCTCTAACCAAAACCCCTCCACTACTAATATTCTCTCTCTCTCTCTCTCTCTCTCTCTCTCTCTCTCTCTCTATAATTTAATAAGATTATATTTTTTTCCTTAAAATTTAATTCACAGATTTATTTTAGAATAATTTTCTTGTCTAAGTTTAATTCACATATTTATTTTAAAATATTTTTTTTCTCATTAGCTTTAATCCGATATTTCTTTTGTATCAATTCAATTACGTTTCGAATCGTTTTCCTTATTAATTTAAATTATTTTTTATTTTCTTATCATGATTAATCTTAGTATGATTTAATTAAAATTTTATTTTTATAATAAAATGACCATTAAAATTATAATTTTATTTTAAATTGAATATGATGTTTTTATAATTAATGTTCATTATTGGAAAATCATTTCTTTATTTCTAAACATAAAAAATGTGTACATATTTTTGACAAAAATTAATCAAACGTAACGGCATCCACAACCCAAACACTAAAAAATAAACATTAAAAATGGTGAGTCCCTTATACACTAAGAAATATCAACTCCAACCACACGCAATAAAAAAACCACTAAAAACACTTTTAATAATAAAATAATATATCTAATTATTATTATACTATTTTATTAATGAGAAATTTGCTCAAATAGCTATTTCAGAAACCAAATTTACCTCCTAGACATTTTCTATCCAAAATTGACAAAATAGCAATTCAGTACGCCAAATAAGAGGTACGCCATGGCACACTAATTTTTTTTCCAAGATTTTTGTAGTTTAGTCATTCAGTACGCCAAACACCGGGTACGCCATGGCGTACTTGGTCCCTAGACTCAAAAGTTGGCAAGTTTGGTCCCTGGACTTGAAAGTTTCCAAAGAAAGAATCAAAGCTTGGCAAGATTGGCACCTGGACTTCATGTACGTCATGGCGTACATGGAGATGGCGTACTGAACTTTCAAAACTTGTGAAATTTGGTCCCTGGACTTGTAAGCCTCTCTAAGAAAGAATGAAAAATTGACGATTTTGACCCCTGGACTTCATGTACTCCATGGCGTACTTATTGATGGTGTACTAAAAGAATATGCCGAGGACTATTCCTATTTGACCGGGTTGTTGGCTCTTTGACTGCATTGAAACCCTAATTGGTGAATATATTGTTTTTATTTGTTACATTATATGTACTGTATCTAAAATAACATATGATTTTTTCAACCAAACAATACTTTAATAACTCCGTCACGATACACGCAAACACACATTTAAATACTTGAAACTGAAAATCTAGTGCAGATAATTGAAACTAAACAATAATTGAAACGCAAACACACATTTAACTCCGTGACGATACACGCAAACAATAATTGAAACTGAAAATCTAGTGCAGATAAACCTGCTGACGTACGAAAATTATTTAGTTTATAATATGTAAACATATGACAGAGTTATGCGTACCGGGGACGAAGGGCAACAAAACACTTTTCAAATCATCCTGCTGAATCTGTCTTTATTCTGGTGAAGCTACCTAGATTATGGTGCTCCATGTTATAAAAAAAACAAAGGGAGTCGGGTGAACGAGTCATTGGGGGTGCCCCTAACCATTCATATTGCACTCCATCTAGCACACCAACCTTGGTGGTACCCAATCGTAACACCATACGTCTCTTGTAGATCACTAATAGTGTCTTTTGGTCGACATGTCTTGCTAGAATCTACAAAATTGTGTTTCAATATACTACCCAAGATCTTTGTGTTCGCTTGACGATGGCTGAGGTTTAATTGGTTCTCGGAACAAGTGTGTACGTCCACCAATGTTCGTATTTGGAACATCGTGTTTACCCCTCCTAAGGGGTATGCCGTCACACGCCAAGAACAGTCTTTTTTATGACATTTAACCTCGTACCTGGTTTTTGAAGATCTCGGCGTTTTATACTGGAAGCCCTCTTCAAGAAACTTTCTTCCCAACTGTACAATCATCTCGTGTTTCATGTCGAACGTCTGACTTATTGCTATTTCTTCAAAAGGATTTCTGGCAGGAGTCACTGATTCTACATTTGCTTCTTCTTCATCAGTATCTGTTATTTCAAAAACAAAACCTTCATCGTCATCAAATCCAACAAAACGTCTTCTTTCTTCTTCATCCACTTCTTCTTCATCACCCTCTTCATAGACCACTTCTTTTTCTTTTTCTTTTTCTTCTTCTTCCTATTCTACTTCTTCTTGTGTCTGTTCAACGTTGGAACTACCACCGACATCACCTCCATCGTACACCGGATAATCAACATGCACATAGAGTGAAGGCGGTCTCTCACACTCTGTTGCGTAATGCATGAACCAACGAGCAGTTTAATCATCAGATTTATGATAAATTTCACCATTTGTCTTGTGCACTATCTTCATTTCATCGTCGTAAGTGTTGATTTCACATTTTTCCTGACAATAAGCGGCCAACTTCAAATGTGTAATGTTTTTGCGTAATTGTACCTGATGGTGGATCGGTAAACCGGAAGGAAGAAATTCCAACTGATCGTTTACAAACACCCATTTACCACCGGCACGAAGATGTAGCTTAACTTTTTCCAGACCGGAACTCATATTCAAACAAACTGTAGAAGCCAAAAATTACACTTGTTTGGAAAATAAAGAAGGAAACTATGGCTACAAACGTTTTTTTTGGTATACCTTCATCCTTTCCAAAATATCTAATTTATAGACAAAACATTATTCAAACGTGTGGATGAGTAATTTTTGATAAAAATCATCCATCAACTTTTTGCATGGAGGTACACACAATCAATGCCTTCAATGCAGTGTCTGTTGAAAAAAAAAACAGTGAAATGTACTCAAATATATTTGCTGAAAAACAAAAGATATATAATTGAGATGAGCTTCCACCAGCGACGCCAAAGGCAAGTACGCCACGGCGTACCTGAACTCCGTGGACCATTGTTATCAATTTCCAATTTCTTCTTAAAGAGGCCCTATTGTCCGGGGACTAAATGTGACATTTTTTGAAAGTTCAGGTACCAACTTTGTCATGGTTTGTCATGGCGTACTCAAATATAATTGCTAGAAAACAAAAAAATGTACTCAAACACTTAATTGAGATTTGTGGATGAGTTTCAAAGGGAAAACAAAATTGTCAGGGTGACGGGTAATTTTTGATAAAATCATCCATCAAGTTTTTGCATGGAGGTATACTGATAGTGAACAATCAATACCATCAATGTAGTGTCAGTTGAAAAAAAAGTGAAATGTTTTCAAATATATGTGCTAAAAAACAAAAGATATATGATTGAGATGAGCTTCCACCAGGTACGCCAAAAGCAAGTACGCCATGGCATACCTGAACTCCGTGGACCATTGTTATCAATTTTTGAAATTTTTGTCATGGCGTACCCCTGATGGAAGCTCATCCACAAATCTCTTAAGGATCACGGGTATTTTTGATATTTCAGCGAAAGCCTGAAAAAAGCTTCAAGATTCGTCTAAAAAAGTGTACCTACTTTATAACATAGCATGTAATGTTTGTACACTGACAAATGTTGGATGGTTTGATTTATCAATAAGTGTACTTGCACTATATTTGGTGTTCTTGAAACATGGTGTTCCTAAAAAACATTTTTTGGTTGAAGATATAAAAAAAACATTTTTTGGTTTGTTGTTCCAGGTTTGATGTATCAATAAGTGTACTTGCAAATGTTGGATTCTATGTTGTTCATCTTCGATCTTTGTTGATGTAATTTGATATTGAATAAAAGGATTTAATTTATTTTGTGCTCTATACATTGACAATGCTGCCTATAAAACCATAACATACAAAAATAAAGGACTTGAAGAAGATGGATGGCAAAAAAAAACAAATTATATCGAATTAAATTACAAAACAAATTATTAGTTGTGATACAAGCGAATAAAAATGGGCCACCTGCTAATCGGTCTTCCCATCATAATCTGCATAAACATATAGGGTCTCCGCCATGTGCGATTGCCATTTCTGAGTAGCTATCACCTGATCCCCTTTCGGAAGTTTTGGTCTCATTATTAATCAGCTGGGATAGAAACTTGCACACAAATACTCCACAATCTCCAAGGCCGGAAGCCTGTTGTGGTACATTCTTAGCGTAGCTATGGCTGAATTTGCAGGCTTGCAATTTAAGTTTAAGCTCATTAAGTTGGTTCATTAAATAAGGCAGAATACCTTTCCATTTCACCATGATGTCATCAAACGGTCGCCGGTAAGCAAGGCCACTAAAGCTGTCGTAGACAACCATACTGAAATTCTTAAGGTTCAGGACTCCCAGGACCTAATGTTCTTCTCTAATGACGATCAAGAAGAGGACCTGGAACAAAGCGTCATACATATAGTTAATAATTGATAGGTTTGTATACAAGTTGTGTAAGATTGATGTAAACTAATTTACACACCCGCTTTAGGTTGGCCCACGATATCGGACCTTCAGTTACCCCCATAACCATATCGGTCACATAATTTGGACCACAACAATCACTGATAAACTTTCCAAAATCGGCGTTCATCATCGTCCAATCTGCTTTAGGACGAGGGCTAAGCATGATATAGGTTACCCATGCATTCACATGCTAGTAAATAATACACGAGAAGTTAGAGAATGAATAGGGTATATTTTTAATTAAATAAATTGAACTCAAGTTTATATACTCACCTCGCCGGTGAAATCATCATTACCCTCCTAGCCCAACAACATGCCCCACCACGTCCTGTTAATCGGGCCCTTAAAAAATGGAAGTTGTTATACCCAAAATTAACGCCGTTAATTTTGTTAAGTCTCGTTATGATTCTGTCGTTAACTCCGTTGGAAATTGTTACAACTTGGCTAACAAAGGTACTAACCGTGCGACCTAACGACGTTAATAATATATCCGTTATACCGTTATCTCTATATTTATATCATTTTCAGTTACGAGTCAAAGGCTTTATGGCGACATTGAAGAAAAATCATGAAGACTCGTTCGTTATGACCATTTGTCCGTTATCAAGACCCTAGTCCAGGTTCAAGTGTAAATAGAAAGCTCAAATCAGCGAGAAGGACGCATTGAAACGTAGCGAAATATTGAGAAAAGCCCTGAGTATACCTTGACGAATCTGCGACGCCATAATCCAAACTCATGACAACGATGCTACGAGTCTCGACCACAGTCGCAGACTACGACCAATCATTCATACTGTTTTCGTAACCTTATTTATTGTTCTTAAGGCTGACGTCCCTATTTGACGTCCTTTTCCTTTAGTACATCGACGATCCCCCTTACGGTCGTCCGCGGTTTTTCTCTCAGAAGGGAGTTTTCCGCGTCAACAATTCTTTGTGTCGTTTACATTCTGTTTGTTTATTTTTCGAATTGGTTTTCTTTCTATAGTTGATAAAGGTCCGAATCGTTAGTCTACCATTAGGTCATTTTTTGGCGCCATCCATGGGACCCAGCTAGATAAAAGATCTCTTCGAAAAAACTTCCTTTGCTATTTTAACTTGTTTAAGAATTTTCTTTGAAACAGGAATGGTGAGGATAGAAGATAACCAAGGCGGAAACGCACGAAACCAAACACCAAATGAATTGGAAGCCTTGCGACAACGAGTGAACTTTTTGGAGGAACAGAATCGCAAAGCTAACCAGGAGATCCATGCTCTAAGGAACCCGAATGTCGTCTCGTCTTATGTCTTAGTCCCACTCTTTGTATCCCAGGGTACGCCTCCATCGCCTCCGCCACGCAGTACCGTGCCTACCTCGTTTCTAGGAAGACCGCCACCGCCTCCGCCACGAAGTTCTGCGCCCGCATCTATTCCGGGTGTATCACAAAGCAATTTTATTCTGGAGCAAACACACATGACAACATCAGTTCCACAAAATACTGCAATGTTTCCATTAAACAGCTCCGTCATGGATTCGACGTACATATCTATACCATTTTCTCAGCCACCGAATAATTCCAATATTGGGCAAACCTACGTATCTGTACCCATCCTAACCACCGTGATATATACGTACATTAATTCACCATACACAACCACTAATGGCGAAAGTCATGATTTCACCCATCAGAGCATACCGTTTACGACCAATGGGAATGCAAACCATCCATTCAACACTCATAAAACTCCCTACGATGACCCAGTCTCCCGAAAGTTCAAGCAATTAAAGAACAAAATGAGAAAATGTCGTCATTACTTGCAAAACTACCTGGAGTAGCAGTACCCGTCGACATAGAGCCTCCTACCGGTTTTCAAGCTTCACCTTTCGTTGATTCTATATCATGGACCCCAACGAGCATGTCGCGCAATATAAGCAACTTATGTGGACGACATCGATACCCCATAATTTTCAAGAGGTCTGTATGTGTATGAGTTTCGGAGCAACCCTCACAAGCGCAACACTACAGTGGTTGATCAACCTCAAGCCCAAATTGATCAATTCGTTCGCCGACCTCGTCAACCAGTTTTTCCCGCAATTCGCCAGCAGTCGCAAGATGGAGAAACAAACTAGTGACCTCTACTATATAATTCAGAAGGAAGGAGAAACTGTCTGGAATTACTTCAACCGCTTCAACATGGAGATGATCGGGATATGTAATTGTGAAATCAAAACGGCGATCGAAGCTTATAAACGAGGGCTAGACAACAGCTCGGGTCTATACCTAGACCTTACCAAATATCCAGCCAATACATTTGAAGATGTGAGAGCACGAACTTTGGCTCATATGAGAGTCGAAGATGATGCTGCCTTTCGACAACAAAGATCTTCTGATACACGGGTGCTTGGAGTCAAAACGCCTGAATTCAAAAATTCAAAAGTGGTTTCTAACGTCAGTCATGAAAAACGAATAGTCCAACCCAAGGTAAACCCCACATTCACCCAATACCCAAAATTGTCAACTTACGGTTTTACAGGTACGTCGAAAGAACTAGTGGAAACATTGAAAAATCTCCAAGCTACAGTACGATGGCCCAAGAAAAGTGATCGACCGAATGACCAAAAAGATACGACGAAATGGTGAAATTTCCATAATGATCACGGGCACGACACGAACGACTGTCAAGTCCTCAGGAAAGATCGCATGGCTGTCACAAAAGGGCTATCTCAACGATTTGGTCTCGATGCAGACCACAGGTAACACCCCTAGACCCACATCTCCTACGCATACTAAAGTAGTAAATTGTGTGACAGGAGGATCCGACATATGTGGATTAACATACTCAGCCGCTAAAAGACACACATGGCAAATATGCGATGAGTCTAGCATCCCCGTCGACTATCAAAAAGAAGACGACAAAAAGCTTGACTCGAGGGCGGTCGTGTTCAGCGAGGAAGATCTAGGCGACACCAGACGCAGTCATCATGATGGCCTTGTCGTTCAACTCACCATCGGGAATTGTCTGACCAAAAGAATTCTCATCGACGGAGGAAGCTCAACCAACATCCTCTTTCTCCATACCCTCAAAGCTATGGGGATAAGCGAGACAGAAATCGTACGACGATCAACAGCCTTATTCGGCTTCAATGGTGACACATCCACGACGATTGGAGAGATTACGCTACCCATCTTCGCAAAAGGAGTCAATAAATCGACTATCTTTAACGTGGTCGAGTGTTCCTCAGCTTATAACATTATCCTTGGAAGAACCTGGATACACGACATGAAGGCAGTCCCCTCGACGTACCATCAAACGATAAAGTTTCCTACTCCCTAGGGGGTGCATAAAATAAGAAGTGAACGAAAAGACGTGAGAGAATGCCACAAAGTCGCAATGAGACCTCGAAAGCAGAGCATCTAGCAATTACAGAGTCAGGCGGACGACAAATCCCTGACGATTACGGACTCCAGGAAATCGCCTTTGATCCAGCCAGACCAGAACGTACAGTATTCCTTGGTGCATCCTTGGACGAAGAAATAAAGAATGATCTCATACAATTCCTAAGGGACCACTCCGACTATTTCGCTCGGGCGCACAAAGATATGGTCGGCATAGACCAGAGTATCATATCACACAAGTTGGATGTGGACGCAAGCTTTCCCCCGATCAAGCAAAAGCGAAGAAAGTTTGCACCTGAAAGGAACAAGATTATCAATGAAGAGGTCGAGAACTTGCTAAAGTCCGACAAGATCAAAAAAGTCAAGTATCCGGAATGGCTGGCCAATGTTGTCGTGGTCAAGAAAAAGAACGGAAAGTGGCGAGTTTGTATCGATTTCACCGACTTGAACAAGGCATGTCCTAAGGATCCTTTTCCGCTTCCACACATCGACGCCATGGTTGACGCCACAGCTGGACATGAAATATTGACGTTCATGGACGCATATTCTAGATACAATCAAATACTCATGCATCCGGACGACCAAGAAAAGACAACCTTCATGACAGACAAAGGCATCTATTGCTACAAAGTGATGCAGTTTGGTCTGAAGAACGCCAGATCAACGTACCAACGACTCGTCAATCTTATGTTTAAAGATTTCCTGGGCAAGAGAATGGAGGTATACATCGGCTATATGCTCGTACAGTCAAAGCACAAGATCGATCATATTGAACACCTCAAAGAATCTTTTGAAATCCTAAGAAAATAGGGTATGAAGCTGAATCCGACTAAATGCTCCTTTGGAGTTTGCGCGGGGAGATTCCTGGGACACATGGTGACGCGCCGAGGCATTGAAGCTAGTCCAGATCAAGGCAATCCTCGAACCTGAAAGAGGAATGCAAAGATAAGATATTCGTCGATAGAAACGCTACTCATGTCATTAGTAACTTCTGTAAAAAAGTTATGACATTACTTCGAAACTCATTCAGTTGCTGTCATCACGAACTACCCGCTCAAGTCCGTCTTGAGAAAGCCGGAATTAACTGGCAGGCTCGCAAAGTGGAGTATTTATCTAAGTGGTTACGACATCTCCTTTATTCCACGAACAACAATAAAATCGCAAGCAACTATTGACTTTATCGCGGATTTCACACCCGACCTAGAAAAGGAAGCCATCACAGAGATCTCATCTGTGGTGAATTTAGACGACAACCAATGGACGATCTACGTTGATGGATCTTCGAACATGCATGGAACCGGCTTGGGACTCGTCTTAAAATCACCACAAGGGGGCTTAATAGTAGAAGAATTCGTGATTAAAAGACATATGAATGACAAATTATTTTGAGATCGCAAAAGGTAATATGAGTAGTTGGGACGAAGCTGGAACGCCACTCATCTCAGGAAGTATTTCTTTTAAATTCGCAAGTTTTTACCGTATGTTTATTTATTTTTATTTCTCTATACAATTACTAACTTGAGCATCGGAGGGTCGTTGGTTAAACCAATGACCACCCCTAATGTTTTTCTCTCAATCACAGGAGCGCCAGAAGTCGCAAATACCCAAAAAGCAACCAAGAACAAATCAAAAAGCCTAAGTTATAGCAAAATAAGAAAAGCGAGTGTAAGATAAACTGAATTTTCTTACATAAACATGGCCCGACTAAAAGCACGACCGCGATAAAAAGTACAAAAAAGAGAAAATTAAAAGATCCTAAGACTGTGGATGGCCAAGAGAGGGATCGATAGCAACTGCGTCGTCCTCATCGCTTTCCTCCAGATCCTCCATATCCAAATTAGCCGAAGTCCCGATCTCTTGAAGGAAAAAGTTGACATCTCCTTTGGCCGACGCAAAAACATCTTTTCCGGACAAGTGACGACGGAAAAGGGCTGCTTTAGTCTTCCAACGAGTGAATGTTTCAAGAGCCTTCATCTTATCTTTCAGTTGGGTAACCTCCACATGAAACTCTCTCGACCACATATCAGAAGAAGCCAACCTTCCCTCTGCAGTCTCGGCCCGAGTCGATGTTTCTTCAACCTTGGACCGTAAAACTTGGCCAAACTTCTCATTCTCAACCAAAGTCACCTTAGTTGAGGCCAACTCCGCCTCCAAGGATGAGACTTGAATTGGGCTTCCCTTAATTGCCCTTCAGCCGTCTTCCGCATAGAAATCTCATTCTCACCTTCATCCTGGGCATGATCCAGGCAGAGGGAATAATCTTCGACCCTTTTTAGAGCCTTCGCCTCCCGCGCCAAAGCCGCATGTTCCCTGGCCAATGCCTTCGAAACCAGGGATTTCACCCTGTTCATATGAGAATGCAAGAAGAGGGACGACTGGAAAGTATGAATAAACCAAAATATTAAAGAAGAACATACAAATAGAAAAAAACAAAGGAGACAAAAAAGGCTTACCACAAACGCTAGACCCGTGGTATGGGTATCCAAGTCCTCAATAGTTGACTTCTCATAGCGACTGTGGAGGTTGGGAAGCATGAACTTCTTCAAGTGAGGGAGTAACTTCTCCCGTGACAGAATGTTGTCAAGCAAAAAATTCTTAGGGATTTTGATGTTCATCATCTCAAAGTCTAATGAATCATCCCCCACGTTCTCCTCGATGGAGATGGATTTCTTCCCCAGATCCCTTTCTAAGGGTTCCGATGGTAACGTCGTCTTCAGATCTTCCGGCGTCGACGACGCAACCTTTTGTGTTGACGCAACATCTGCCCCGTAACCCCTGTTACGGGAGAAGCAAAGTGGATAGGCTCGGCGTCGATAACGCCCATCGGCACCCCCGCGGAAGTAGCGATGCCAGCTTGGCCACTACTGATTCTTAAAGTGGAGACACCAGATTGTCCCACCTTAGACTTCTTACTCAACGGACTAGAAGACGAATCCCCAAGGGCCAATTCCCTTCCTCTACGGGCCAGAAGCGCTTATTTCTCTCTTTTAGATGTCCTACGAAGAGGAACTTCACCTGGCGAAACGAAAAAAGGGGTAAGAGACAAAGGACACTAAAGACAATAATAATGAACGTAGCATCATCCTTACCTGCCATCTCTTCCTCTTCTTCTCTCTCTTCTTCCTCCTGTCTCCTAATCTCCCCGACCGACCCCGACGCTTGAGGAACGTCTGGATCGCGGCGTCGTCGTCCTCGATACTCGGACAAACGTAGAAAGACCTTTCTTTGGCTGAGAAATCCGCCAAAAATTTATCAATTTTTTCAGTTGTGTCGTCGGCGGTAAAATGGGTGAAGTCTATTTCTGCAAACAAGCAATGATCAAGTTATGACAAAAGGAAGAAAAACTAAAAGAAGAAGTTTTCACCAAAAGAAAAGACAAAATACTCACTAACGGTATTCCACTCCGATACCATCCACTGGTTATCATCTGTCGGGTTCAATAAGCGACCAAAGACAAAATGCGTCTTGCACTTGCGATCGTTAACGGAGGTCCGCTGAACTAGCGTCTTAACCCCCTTGAATCGACTAAATAGGGAATACCTTAGATTATCGTCATTCTTCACGGAATACGCCGTGAGGAGATCTTGAACATTGAATTTAGACGACCAAGTGGCCGTCAAACGCTCAATCGTGTAAACGATTCGGCAAAATTGGGGCATCAATTGCCCCGGGGATAATGCAAAAGTAGTCATGAACTCTTTCGCCAAGCCCGAAAGCGGCCATGATATTCCTATCTTGAAAGGATATTCGTACAAAACGAAATTCCCTAACGGACATTCATTCGATTTACGGTTACCCGGAATAATAAGGGCTATATTATCCGGCATACCCGATAAATCTCTAAAAGTCGTTAAGTCATCATCGATCTCAATCTTATTGAAAGGATCCATTTCAATATCTAGGTTATCGACTTCGATAACCTCTGAATATAAAAGTGCCTCTTGACGCTTTCTAGGTTTTTTCGCTAAATAACGCATAAAGAAGTTAAGTACTCTGGGAGACGTACCTTAATTCTCTTGGTTTTTGCAGGTCCCTAAACTAAGAAGGCGGATAAGAAAGAAAAATCTAATCGTCTACTTTTATGCGAAAGGAAAACGATTCAATTTTCTCCATATCAACAGCTGTCGATCGGGGTGTCGCATGCAATCTTTAGATCATCGACACCTGTCCCCTGCCTATGTCATCCGCGTATCATGCGAATGACGTCATTATCATCGTTATCTCAAAATCCAACCGGGACTAAACGATTGCTATTCCAAATTAAAAATCGACCACCGCATTAATCGATATAGTTGCCAAAAATTCAGTCGCGTGACAGAATAAATTCTTGGAATAATTTCCGGCAAAAAAATTTCAAATATTTATGGGCAAACTGTTATACCCAAAATTAACGCCGTTAATTTTGTTAAGTTTCGTTATGATTCTTCCGTTTACTCTGTTGGAAATTGTTACAACCTGGCTAACGAGGTACTAACCGTGCGACCTAACGACGTTAATAATATATCCGTTATACCGTTATCTCTGTATTTATATCATTTTCAGTTACGAGTCAAAGGCTTTATGGCGACATTGAAGACAAATCATGAAGACTCGTCCGTTATGACCGTTTGGCCATTATCAAGACCCTAGTTCAGGTTCAAGTATAAAAAGAAAGCTCAAATCAGCGAGAATGACGCATTGAAACATTGCGAAATATTGAGAAGAGCCCTGAGTATACCTTGAGAATCTGCGACGCCATAAACTAACTCACGACAACGGTGCTACGAGTCTCGACCACAGTCGTAGACTCACGACCGATCATTCATACTGTTTTCGTAACTTTATTTATTGTTCTTTTCCTTTAGTAAATCGACGATCCCCCTTACAGTCGTCCACGGTTTTTCTCTCTAAAGGGAGTTTTCCGCATCATCAATTCTTTGTGTCGTTTACATTCTGTTTGTTTGTTTTTCGAATTGGTTTTCTTTCTTTGGTTGATAAAGGCCCGAATCGTTAGTCTACCGTTAGGTCATTTTTTGGCATTAACAGAAGCCTCATTTCGGGCAAACGCTTTTCTTTGTATCTTTTGAGGATGATGGCCATCGTTGTAACACCCTTTGAAGTAGTTGCCTTGGCCATGCCCTTTTGTTGAACCTTGGGGCGCTTTGGAGTTGGCGTCGTATCAGGTTGTTTAGTAAATGGAGTGACGAGAAATTGACTCGGTATCTTCTCTCGTTTGTCCATGACCACCGGTGTTGTCTCAGCTGTGGTGCTGGACAGCGACCGACATACCTTAAGACTTGACCCCATATACGTCGTGTCAAACATGCCGGACACCGACACCGATGGCGGCTGGAAGCCACCAGACGACGGACCGGTCACCGATGGCGGCTGGAAGGCAGTGTCTGGTTGTGGCTCACTACCAAACTCGAGTTCAAGCCTACGTTAAAAATACTTATGAAGTTATTAACTCAAACTTGAGTTTAATAAACCTAACATATTTAAACTCAACCTCGTTTAACTCGTGTGCTAAAATTCTAGAAATATTGATTAAGTATATAATATAATACTTATAGTGTAAACAAAATAAAACAAACGAATCATGAATTGTATAACTTGTAACACCCCCGTCCCGCGTGGCCAGAGGACGATGTGCCACAATGGAAAGATAACAACAAAACTAACATAAACGAGAAAACCAGAGCTACTACGACTAACCATCAAAATAAAAGTGTGGGGGTAGACTAAAGTTAAGACGACATAGTTATAATTACAATATATACAGAACCAAAAACTATTATATTATCCAAAGTCGTCTTCAAAATAGTCATACTCCTTCGCTCTCGGTCCCGTCATAAGCCCACCTACGATCCTGTACCTGCCGAGGAGAAAACAAACATCGGCTGAGCCATATGCTCAGTGAGCGAATAATAAAAATAACAAAGATCACAAGTGTATGATCGAATTAACGGATAATAATTTTATGAAATATGAAGACCGGAATATGAAATGAACAATTGATAATTGACATGAAATGTTCGTAATAAATGAATTAAAATAATATCATCAATTCAAGAACGGAGAATATATAATTAAAATCAAATGGGTTCGAGGGTTGTACGGACCACTCGAACAATGGAAATGAGTATAGGGCAATACACTCAAATTCCTTCTGATAAACGACTCTCATAACTCCTTTCGATGATTTGAATATGATTTCTTTTGTATACTTAGTGAAATTCCATTGTATAAGCTCCTGTTAATATTCAGCAATAGCATACACTGATTACCATCAGCGATCGCTGAAGTTCAAGGAACAGCAAGCTTATCTCTGAAGTCCTGAAGATCAGCTATCACACCAGAAGACCATTCAGCGAAAGTCGAAGAGAGAGAAAATCAATTAAGTGAACTGAAGCGGTTCAGCGATAGCAGCGATTATCTAATCAAAGTGTGATGTCTTGTGAAGCCTCAGCGATACTGCAGATTCCTCCTTGAAGATTCAGAATCAGCGATCAAATGAAGCTTCCTTAACAAGACATAAGATTGATCTTATCCTCGATGCACAAAAGTCAAACCTAGAACCATGTCAGAAAAGGACGTACGATTTTTCTCTTATGTCCCCATCATATCTGATACGGTACTGTTCACATTCGGCTAAAAATATGGTTGTCTTATTAGCAAGGACAAGCTTCCTATCCAAGCTTGACACGTGGCATATACCTTTTGTCTTGCATTAAATGCAAACGGGTATAAATAAGATGGAGATATCTTCTTCATCTTAATGCATCCTTGCTTCTAACCTAAACCCTCTGCATTTCTTTCTTCCTTCTTCTTGTGCATCCAACTTAGTGTTTCTTAGTTACAATAGAATAGGTTTTAAACTTGTTCTTATTCCGCTTATAACTGTAAATTTGTTTATGATAAATAAACTCATTTAAAAACCAAAATCTGTGTGTTTGTATTCAACCCCCCCCCCCCCCTTCTACAAACTGTTTACTATTTATTGAACTCTTGTAGACCTTCATTGGGACCAACAACGGCTCCCGATAACGGTTCTTAGAATCGATCCATTCGCTCTCAAATTGGCCGGTACCGGGCCATACCCACTTATTGACATTGGGGTTCGAATAACTAGGACGCCATGGCAATTATAGCCGACATGGAGGCGTCACGCCATCATTATCCTCGATGTCGTGCCTTAAATCACAAAACATCCAAATTACGTAAAAACATGTCAATTTGATATGTAAAGAACAATCTCTTAAATATATGACATTTAGTCACTATATATCAAATTATAATTCCGAAAACGGTTCAAATCCGGCAACGGTTCAACAACGAAAAGGATCAAATCCAAAAGGGATTTAATTCAAATTTAATTAACCAATAATGAATACATCAAAGGCCAAAACTATGTTAATGGTTTCAAATAAGAATCATCATAGACAAATTGATACCGCTTAGTAAAAGAGTTATCAAACTCACAATGCGCCAATATGATCTCATGAATTGAAAATATGAGATCATAATAGATGCCTAGATGATGAACGAGAAAGATATTACCTGTATAGAAGCCTAGTGACTAAGGAGAGTCACAAAACTGTATATCCGTACCTTAGATGGTAATCGACGTACTAATCATGTAGTTCCTATCCCGATGTTAATGCCACCTTTCACTCCAAGATTGACCCTAAACAAGTTTACAAAAGATTGGGAATGATTGGAACAAGATTTACGAATGGTACAACTCCTTAAAACTCAAAGTACAAGTAAATAATGCTACCATTTCTCCTGCACCTGACAGCTTTGAACCACTGTTTTCATGACCCTTTTTAACAAGCTTAGAGGTCAATCCAGGTCTCAAGGTCTAAACAAAACTTGTAGAACTGCTTGTTATGATTCCAATCGCTTTGGATTCATATCATTTCCAACAATAATTTCAAAATAAATTCAACTTTAACAAAGATAACAAAATGTATGGTATTTAAAACTACAAATTAAACGAGATAAGACGAAATATAGTTTACTTTAATGTTTGAAAATGAAAATATAACATTTAGCAAGAAAAATGAAATATATAATTTATTTTAATATATAGTCAACTAACATTTAACAAAAACAACGAAATATATAGTATTTAAAACGAAATAACTTACAACCTCTTGTGGGTCTGCCATGGAGACGTGGACTTCGCTTTTGAGTGAATTGTAGGGGATTCTCGAAAGCACGTGTGTTTGAAGAAACTCTCGGATTTTGACGTGGATTGTCGTTTTCCCGAGAGCACGTGTGTTCTGTTTGAAGTTGTGGACCACATCCCAATATAAACCTCCTATTTATATTCAAAATAAGCATGCATACCCGTGACTTTGTCTTAATTATACGTACCTTCCCGATGCAGTCAAACCCTCATAATGATGTGTACCCGGTAAAATATGGCACATTCCGAGAATATGCCTTAACTACACCATCTTCATGTACGCCATGACGTACATGAAGTCCTGGGGCCAAAGTTGCCAACTTTCGATTCTTTCATTGGGAGGCTTTTCAGTCCAGGGACCAAACCTGCCACTTTTTGAAACTTCAGGGACCAGGTATGCCATAGCGCACCTGGTGTTTGGCGTAGTGAAGGACTAATCTGCAAAAAACTTGGAAACTTTTTTAGTACGCCATGGCGTAGAAGAGATTTGGCGTACTAAATGGCTATTTTGTTAAATTTGGAGAGAAAATGTCTAGGAGGTAAATTTGGGTTCCTGAAATGACTATTTGAGCAAATTTCTCTTTATTGATTTATAAAACTATTAATCTTTATATGTAATTAGAAAAATTGAATAAATAATAATATACTTTTTTAGTATTCTACTTTACTGGCCTTCAAATATAGTGGCCAAGAATTTGCCCCTCCATTTTTTTAGTATTTTATAGTGTTGAGTTGAAGAGAAAAACAACTCCGTTTTTGTAATTTTAATGGTGAGTTGGAGATGGACTAACAAATTCAGAATGACAAATATAACCAATATCTGATATAATATTGGTTATATTCAATTCAATTTAAAATAAAATTATAATTTTAATCATCATTTAAATTATAAAAATAAGATTTTGATATATTAGTACTAAGATTAGTTGTGATTAAAAATATAAAATTAATTACAAATTATTAATGAGAGAGAAATGTTTTAATTTAAAATAAATATCTGATGATGTGAAAGATAAATTATCGATAAAATATTAAATTTAATTTAGGAAGGAAAAAAATCTTGATTAAATTAATAATAGAGAGTGAGAGAGATAAAGTGGTTAGGAGAGGTTAACGATATTAATGGTTTAAATTTCAATTAATTAACTAATATAAAATATAATTAAGTGGCATGTTTTGATTGGATAGACAGGGGTGGGATAGAGAAAATGGGTACATGAGATTTTTTTCCATATACGTCATTCATATTGAAAAAAAAAGGAAACTCTTTTCTTGCTTTTGATCATCATTAGAGGCATAGACCTAAAAGGAATCCTTTTGTTCTTTTTTTTCTTTCTTTGTTTATTCCTTTGCTTTGGTAGAAGTACATGTAGCTAGATGACCCATCATTTTGTTCTTTATTTTAGTTAATTGCTCCAGTTGACCTGCAACTTTTGAAAGATGCTTGGTATGTTTTTCCTGCAGTCTTTACAATGGGAAAATAAATAAAAGCTGTTGGATCCGACTGAAACCCAAAAATTACTTAAGGGTGGAATAAAGATATTGAAACCAGAACATAAAAAATCTGGTGAAAATAAAATCGATTGAAATCATATTGGGTATGATTGAGTGATTAAGTTTTTTTGTCATTGCAATTTGCAGATGGAAAACACCTCTGGAAATGGCTCTGGTTTGGTGAACAGCGGAGCGGTCACTCCGAACTCTGCGACCTCGAGCGCTCAAGTGGCTGGGACAAACATGGCTATGATACCTCATAGTCATGCTGAAAAGCAAGAGAAGTTCAGTGGACTGAACTTCAAGAGGTGGCAGCAAAAAAATGTTTTTCCATCCGACCACGCTCAACCTGGCTCAATTTCTAATGGAAAATGCTCCTCAAGTTAGTGTCGGTGAAGGGGATGTTCAAGCTGCTAGTGCCATTGATGCTTGGAAACACTCCGACTTTTTATTTCGTAACTATGTGTTGAACGACTTAGTCGACGGGTTATACAACGTGTATAGTGCTGCAAAACCATCAAAAGAATTGTGGGAAACCTTGGACTGGAAATATAAAACAGAAGATGCAGGGGCCAAGGATTTTATTGTGGGACGATTTTTGGAGTACAAAATGGCAGATTCAGAAATGGTTGTAGACCAAATGCAAGAACTCCAAAATAATGTTTCATGACATTCACGCGGAGGGAATGCAAGTGTGGGAGACATTTCAAGTAGGTGCCATGATTGAGAAGTTGCCACCAAGCTGAGTGGATTTTAAAACCTATTTGAAACACAAGCGTAAATAAATGAGTGTGGAAGACCTTATTTTCCGATTGAGAATTTAGGAGGACAATAAGATGGCAGAAAAGAAGGGGTACCATCTTGGTATTGCGAAGGATAATGTTGTGGAACATGTCCAACCCACTAAAACCAACAAGTCCAATCCGTTTAACAATAAAGGAAAGTTTAAAATGGGACCAAGAGGTGGAGTAACCAAGAAAAAAATTTCAAGGTAAGAAGTTTCAAGGTACGTGCTACAATTGTGACAGGCATGGTCATAAATCTGTTGACGGCAAGTTTCCTAAGCGTGAGAAGAAGGAAGCCAACTATATTGACGGCATCACTAGAGATTTGTCTGATATCAATTTAGCAGATGTGATCTCCGAGGTAAACTTGGTTGGATCTAATCCTAAGGAATGGTTGATTGATACATGGGCAACTCACCATGTGTGTTCTGATAAAGAATCGTTCAGTTCTTTTGAAGCTATTAACACTAGTGACCACTTGTTCATGGGAAATTCGGCTACATATGAGATCAAAGGCGAAAGAAAGGTCATTATGAAGATGACTTCTGGAAAAGAACTTACTCTGATGAGGTGTTATTTGTTCCTGAGATTCGAAGGAATTTAGTGTTTGACTGGTTTCTTAACAAGCACGGATTTCGTTCGGTTTTTGAGTCTGATTAGTTTGTTCTGTCAAAGCATGGAATGTTTGTTGACAAGGGCTATGCTCTTGATAGGTTGTTCAAGCTGAATGTAATGACTCTGAAACGTAAACTTAATGAAATAAATAAGTCTTCAGTTTACTTGCTCGAGTCTTCATATATGTGGCATGGCAGACTTGGTCATGTTAATTATGATTCTATTCGTAGGTTGATTAAATTGAACTGCATTCCTGCATTCCATATAGACTCTAACCATAAATGTGAAACCTGTGTTAAAGCTAAACTAACAAGATCTTCATTTCAATTAGTTGAAAGTGGTAATAATCCTCTTGATTTAATTCACTCAGATGTGTGTGACTGAAATCAGTTCCATCAAGAGGAGGCAATAAGTACTTCATTACTTTTTGTCGATGATAGCACAAAGTTTTGTGACGTTTACTTATTAAAAAGTAAAGATGAAGCAATTGGTAAATTTGTCTTGTATAAGAATGAAGTTGAAAAACAACTTAACAAGAGTATTAAAATCTTGAGAAGTGATAGAGGTTGTGAATACGTATCACCATTTGCTGAATTTTGTGCACAACATGAATTAAACATGAATTTACTGCACCCTATTCTCCTCAACAAAATGGCGTTCCTGAAAGAAAAAATCGTACGCTGTAAGAAATGATGAACACCATGCTTATCAGCTCTGGGCTACCCCAAAACATGTGGGGGGAAGCTATGTTATCCGCCAATCATCTGTTAAATAAGGTGTCGCGGAAGAAACAAAATAAAACTCCACAGGAGTTATGGACTGGGAGAAAGACGTCCTACAAATACTTGCGCATGTGGGGGTGCTTGGCAATAGTGGTCGTACCCCCACCAAAAGCATTAAAAGGTCGGGCCTAAAACGGTTAATTGCATATTTATTGGGTATGCTCACAACAGCAATGCTTATCGCTTTTTTGTGCATGAATCCAAAATCCCTGACATACACAAGAATACTATTATGGAATCAAGAAATGCCTCATTTTTTTGAAAATACATTTCCTTGTGTGATTCACGAGGATGGAAGAACGTTTGGGACTATTAAAGATAATAGTCAAAGCAAGCACAAGTAGAAGTAGAAGAGGCCAAACCTAGACGAAGTAAGAGTGTTAGAGTGGAGAAATCGTTTGGTTCAGATTTTCTCACATATCTAATGGAATGTGAGCCTCAAATATTTAAAGAAGTTGCGACTTCGTTGAAAGGACCTCAATGGATAGAGGATATCAAAAGTGAAATGACTTCATCTTGCAAAACCACACATGGGAGCTAGTGGATCTTCATCAGAGAAGCAAACCACTGGGTGCAGATGGATCTTCAAAAGGAAGATGAAAACAAATGGGTCAATAGATAAGTACAAGGACAGGTTAGTAATAAAAGGTTACAATCAATAAGAAGGCCTTGATTACTTTGATACGTACTCACTCACCATCACTCGTCTCACATCCATCCGTTTGGTACTAGCTATTGCAGCAATGGGAAAACTAGAAGTTCATCAAATGGATGCGAAAACCGCATTTCTCAATGGAGATTTAGATGAGGAAATTTACATGGAACAACCCGAGGGATTTAATGCTCCAAGTCAAAAATACAAAGTTTGCAAACTTGTGAAGTCATTGTATGGCTTGAAACAAGCTCCTAAACAATGGCATGAAAAGTAGTCATGACCGAACGTGGATTTGAGATCAATGAATGTGACAAGTGTGTCTACGTAAAAGATACAGTAGATGGTTATGTTATTCTCTGCCTCTACGTAGATGACATGCTTATCATCGGAAGTAACGATAAGGTGATAAGATCCATAAAGGACATGTTAAAGTCAATATTTGACATGAAAGACATGGGTCCTGCTGATATAATTCTTGGAGTTAAGATTTCAAGGAGAAAAGATGGACTTGTTTTAAGTCAAACACATTATGTTGACAAAATTCTTGAGAAATTCAATGGTGATGATTCTGCCATAGCCAAAACTCCTATTGATGTTAGTCAACACTTGTCAAAGAATAGAGGAGAAGGCGTTTCTCAATTAGAGTACTCAAGAATAATCGGAAGCTTGATGCACTTAATGAGTTGTACCAGACCTGACTTAGATTACGCGGTAAGCAGGTTGAGTAGATATACAAGTAATCCTAATCACGAACACTGGAAGGCTATAAAAAGATTGTTAAGATACTTAAGAAACACTTGTGAATACGGATTACATTATACCAGATATCCTGCTGTTATTGAAGGATATAGTGATGCAAATACTTGGAGGGGCAGCAATATCATGGAAATCCTCAAAGCAGACAGTAATTGCGAGGTCTACTATGGAGTCTGAGTTCATAGCTTTGGATAAATGTGGAGAAGAAGCTGAATGGCTACATTAGGCCTTGCAAGACGTTCCGAGATAGCCTAAACCAGTTTCTCCAATATGCATACATTGTGATAGTCAATCATTGATTGGTAGAGCATTAAGTCATATGTATAATGATAAGTCTCGACATATTCATCGAAGACATAACACATTCGAAAACTACTCTCAACTAGGGTTATCTCTATTGTTAGGATCTAAAGATTTCTATGAATTTGGATCCTATGTTTTGAATGTTTTGCAAAGTCATTATTTATGTGTTCTAAAGTTCAGAACATAAGTTCTGAAGTTCTGAAGATAACTTCTAAAGAGAAGTTCTGAACACAACTTCTGAAGAAGTTCTGAAGTCAAAGTTCAGAAGTTATGAAGACAGTTTAGAAGTTCTAAAGAACTTCTGAATAGAGTTTTTGATGACGTGTCTTAATTCAATTGGGTTGTGATTTAAATACATGTGACTGTAGCTTTACATTTGTAGTATAAATAGAATGTCTGTTAGACAGTTAGTAGTTGAAGTACATAATAAATGAGAGTCGTCTAAAAGTGTAATTGAGTGTTCTTATATTCAGTATATCAATAAAGAGGATCAATTGAGCAATTCTTATCAGATCTGTTGTAAGATGGGACTAACATCTATTGACTACGTGGAGTCAAAAGATAACATTGTGGATCTGCTAACCAAAGGTTTAAATAGAGAGTTGGTGAGTAAGTCGTCAAGAGAAATGGTACTGAAGCCCATGCATGAGTAGATTCATACAAAAAAACCCAACCTAGCTGACTGGAGATCCCACGATCTAGGTTCAATGGGACAACCTCATTGTATAGACTAGGTAGATCACTATGGTGGGAGGGGTGTCCCCCGTCATCCCTCTAATAAATAGTGACTAAGTATAAGGGTAAGCCCATGATTTTTAATGATTGTAGTAAGATCACTTATGTGAGAAGAAGTGGGGTCGCTTCTAAGGGAATAGTAAGAGCTCAATTCCTAACAGTTGTCATAGAACCAGGAAAATGTTCACGACCATAACGAACACACTAGGAGGACTTTACTATGTCATGAAGAATCTTGTGTGAATTACATTAATGTTTACACAAATCACAGAACAGTTCAAGGATATCTCATCTACTGATCTGCCAGTAAACTATATATACTTTGGAACCTATATCCCTTTCTAATAACAAATCAACAGATCATATAACAAAATATGAGCGGAAGCAATGTCGATCTATGATTATGCTGAACAGTAATAATAAGCAGTATGAACAGTAAGAACAGACTTGAAGAACAATTGGTAAATCGTATTAATAACCTTGAACTTGATTACAATACGTATGAATGAACAGTGTAATTTCTCTCCAAGATCGTCAACTATTACAGTGAAGAATGAATCTATTTATACTATTACAAAGTAAAAGTCAACGATCTAGCCTATCAGGACACGTCAGCTATACTAGTTAACTGAATCAGTTATGTATAGAGACGCACGGAAAGTGTGATCGCCACATCATCACAAGCGCGTATGATTTAACAGTTAGAGTCCAGAGGTTCTTCAAGTCTCTGGGCGCCTCTAAGATGACTTAAGTCAGAAGATGCGATTCTGACTTAACTTCTGATCTTCGATACTTGTGATATTCTGGTTCATACTTTACACAGAATGAAGCCTAACAATCTCCCCCTAAGTATGAAGTCCAAAATGTGGAAGTAATAACTTCGTTCAAGTAATTTCAAATATGTTGCTGTTTCCTTAGGCAATTTCAAATCTGTGGTTGTTTCCTTAGACAATTTCAAAATTTCACAACAAAACCATTTCCAAATTTCTTTTTCCGTTCATTGTTTCTCTCTTTGGAAAGTGCTTCAACAGGAGTGATGTACACAGAACGCATGGCGCTATCAGATCCTTTCTGATGGTTCCGTAAAATTGCAAATTCTGCACATATAGTCTTCCCACTTCCAGTTGGTGCAGCATCTAACACTTTGTTAGTGGTGTTTGAATTCTTGATAAAGGGCTTCGTATAAGTGTTTGAATTCTTGATAAAGGGCTTCGTGTATTGGATTAGAAGGGAGCATTAGAATGAGAAGTGACAGTCTTGTGAAACAGATCAGTAATTTCTCTGACCTTTAAGATTGTGTCAAGTTGCTTATCCATCCTTTTTGCTATGTCCCTGTCTCTTCTATCTTTACTTCTGTCATCAGTCTGGAGAGATGCATAAGTCTTGACAATTTGCACAACTCTTGTAGAGTACTTATGTGCCTCTAAGATTCTGAAGAAACTTCTCTGGATGGTCTTTTAAACACAATGCCATCTTCAGGTTCTTTCAACACTTCTCCAGCAGTCAGATGATTGAGGCCCTCTCTGTCTTCGTTGGGAGCAGAGATACTCAAGTTTACTACCTTGTGATCTAGGCCCGTTTGAATGTCTAACTGTCTTCTATACCTGATGAAGTCTTGTTGATGATAACTCCTCTTAGTGATTTGAATATGATTCCCTTTTACACTTAGTGAAATTCCTTGTTTAAATTTAAGTTCAAATTCAGCGATAAGCATACGCTGACTGCCATCAGCGATCGCCGAAGATCAAGGAACCTTAAGCTTATCTCTGAAGATCTGAAGATCAGCGATAACACCAAATGACCATTCAGCGAAAGTCGAAGACCAAGCTGAAGAAAGAGATAATCAGCTACGTGACCTGAAGCGGTTCAGCGATAGCAAAGATCATCTATCCAAAGTGTGAAGTCTTGTGAAGCCTCAGCGATACTGAAAGTTCATCCTTGAATATTCATTCTCAACGATCAAGTGAAGCTTCTCATACAAGATTAACGTTGACCTTATCCTCGATGCACAAAAGACAAACCCTATACTGTGTCAGAGAAGGACGTACAGATTGTCTCTTATGTCCCCATCACATCAGATATGGTGTTGTTCAAATGCGGCCAAAAACATGGTTGTGTTATGAGAAAAGGACAAGTCTCCTATGGATGCTAAAATATTTTCTTTCAAATCCTAATACAAACTATAATGACAATGGATCTTTAGCTAAACCTCCAAGATTTAGCCATGATAATTTCCCATTGTGGAAGGAAAGAATGTCTCTGTTTCTAGAAGGATCAGATCCAAAGATCCCTTATTATATAGAAAATGGACCATTTGTTCCTACAACTATAGTAGCTGGTGTTCCTGCCACCACTGCTACCCCAGCCATCCCTGAAAGGAGTATCATTAAGACTCCTAATCGATGCACTGAAGAAGATAAGAAAGAAGTTGCTATTGACTCAGAAGCCAGATCTATAATAGCAATGTCCCTTCCTGATGAAGTCTATCACTCAGTAATGAAAATGAGGACTTCTAAAGCCATGTGTGATTCGTTATGTATTCAATATGAAGGAACCTCTGAAGTACAAATCACTGGAAGTATTAATCTAGTAAGACAGTATGAAAGCTTAATGCATCATAAAGGTGAAACTTTTTCCCAACTTCACCAACGTTTTAACTGCCTGTTGATTGATCTAAAAACAGTGAACAGACACTATTCAAATGCTGAAATTTTGACAAAGTTCATGGAGGCACTACCCGAACAATGGGCAGTGTACACTACATGTCTGAAATTGTCAAAGAATCTTGAAACTCTTTCTTTAAGTGCTTTGTATGGAATGCTTTTAAATGAAGAGCAATCCCAAGTTTTGAGGAAAAACCTCATCAATGAACTCAAGGGTGGCAAAAGTACTTCTTTGGCATTCGTGTCTTTAAAGGTAAATTCTTTAAAAAATACTTCCTCTTCCACTATTACTTATATCACTGACTTAGGTCAAACTGATTCAGAAGATCAACTCACTGATGCTGAAATCTCTGAGTTCGATAACTCTCTGGCTCTTTTAACTAATAACTTTAAAAGATTCGCCAGAAAGAGAAACTTTCGAAGAACATCGACTCTCTCTGACTCTGATAAATTAAAGACTATGCCCGCTGAGAAAGCCTCAGCCATATGCTACAATTTTCAGCGAAAGGGTCACTTTGCTAGTGAATGTAGATCCAAGAAAGTTGCAGCCCCTACTACCTCGCAGACCTCTGATAAGAAAGAGAAGTATTTAAAATTAAAAAATAAATACAGAGATCTGAAGAAAACCCAGCCAAAAGGCAAAGGTCTTATCGCTGAAGAAGTTGATTGTGATGATGAAGGTGACTGGGCCAAGACCTCTGATGAGTCAGGCACAGATGAAGAAGATCTTGCCTTCTTATGTCTTATGGCAAGAATAGAAGACGCTGAAGAAGTATCTGAAACTTCTTCCTCTGAGTCTCCTTCTACTCAGGTATCCATCCCTTCTATCTCCTTAATATCTGAAAGTGATAACTTATCTGTGCTCGATGCTATGACTGTTGATTTTTACAATGCTCTAAATGAAAAAATCAAAGCTGAGAAAATTAACACTGATTTATCTGAACAATTAAAAAATTGTCATCTAAAAATCAAAGAACTTTCAAAGATTGAGGAAACCTTAAAGGACCAAGTCTTTGTAAATCAAACGATTAGCATTGAGAAACAGCAAGCTATCGCTGAAAGAGAGAAGGCCATCGCTAATCTTAAATCTGAGAAGGCTACCATGGAAGGATGGTGCAAAGCCTCTGATAAGGTAAATGAGATCATCAATGCCCAGATCCCTATGAAAGTAAGAAGTGGGTTAGGCTTTAACCTTGAAAAGGAAGAATCAGAGAAAGACCGTTCCATGCTTAAATTTGGAATGTTTGTCTCCTCTATCCCTGATCCTTCCTCTTCTTCTCAGAGACCTCACTCTAATGAGATGACTCATGTGTTAAAATCTTTCGATTCTAAGAAAGTGATCAAGAACGAGGTTCTTGACCAAGTTCCTCGAAAGAAGAACGTTCAGAAGAAGAACAAGAAATCCTCTACTTCCTCAGAGAGCAATCCTAAACCTGGGAGAAAAATCTCTAAATCTTTTCAGAGGTCAACCCCCAAAATTAAGATTGACCTCACTCATGTACCTGAAGAGGTTGTCATACCTCCAAGAACAATGGATAAAGGAATTCTTGGTCCTATCCTTGAAAAAGTTCTTTCCATCTCTCTGAAAACTTTGAATTCCAAACCTTATAAATATAGGAAGTGCTATCACCATGGTGAAACTACCCACATTGCAAGTAAGTGTCTTAATGCTACTAGAGCTGATAAATTAGCTCATGGAAAGAAAGTAGCTCAAGCTGATAAATCAGCAAGAGTGAAATCCACATAGGTTGCAAAACCAACAAAGGTGAAGATATCCATTGAAGAGATTCCTTCAGCAAGTAGCTCCTCCGCCACTCCTCTCACTAACAAAGCAGGACCCATAGTAGTATGGGTACCTTCAAACAATTAATCTCTTTGTTGTATGCAGAGTGCTAAAGGTATCTGGTATCTCGATAGCGGATGCTCAAGGCACATGACTAGCAGAAAATCTCTGCTCTTTGACTACAAAGAAGAAGCTGGTCCATCAGTGACCTTTGGTGGAAATGGCAATGGATACACTAAAGGCTATGGAATTTTGTCCAACGGAGCCACCTCATTTAGCCGAGTTGCCTACGTTGAAGGACTAAAGCACAATCTATTAAGCGTTAGTCAGCTATGTGACAAAGATTTCAAAGTTCTATTCCTAAGGAATAGATGTGTTGTCACTGACTTCAATGATAAGCTTGCCTTAACAGGCAAAAGAGTTGAAAATGTATACGTCATCAATATGAATAGTTCTCACTCTAAGAACATGTTCTCTTTATCTCTAAAGCATCCTCTGATGTCAATTGGTTATGGCATAAAGGACTCTCTCATCTCAACTTTAAGACAATTAATGAATTGTCTCAAAAGGAACTTGTCAGAGACCTCCCAAATCATAGCTTTGCAAAGGAATATCTTTGCTCAGCGTGTGAAAAGGAAAGCTGACAAAAGCATCTTTCAGGTCTAAACAAGTCTCTTCAGTAACCGCACCTCTTCAGCTACTCCATATGGATCTCTTTAGACCTGCCAATGTCCAATCTCTATTTGGAAAGAAATACACGCTTGTGATTGTTGATGAATATTCCAGATACACATGGGTATTCTTTCTTCGATCCAAAAGTGACACCCCTGATGTGATAATCTCTTTTATCAAAAGGATGGAAGTTCTGAACAATCTGACTGTTCGTTCCATGAGAAGTGGTTATGGTACTAAATTCAAAAAGACTGATAAATTTCGTTGAAGAAAAAGGTATCTCTCACAACTTCTCTTCAGTAAGAACTCCTCAGCAAAACGGTGTTGCTGAAAGAAGAAACCGAACTATCATTGAAGCAGCTCGCTCAATGCTCGACGAATCACGTCTTCCAACTCAATTCTGGTCCGAAGCGGTCAATACAGCATGCTTTACTCAGAATAGATCCCTGATTGTGAAACGATTCAAGAAAACCCCTTATGAATTATTTCATGGAAGAAGACCAACTCTGAAGTATATTCACATCTTTGGATGCAAACGCTACATTCTGAATGATAGAGATCATTTGGGAAAGTTCGATCCAAAAGCTGATGAAGGAATATTTCTTGGATACTCCTCTGTATCTAAGTCTTTCAGAATCTTCAACAAGAGAAGACAACACGTTGAAGAATCCATGCACGTCAATTTTGATGAATCCCGTACTACCCTTACTTCTCCTATCCCTGAAGAAGATGAAGAATTAAATGCATGGATGATGTCTCACTATGGGGAACCTGAAACTTATATCAACAATCAAGCTCATGCTGAATCAAGTGATGATGGAATTCCTGAAATACCTACTAGCAATGATCCATCTTCAGGGATCAATGTTACTCCTCTCAATCAGATTCCTCCTTCTAATGCCTCTCTTGGAAATTCCTCAGTGAATCATCAAGCTTCATCTTCTGCAAATCAATCCCCTGAGTCTCCTCAATTGATTTTAAACGATGAAGTACCTGTTGTTGAAACAACAAGTATTGTCCCTGAAGTAGAAGAACAATTTGCTGAATCTACGGTTGATCTCTCTCCTCAACCACCAGCTCAGCGATGGACTGCAAATCATCAAATAAATCAGATTATTGGTGATCCTAATGCAGGTATCAAAACACGTAGAGGTACATGTAATATATGTCTCTATGTTAACTTCATCTCTCTCTCTGAACCTAAAAAGATAGATCAAGCTATCTTTGATCCTAGTTGGATTTCAGCAATGCAAGAAGAACTAATTGAGTTTCATAGAAACAAAGTTTGGAATCTTGTTCCTAGACCCTTTGGTAAAACAGTGATTGGAACCAAATGGGTGTTTAGAAATAAGCTAGATGAAAACGGGACTGTTATTCGCAATAAGGCTAGACTTGTCGCTCAAGGATACAGACAGGAAGAAGGAATTGAGTACGATGAAATCTTTGCATCTGTAGCTCGTTTAGAAGCTATAAGACTTTTCTTAGCTTATGTTGCCCATAAAGACTTCAAAGTTTTTCAAATGGATGTTAAAAGTGTTTTTTTAAATGGAAAACTCAGCGAGGAAGTTTATGTTGAACAACCCCCTGGTTTTTCAGACCCTAACCACCCTGGTTATGTTTTCAAACATGAAAAAGCTCTTTACGGGTTGAAACAAGCTCCTAGAGCTTGGTATGATACTCTTTCTAAATTTCTTCTTAAAGAAAATTTTATTCGTGGAAATTGACCAAACTCTTTTTTTTAAGAAAATATAAAGGTCATACTATACTCGCTCAAATATATGTCGATGACATTATCTTTGGTTCCACAAGACCCGAATTATGTACTCGTTTCGCTAAAAGAATGCAAAAACAATATAAAATGAGTATGATGGGTGAACTAACGTATTTTCTAGGTTTGCAGATAAAACAATCTGACAAAGGAATCTTTATTTGTCAAAGCAAATACGTTAAAGATATGCTAAACAAGTTTGATATGAATCAATGCTCAGCGATGAAGACTCCTATCTCCTCTGACTCTAAACAAGGACCCTAATGGGAAACCTGTAAATGTCACTGCCTATCGAGGGAGGATTGGGTCTCTGCTATATCTTATAGCGAGTAGACCTGATATCATGTAATTCTACATGTCTCTGTGCTCGGTATCAAGCTGAACCGAAGGAATTCCATCTCATCGATGTAAAGCGAATCTTCAGATACCTGAAAGGAACTCCTAATCTGGGTCTTTGGTATCCCAAAGCCTCAGGATTCGATCTAATTGGTTATTCTGATAGTGATTTTGCAGGTTGCAAGAAAAATAGAAAGAGCACCACTGGTGGGTGTCAGTTACTAGGTCGTAAATTGATTAGTTGGACAAGTAAAAAGCAAAATTCTGTGTCCACCTCCACCGCTGAAGCTGAATACGTAGCCACTGGAAGTTGTTGTGCTCAAATCCTTTGGATGAGAAATAAACTCAGAGACTACGATCTCATGCTCTCCAAGATCCCTATTTATTGTGATAGCACTAGTGCTAGTGCAATTCCAAACAATCCTGTACTTCACTCTAAAACCAAGCACATTGAGATAAGATATCACTTTATCAGAGATCATGTGATGAATGGTGAAATTGAGCTTCACTGTGTACCCACTGAATATCAGCTCGCTGATCTGTTCACCACTCTTGATGAAACTAGATTCAATCTACTCATCAGCGAACTTGGTATGTTGAACGCTGAATAATTATTACTCAACTAACAACAAATCGTGATACAAACAAAGTCTTCTATTACCATTCACTGAACTCTGATTCAACAATATCTGTTCTTTCTCACTCAGGTATTATCTTCTAAACCTTTTCCCTCCCTGATTTTTCCTTGATCAGGGAATGAATCTGAAAAGATAAAACTCATCACTGACAATCCTTTATTGTCTTTGATGAAGATTTTAAAAGATAATGATTAATCTTTCCAAATGGATAATTATCATTATATTTTTTAAAACAAGAAAAAGACACGTCAGACCTTTTCTGACACAAGACGGACCACAACGTTTCCTTTCCAACTCCTTTCTAGGGACGTGCGCCAGGCCATCATTCCTTTTTCAAAAAGCTAAAACCGTCGTTTAGCCATCCTTTTCTCTCTCCTCATGCTATTTAGGCAAATCTTTGCCTCATTTCTTTCTTTACGCTTCCATAATTTTCAAAAGGCAAGGATTCACTCTTGATTCTCAAAGCTTTCTCAAGAACACCAAGAACACGCAATTGTGCGTTTTTCTTCTCGAACTTCAGTAAGGTTTTATCTAACCTTACACATTAATCTGGAAGCATCTTGTTTCACTTCTCTTTACTTTTCTTATAACCAAAACAAAAAAAAAATTCTAGGGTAAATAAAATAAAAATCTGGATTAAATATCAAAACCCATCAAAACCCTGTTCTAAGTTTTTCTATAAGAGCAGAAGATATTGTTTTTAATCCATCTTTTATATTCTATACCTAAAAAAATTTATATACCAAACTTATTTAATACATTTGTTATTTTAATTGTTTTTCTACCACAAGTATTTTGATCTCGTTCATCAAAACACTTGTTTCCTTTCTCCTTACATTTGGTATTCTTTATACCAAACTCTGGTTTATACATTTTGTATTAAACCATGATTTTTCTATTTGGTGTTCCCATGTATGCTACAGAAATGGCCTTTTCAAGCAAGGTTGCTGAAACTACCCACGTCGCTGACACTTTGGTTGCTGCTGCGGTTTGCCACTTTCCATTGGAACAAGCAACATTCAAGCCCTGCAACTATCTTGCCTTGGTGGACATCCCTGCAGAGCGTCCACAATTTGCTGAGGGTGCAACATTCATCAAGGCTTTCCCGCTGATGTATGCTTTTGTTCACAACCCTGTTGGCATCTCCTCTCACCTACAAGCCCTGTGGTACACGGCTCACTCTACCACCTGCACCACTGATAAGGGCAATGAACTCCCTGCAATTGGTTTTTCCATCCCCACTCTTGGCCACTTCGCCTTCACTGTTGGATTCTTGAGGCAAGCTCTTCGCTTCCCTGCTCGTGGCAAGAATGAAAACTGGGCCCCTGAACCCTCAAAGCAGCAGATCGACTCTTTCTTGGACTCCATTGGCTATGCATGGGAAGAGACCTCTCTGAAGATTGTCGGCTCAAAGCTAGAGAAGAAATGCTTGCCTGCTCGCTGGCAATATATCTTCACTCAGGTTATTCAGTGCCTGGGATCCAAGACTGGCTCGCATGATCAAGCCAGCAAGCACTTTCAAGACATGGGCTTCGCTCTCTGCACAGGCTACAAGATGAACTTTGCTGACTATATCTTCAGTGATATGTACAACAGGGTGAAAGCTGCAAACAGGCACTCCGTCATCCCCTACCCAAGATTCTTCGCAACCATCTTGGAGCATGCCTTCGGGGATGAGTATCCTAAGGCGGCCAACCACTCTTTCTCAATGTTGGGAAAGAAATCCCTGGACATTGAGGAACGTCCAGGTGATGCTCCCTTTACCCTGTACATGCTGAAGATAATTGGAGCCCCTGTCTGAGTGTCTAGCTCACTGACAAACCCATCAATGAGTATCCTTAACACTTCTGCCCCCAAGAGAAAACGACCAACCGATGGTAATAAAAAGACCATCACAACCAAACCTAAGAAGCCAAGGATGGTGGTCTCTTAAAAGACTACCCTCTCAGATTCTGGTGTGCTACCAACACCATCAGCTGCCCCAGCTACTTCAACGGTTCTCTCTTCCATTGTTGCTTCTTCAGCGCTACCACCACCTTCAGCGACTACGGTCACTGAAAGTGTATTAGTCAGCTCCGCTGAAGATGTATCTGGTAATACTTTCACAGCCTTCTACTCTTCTTCTATCCCCTCTTCTTTGGTCCTCACATCAACAAATGATTCAGAGATAGTTGTCCCTATCTCTGATGATGCTGAATTGCACGCAGTCCAAACCTCAGTGTTGTTTAGACACTCTGGATTTTGGAAGGCCAATATCACAGGACCTCAGCATGTCTCTCACAGGCATTCTAAGACGCTGGCTAGTGATCCTCAAGACACTACCTCTGCACAAGTGGTCCCTGAGAGTAATCCTCATGATGCTCTCAAGGTTTATAATATGCCTTCTCATCCGTCATTTAACCCAGAGCTCTTTTTGGCTGCTCTGTCTCTGTTGTCACCAGGTGTCGCTCCTCTGTTCACTACAACGACAACAATAACTGCCACCACCACTGCTGCTACTACTTCTCTCAGCAAGGATAAAGGAAAGTCTCCTCAGCAACCACGGACATCTGTCAAGCTCGTGGACGTCAAAACAGAGAAGACTGTTCCAAAAATCCCTTCCTGCCTTGCTGAGCTTCCTCCCATTGTTCTTCCTTGTCCTACATTCTCTGCCATTGGCTTTAAAGTCAGGGAATGTGCTCTCACCAGGGCTAAGGTAGACCATCTACAGAAGTCTGCTGAATTCGTCTTCCGCACCGTGGTTGGGACTCCAGGGATCAAGACCTCTGTCAGCAATATCCTCACCGACATCGAGTCCCTAAAGGAAGACAATCGGACACATGGTCAGTCCATTACCCGTCTGGAGAAGAAGGTGGATGACCAAAATCTGGTGCTTGAGTCTATTCAAAAGACTCAATCCGACATGATGCAGATGCTAACAAAGCTCCCTGAGACTGGCTCCTCTTTCTCCACTGATGATCGGACATCACTGAATTCGGTCCTTCAGCTCCAGGGTCGCCATGAAACCAAGCTAAAGGACATTCAAGCGAATGTACGAATGCATTGTCTCCCCGCTGACAACATCGAGGGGGAGAGATGTGCCAAAGAGTTCGCTGACGACATAATTGCGAAGCATAATGCCACTTTTCCTGCTGATAAAATTTCTCCGTACATCAAGCATTCAGAGCCTTCCCTCACTGAAAGAATAGTGGAGGAAGAAGAAGAAGAAGATGAAGATGATGATGATGATGAAGATGAAGAAGATGACATCCCTCACTATGGGGGAGTTAATGATGATGACGATGACGATGATATTGGAAGTGCTTTGGAGCACTTCAAAATGTCAAGACCAGACAACTCCATGTCTGAAGTCTCTCATCAGGAGCCTTTGGGGGACGGACAACCTCCCTCTCAGGGACAGTCCGGTCCCTCAGGCCAAGGAAAGGACGTGGCAGATCTTGATGCCACTATCCCTACATCTGAGGGGGAGACCACTGTCGAGGTATCTCTTCCTCTCATTCCTCTCTCTGCTCCAATCTCTGAACCACCTACATATCCTTCTTTTTCACCACCAAATTTTGGCTCTGACAAATCTCTTTCTCCCTCTCCTTCTCTCAGTGAACCCAGTCTCCCAAAGGACTCTACTTTTGTGAAGGAACCTTCTTCTTAAGAGAAGTTTATGTACATTTTTGAAACTGAATCTGAAGAAGAAGAAGACCTCATTCCTAGAAGGCGTCGCGATCAGAGACCTATCATAAGCGAACCTGAAGAGGAAGAAAGGCGAATAAGCTTCTTGAGGGAACTCGAAGCAAACAGAATAAAAGTGCCACATGCTAAACCACTGAACGTGGTACCAATAAGCATGGTGGATGACTTTTATTTTCTGTCAAAGGAAGAGAGAGCTCAGGCACTTGAAGCTCAAAGGATCAGGGACGAAAAGATCAAGCAGACAGAGAGTGATCTTGCTCTTGCAAGAAATTTTTTTAGGGAAGATGCTGCAAAAGACAAAGCGACCAAGAAGCAACTAGATAAAAGTGAAAGGGTCGCTGAAGCTTAGAGAGAAGTTGCACAAGAAAACCTGAACATAGATCCAATTCTTGCTCAAGAGAAAATCCTAAGTGCACTATCCACTGAAGCCACACGTCAGAGAGAAGAAGAGCTTCGCTGGTGCACTGAAAGATTCAAGTTTCGAAGATCTGACTCTAAGATCTTTCATGCAACTATCGAAGGACGACCTTCCAAAAGAAGAGGTCTGAAGGTATATGTACGAATGACTAGAACCACCAGAACGGAGAAAGAAGAAGCCAAGTTCTTAAAGATCTATTGATACACTGAATGGATAGAAATCAGAGATACCATTCAGGGTTCCAAATCCAAATTCAAGGACGTAGTGGAAGAAATGTTGGATCAGCTGCTGCAAAGGATGTCAAATACGTGCAAATTCCTCCTCTCCCTGAGCCAATCAAGAAAAGAAGATCAACTGCCGAAGGAGGTTCAAGTTCTAAAAAAGAATATGAAACCAAATTCGATCTTGAAAGCATTTTCTGTCACATGCAGATCCCTGATATTTCAATGCTGAACACCTCTCTCCCTGAAGATCGTGTCTATGAAGAAAATGATGTCATCTCTTTCCCTGAACCAGGCATGATCTTCATGGACAATGAAAGACCTCTTGGATTCTTCAGAAACCAAGAAGTATGCAAAGCTCCATCTTCTTTCATCAAGATCATGTATTGTCACTGCTGGTCGAATGATCCGCTGATGATCAAACAGAAGATGATCCATGAAAAGGAGTTACAAAGAAGACATGAAAGTCTAGACTGACTAGTCATTAGCTTTCCTTTCCTTTGTAATAGTTCTTCAGTGTATAAGTACTTTACCTTATTGTTGTAATTTCATTTTATGTAAATTCTTCAGATTGATTATTAATGAAATTCAATGAAGTACTTTACCCCATCTATGTACTGAAAAGATCCATGAAACCAGTAAATGGGAACGATGAACATAAGAGTTCTAATTTCTTTAACAACTTTTACTCACTGATTTTTCACTCTGAAAAATTAATCAGTGAATGTACTTTATGCTTATTTACTTGTAAAAATTGTGCTTTCATATCCTTATAAATGAAACTCAATTCAGATAGTAGGCTAGCTGAAAAAGACATTACAGATTAATACTTTGAAATTTTATTTTAAATATTTCTTAAGTCCTTACTAGTCTCTTAAAGCAATTATCCTATGTTGCTTAATCATAATCAAATAGGGGGAGATTGTTGATCATAACTCCTCTCAGTGATTTGAATATGATTCCTTTTTACACTTAGTGAAATTCCTTGTTTAAGTCTAAGTTCAAATTCAGCGATAAGCATACGCTGACTGCCATCAGCGATCGCTGAAGATCAAAGAACCTTAAGCTTATCTCTGAAGATCAGCGATGACACTAAATGACCATTCAGCAAAAGTCGAAGAGCAAGCTGAAGAAAGAGATAATCAGCTACGTGACCTGAAGCGGTTCAGCGATAGCAAAGATCATCTATCCAAAGTGTGAAGTCTTGTGAAGCCTCAGCGATACTGAAAGTTCATCCTTGAAGATTCAGTCTCAGCGATCAAGTGAAGCTTCTCATACAAGATTAACGTTGACCTTATCCTCGATGCACAAAAGACAAACCCTATATTGTGTCAGAGAAGGACGTACAAATTGTCTCTTATGTCCCCATCACATCTGATATGGTACTGTTCAAATACAGCCAAAAACATGGTTGTGTTCTGAGCAAATGACAAGTCTCCTATGGATGCTTGCCACATGGCATATACCTTTTGTCTTGCATTAAATGCAAACGGGTATAAATAAGATGAAGATATCTTTTTCATCTGTGTGCATGCTACTTTCTTTCTTCAACCTTCTGTATTCTATCTTACTTCTTTCTTGTGCATCAATCTTATTGATTTCTTACTTACAATAGAATAGGTTAAAACTTGTTCTAATTTCGCTTGTAACTGTAAATTGGTTTATGCAATATACACTCATTTAAAAACTAAAAATTTGTGTGTTTGTATTCAACCCCCCTTCTACAAGCTGTTTCTATATCCGAGAACTCTTGTAGACTCCTTAGGGACCAACAAGCCTTTCATGCAGTCAATTATTCGGAAGAAGGCAACTTTGTTCTGATCATCAGTCCTTTGATTCATTTTATTTTTCATATACCTTTCCAGAGGTATGAGATCAGAAGGATATATAGATAACAGATCATTATCACAGAAATAGTACGTGTTGTTGTCTTCTCTGATCACTTCGTAGACTGTGTATATAATCTTTGTGTTTTCGAATTTGACATGCTTGATCCGAGACATATTCTTAATTGGTACTATTGAGTAAGTATCTTTCCTTACTTGCCTATGGCTCATGAATCTGTTTTTGACTTCATCGCTTACATGATAGTCATTTGCAAAGTTAGGAAGCATTAAGAATACTTTATGATCTGTGGTTGCGTACATTCGATTGTTCTTAATTTCGAAAGTTGGAAGTTCAAACCTCCACAACTTATCTTTCTTTTCTTGGATCTCAGCCATTCTTTTGTTTGACGCTTCTCTCTTGGCCTTTTCAATTTCAGCCTTAGCTTTATCAGCTTCAGCCTCAGCTTTATCAGTTTCAGCCTTAGCTTTATCAGCTTCGGCCTTAGCTTTATCAGCTTCAGTTTTGGCTTTATCTTCATCAGCAGTGGGTTTTTCAGAGACAGAGTCAGAGGGATTTGGATTTTGAGTAGCTGTGAATTCTCTGGTTCTGGCACAATAGATGATTGATTGATCTTTCTGAGTTTGTGGCTTTCTTGTGTTTCCCAGAATTTCAAGAATGAACTTAGCCATATCTGGATCTATGGGAACTGGGCCAGAGTTTACGACTAGTGGAGTTGGTGAAAGAGTGGTTTGTTTGGATGGTGGTGGTTCAGAAGGTGTATCAGCAGGGGCTTTACCTTTATCCTGAGACTTAGTCGTTTCAGCACCATTAACTTTTGCCTTTTTGGATGTATTCTCCCCCTTCTGAGAATCAGGATCCTGATCCTCAGACTTGTTCCGCTTCAACTCTGCCTTTTTGCATGCTCTGGCCTCTTTGGCTTTCTTCTTTTCTTCATATTCTGCAGACAGAGAGCTGACCAGAGATGATAATTTTGAAACAGAGGTTTCTAAGGTAGATACCTTCTGATCCAAATTCGTGGAACTGGAATTGGTCTTAGAAACATATTTGGCAATCAGTGCATTAAACCTGTCCATCATATCTTTCTGGAAGATAGCCATATCTGATTTACGAACCAAGGACAATGTAGAGACAGAGGCTTCTGATGGGATCACAACATCAATGAGTTTCTTGATGTCAGCAACGAAAGATCCATATTCATTTGCAGAGATTGTGACCTCTGGAGTTGGAATGTCATTAGGAATGTGAAAGATTGCCTCTGCATTTGCCTTGATTCTTGCGTCTAGTTTATTGAAGTAGTCCGAGGCAGAGTTCCGCTGAGACTCGGCATTATCAGAAATTAACTTCTGGATGGCTTCCAGAGCCTGAGTCTGAGCTAGTTGAGTATTCTTAATATCATTGAGCGTTGTTTGGTGGGACTCAAGGGAGAGTTTTAGATCCTCCACAGATCTCTGAATTTTATCACCATATGCTTGGAACAATGCATTGGTGACGAATCCAGAAGAGGTAACCGGTGCATCCCCAACACATGGGGCCCCTTGTCTCTCGCGTTAAGAGAGACCCTCGTTCACGCCTGTTTTGACATTGAGCGTGGAGGGATTTCTAACCTGTCTTCGAGGGCTATCATTGATAAACACCTATTCAGTTGTTCTGATTGGATCAACTTTTTCCCTATCATCAGAGGATGTGGAGCTGAACACAATGTGCTTACCTTTTGGGAGTAGAAAAACTCCGGTAAGTGGTGCATCCTGATGCTGTAACCCCTCTGAGGGGAATTCTTCAGCTTCTACACTATCAGAGGGTATGGACGTACCCTCTGCATTCCCTAAGACTTTATTGGTCACGGAGACATCAACGAAATGTGTAGGTTGTGGCGAGTTCTGGGGCGATAGAACTCATATATTTTCATCACCGCCCTTTTGAGAGGGTGATGAAGATGATGTGGTTTCCCCGACTGTGCTTGATTAAGAGGATTGAAAAATATCCTCTGATCGGTTGATTTCAGGGTGGTTTGGACTGGGTTGTTCTGTTTCAATGAGAGTAGATGTGTTGGCATCTACCTCAGCAGTTGTGGTTACCCTTGTTGGACTTGGAGAGATTCGCACAAATGTGTCTCTATGGACATCTTCTGTAGCTTCTTGCATTAATCTATCAGGATGGGCAGAATCACTCGGTGGTTCACTCTCATTATTTTCAGCCTCATTCTCACTTAACTCCTCACATTGTATATTAGGCTCTAAATGCTCTGGGGTAGGTATTCTCGGTTCTGAGTATACCAAAGAGCATCTATAAGAGATAAGATTAGGAGAGGTTTGAGGAATAAGGTTTAGCATATACCTGGATAGTTCTCTCAGAGAAGAATAGCCTCTTCTGCTAATGATGGGCTGTGAGATTCCATTGTAGCTATCTTGCAGAATGGCTGAAGGAAGGGTGCTTTCAGAGCACTTATGGCTGGGTAAGTGAAGAGAGAGAGCAATCTTGGAAACATCATTGCTGGAAGAGGTTTGCCCTGGTTCTGATGTGAAACTTTGGTGTGAACAACAACCTTCATTTCTTGAAAAATCAAACTTGCATAATCCAAAGGCCTGTTGAAGTACATTCCATACATCATGGTAAGAGTGTTCTTGCTGGCTTGGTCTAGAGAGCCGATTTTGCAAGTGAGACTCTTGTTGAGAATGGAGATTAGCACATTCCACATAGGAGGTAGCTGCTTCCTTTTGAATTCAGACACCTTGGTGAGTGTTTCATTTTATCCCCAGAACTTTATGAAAGCCATCAAAGCTTCAGGTGTAGGATTCTGTTCAAGATCTGGATTTGGTACTCTCTGGCCCTTGACTTCAATAACAGGTAGGGGCAAATGGAAGTACTTGGCAATTTTCTTCTTTGTGATAGGAATTTCAACGACGTTCTCAGGTTCAGTGGGATGGCTGAAATTTCCTAAAAGGGTTTCTTCGTCCGCGACAAACTTTGATTGCCACTTGAACATAAATTTCGGGCACGTTGGGGTTGGTTAGGGTTAAGGTTCGATTCAGTGAATGATATTGCAAGAACTCGATCATTACCTTATAATCTTCTTGATGCGTATTCGGATCGAGGAGAACTTTCACATTGTTGGCTTTGAGTGGTAGCTTTACGATTGGAGCACTTTCTACCGTTGAATCGATTAGTCGCCCTTCTTCTTCTTGCACATTGACATTTACAGTTGGGTTTGCCATCGGTGATTTGGGGGTTTTGAGAGCTTGAGAGTGCAGGGTAGTAAATCGAAATGGTGGCCGGAGGAGGAAGACGATGAGTAGTAGAGTGATGAGTTTCTATTTTCGAGTTTATATAATGAGAGAGAAATAGAACTCTAGTGATTTTGGGGATCGAGGGGTTTTTGATTTGGGGAAAAGCAAACGGTTTATAGTTACTGACGTAAGCAAGCAGGCGTGCACTCATGCAGTCGAACGATTAATGACACGTGGAGGAATCCTTTGCGTGTATTAATTGATGACAGACGCGTGTATGAGTGTGATGAGGCACTGAAAGGTTTTTGGACGACTTACAATGATAACCGGTTTGTGGATTAAAAGAATAATTTTTGAAATTAATGATTCTTTTCTTTTTGAAATTAAAATCAGTTATTTGGAGAAATAAATCAGTTTTGTACCAAATGAAAGTTTTAAATTCTATAAATAGCATTTCTCTAGAAATTTGATGAAATAAGAAAATTCTAATTAACCTTGGAGGCAAGAGTTAAATTTAGAAGTAACTTATTTAAAAATAAATTCAAGAGAAAGATATAATCATAGAATAGTTTTTTGGTTATATAAAATATTTTGAGACCAAGAGTTTTGTCATGAGAACGTCTTTTCAGAAGAGTTTTAGTTGAATTTGAAATTTCTTATTAACCTTAATGGCAAGAGTTATTCAGAAGTAACCAATTCGCAATTTTTTTTAAGTAAAGAGCGGTTCAAAAAATTTGTTAGACTTGTTTTGAAGAGATTCCCTTAAGATATAGCACTAGTCTGTGCTCCCCCTCAAAAACTACACTATGTGCTTCCTCTTGAAGTTTGAGTTTGTTGCTTCCCCATGCTTTTTCGAATCATGCTTTCCTTTCTGTCTATACTTGGATCAGAAAGTGAAAGGAATTGTTCATTTAAGAACATAGGTGTCCAGAGGCTTCTGAGCGCTTCTGAGATAATCATCAGAAGTGACCAGAGGCTTCTGGGCGGTTCTGATTTATTGTTTAAAACAAAATGACAAAAGAAAATTGAGATATACAGAACATGTGAATTGACTTAATCCTATGAAGGCCATAGAAATTAAGGTAATTACATGTTTAGCATACCCAACTTGCTGATCAGAAAATTGAATCGCTTTTCATCCAAAGCTTTTGTAAAATATCAGCAAGTTGATAATCAGTGGAGACAAAGTACATTTCAATTGTCCTCTTCTCCACATGATCCTTAATGAAATGATAACTTACATCAATGTGCCTGGTATTTGAGTAATGAACTGGATTTTCAGTAATGGCAATAACACTTTCTGAGTCACATAGGATGGGTATCTTGTCGTACACCAGACCATAGACTCTTAGTTGAGTTTTCATCCAGATGACTTGTGAGCAACAACTAGCAGCAGCAACATATTCGGCTTCTACTGTAGACGTTGAGACACAGTTTTGTTTCTTGCATGTCCAACTTATTAGTCTGTTGCCCAGAAATTGACAGCTACCAGAGGTACTTTTTTTGTCTAACTTACATCCTGCATGATCAGAGTCAGTATATCCAATTAAATCAAACCGAGAATTTTTTGGATACCAGAGACCCAGTGATGGAGTTCCTTTTAGGTATCTAAAAATTCTTTTTACAGCAGCCAAATGAGATTCTTTTGGATTTTCTTGAAATCTCGCACAGAGACAAGTGGCAAATATGATATCCGGCCTACTTGCAGTTAAGTATAAAAGTGATCCGGTCATACCTCTATAGCTTGTAACATCAACTGATTTCCCTAAGGGATCAGGATCAAGTTTCGTGCTAGGAGAGATAGGAGTTTTCATAGGGTTGGAATTTTGAAGTTTGAATTTTTTTAACATGTTAGAAACATACTTGGAAGTAGTTTGCTTGACTTGGAATCCTAGGAAGAACGTTAATTCTCCCAACATGCTCATATCAAATTCTTCTTCCATCAGTTTTAAAAACAGATCAACTTCTGACTGATGAATAGAGCCAAATATGATGTCGTCCACATATATTTGAACTATGGTTAACATAGCTTTGCCTGTTTTGATGAATAACATGGTATCAATCTTACCTTTCTAATAAGAATGACTGATCAGATATGTGGAAAATCGTTCGTACCAAGCTCTTGGTGCTTGCTTTAACCCGTATAGAGCTTTATCCAGAAGGTAGACATATTCTGGGTGTCTAGCATCTTCAAATCCAGGAGGTTGTTCAACATACACTTCTTCTTTGAGATTTCCATTCAGAAATGCACACTTAACATCCATTTGATATACATTAAAGTTTTTGTATGCTGAGAAAGCTAGAAAAAGTCTTATAGCTTCAAGTCTTGCAACAGGGGAAAATGTCTGATCATAGTCTATCCCTTCTTCTTGACAATACCCCTTAGCGACCAATCTTGCCTTGTTTCTGATCACAATACCATCTTCGTCCTTCTTGTTCTTGAATACCCACTTAGTACCTATAGCAATTTTGTCTTTAGGCAGAGGTACTAAGTTCCATACTTTGTTTCTGTCAAATGGAAGTAGTTCTTCTTGCATATCTTCCACCCAGCTTGGTTCTTGTACAGCTTCATGAACCTTCTTTGGCTCGATCATGCTCAGAAAATTTACAAAGAAGGCTTCATTGGCAATTGCAGATCTAGTTTTAACTCCTTTAGATGGACTCCCAATAATTAGATCTAGAGTGTGAGGCTTTCTCCATATTTTCATCCTTGTTTGAGGTATCTGTTGATCTGATATTGGAATAGGTTCTGGATCTGGAGACGCACCTAAAATCTCCCCCTCAAATGAAGGCTTAGAGGGTATCTCTAGACATTCATTTGATGATACTGGAGGTGCATAGATTACCGTTGGACTCTCATTTGATGATACAGGACTAGAGAGAGGATTCCAGAAGCTCGAAGTACGTTAGGAATATTCAAGGGTGGGTTATTGGGTATTTTCTCTGAAGGTATTTCTTCGCCCAAAAAATCATCAAATAGAGCATCAATCTCGGATTCTCAGGAACCTGAAAGTTTGATCATCAAAATCGATGTTTATGCTTTCCACGACAGTCTTAGTTTGTAAATTAAAAACTCTAAAAGCTCTTGAATTTAACGAGTATCCTAAGAATTTGGTTTCATTAGATTTCTTGTCAAACTTGCCAGGTTTTTTTTCTATCATTCAGAATAAAACACCTGCAGCCAAAAATATGGAAAAATTTGACAGAGGGTTTTCTCTTATTTATTAGCTCATAAGAGGTTTTGAGGTGCCTCTTGATTATGATAGATCGATTATGAGTGAAACATGTTGTGGCTACCGCTTCTGCCCAAAAATGGATAGGAAGTCCAGAAGCTGCAAGCATTGTTCTGGCTGCTTCGACTAATGTTCTGTTGCGTCTTTCTACTACATCGTGTTGCTGAGGAGTGCGTACAACAGAGAAGTTTTGGGTAATTCCATTTGCAACAAAGTATTCTTCAAGCTTGGCATTCTTGAATTCAGTACCATTATCACTTCGTAGATGTTGTATTTTCTGATGTAGAAGAACTTGTATTCTTGTCAGCATATTCTTTAATACGATTGGCACTTCTGATTTTTGACGCACAAAAGCAAGCACTGTATACCTGGAAAATTCATCTAGTGCACGAATGGTCACTTTTGGTTTTGTGAGATGCTCTTTTTATTTTGCCCATGCAGGGCAGAGGTGATCCTTCTGGAAGTGTACCTCTAGGAGACCCGTCACCAAATTATGTTTTACCAGCATCTCAAGATTGTCAAAGTTTAAGTGAGGCATTTTATGATGCCATAACGAAGCAACCTCACTCTTTTTGGAGATTAGACAAAGAGTTTCCTAACCATCCTTAGACGTAAAGTTCATCATGTATAGATTACCTTTTCTGTCTGCTCTCCATAGTTCTTCACCTGCCTTAGAGAATAAGTAACAATGTTTTTCATCAAATACAACTAGTATCTTAGAATCACATAGTTGACTTACACTTAACAGGTTAAGTTTCAAACCAGAAACATGAGCTACTTTGGATAAGGTAATATTACCTTCTTGTAGAGTACCGTAGCCTTTTATTTGACCCTTACCATTATCACCAAACGTTACTGCTCCTCCGTTTTTATCTTTGAATTTGAAGAGTAAGTTTCTCGTTCCAGTCATGTGCCTCGAGCATCCAGAGTCAAGATATCAGATGTGCACACGCTGTTTCTGCAATCAGAATAAGAGGGATTTACGTACCCATTTCATAATGGGTCCTTTAATGTTAGGTTTGGATGGTTTATCCCATTTAATATAATCTTGATTAGAATTTGCAGAGGTTATCGGTTTTCCCTTTTTATTTTCATTGTTCCTTTTGGTTTGATTCCTGAAGTTGGAATTCTTTTGATGTTTAAAGAAATAATCAGAGGGCCTTGAGAAAAATTGCTTAAGTTTTAAGAACAAGGAGAAACATTCAGAGTTCTAAAACATAAAAGATTGCTTGAAATTTTCATTACTAAAATGATAATTACAATTGTTCTTATTTCTGTCTATTCTAGCATCAGTAGTAGAAGAATTATAAGTAAACTTCTCAGGAACCTTGGAGGTTTTAAGTAGAAAGCTCATTTCTTATACACTAATAAACTTCTGTGGAGGCTTCCTCTGATGAGACTTCTCAGGAACCTTGGATTTTACTGAAACAGGAGTAGAAGAATTATAAGTAAACTTCTGAGGTTTTGATTTCTGAGAATGTTGCTGAGTATTGGCTTTCTTTTTTAGACTCTCCTCCTTTTCGAGTTCAAGACAAGTTCTAGCTTTAAGACACATCCCAAGAAAGTCTGGGTGAATAGAAACCTCCTTTCTCTGTCCTTTTGGAGGAACTGAGATTATTGGTATTCCACTCGAATGTTTTTCAACATTAAGGCCAGAGGCTCTGATTTCCAGAGGTTCATTAGTGTATAAGAAATGAGCTTTCTCATTTTTTATTACCTCTGGAGCCTTTGAATATTCTTGTGGCAAAAGATTTTCAAAAGTTGAAATATATTTCTATGAATTATCAAAGAAATCATCATCATCTTGATCATCAGTTTCCCAGGGATAAGTAATAAACTCCAAATTGTCTTGGATTTCTGAAAGATTTAAGTAAAAAAAAGAACAAAAAAATCTCTGGATAGTTTTCAATAGAGTTTTGTTGAGCATCTGTATGTTAAAGTCCAGAGTTGAGAGAATTTTGTTTTCAAAAGTAAGTTTTAACTCCTCTTCTACTTGTATAGGTATAAATTCATCAGCTTATGGATTCAAAGTTATATGAGTAATAGATCCAAACTTGAAAATGTCACCTTTCTTTTGGACTATATTTAGATCAACGTGAGTTGGTTTTCTAGAAGAGTACTTGATATTTTTGTACTTGAGTTTTCTCACACGATGACTATTTTCTTATTTTGATTTTGCTCATATAAGATAGAAAACATAAGCTTTTGTTCTTTTCCTAAACAAAATACAGATTCCAGAGTAGACCGCTTTTCACACATGTAGGGATCCAAATCCTTGAAACCAAGTCCAGTTTTCCTACTTGTGTATTGATTTTATCATGCACTTTCTGGGCGTCCAAATATTTTTTAATATGTAGCTCTTTGTTTTGAAGCTCTATGTGCAAAAATTCTCTTTCCTTTTGAAAATAATTTTTAAGTGCTACAGAATTCAGTCTGTCACTTTCTTTAGCCTTGATCTCTTTATCTTTGCCTTCCAAAAGTTTAGTGAAGTTCTGTTTCTCTTCCTTGAGTTTGGCTTCGGTATTTTTCAAAAGTTTGGAAATCTTTTCATTTTCAACAGATATTTCCATCTTTTCCTCAGTTAAAATATCCATTTCTCTTTTATAAATATCTCTTTCTCTTTGAATTGTAGAAAGAGTTTGTTCAAGATTTTTCCTCAATTTCTTTTCTATAATAAGCTGCTACTTAAGATTTTCAAAATCATTGGTTAAAATCATGATGTTGTTTTCAAGGTCAGAGGATTCAGATAGAGTACAAACCGGAGTTTCAGAAGGCTGATCTTTTCATTCATCTGTCTTAGCCATTCCACAAAACATGGCTTCATCTCCCCTTGACTCATCATCCAGCCAGTTCTCCTTTTCAGCATAGTGAGCTCTTTCGACAACATTGTACTTGTATTTGTTCTTTTAGTATGGCTTGTCTTTCTCAAGAGAACCTCTGCAGTCTTTGAAATAGTGACCTGGCTTTCCGCATCTGTAACACACATCCTTTTTCTTCTTCAGCTCTTCCTCTTTCTTCTCTGCTTATGATTTTTCGACTTTCTGGATCTCTTGCCTTGGAGCATAAGTTGGAGTGAGGCGATCAAATCTTTTGTTCCCTTGAAAAGATCTATTACCAAACTTTTTGGTAAATTGTTTGGTAATAAGCACTAACGATTCAGCAAAAGCTTTGATATCATCATCAGAATCAGAAGCACCTTCTAGACTTGCTTCTGAGATGAATGCCTTGCTCTTTCCTTTCCTCTCACTCTCTTTACTCCTTCTGCCTGACCCTCTGGATTCAGAGATTAGGGCCAGAGGTCCACCAATTGAAGTTTTCTTTTGAACAACTTTCTTTTCATGAGCCTGAAGAGTGCCAAAAACATCGTGCAGGGACCACATTTCTAAGTCTTGGTTAGCTTTAAGAGACATAGAGATATTAGACCATTCTGGATTCAATCGTTTAAGAAATAGAACATTGTCTTCCTTGGATCTTATTATATCACATTTCTTGCACAGATTTATCAGAATGTTAAATCTGTGAAATGTCTGCTCCAGAGTCTCTTCTGGAATAACTTGAAAACTATTATATTCATTCAGAGCTTGAGCTCTTCTGTTTTACTTCATCTTTGCTCCTCCTTCGAGAAGGTTTTCAAGCTGATCCCACAACTCTCTTGCAGTTTCGCATGAATCCAGAGATTGGAAAATCTCATTTGGAATAGCCATAATCAAAAGACTCTTATCCTTTTTGGCTATATCCACTTTTGGCTTTTCTTCATCAAACCAATTTCCTCTATGCTTTGGAACTGGTCGAGCAGGAATTTCATCAGTAGTAGCAGTAACAGGAATCCTTGGAATGGTGGTCATTGGTATAAATGGACCATTCAAAATAGTAGGATAGAGTTCAACATCTAATCCTTCATAGAATATGATCATTCGGATCTTCCATTGAGGATATTCATCTCGGATTAAAGTTGGAGGTTTGGTCAAGGATCCGGAGGTGTATATGACGTTCATGTTTTGATTTGCCATTTTTCAGAAAACAGAGATTAAGTAATGCTGTTGAAATTTGGATCAAATAAATTTCAAATGAGTTGAAACGATACGATATTCTTACTGAATTTCAAATTTAAACCAAAATTACCACTAATTTTGAGATAATTGTATGAAATTAACAAAATCTCGAAAAACAGGGTAGAATTGAGAACGATAGTTTAAAAATGAATTTAACTGCAGGTAGAATAGGGATTTCTCCAAACTCGAAGAGATCTAATAATCAATAGATTGATTATTAGGCTCTGATACAAATTGTTGGAACCCAGATCCCTTTCTAATAACAAATCAATAGATCGTATAACAAAATATGAGCGGAAGCAATGTCGATCTATGATTGACACTGAAAGTAATAATAAGCAGTAAGAACAAACTTGAAGAACAATTGGGAAATCGTATTAATAACCTTGAACTTGATTACAATACGTATGAATGAACAGCGTAATTTCTCTCCAAGATCGTCAACTATTACAGTGAAGAATGAATCTATTATACTATTACAAAGTAAAAGTCAACAATCTAGCCTATCAGGAATTGACACTTCAGCTATACTAGTTAACTGAATCAGTTACATATAGAGACGCACGGAAAGTGTGATCGCCATGTCATCACAAGCATGTATGATTTAACAGTTAGAGTCTACAGGTTCTTCAAGTCTCTGGGCGCCTCTGAGATGACTTAAGTCAGAAGATGCGCTTCTGACTTAACTTCTGATCTTCGATACTTGTGATATTCTGGTTCATACTTTACACGGAATGAAGCCTAACAATCGAGTTTAAGCACTATGATTTATGTGATGTTCTATATCAATTTCCATTCATGTGGGGGATTGTTAGACAATTTAAGATGGTGAATGGCAATTAAGGCAATTAAAGGTGACCTTTGACCTTTTGCCTTCCATAGCCGCCAAAGCTTCATTATGATGGTAACTAGTTCTGCAACATATTTAAGCAAGAACATGAAAGGAGGACAATACATAAAAAATATATCACACAACATAGCGACTTGAATTTGATTGGTTTGAAGGCAAAGTCCAAACGATTTTTTCCGTTTGCTTCCGTTGTATCCTAGGAAACAATCGCATCCGTAGGGGCGAAATTGTTTTAAGGAAATTGTGCTTAGCGCAAGCCTCTGAACATGTTTATCGTTCATTTCTCGCATCTGTTGTTTTCTCACGGTTTGGATCGATTGCGATCAGCTTTTGTTGTAATCACTTTCCAAATACGACTTAAGTGATGCACTAAAATTTGAGAAAGTCTTTGATAATTACATAGAGATACGACTGTTGTATGCATTTAGGTAGGGTTTATTTAGTAATCGAAGATTTACACTACAAATAGATTTGAGTAGGAATTTTTCGCCTGGTTATCTTTCTTTACTAATCTAAATCAGGCAACCTTTGAATGTTGATACGGGAATTTTGTGGGCAGTCTATAAAACTTCGCTTTTGAGAGATCAGAATTTCTATAGATATCTCATGAGTTTCTGACCATATTGTTGTTGTATTTATCTTAAGGAACTGCTTACACCCATATCTATTTTTTTATTTATAAGTCTATTTCTTCTTTTAACCTTTTCACCAACTAACACTCATTTTTAATCATAAACCGAAACTTGCTTGAGAAGTTCATGAAATTCTCTGATTCTCAGTAGTTCAATCCATATGCAAACGATCTTGGTGCTTTATTGTTGGTGATTTTAGTGTCACCGGTCCATTTTATGTGAATGGAAATAACATGATGTCTATATGGGTTTTATACTCTAATTGAAGTTAGGTGGTGCGGATTGCACGCTTGTTATAAGACGAGTATAAACCCGGTCGTGCTGTTATAGGAATTAAGGTTCAAAAAGCAGCTTATACAGAAGCTTGAAAAAGTGAGCTTGAAAAAGTCAGCTTGAAAAGTCAGCTTCAACCTTCTGATGGGTCCCTGAAATTTCTGATGGGTCCCTGAACTTCTGATGGGTCCCTGAAATTCTGATGGATCCGTGAACTTCTGATGGGTCCCTGAACTTGAGGTCCCTGAAACTTCTAAGGTATCCCTGAACCTCTGAGGTCCCTGAACTTCTGAGGTCCCTGAAACTTCTAAGATATCCCTGAACTTCTGAAGGGTCTCTGAACTTCTGAATTTATGAACGGTTACTGTGCATTAAGTGTCCAGTTATTGAGCGGTTACAAGGTTTTGTGTAACTGACCATTACTCCTAAATTTCAGCCATGATTATAATTTCATTTACGTTATTTTGAGTATAAATAAGAATTTATACTAATGAGTTTTATACGGGTTTTTAGACACGGTTTTTGAACAATACTCCTATATACTCTCCAGAAAATTGCTTACGTTTTTGTGCCTAAGAACGCAAGTGTTGTGAGTCTTATCCTAGATTGAATTTCGTGAAACCCAGGCATAGGGTCGACATATCATTTCGGAAAGTGTTTCACACGATTCTCATAATAATCCAGTGATCGATTTACCCTTGTTTGCCTACACGGTTCCAACAATCGAATTGATACTTGGGATAATCTCCAACAATCGAATGGAATGTTTGTGATGTCGATCATGGCCGAATCTATGAAAGAGATGACTTCAAAGTTTGGAAAGCTAGAGAAGTTTGAAGGTGCTGATTTCAGACGTTGGCAGAAAAAGATGCATTTTCTGTTGACGACTCCGAAAGTGGTGTACGTGCTGAATACCCCCATTCTAGAAATCATGGATAACGAGATACTGGAGCATGCCCGGAGGAGAGGTAAGTGGGAGAACGATGACTATATCTGCAGAGATCATATTCTAAACGGTATGTGTGATTCCCTCTTTGATATCTACCAAAGTGCTGAAAATGCGAAGGATTTATGGGATTCCCTTGAGTCAAAATATATCGCTGAAGATGCTTCTAGTAAGAAGTTCTTGGTGATCGATTTTAATAATTATAAAATGGTTGACTCAAGGCCCGTAATGGAACAATATCATGAGATACTTCACATTTTGGGTGAATTCACTCTAAACAAAATGAATATGGACTAGTCCATTGCTGTGTCGAGTGTGATTGACAATTTGTGTCGAGTGTGATTGACAAACTTCCTCCCTCTTGGAAGGATTTCAAGCACAATTTGAAACATAAAAAGGAGGAATTGTCGTTGGTTCAACTTGGGAGTCACTTGTGCATCGAAGAATCTCTTCGAGTGCAAGATAATGACAAACCCAAGACCAAAGTTGAAACTGGACAACCCTCTGTTAATATGATTGAAGAGAAGAAAACCAACTCCAATAATCAAGGAAAAGGCAAGAAACGAACATTTGATGGACCCAATAAATCCTTCAAGAAGAAGAAGGATTTGGTGTGTTGGAGATGCAACAAAGTGGGCCATACCAAACGTGATTGTCGGGTTAAGTTGTATAACAACGGTGCTAGAACAAGTGGAGGTGGAGTCAGGTCTAAGGACCAAGCTCAAATGAAAGGAGGTCAGTTTTTGATTAACTTTGATAATAAATCTGGAAATATTTACTATGTTTCACTTATTCCGGAGTCTTTCTATGTACAAGATGATGATTGTGCATGGTGCATGGACTCCGGGGCGACACGCCATGTTTTTAAAGATCAACGCTGGTTCGAGAAATTGACACCGGTTGAAGATGGATCTGTACTAAATATGGGGAACAAGTCGACCACACCGATTTGTGGATTTAGAGTAGTTAATTTAGAGTTTGCTTCTGGAAATCATGTTAGATTATCTGATGTTTGTTTGTTCCTAAAATTCAAAATAATTTAGTTAGCGGTGGTAGATTGAATTGTTTAGGGTATAGACAAGTTTATGATTCGGATAGATATATTCTATCTCGATATGGCAAATTTGTTGGTTTTGGATTTATTTTAATAAAGTGTTCCGTTTGAATGTTATATACAAATTTACTAATTCTGAAAATTCTGCATTTGTATTGTCATCTTCTTGGTCTAAAATTCACGACTCAATGGTTTGGCATGCTGGACTGGGTCACGTGAATTTTAGAAGAATGCATGAAATGTCAAAGGATGGTCTTATTCCAGCCTTTGATATTCATACAGAAACATGTAAAAATGTATGCTTACGAAAGTCACAAAACAACCCTTTTCTAATGTCGAAACAAAGTCGGTTGTTTTGGAACTTATACATAGTGATTTATGTCACTTTCGTTCTACTCCTTCGTTGGGTAATAAGAAGTATGTTGTCACATTTATTGATGACAATACTCGGTTTTGTTATGTGCACTTGTTACATGTCAAAGATGAAGCTTTGGAAAAATTCAAAATATACAAAACCGAGGTTGAATTACAATTGGGTAGTTCAATTTAGCGTCTCCGAACTGATCGGAGAGGGGAATATATGGACCCTCAATACTTCCAATCAGTTGGTATAGTCCATGAGACTACGGCTCCGTACAAACCTCAACAAAATGGGGTTTCCGAATGGAAAAATCGAGTTTTAAAAGAAATGGTAAACTCAATGCTCTCATACTCGGGATTGAGTGAGGGATTTTGGGGAGAGGCTATGTTAACGGTCTGTTATGTTTTGAATAGAGTTCCAAACAAACGGAACAAAACAACCCGATATGAACTTTGGTTCAAGAAAACTCCGAGTTTGAGTTATTTTCGAATTTGGGGTTGTCGGGCGTTAACTATTCGAACCCAAAATAAAGACTTTGGGTGAACGTAGAATAGATTGTATTCTGTTAGAACTCAATGATTATCTTAATTATATTTTAGATTTTTTATATTTAAAATTAGATGTTTATCTTGTATTTAATCATATTTATCTGTAGTTAGTTACACCAATTCAGAAATGAAGCTTTAATAAGTTGTACTTACGCATAATTTATTTATAATCTTGAAAATTAAGTAATTAACATTAAATAGCAGTACCTAAGGTTTAAAAGGTTGTTTTTAAAAGTTTTGGCCAAATGTTTTATAATATAATATAGATTTAAGGGTTTTTATTAAAAAAAATCAGTATTTGTTTCAAAATAATGTGAAGATACGCAATAAAGATTTTGTCGGTTATGAAATTGAATGCAAGCATGAATTCATCTCCACGGAACCTAAAGTATAAATAACTAATAAGGGAGAGGGTCGTCATCTCATTCGTTCCGACTCTTTTTCTGAAACCTACCAACAACGATTTCTTCTCTTCCGACTAAAATCTCTCCACAATATATTCTTCCTACCTCAGCGTATGAGGGTTTTCACTGGTTCTTATGGTCATTTAGGGTTGACACTCCCATTGATTGCGGTTTATCAAGATCTTAACTGAACTTTGGTCTTAGGATGATGGATTCTGCAACTCCCTTCGCTGCTCTCTCCAACTCTCATCTGCTCTTCTCTCTCGATCTCCATTTTGGTTTTACAAACTCAACCTCACTGTCTGCTTCTGTGATGTGTGAGAACTGGTGAAACATTCGAAGAAACCAATGAAGTTTCAAGAAATTTCCATTCATATGGTACGTGTTGATCTTGATTCAACCATTATCAACAAATATCGTTATCGAGTCGCGGGATGCGATTTTCAATGAGATGCGATTTTCATCTATCCAAAGGCCTAAGGATATGATTCCTAGCACTAATTAAGTGCAAAATCCAGAAAGTATGGATGGTGTTTCCACCCCAGAAACGCAGCAGGTTCGGAGAAGCAAAAGAGGTTGAATCGCCAAAAATTTCGGTGATGATTTTCAACTGTATTTGGTTGAAGGTTCGAGCGATGAACTTGGGATTAAATACTCTTATTGTTACAGTATTGAAGATGACCCAAAGATCTTCCAAGAAGCTATGGAGTCTCGAGATGTCTCTTTTTGGAAAGAAGCAATTGATGACGAAATGTCATCGATTCTTGAGAATAACACTTGGGTGTTATCTGATTTTCCTCTAGGTTCTAAACCACTTGGATAAAAATGGATCTTCAAAAAGAAGATGAAAGTTGATGGGGCAATTGATAAATTCAAAGGCCGACTAGTCATTCAAGGGTTTCGACAAAAACCCAGTATTGACTATTTCGATACGTATGCTCCGGTAGCTCGTATTTCAACTATTAGGTTGTTGGTTGCCTTGGCTGCAATTCACAACTTGGTTATCCATCAAATGGATGTTAAAACAACCTTCTTAAATGGTGATCTTCATGAAGAGGTTTACATGAAACAACCGGAAGGTTTCGTGATGCCCGGTAATGAGCATAAGGTGTGTAAACTTGTGAAATCCTTGTATGGGCTGAAACAAGCACCTAAACAATGGCATCAAAAGTTTGATGAGGTTATTTTATCATGTGGTTTTTCTTTAAACCAAAGTGATAAATGTGTTTATAGCATATTTGATGCTAAAGGTGCGGGTGTTATCATCTTTTTGTATGTGAATGACATGTTGATTTTTGGAACTAATCAAAATCAGGTAGATGAAACTAAACAGTTGTTATCATCTAATTTTTCCATGAAAGATATGGGGTAGGCTGATGTAATTCTTGGTATTAGAATTAAGCGGGTTAACAAAGGGATTGTTATGACACAGTCACACTATGTTGAGAAAATTCTCAAAAAGTTCAATTATAGTGATTGTTCTCCCGTGAGCACTCCTATGGATCCTAGTGTGAAATTAATGCCAAATACGGGCACTTCTATTTCACAACTAGAATATTCTAAAGCTATTGGTAGCTTGATGTATGCCATGACAAGTACAAGGCCGGATATAGCTTATGTCGTGAGACGGTTGAGTCAGTATACTAGTAATCCGAATACTCAACATTGGCAAGCGGTCCAAAGAGTATTTAAATATCTCAAGGTACCATGGGTTATGGTTTGAGTTATTTGGGATATCCTTCGGTGTTAGAAGGATACTCGGATGCAAGTTGGATATCTAACATGGAGGATCACTTTTCGGTGAGTGGTTGGGTATTTTTGCTTGTAGGTGGTGCGATTTCTTGGACATCAAAGAAGCAAAGTTGTATTACAAACTCAACAATAGAATCTGAGTTTGTGGCTTTAGCCGCTACCTATAAAGAGGCAGAATGGTTGAAGAATCTTGTTTATGAGATTCCATTGTGGTCGAAGCCGATTGCACCTATTTATATCCATTGTGATAGTGCAACCACTTTGGCTAAGGCTTATAGCCAAGTGTACAATGGCAATTCTAGACACTTGGGGTGTTAGACACGTATGATTAGAGAGTTAATCATGAATGGTGTAATCTCTGTTGAGTTTGTTAGATCGCAACAAAATTTGGCGGATCATCTGACCAAGGGTTTGGCAAGAGACTTAGTACACATGTCTGCCATTGGGATGGGATTAAAGTCGTTATAAATCTATAATGATGAGACACCTAATTCTCCTCTAATATGACATAGGGGCTGAATTCAATGAGGAAAGCTCACACTTATAAGATTGGATCACATGATAAATCATCCCAGGTATGTGTTCGGTACTACAGTAGGTAGGATGAAGTTTATCTTCTTAATAATTTCTTTGAGAAAGTGTATTTGTAGGTACACGAAGTAAAGGAATTACCTATGTGATCGTGAAGTGTAGCCGCATTTCAGAAGGTTGGGGACTTCGCCTTTATACGATCTTGAGAGGATTAGGACACTCGGCTTTATAATTGTGTCACATTTATTTTCTTGACGAGTAGGTGAAACTTGTATGTATTTTATCTTTAGGTATTCAAATGAGTTGATGGGTTCAAACCTTGGGACACCTTGATTCTCGAATATTTAAAATGTGTAAAATAATAAAATGGAAATTCAATCGTTTCGACATTTTCATTTATGTGCAAGTTTGGTGTTGTTTAATTTTAAGATGTTATTTCATGGGTCACAGAAAAAGTGAGCTAAAAAGTAAGCTTGAAAAAGTGATCTTGAAAAGTGAGCTTGGAAAGTCAGCTTGAAAAAGTCAGTTTGAAAAGTCAGCTTCAACCTTCTGATGGGTCCCTGAACTTCTGATGGGTCCCTAAACCTCTGACGGGTCCCTGAACTTCTGAGGGATCCCTGAACGTCTAAGGTCCCTGAAACTTCTAAGGTATCCCTGAACCTCTGAGGTCCCTGAACCTCTGAGGTCCTTGAAACTTCTGAGATATCCCTGAACTTTTGAAGGGTCTCTGAACTTCTGAACGGTTATTGTGCATTAAATGTGCAGTTATTGAGCGGTTACAAGGTTTTGTGTAACTGGCCATTATTCCTATATTTCAGCCATGATTATAATTTCGGTTACGTTATTTTGAGTATAAATAAGAATTTATACTCACGAGTTTTATACGGGTTTTTAGACACGGTTTTTGAACAATACTCCCATATACTCTCCAGAAAATTGCTTAGGTTTTTGTGCCTAAGAACGCAATTGTTGTGAGTCTTATCCTAGATTGAATTTCGTGAAACCCAGGCATAGGGTCGAAATATCAATTCGGAAAGTGTTTCACACGATTCTCATAATAATCTAGTGATCGAATTACCCTTGTTTGCCTACACGGTTCCAACAATCGAATTGATAGTTGGGATAATCTCCAACATTTACCACTTTATTACTTGCCATCGATCATAATGTCGGCATACACTTGTACCGTGGGGACTTTTTGCCCGTTGTGTGAACACAAACGATTTCTGCTACCAATATGGGTGTGTTGTCAAATCTATATAAAATAAATCTCTCGGATTGTTAGCAATAGAGACTTGTGCAAGTATAAATGTATGAACTCACTGTTATCTTTTACAAGTAGTAAAAATGGTAAAATATCGGGTATCAATTCACAGGAAAAAAGGAGTAAATCTTTTTGACAAAAGTCTAGTAAAAGAGATGATTTCAGATGACGAGTTTGAAGAAATGCTTTTGAGTTGGTTAATTATAGCTACTGATTTAAACAATTAATTAAAAATGAAACAAAAATATAGGGATCCGTTAAGATTTCAAAGAAAATAAATCAGATAGAACTTTTTGAAAAATATGTCATTTTATCTAACCATCAAAAATAAGGCGCTCTCTTGAAGTTGAGAAAGGCACACATCCAAGGACTAACGTTACTATTTCTAAAATAGAGAAAAGTCCTAATAATGGCACAATCTATCCCTTGTATAAGTTGTACAGAATGAAAACAAGTCCTTGGTTCTAATTAACTCTCTCGAGTCTACCTCCATATCTTTCAACTTGACGTGTTCGAGATGACTTGTCTCTAAGTTCATTATACTTTAGCATTTTAACGATATTAACTTGTCAACATCACTTACAAAATCACATGTAATTGATGCGACCTTGACACGCGGCCATAGGGTGCCCACACATTTTTTGGCCATTAGTATAAAATCACATGTGATTTTATACGTAATTTGCCATTCTCATATGAATCTGCTTCTCTCTCTCTCTCTATATATATATATATAAGGTAAGATTCAGGGGAAAACCTCAAAATATGAAGAATTGAAGAACCTCCTGGTAGCCCTCCATCTGGTAATTTGTAATATGCACATGTGCATATGTACTTGTGCATAACATGCACTCGTGCATAGAAAAATAAACAGTTTCAATTGGTTATATATATATATATATATATTTGTGCATATCATCTAGATGGAGGTTCACAGGGTGTTCTATAGTTTTTTTTGATGTTTTCCCTTGAACCTCCCTCTCTCTCTGTCTATATGTATGTATATATATACACATATATATACACATATATATATATACATATATATAGATATATGGAGAGAGAGAGAGAGAGGAAGAGGGAGGTTCATGAGAAAACCTCAAAGAAACAGAAAAACTGTTGGTGATTTTGGTGTCATCGGTCCATTTATGTGATTGGAAATAACATGATGTCTATATGGGTTTCATACTGTGTTCTAATTCAAGTTAGATGGTGCGGAGTGCAGGCTTGTTATAAGGCGAGTATGAACCCGGTAACGACTGAATACAACAAGGAACAAGGTTCGACTGGACCACAGTCAAGCTCGACTGGTTCCAAGCAACCTTTGTGTTTTTGGTGTTGGCAACCTTTGGAAGACTCGACCGGCCAGTCGAGTCTAAACTGGTTTCGATTCTGACATCCTCTGGAAGATTCGACTGGGCCAGTCGAGCGAGTCGAGCTTTTATTGGACTTGAAGTAAAGTGGGAAATGGTTCAAGAGATAGCTTATACAGAAGCTTTTGTATTGGGATTCAGAAGATAGCTTATGCAGAAGAAGCTTGTACAGAAGCTCGGCATAGCTTATGCAGAAGAAGCTTGTCTAGAAGCTTTGCATAGCTTATGTAGAAGAGGCTTATGCAGAAGTTCTGTATGGCTTATGCAGAAGCTCTTCTGGAGTTTAGACCAGAAGCTCTTTTGGACTTTAGACCAGAAACTCTTCTGGTCGACTCTGATCAGTTACTTTTGAACGGTTATTGTGCATTAATGGTGCAGCTATTAAGCAGTTACTAGAAATTGTATAACTGACCACTACTCCTAAATTTCAGTCATGATTATTATTTCAGTTGCGTTATTTTGAGTATAAATAAGAATTTATACTCATTAATTAAGTACACGGTTTTTGAACACTCCCATACTCTCTCCAGAAAGTTTACTTTCGTTTTTGTGCCTAAAAACGCTAGTGTTTTGAGTCTTATCCTAGATTAAATTTCGTGAACCCAGGCATAGGGTCGAAATATCATTTCAGAAAGTGTCTCATACGATTCTCATTAAAATAGTGATCGACTTACCCTTGTTTTCCTACATGTTCCTACAAAAACCGAGGAACTCCCTGATAGCCCTTTATCTGGACAGTATGCATTTGTGCATGCAAGTAAATGAAGTTGTTTTTTGGTTTTTCTACATGTGTGCATGTTACAAATTACTTGTATGCGCAATTGCATAGTGTCCTGATGAAGGGCTATGATAGCATAATCACACAGTGGGCACAAAGTCCCTATAGTGGCGGTGCAAGTGTACGCTGACACTATGATCAGTTGCAAATAATAAAGTGGTAAAGTACCAAAATCGTTTCCACAAGGATTGAAACTACTAAGATTTAGAGAATTTCATGAACTTCTTAATCTTATTTCAGAATTGATTTATAGTTGGTGAGAATAATTAAAATGACAAATAGAATTTATAATTAAAGGATGGGTATGGGTGTAAACGATCCTTAAGATAAATATAACAATATTATGGTCAGAAATTATAACATATCAATATAAACTCCGATCTCTCGAAAGTGAATTTTTATAAACGTCTCATAAATTTCCACTAAGTTTCCATTGTTAATACTTCAAACCTTGTTGATTTAGCATCAGATTACATTAGACGAATAATTCATACTCAAATCTCTTTTTAATATAAACCTTCGACAACTAAATAAACCTTAGCTACATGCGTACAAAATTTGTATCTCTACGTAATTATCAAAGACTCTCTCAAATCTTTGTGCATCACTTAAGTCGTATTTCAGATCCACCCATCTTTGAGTATAGAATCTAATATTAATACTTCAAAATGATCGGCTTATCCGCGTTGAGTTTAAGTCCCGACTCAAGTGGCCAAGCCTTAAAAATACTAAAAATGGAAACACCAAAGTCGTTGTGTAATATCTTATGTTAAACTCACACTCACACCGATAGAGGTAATTAGCTCATAATGGAAAACATAATAAAGACAAGAAAATAAAGAGTAAACATAACTTCAATTAAACTAATAACAAAGTTCATCACCATAGTGGTGACATTGTGGGAAACAGATTACAACTACTAATTTAATACAAGAAAATTAAATGCTAAAACTACAAACTAAAAATAAAAGATAGAAACTTAAGCTTGGAGAAGAGTCTTCAGCTGAAGTGGGATGATTTTCAAATGGTCTTCAAGCCTCCTTTTATAGCGGAAAACGACAAGTTTGACACTCTTTTACCCCAAAGGGTCAAAACGTGTAGAAACCTTGTGGTTAAAAAAATCATCCATTTTCTCTTTTTTGTTCAGATTTTCGTCCTTCAAGGAAACACCAACTGTCACAACTTTAAAGAAAAGTCTTCAAGATTTTTCCCTCAAAAAAATTTAAATCACATCCATGAAATCTACAGAGCTTTTCACAGTGGCGACATTGTGAGCACAGTAAAAAATTGAAGCCTTTAGTAATAAATTGTCATCCTTTGCGTTTCATTATCAAATTAAAGCTCAATGAAAAAAACCCGAATAAATCAAAGTATAAAAATTGAGTTTAAAATAAAAAAAATAACTCTAAAAAATAAGAGTTATCAGGCTACCAGGGTGTTCCTCAGTGTTCCATTTTTGAGGTTTTCCTCAGAACCTCACACTATATATGTGTATGTAGGGGCTTAATCTTTTGAGAACTCCAAAATTTGTGACATCCATGAGAATTTCTACTTTAAGTTTTTGTTCACATGGTTTTTTTCCTTGTCTAAATATATTATCTAATGTATTGATTAAGATATATTTTTTTCATAATGGGTTTGTATCATATGTATTCGGTTCACAATGTGAAACTTTGTTACATGTATTTTTTGTTTCATAAATGCATAAAAAATGTTCATATTGTGAATCGAGTACATGTCAAACAAACACATTGTGAAGAAAATTTATGTTAATCAATATTCTAAATCCAAGTCTTAGATAAAAATAAAATCATATGAAATAACACATGATGCACAAGTTCTCAAGATTATCACAATTTCATGGGTTCTAAAAACAATCCTCGTATGTATATAAACAATATCTTAACATTATTTTGTCATATAAAAATACTCTTCTTCATCATGCATAAGGCTTCATTTATCATGCGTAAAACATTCTTTTGAAATTTAAGTTGTTACATTTATGTATAACATACTTGCCTTGAGGTTCTCTAACCCCGGGTCCATCAAAGGTTGTCCCATAAAGTCCGTTTGCAAGACGTCCCTTCTTGTAATATCCTCTACATTAGATATTATGGTTATACATAACATGTAAAAACTTTCACGCCTTGTGTAACATATAAAAACATGTAAACATGTCATCATGCATATCTTGAATATATAGGGAAATGTTCAAATGAGAAGTGATAAATATTTGCATATCTGGACTTATAGTTCATATGTGAATCACATAGGTTCATATATGAAACCGTTTGCCGCCTATTTTTAAAAGTTACAAAACCACCCTCTCTATTTTTCTTATAGCCGTAATCTTTGACCAGTCAAAGCCGCAATCATTGACAAGTCAAATCCAATCTTGACCGTATGAATTGCTAGGATCACTTCTTTACTTCTCAAATATTTACCACTTCTCAAAATAACCTTTGACTATATATATATAGGCTTAGGTTCGTGTGAGAAAAAGAGAGTTAATGTCAGAAGCGTAAGAAGAGATCTAAATCCTTGATCACTTTTAATATCATACCCTCCCATTAATTACGCTTTAGAAAGGAGTTGATCTGGTGCATCACGGTGCCCTCATCTCGGTACATCTCATCCTAATGTGAATCCAAGGGTGGAGAACCCTTCTTACGTTTCTCACCTTAACTCTCCTTCTCACCGGAACCCTACCCTATCGCATTTTTCCAAACTGCACCGCACCGCACAAACCTCAAACCGCACTGCAAAATGCGGTGTGATGCGGTTTGTACCTATCACATTTTATGTCTACAATCCAATAATTATAAGTTTAAAAATACATCATAAAAATCAACGATAAAGTGACCGTAGTTCAAAAAAATAAAGAGTCTCAAGACATCATATTCCGAAATACATATTCTAAAATTAAAAATAATCTAAGAAGTAAAAATAAATAAACTTCAAACTAAATCGGAAGAGTGAGTTTTTAGGTGTCCAACTACTTTATTAATATTGTCAATTGCCAAATTAGATCAAACTCAAAGTTTCCATCGTTATCGCTAGTAAACTTTCAACTGTTATCCGATCTAAGCACCTTTAACTTCTCTCTGGTCTCAATCTCTGCGTGTGCTAACTAAGTCTTGAAATTTTCAAAGACATCCAATTTTTGCTTCAAAACAAACACCCAACTTTTTTGAGAAACTATCAATAAAAGATACAAAATATCTACCTCCATGTAGGGACTGTGTGTTTAATGTCCCCAAACATCCATATGAACATAATCCAAGATTCCTTTGGTGTTTTGTTTTCAACACCCAAAGAAATACGAGTTTGTTTCCCTTTGATGCATCCGGCACAAAAATCAAGGCTTGTGGACGTGTTGGTACTAATGAGCTTCCGCTTCCACAAAACCTCCAAATTCTTCTCCGAATTGTGACCCAGACGTAGATGCCATAAACAAGTAGCATTTGTTTCGCCAACTAAATGAAATAAATTATTTTCCGTTTGCTTCCTTTCATAATAACAAAGTTCCCTGGAGATATACGCATGCTCTCATCTCCAATACGAATCTTGCAACCATTTCTGGTCCAAGGGAGATCAAGGAACGAGACATGTCCAAAACGTATTTGACACTGTGCAATATTCGAAAAATGCCATCAAACATCTTGATACAAACGATACCTATACATTGAATAGTACATGAAGTATCATTTCGCATATATATGCTATTACCTTCAAATTTTTCGGAGGTAGAGATATAATCACGAAATGGTGTCATGTGACAAGAGGCTCTAGTATCCAATACCCAACGTCTATCACCTTGTGGTGTCGTAGCCATTGTTGAGAATCCTACATCATATCCGGTTGCAACTACAGAAGATTCGCCCTTTGACTTATCCTTATTCTTCAAGCTCGGATTTCCTTTAACCCAATGGCCTGGTTTTTGGAAATAATTGCAATCACCACGAATTTTTGATTTCCCTCTAGGGCCCGGTTTTCCAGATTGAGAGCATCCATGATTTCTTCCTCTTAAGGAATGTTGATCATCACGACTTCTATCAGCAAATAGGTCGTGGAAATGATTGTTCTCTCTTGGGTTTGTTACCGATCCTCAGCTGGATCCTCTAATCTTCATATATCATGTATGTCTTCACATCAAATAAAGAAAGTGTTAGGTCTATTATTTAATTGTGACAAAATAAGGAAAAGATATGCTTGATTGTAAAAGGAAGTTTATAATTTCTTAAACTCTTTGTTTCCTTAATTAAGCATAGGCCTAGCAATATAAATAGGAGTCTAGGGTTTACTTTCAAAGGGTCGTCGATTCATATTAGAGGGAGAGAGAGAGCCGATATTATATCATCATTGTAATCGATCATACATTCAAGAGATATATGACTACGTAAGTTTTTTAAACATCTTTATAGTCGTATTATTTTACTATTAACGTTTTCCTGTCATTGTGCTTGTTTATTTGGGATCAACAAGTGGTATCAAAGCCTAAGATCAAGAGTTTTTACGATATTTTGAGCAAACCACGAAACAGAAGGTATTTTTTTTTTCTGCAAATTTCTACTATTAGTTGATGTTTTATCGAATCCCTCTATTGTTGCTTTTTTATCGATTCCCACTGTTTCATGCTTTACCCGATAAAACACCATATTTCTTTTGTCGACTACCTCATATTTTCTCAATGAATTTTTCTCGATCATTATATAAGTTTCGGTGTGTCATTCTCGATTGAGTATATCTGTGTTTTTATCGATTTAAAGTTTCTCTCGACTTATTGAATTTTTCTTGAATCTCTCTTCTGTTGATTGAATTTTTATCGATTCAACTGCTTAAATCTTGAATTTTTATCAACTCCTACATAAAATATTTAAATCTGTTTAGTTAAAATTACTTTAGTTTATTTTTCTTTACTTTTGAATATCTTTACATAAGAAAACTCAGGAACTTGTGACTCCTGCAGCTTTTCTTACTTAAAAATTTCCTTAGTAAAATCATAAACTCTCGTAATCTTGATATTTTTTGTAATTGAACAAATAAGAAAATCGAAAACCCAGACAGTCTTGTTCATAAAAAGACTACTTCTTTTTAGTCAAGAACACTGTGTTTTTGTTTTCTGGTTTTTCAATAACAGAAAACTCAGAATTAAAGTATTTGATTTTTAGTCGAGTCCTATTGAATCAAGAAGAAGTTTGATCGAGTGGTCAATATTCGATAAATTTTTTAATCAAGTTATATAAAGTTATTATCGAGCCAATTTCATTCGACAATAAATTATTATCGAGCCTCGTTCACTCGATAACAATTTATATCGAGTCTATTTCATTCGACATCATTTTTTATCGAGCCTCGTTCACTCGATAACAATTTATATCGAGCCTATTTCATTCTACAACATTTATTATCGAGCCTCTGTCACCCGATAACAATTTTCATCGAGTAACTCACACCCGACAAAAGTCCTTAATCGATAATTTTATTATTGATCTCCTTTGTCTCTCGAGAAAAACCTACTGTTTCGCGAGACAACTCAGAATTTTCTAAAAACTCATCGATCGAGGTCCACTAGTAAGTACAATGACTACCCGTGAAGCAATGGCAATTGGATCAGACACCAAACCTCCGATTCTCTTCCCGGGCGAATATTCTCAATGGAAGGATAGATTCATTGACTTCATTGAACGCCATGACTATGCCGATGAGATCATGCGTTCAATCAAAGAAGGTCCTCCTCCAATTTTTTATCAGGATTTTCCGGTTATGCCAAACAATACTCCTCCTACGCCCGCACGAAGGGAAGTTAAACTCAAAAGTACATGAGATGCAAACGAGAAGAGGATAATGAGAGGTGACCAACTCGCACGTTCTTATCGACTTATGAGCCTCCCCAATGACATTTATATGAGCATTGATAGCCACAAGAAAACAGGTAAAGAAATGTGGGAGGTCATAGAAAAGTTCATGCTTGGAACGAAGATTGGCACACAACTCAAAATCACAAACTGCATCTCACAATACGAAGAATTCAAGGCAAAAGATGGAGAGAGTCTTACGAACACGTATACCCGTTTTGTACAACTGGTAAACGAACTAAGCAAGAATGAAATTCGTAAGACCAAGATCGAAAATAACGTTAAATTTGTTAGCAATCTTCAATCGGAATGGCACCGGTTTGCTAATCAAATCAAACACAGCAAATATCTTGCTGATCTTGATCTTCATGAAGTCTATGAAACCCTCCAACAAGACGAAGAGGAGGTTCTTGAACTAATGGGGTCAAATACAAAGAAGAACCCGAATCCAATCGCCTTGATGGCAAAAGATTCATCATCCACTCCTCAAGAGATGTTTCCCGAACTAGAAGACCAAGATTTTGACTATGATCCCGAAATTGCCAAACTTCAACAACTGGCCTTCCTTACGAGATCTTTTCAACAAATTTCTCACCAACAAAGGTATGCCTCGGGATCTAATAATCATGAGCGAAAGGCCCTGTTTGAACCAAAGCCAAGAAGAGAAGAACCACGCTCGACACCCAAGCCAGAAGACAAGTTCAAGGGTGAGAGAAGTCTGTGCTACAACTGTGGCAAATCTGGTCACTATGCAAGAGAATGCAAGAAGCCAATGGTGAAGGACTCCAACTACTTCACTTACAAACTGATGTTGTCTAAACAAAAAGAAGCCGGTAAAGTTCTTCTAGCTGAAGATGAACAATGGCTTAATCAAGATGATGAAGATGACATGGAAAGTGATACTCAAGCACATTTCATTTTGATGGCTTACTCTGACACTCCTTCTCACGCTTCCGACTACACACCCGAGGTAAGCCCTTCTGACTATGACTCTTTCGTATCTCAAATGCAAGATTTAATGTGTCAATTAAAAGAATTACACTCTAAATTGAAAACCGAGAAACTCTTGGTTTCCAATTTATATAATCATAATCAATTGCTTCACGCAAACCGATCTTGTCAATTCTCAAAGTATAGCGCACAATCTCGAAACGGAGAAAATGGTTTTAAAAAAAGAAAATGATCTTTTTAAACAACAAATATCTGATCTCACTCTTCAACTTCACACATCTAGGAATGAGACTGCCGAATTTTCATCAAAGTTTGACTTTGTCAGTTTTCAAAGACAAGATTTATTAGAAAAACTCAAAGGTTTAGAATTAAAACTCTACAAGCTTGGTCAAACTAAACACACTATTCACTTAAATGCACCAAAAGATTTAAGTTCTAAAGTCGGGTTGGGTTTTGAAAACCCGAAACACTTAGCAAAGGCAATCTATAATACTCCGACGATTTATAAATTCGATATCTGAACCTTGGTCCGGATTATCAAATTCAATTATGAAGTCGGACTCTAGTGTTGAGGAAAGAGAAGATTGGAAGAGACAAAACAAAAACTATTTTCAAATACCTTTCTGCTATCCTCAAATAGTAGAAGACGAATCTTCAAAAGAATCTCTTCCAAACAACTAGTTTCCATCATACTCTGCCGAAGAACTTCAAAACAAGATTTCTGAATGTAAACCATACATTCCACTCTATTTTTAGAAAAGAAAATTATTCAACTCGAACAAGTGTTGGAAACTGAACGTTCTTTGGCGGAAAAGGAAAAGGAATAATTTTTATCCAAAATACAACAACTTGAGAACGAGACTTTACAATTGAACAAAACTCATGAAAATGATACTATTTCAAACGTTTCAACTTGTAAAGCCTTCGTTAGCAATTATTTAGATAATTGCGAAGAATTGTTTAAAATGGACCCAAATTCCAATCCTCCAAAACAAAAATTTACTATTCCGACGAACAAATCAATGCTGAATTAGATGCCCTTTCTAACCAATCTTCACTTGAATCGGACGAGTATTTACATGACATGTGTGATGTATTTGACTTCAATCCTGTACTTTCAAATCACACGGAGTTTTTAGACAAAAGAAAACAACCAATGGAATCGGTGCCCATTCCTAGGGAACCAACGGAATGTTCCACGAGCCAAATTCAACACACTTCTACACAACCAAAACCCAATCATGTCTTCCAAAATCATACTAACCATGTTTCTTTCAATGTTTCAGCGGTTCATACTTTAGAAAACAAACAAGTTTGGGTCAAAAAGGGCACGCGTTCTACAAATTCAACACCCCGCGACGAAGACATTTTTTTCCGTTCAAATGTTAAAAGAAACAATTCTCGTTTTAGATTTCCTTATCAAATCCATTCATTTCGATACTTAATTAAATTTTCTCGTAATACAATTTGTTGTTCTAATTGCGGTGTGGATGATTTTGTACGTAAACCTCCAATTGATTATGGTTATGATTATTTTCCTAACATGCATCATTCTTTTAATCGCAATATTTTTTCTTCATCACCTATTTCTAAATGGGGTCCGAGAAATCAAATGACTAACACCTATAAGTCTTACTACAAGTGGGTACCCAAGGGTGCTAAGTTGACTAACCATGATGGACCCATTTACAAATGGATACCTAAATCTGCCTGATTTTGTGCAGATCGGTCATGTGTGGTACTTAGATTCCGGATGCTCCAAACACATGACCGGACAAAAGGAGCTGCTTGCCAATTACACTGAAAAGAAGGGCGGATTCGTCAAATTTGGCAACAATCATTTGGCACCGATTAAAGGATATGGTGATATCATTCAAAACAACATCACCATTTCCGACGTTTCTTATGTTCAAGGCCTAAGTCACAACCTGTTGAGCATTGACAAATTCTGTGACAAGCAACTCGAAGTAAATTTTAGACCCGAACGATGCTTTGTTCGCACATTTGATGGAAAGCAACTACTAACCGGCACGCGCAAGTCAAATCTCTACACAATTGATCTTTCTCAAGTGAACGCACCCTCAAGTGTTTGTCTGCTTTCAAATGTTTCCAGTCCAAAGACATGGTTATGGCATCGACGTTTATCTCACTTAAACTTCAAGAAAATCAATCGTCTTTCCATTCAAGGGCTAGTAACTGGTCTTCCAGCTGTTAAATTTGACAAACCACATCTCTGTGACGCATGCGAGATGGGAAAGATGAAGAAGGTCTCTCACAAACCCAAGTTAGTTCACATCACAACTCGACCTCTTCAACTCATTCATATGGACTTGTGCGGCCCGATGCGGACTCAAAGCATACATGGTAAGAAGTATGTTCTAGTGATGGTGGACGATTTCTCTCGGTTTACATGGGTAAAGTTCCTTCGATCAAAGGATGAAACCCCCGACACCATCATCACGTTTCTCAAAGCCATCCAAGTTAAACTAGAACTTACTGCCCAAACCATCCGCACCGATAATGGAACTGAGTTCAAAAACCATACCCTTGATGGTTACCTCGTATCGGTTGGTATAACCCACACGTTCTCTGCAGCTCGCACTCCGTAACAAAACGGTGTTGTCGAACGCTGAAATCGAACTCTAGTTGAAACAGCTCGCACTATGCTTACTTACTCAAAGCTTCCTCTCCACCTTTGGGCCGAAGCTATCAACACTGCATGCTACACTCAAAACCGCTCTATCATCAACAAACGCTTCAACAAGACACCTTATCACTTGGTCTTCGATCGCGTTCCTTCCATCGAGCATCTCTGAACGTTTGGCACTCGTTGCTTCGTACTAAATGAAAAAAAAGATCGTGGGAAACTCAAACCAAAGGCTGATGAAGCTTATTTTCTCGGATACTCACCAAATGCGTCAACCTAACGGGTCTACATAAAACACGCACGTTGCGTCACTGAAAGTGTTAATGTTCAATTCGATCCAAACGCCGAAATGACTCCTGAACACGACAGTTCTGGACCCACACTAACCGGCATATTAGCTTTCGATCACATTCATTCGGAACCTGCTCCCAACCCCGCTGAACCTTCAACGTCCAAAGCCGCTACGTCAAATCTGGATGACTTATTCGAGTACTTCTACTCGGATTACTTTGGACCATCCACTGATACTTCTCTCCAGATTCCCCCGCCTACCTTGGAGCTTGTCGAGACTACGGATCTTTCCGGACCGCCAATTACAATGGAAACCGTCTCAACTGCTGCATCTCCAAGCACATCTTCATCTGCTCCTCCCAATCAAACCGTTTCAACGGATGCTCTTCTCGTTCTACCTGAACCTCAACCGGCTGTTCAACCAAATCCTGTGGAAGCGACATCCTCTCCCCCACCATCAACTTCGGCCCCTAAGGATGTCACAAGTGCTACAAAATCCTCTGTCTTGGCTCCAACCTTGGAATCACTTCAAGATCTTCCGCTAGGCTCATATGAAGATGAAACCCCGGATCCAAATGCATTTCAACCGCTTCCTCATACAACCAAATGGACCCGTTCTCATCCACTTGATCAGATAATTGGCGATCCATCCAGACCAGTCACTACACGAGCTGCCTCGGCCAACGATTGTATGTTCTCTTCGTTCATAAGCAAGATTGAACCCACATCCATTCACGAGGCAATGAATGATCCTGATTGTATTGTGGCAATGCAAGAGGAACTCAATCAATTTCAAAGCTTGAAAGTTTGACGCCTTGTTCCCCATCCACGAAACAAAACCATTATCGGCACGAAATGGATATTCAAGAACAAGCAAGATGAAGATGGAGTCGTTATACGCAACAAAGCTAGACTTGTCGCAAAAGGATACCGTCAACAAGAAGGTATTGACTACGAAGAAACATTTGCACCCGTAGCCCGCATTGAAGCAATCCGGATGTTCTTGGCTTACGCGGCGCATAAGAACTTTGTGGTTTTCCAAATGAACGTCAAGACGGCATTCTTAAACGGTGTTCTGCGTGAAGAAGTCTATGTTTCTCAGCCCAACGGGTTTGTCGACTCCTCCAAACCGACTCATGTCTACATTCTGGACAAGGCTCTGTATGGCTTGAAGCAAGCCCCCCGCGCATGGTACGATAGTTTGTCTACCTATTTAGTAAAGAATGGATACTCCAAAGGTAAGATCGATCCAACTCTTTTCATTAAGAAGGACAAAGGTGACATTATGCTCATACAAGTCTACGTGGACGACGTCATCTTCGGTTCGACTAACCCACAACAATGCAAAGAGTTTTCCGAACTAATGATTGCAAAATTTAACATGAGCATGATGGGAATGATGAATTTTTTCCTTGGTCTTCAAATAAAACAATTTTCTACGGGAATATTCATCAACCAATCAAAATACATCTCGGACATGTTGTGGAAATACAACATGACGTCATGTTCTCCGATTGGTACACCCATGTCCCCGGGTTCAAAACTACACGCTGATCCTTCGGGAAAAGATGTAGATTCTAAAAATTACCGGGGCATGGTTGGTTCTCTCATGTATCTTACGGCTAGTCGTCCGGACATAATGTTTGCCACATGTCTATGCGCGAGATATCAAGCATCTCCCAAGGAATCACATCTTAGTGCCATCAAACGGATTTTCCGGTATTTAAAAGGTACACCTAATCTTGGCCTATGGTATCCCAAGGATACGGGTTTCGAGCTAACTGCCTTTTCAGATTCGGATCACGTCGGATGCATGCTCGATCGCAAAAGCACTTCGGGCCACATTCAATTCCTCGGAGACAAATTAGTCAGTTGGTCCTCCAAGAAGCAAGCTTGCGTCTCCACGTCTACCGCGGAGGTTGAATACATCGTTGCCGCAAGCTGCTGCTCTCAAGTACTGTGGATGCGCACTCAGCTCAAAGACTATGGCTTCTGGTTCAACAAGATACCCATCTACTGTGATTCCAAAAGCGCCATAGCCATTTCAAGCAACCCGGTTCAACACACGAAGACAAAACACATCGACGTTCGATATCACTTCATCAAGGATCACGTCGAAAGAGGTACAATTGAACTGTATTTTGTCAATACGGAACTACAGCTTGCCGACCTGTTTACCAAGGCAGTGGATGAGAAACGATTCCAGTTCCTAGTATCCAAGTTGGCAATGCTCAATCTTAAAACCTGATTATCACAAATCAGTCTGTCTCAAAATACTCAAAACGTCTATCCAAGGTTTTATGCACATTCACTCTACAAGTCAATATGCATCACACTTGGGTTCTCATTTTTTTGGATTTTGACCTTTATCTTACAGTTCCGTATTTTTAATCTTTCTTTCATTATCTATCTACCTCGTTGTGTGTATCACCATGGTTCACCTTCCGAGGGGGAGCAACAAGGTACGTGTTTCTTTCTATTCACATTCCTAGGGGGAGCACAACACTTTTTGCACACATTAAGGGGGAGCCTTTAAAAAAAAGGTGAGGTTCTCGGCCCCTAAGGGCCCGACAACATTGGATTGTTGACCTCCCTTGGCTCGACAACCTCCCCAATCGACATCTCGATAACGGGAATTTTTTCTTCGGCCCAATCACCATGCGCCACGTGTCATCACTCGATGACCACTATTTAAAGAAATCGGGCCCCACACTCTCAGAACCTTTTCCCACAAGTTTTGAATTTCCCTCTTTCTCTCTGGAAAACCCTTCAAGTTCTTGGCCATCAAAGATCAGAATCTCAAAACTTCGAGTTTTTCAGATCTGAAAGCATCACCAGGTTCGTAATTCTCCCCTTATCATCTTTAATTCTTACACTTAGAACTTTTACTCAATGCATGATTCCATAATGCCACTTGAACAGATCTGTTTTTCATCAAAACCCTTGGGTTTCCGATTTGGACTGTTCAAACAGTCGATTCTGTGGTTGTTTTGTAAGTATTCGACCTAAGTGCTTAAATTAAATTTGTTCCCTATCACTAATCGCACCTAGACATAGGATTTTGCCTTAGTTTTAGGCCTTTTTTTTTTAACCTGAGCACTTAGGATACACTGAATTCTTATGCATTTTTATCGAGTCCTTATACATCCTTTGAATTTTTATCGAGTCTCATTATTTTGACCAAGAACATCATCATCTTCACTGAGGGTTTTTATCGAACCCTTCTAACTCGACAACAATTTTTGTCGATAACCTCTTGATCGATGAAAATCACTAAGTGTTTTCATCGAATGCCTTAGGACTCGATAACATTTGTTATCGACTCAAATAGGATCGATGAAAACCACTAAGTATTTTTATCGAACCCTTGGAACTCGATAACACTTGTTATCGATTATCAATAGATCGATGAAAATTACTAAGTGTTTTCATCGAGCCCTATAAGACTCGATAACATGTTCTTACATCTTCCAAGTTTTTTTATCGAGTGCTTAAGACTCGATAACATGCCATTCGAATGTTCAAGTGCCTTAATCGAGTCAATTTGCATCGATAACATGTTTAAGTTTTTTCATCGAGTCTCAAATGATCGATAACCTGTGTTTCTCGATTCCCAATGACTCCTCATCCATCATTCAGATACACAGGTTTGTTCTTTCAAATTTTTTTACCAAGTCTTGTTGTCGACCCAGCTCACCCGACAATCTTATGATTCTCGATCCCATTGCACTCGATAACATTTGTTGTCGGCCCAATGGGACTCGACAAAAAGACTTGGCAATTTTTTTTCACTATCTTTTCACAAACTAACTGTTCATCTGTTTGACTAACTGTCTTATTTCAGTACACATGGCAGCCATGAATGATCCAAACCTTTCCGATGATGAACACCCGATGCCTTCTGAACGCTCCACAGAACCCAGCATCAACGCAGCTAACCGGGATGACATCTTGATGCCTAGAGCACATCTTCGGAAAATCAAGCCAAACAACCACCGTCTGGATTTTAGGATCACAATAGAACACCAAGTCATCCTCGACATCCTTCAACGACATCCGCTTCGTTATGCCTTTGCACTGGACCAGCGGGTACCCCTTTTCTATCTCCAGCAATTCTGGTACACATTGACGTACCATCCGGACGAAGGTGACCACCATTTTACCACTCAAATCGATGACTTTGTCACCCGCTTAACTCCATCTAGGATTCGACGCATCCTCCGCTTGCCAGTCGCCACAGCTGAACACCCATACGACGCCTTTGCAACCGACCAACAGCTGGTTGCCGACATCCTAGCCCTTGGGTACGAATCCCCCGAACCTTTCACAAGCCCCGGCCAGTTCAAACGGATGTACCTGCCCCAGATATGGTTTACGCTATTCACCATCGTCAATCGATGTCTGACGAACAAGCACACTGGCATGGACAAGGCCAGCACTGCGGTCCTACGAATATTCCACGGCATTGCTTTCAACCGTCATTATGACTACGCGATGCTCATCTGGACGGATTTTGTGGAGCTCGTAGAGGACAAGTCCAACCCCCGCGATCGTGCCTTCGTCCCATTCCAACAGTTTCTTCAATTTTTTATCAATGCCATGATGTCTTCCATCCCTGCCATCCCTAGACGCGCCGGATCACCTTTAGGACTGACCAACTCCCTGAAATTTCTCCAGCTCAATGACAACCAGTTTAACTTCATCATGCCGATCCCTGAAGCATTACTAGCCTATGCTGATCAGACTACACCGAGTGTGATAGCTTATAGGGAGAGACTCGGCTTAGTGGCTCAACCACCTCCGGTTGTGCCTGCCCAACAGCCAATCCATGAGGAACATATTGTGCAGGAAGAGGGTCCTAGAATAGATGAGCAGGATCATGGGGATCCTGAACAGGGTGATGAGCGTATAGTGAGGGGAAACGACGAGGGCGGTGCACCTGATCAGCCAATCCCAACATCTGTTGCCCCATCAATCCTAATACCACCACCCACCAACCCACGAGCTGCTTCTACTTCTAGATCTACCCAGCGCATCAAAATGCTCGTCAGCCGTAGCCGTGTTCGCCCCCGACCTTCATCGTCTGATGAAGATGAATCTGACTCTCAACCCCTATCCCGCCGTCCGAGAACTGCTGCCATTGAAGAACAAGCTCTACGTCGCATTGGCACACAACCACCCCTATCTGACTCTGCATCGGACACCGATGACCACCAAGCTTTGACAACTAATGAACCTGATGAGCCAAATGGCCCCTTTGACTTTGAAATCGATCATGTATCTACCTCAATGTCCGACATATTCACCGAGCCATTTACTGGAGACATAAGGAGAGACGAGGGAGTATTAGTTGAAAAAGAAAGAGAATGCGTGAGTGATGGGAAAAGAAAAACAATAGTGAGCGAGAGACCAGATTCCCCCATCCAGGTAACCAAGTCAACTAGCCTTACTCATTCGTTGGGTATGACTAGTGGACAAGACGCTGTGGACCTAGCAGCGCAAATGCACGCCCCCCCTAGCCACTCTGAAGGCTCCCAACAGCCAACAGTTTCAAACATACTTGTGAGTCTAGCACCTTATCTAGCTCCCCTCCACTCGGGATGCATTGCTATTGAAACAAGAGGCAGTAGCTCACCTACTTCGACTTCATTTGTATGCACATCGAGTCTAGAGCCCGCTAGGGGACACGAGTCTATACACACTGCGAGCCTCCGTGGCCCAGTCGGAACTCCCATAGTGATGTCCATTCCGCACATGAGGAAATCCTACCAGCGCTACATCTATGCCAACGCTGAACGTAGGTCATACAGTTGAATCAACTGTTATGTCAACGGGAAATCTAAGTGATCTCGGTGTTACCCATACCACAACCCCTTCTCCATCGTTCGCTATACCCTCGGAAGGCGAAGCGATCATTGCCGCCCACTTACAGAAGGCAAGAGACACCCTTACTGAGCATGATGCCCTAATGACAGCCGAGAGGGAAGCCTTTGTGCGTCAAATCCGTGAAGCCGCGCGCCTTAAAGATCCGACTCCCCATCAAGCCGACCCTTCGCATCCAAGCTCAAGCCGTCCAAGCACTAGCCGGTCTCCTCCGCCACCTTCACCCCCCGAAGATCGATGCCGTTCACCACATCGATATGAGTACAACACCGATGAACTCATGTCTATGTTGTATGTTAACCTACTCGCCGAATCCAATGCAACCGGTCAACCGGAGGATTCGCTTGAGGGTCTTCTTCGCCGAAATCTTCAGATCCCCACCGTCAGTCGTCATGAGTTTGACGTCTTCCGCGCTCACATCGACCAAGAGCTCACCGATTTAAAGATCGCCCAAAAGCGCCAAACGGATGACATCTTGGGTGCTATTACTACTCTTCGCACCGAAATACAAGAGTCCTGCCGTCCGGCCGTGTTTGCGCCTGCTTCCAGACCTCACCAGGACGACCCGGGCTCCGCTCCAACTCGTCCTGAGGGGGTGACACGCCGGACTGCAAGGTCACGACCCAGAACTGCTGCTGCATCATCTTCAAGACCACCCACTCAAACCACCCAACATCGACAACGTGCTCCAACAACTCAAGAGGACGATACACCAACGGTTGAAAAGCCTTCAGATATCGAATTCGAGAGTACAGCTGAACCTGCCGAACCAGCCAAACCAGATCAAAATGAAGAAAGAGTCGACGTTCAAGGCCTGCGCACATCAGTAAGAAACTGGTTCAGAGATCCGTATGAACCAGTACTTCAAGAACAAGACTACGTGAACTTAAAGCATACGGCAAGGAATTATGCTTTAAGGGATCAAAACGAACCAAGACTTCTGCCTCATCAGATTCGGTGGCAAAAGATGCTCACTGAGAGTATCTCCATATCCTGAAGATGAGAGCTTTACCTCCAGCAAGTGGTCTCTAGGCACAGGATTATTGGGATTCTGATGATTGACACAGACATGATCTACCAAGTCGAATACCCAGTTTTCAAAGTCCAAAGAGAAGACGGCAAAGCGTATTCCTTCTCTGAAGCCGATTTTGCAAACCTTGATATAATGGACTTTGAAACCATCTACAACGAATTGAAAGACAAGAGAAACCGAAACGAACACGAGCAAAGGGCGCTAAGGGCAGTGGTAAGGCATGTTCAGAAAGAGCTACGGTACAGCTATCTGCATGATCTTCAATGTGGGATAGAAAGCGAGCAAAGAAGATACATATTCCTAAGCCTGATCAATCCTTATCGATACCAAGCAGCACTCCTGTTACTACCATCTTAACTTATCCTGTTCATGGAGTTGTTTGGATGCATGCATCAAGAGAAAAGCGGTTTCTCAGATTTCATGAAGTGGCTGCATATTCTGATGGTATATTGTGGGGAATCCGAAATAGACTTGCGTCAGAATTGGCTACGGATAGGAAGAGTACGTCAAGGATGTGCAACGACCGAAGGAACTCTCTCATGGAAGCTATCAAGATAATCGATGAAATAATTCTCTATCGACAAACCCTCCGAAGATTTGAAGGTATGTTTGAGCTGAAAAGGTGAAGACTGATTTTGCCACAAAGGGGGAGATTGTTAGGTCTATTATTTAATTGTGACAAAATAAAGAAAAGATATGCTTGATTGTAAAAGGAAGTTTATAATTCCTTAAACTCTTTGTTTCCTTAAGTAAGCATAGGCCTAGCAATATAAATAGGAGTCTAGGGTTTACTTTCAAAGGGTCGTCGATTCATATTAGAGAGAGAGAGAGAGCCGATATTATATCATCATTGTAATCGATCATACATTCAAGAGATATATGACTACGTAAGTTCTTTAAACATCTTTATAGTCGTATTATTTTACTATTACCGTTTTTCTGTCATTGTGCTTGTTTATTTGGGATCAACAGAAAGAGATTCCTTTCCATATATAAAATTGTTAGTGAATTATAAGTGTTTTTCAGGATATAAATATAACAGAATAATAGCTAGAGCTTCTTCATTTTTGGCAAGTAATGCATCTATAGACTTCAACTTCATTATGATTATATCTCCAAATTCGGTCGTTTTAGCTTTACTAGAAGTGTCTTCCTTCATTTTGAAGAAAAGACATGATCATACTAATAACAACCTATTCGTCAGAATTTTCTTAAGATAAATATTTTCAAGTTTACTCCAGATACCAGCAGTAGTCTTTTTTGACACGGTCTCATAAACGATATTCTCTCCCATTGCCATCTGCAAAGTAGTAATGCACATGCTTCTATTTCTTTAGCCTTAAGGTCAGACATATTAGGGTCTAACTCATCCTTAGCAAATACTATTGGATGGACTCCATTCTTTCAAAGTGTAGTAGATGTTGTGAACTGCCATTTACCAAAATCATCGTCCCCGTTCCAAGTCGGTATACGAATCTCATTCCCAAATAAATTAAATGTACCCTCTTGGTACGATCTTTGGGTCTGGTTTGAGAAACTAACACTAAATGGGTTTTCGGCTTCATCAATTGAATCCATATTCACAGAAAAATACACTCAAAAACTTGTTACTTATACACACATGGAGACGTATGACAAGCAACAAAGATGGTAGAAAAATTAGTTCAACAAGACTCAATTTCTAAACAAATATAGATTTTACGCCTATCCCCGGCAACGGCGCCAAAAACTTGACATGTGTTTTGCATACCCTTAGATATTTGACAAATAAGATCAAAAGCAAGTATACTTTTGACCCTACTATCGCCTTTCAAGTAAGAAAATGGTAAGTACCAAGTATCGTTTTCCACAGAGATAGGTATCTTAAGATGCAGGTAGCATGGGTGTAATACTTTTAGGTGAGACCTAAACACAACTTCTGGTGGGCAATTTAGTTAGCATAAATAAATTTCACCATCCGTCTTGAGGGTATTCCTTCCGGACTTTACCATTGTTACTAATTTTTAGCTTTCAGCCCATATTCCTATGTAGCATCCGGACCAGTGATAGTAACAGATGGTTTCCTCAAGATGTATGGACTAGCAAATTCCTTTGTCTAAAAATCGCTCTTCCGAGCAGATTTCCATATCATCCAAGCTGGTGTGTCATAGTGGCTCATTCCTAAGTCCACCACATTTTACACTTTGAATAGCTGCCAACCCGTCGAGAATAATCAGTTAGAAAAATATAGAGACCAAGTCTACATCCTATGTCATTCGAGCTGACGTGCATATCGTGGCTTATTCCTAAGTCCACGACACTTAAACACTTTCAAAGTGATCAACTCGTCAAGATGTGCATTTGCTTTGTAAAACTTGAATGAAATAATGAAATATTATTTTTTCTAACCAAAGTCCACCTTTATTTGATTTAGAATCTTACCCTTTCATATCACACCCAAGCTAATAAAATTAGCTACTCATGGCGGAAATGAAATTGCAAAGAAATATAAATTACTAAAATGTAAGACATAAATTTAAAGAAAGCAATTAAATAAAGCATGTAAATAAAGAAATTAAATAAAGCAATTAAATAAAGCAAAGTAAATAAAGCATGTAAATAAAGCAAAGTAAAGAAAGCAAAGTAAAGAAAACAATTTAAATAAAGCAATTAACATGAAGACTATAGAAACTTCAAAGATTACTAGATTAGAGAGAATCCATCTAAAGAGTGTCAATTCTCTAGATGGTGGGATGTCCTTATTACAATTACTAAGGCATCTATTTATACTAAAAAAGGAGGGTAGATTGGTAATTCCAAGGGATACAATAAAATCAACAAAAAGCCAACTAAGAATAACTTGTTCTCCCAAATGTCTTAATAGGAAGCTTCCTATCCTATTATGATATTAATAAAATTATATAGTTGTCCAAAAGAAAAGATCTGAAAATCTTTGATAAATCTTTTTGCCCAAGTCAACTTATCCATTAAGATCTTCCATCAGCTGCAGCATGTTGCCCTCTAATGCTCCAGAAGTCTGCAGTGTTAACTACTATTAGCTATAGTATGCATAAAACAGGAAATTCATCTAACTTAACTTCATGACTCAATAAATGATAAAATAACATAATAAACGACTCAAAGTTGAGATACTATCTATAAGACACAACAAAAAGGTACTAATGTGTTGAATAATCAACATATATCACACCCCCAAACTTGAATTGTTGCTTGTCTCTAAGCAACCAAAAGAATAAAAATAAAAATGACTCAAATAAAGTTGCAAGATTATAGCATTAAGTTTAGTTCCTTATGACGAGCATACCAATCTCATGTTATTCATAGCCTTGGATAATTCCACAGTCAATTTGCAACTACCAATCATATGCACAAACTAAAAACTAGCATTTCCCATCTTATATTAGTTCAACACACACACATATATTTTAAGTTCAATAGGGCTTTTGAAAGTAGGGTCACTCATTTTTGGCATTTTTTTTCTCACTTTAGCCTTTTCTCTCAATTGCTTCAACTAGCAAATTTTTCAAAAAAAGAATCAAATTGGCACTTTTTGTTGACATTAATGCAACTTGTCCCTATGGGACATTTTGTTTCTTATACCCATGCAAGGTTTTTTAGATTAGAACAATTTTTTGAATTTGGCATCGTTGTGCTGTTTTGTTCTTTGTTCTTTTGTATTGACTTTTTGATCTTGGAGATACTATGAGATACTCCTCCCCCAAACTTAAAATTGACAATGACCTCATTGGAAAGGATTTGTATATAGTATATGGGTGCAAGGGGCTAACAGTGAACACATGGCCTACATTATGCCTCAATATGTGGTGTATGTGTGTGGGTGTGTGAACTTTGAGTTCCATGGTTGTGCTAGTGCTAGTAATAACATATGAATGAAGCAAAAAAAAAGACTCTAAAATTAATGGGGCTATGGACACATGAGGTATGCAAATCATAAGAACAATCTAGCTAAAACAAGCCTTAAAATGCAGCAAATGATCCCAAACTACTAAAATAAACTAAGAAGTGAAAAATAAAAGAAAGTAAAATAAAATAAACTGAAGTTAAGAGAAAATGAAGTAACCTGGCCTACTCCAATGGAGTAGGCGTTGTGCCTCCTTCCTGGCTTCGAATGCTGCAGCATCCACCAAAGCATCCTCCTTCGGCACTGCATGTTCCTATTCTTCTTTTTCAGTGGTTGGATTTTTTGGTGACAACTTCTTGAGTAATGATGGAATTTGATGGAGCACATCAGTATGCTCCTCAGGCCAGACAGTCCTCACCAACTCATCTTAGTCTTTCTCTTTCCACTTATGCTTTACTCCTATATCATGGCACCAGATTTTAATGGCATGAATGGGAGAATATTTCATCCCATAAAGAGCTTTCCATATCACCTCACCAACTATAGAACTAGATTTTACGAAGCCTCCTGAGTCCTTGGGTTGATCATCACATCCCTTTTTAAAAACTACTTGAAGATTTTCTGCACAACTTTGTTGCAGGAATTCTGCAGTATCTACAGCAGTTTGTTCTTCCTGCACAGATTCAAAGCATGGGGTAATGGCAATCTTGAAATTTTGTTGTGCCTCTCATGATTTGCATACTTTGAAAGTTGTCTTTCATTGTAGCTTCAATAGATTTGAAGTTTTCAAGTAGTTCTTCCACAGATTGGTCACAAGTATTTAGAGAAGTGTTACTCCAATCTTGGTAAGGAGGTGGTAGTGATGTGAATATACCATGATCTTGACTATTTAAAAACAAATTAGGATGCTCCTCCCATGATTGAGTGTAAACATTGAAGTGTGAGGTATCCCAATTACTATCTCCCATGAAATATTGAGATTCGGGGTTCGAAGGATAAATATATGGGAAATGATTTTCGGCACAATGGTAACAGAAAATCAATTCATACTTCCCAAACGATTGCCCCATTGAATCCATATTCACAGAAAGATACACTCAAAAACTTGTTACTTATACACACATTGAGACGTATGACAAGCAACAAAGATGGTAGAAAAGTTAGTTTAACAAGACTCAATTTCTAAACAACTATAGATTTACGCCTATCCTCGACAATGGCGCCAAAAACTTGACAGGTGTTTTACATACCCTTAGATATGTGACAAATAAGATTAAAAGCAAGTTTACCTTTGACCCTACTATCACCTTTCAAATAATAAAATGGTAAGTACCAACTATCGTTTTCCACAGGGATATGTATCTTAACTTGCAAGATCTCGAGATGAGAAACTTACTTCAGATAGCGAATTGGAAAATATTTGATTTCTTGTGGTGTAAGACTTTTAGGTGAGACCTAAACACAACTTCTGGTGGGCAATTTAGTTAGCATAAATAAATTTCACCATCCGTCTTAAAGATATTCCTTCCGGACTTTACCATTGTTACTAATTTTTATCTTTCAGCCCATATTCCTATGTAGCATCCGGACCAGTGATAGTAACAGATGGTTTCCTCAAGATGTATGGACTAGCAAATTCCTTTGTCTAAAAATCGCTCTTCCGAGCAGATTCCCATATCATCCAAGCCGGTGTGTCATAGTGGCTCATTCCAGAGTCCACCACACTTTACACTTTGAAAAGCTGCCAACCCGTCGAGAATAATCAGTCAGAAAAATATAGAGAGCAACTCTTCCAAGTCTACATCCTATGTCATTCGAGCTGACGTGCATATCATGGCTTATTCCTATGTCCACGGCACTTAAACACTTTCAAAGTGATCAACTCGTCAAGACATGCATTTGGCTTTCTAAAACTTGAATGAAATAATGAAATATTATTTTTGCTAACCAAAGTCCACCTTTATTTGATTTAGAATCTTACCCTTTCATATCACACCCAAGCTAATAAAATTAGCTACTTATGGCGGAAATGAAATTGCAAGAAATATAAATTACTGAAATGTAAGACATGAATTTAAAGAAAGCACTTAAATAAAGCATGTAAATAAAGCAATTAAATAAAGCAAAGTAAATAAAGCATGTAAATAAAGCAAAGTAAAGAAAACACACTAAAGAAAACAATTTAAATAAAGCAATTAACTTGTAGACTATAGAAACTTTAAAGATTTATTAGATTAGAGAGAATCCATATAAAGAGTGTCAATTCTCTAGATGGTGGGATGTCCTTATTACAATTACTAACTTATCTATTTATACTAACAAAGGAGGGTAGACTGGTAATTCCAAAGGATACCATAAAGTCAATAAAAAGTCAACTAAGCACAACTTATTCTCCAAGATGTCTTAATAGGAAGTTTCCGACCCTATTACAATATTAATAAAATTATATAGTTGTCCAAAAGAAAAGATCTGAAAATATTTTATAAATCTTTTTGCCCAAGTCAGCTTATCCATTAAGCTTTTCCATCAACTACAGCATGCTGCCCTCCAATGCTCCAACAATGCTTCAGAAGTCTGCAGTTTTAACTACTATTAGCTATAATTTGCATAAAGCAGGAAATTCATCTAACTTAACTTCACGACTCAATAAATGGTAAAATAACATAATAAACGACTCAAAGTTGGGATAAAGAGTAAAATCTCTATCTATAAGACACAACAAAAAAGTACTAATGTGTTGAATAAACAACACATATCAATAACAATGATCTAGATGTTGCACGATGACTCTAATGAAATAAAAAACTCTAAATACAGATAATAACAATAAATGTTAGAATGTATGTAAATGACAAGTTACCAAAAAAAATTAGCAAAACAGGAATTTAACATGGTTCCACTATCTGTGTGACAGTGTACATCCACCAAAGAGAGAGAGAGAGAGAGAGAGAGAGCGATCAATATATAACTAGGAGAGATTACAATGTGTTTACGAGGTCCTTGAATCAACAAATCAACTAACCCCCGTGTTTCCCCATAACAAAGTTTCCTAAGTTGGAAAATAATCTAATTTTGAGAAAACATAACTAAATTATATATATATATATATATGTGTGTGTGTGTGTGTGTATATATAGTTCGGATGAGAACCGATGAGGAGAGAAAACAAAAACCAAAAGAAAGAAGAGAGTTTTCCTACTCTCTATTTTTCACACTTAACTTTCTCACACCTTTATTATGCATGTGGATATGTAGCAAATCGGTGGTCCCCCTTTTCTTTCCATGCAAGTTTACAATGTAGAGTTATAGGGGTTGACAAATGGTGTATGTACTGCATCTAGGTAGCAGCAACTTTTCAAGAAACCAAAAGAGCATCTTTAAAAGGCCACGTGACAAATCTCCAAAAAAAGCCAATATCTTGTAACTTGTGTTTGGTTATTTTTACAACATATAAAACAAGGTTTTCAACAACTTCAACCCATATTTATAGATAAATTCATTGCATTAGTTATTTGTTCTTTTTGCTCTCAAGATTGTCCTCTTATGAGAGTTTAACACATACCTCATGTTTTAGGATAAGAGAATTTGGACAACTCATTTCTAAAAATAAGAGAATCCATACACCTTATGCTCCTGGACAAGACAAACTAAGGCTTAACATAAATGAGATGAATTGATGTATTTTTGAATCTGACGTTGGAACTGATGGGATATTATTTATTAAATACATTTATATCTTAATTCAAATTATATTATATTTGAATTCAAAATCTTTAATTTGAATTCTCTTTATTCGTGAGGAGCTAGAGAGAAGAAACTCTCACGTCCGGTTCTGTGGTAGAGATGGAATTCAAAACAATCCGTCAACTATAACCAGAGAAGAGCGGAATTTCGTGTAGGGGTGAAATCCGTAAATATAAGAATACGATGATGATTAGACATTCACGAATTAGATATTCCGTAATATAGTCTTTCCCACAAGGGCGGAACACGACTGTTGTAGTCTAGGGGACCGAAATATAATATTATAAAAATCTAAAAATTCAAATGATGTGCACGTAACTTTTTTTCCTTATGATCTATTATTAAATTTAAGAAAAAGGATTGGCTAATATGAGACTAAATTTAGAACTTTTAAACTGTTAATTGAAAAACAGTAATACACACTACAACAAAACTGGGTTTATAGGACGTCGAAAAAAAATTAAGCGTCATAATAGACCACTTTATAAGGCTTAATTTATTGAAGCAAAAATTGAAGCATCATATCTAAAGGTGTTGTAATAAGTTTATCAAACGTTTTTTTAGCGTTTTAACAAGTTTTTTTAGGACTATTTTATTACAAAACTTCACATTAACAGCTTTATAAGATAATATTTGAAAAAATGTCATATAAAAACAAGTGTCGTATAAAGAGATGCGTTTATAGGACACTCAAAAAAATGTCCTATAAAGTTGGTAGCGTGATGCTTTGTATTAAAAGTGTCTTAAAAAAATCTGTTAGGACGTCAAAAAATATACTATAAACTTATTATAACGTCTTTAAATATAACACTTTAGTTTTTGGTCCTATAAACTAAGTCCTATTAAATAGTCTATTAGGATTTAGGACGCTTAGAAATTTGTGACATGACGCTATTTTTTGGTGATATAAACTAAGCCTTATAAAATAGTATTTTAAAATGATTAGAAATTGGTGATGTCCTATAAACTCAATTTCACTTATTATATTTTTTTGGACTACTGTAAATTAATAAAAAAAACTTTAAATTAGTAATAAACAATATATACCAATTTAAACATTATTTCTTTATATTAATGAAAGACTAATTTTATACAACTGATATTAGTAATTTAATATTAGGGAAAGTAGACAGAAACCCAATGGACTTTAGTATTTTGAATGATTAAGTCTTTGGATAATTTTTAGCACAAACAAGCCATTGGATTCTTCAAAAGAGTTAATAAATCCTTGTATTTTCTAAACTTGTTAAATAAGTCCTTTTTGTGACTTGCAACCTGAAGAAAGGGTAAATATATAAATTTTAAAACAAACTAAACCTAACATCGCCTATCGACTTCTCCCCAAACCCCACACACTGCTCTCACTCACCGCTACCAGTCACCATCGGCCGGCCAACCAGGAGCCGGCGACCACCAAGTTGGATTTTTGAGTTCTAGGTTCGATTTTATGAGTTTTTAGGTTCGGTTTTTTGAGTTTTTAGGCTCGATTCTTGCAATTTTTGAGTTCTCGGGTTGTTTCCACAACTTAGTTTGATTTTCAAGGGTTTGATTTCAAAGGTTTCAAGTTACTTTGATTTCAAAGGTTTCTTGGCTAATGACTAGTCAGACTTTTAGCATTGTTTATGGGTTTGATCAATGTAGATAACTTTTGTGTTTAAGATGATGTTGGTTCTTGAACATAAACTCTATCAACTATTGTTTGGTTGATTTATTGTGTTGTTTTGAAGTTAATGCACTTATTTCGAATCAAAAACTTGTATTTTTAATTGATTCAAATGAAACTGATTTGGTTTGTCATTGGTATTGCTTAACGTGTGTCATTATTTTTGCACATTTATATATAAAAAAACATGTTTTGTGAATAGGGATGAAATCATTATTATTGTTTACAGAATGACATATGATTGCAAGTGATGATTGTAGTGATGATCTTAGTTATGAAATAAACGATAATTCAGGTGAACAAATATCAGATTCTTTATCTTTAGACCTTGAAGATGAGAATGATGTAATCAGCTTTAACAGAATAGTTGATGATTAGTTTTTAAATAAGCTTTGTAATGTAAACATAATTGACGATGTTGCGTTCAATATTGATGAAGAGGATGATAATAGGAAGATCAGACTGTACAAAAAGGTGTCCAATATCCGATACATGATCCTAATATTCCATGGAAGTTCATGAAGCCGAGTGTTGGTGATAGGTATGAGAATCCTGGTCAATTAAAGAAATGTTTGACAAACTATGTGGTGGCAAATGGCTACCAACTAGAGTTTGTGAAAAATGATTCAGAGAGGCTACTTGTTACATGTGGAAAAGGACAGAGAGATCGATCATGTCCTTTTAGATTATGGGCATCTTGGATGCAAGAAGAAAAATCATTTCAGATCAAAACCATTACTCGTAAGCATAGATGTAGTAAAGACTAGTTTTCTATCCCTAGTAACACCAAATTGGATTGCAAAACATTATGTTAGGGAACTCATTGAAAGACCGTTTATAAAAATTAAAAAGACGTGCGATATTTTGAAAAAGTTTATGGTCAAGGTTAGTAAGGGCCAATTAGGGCACTTCTTGAAATTGAATGTTCTATGACAGATCATTATGGAAAGCTTTGGGGTTATGGACATGAAATTAGGAGGGGCAATACAGGATCTACATTTAAGATAGATGTAAATATAATGACAGATGGGAGTAATGAATGTAAAATACTTGACGTATGTTTCAAATAACTAAGAGATGGGTGGATAAATGGATGTTGGAAGGTTATAGGACTAGACAGTTGTTTTTTAAAGGGGGTGTGCAAAGGAGAGTTAGTATCGGCTATCGGTCAAGATGGAAATAATCATATTTTCCCTATATATATGTACATCCAAACTATTCTTGTTATATTACTGTCAAGTGTTCTTATTATTTGTTTAACCACTAACAATGTTGAATGCTTGTGTATCTTGGATTGTAGTATATGTGGAGAACAAAGAGAACTAGAAGTGGGTCATTGAATTTTTAATAGAACATATTGGTGTTATCGAAGGAGCAGGGCTTACCATTATGTCTGATCAACACAAGGTATGCATTTTATTAACATTAACATGTGTATGTATCATTCTTTTTATGAAATAAGGAATTGTGGAAGCTGTAAAAGATTTGGCACCATATACAGAGCATAGGCAATGTGCAAGAAACATTTATGCTAATTTTCATAAAAGGTTTAATGGTGTTGAGTACAGGAACATTTTTTAGGCAGCAACTACATCCACTTTTGAAGCAAATTTCATGTCACACATGGAAAAGTTTAAGATACTAAATCTTGATGCATATAATCATTTTACTGAAAGAGACCCTAATACATGGTGTGTAGGGCAAATTTTTTTCAACCCAGTAGAGCTTGTGAAACTGTAGAAAATGGGATTTGTGAGTCATTTAATTCAATAACTGTTGTCGTAAGAATAAAAACCCATAATCACTATGTCAGAGGAGATAAGGATATTTTTTATGGAGAGGTGTTACAGAATGTTATGCAGGGCACAAGAATGGGAATCGGTTGTTTGTCCGGCCATAATGAAAAAGTTAAAGAAATGGGGAGAAAATCATAGGTATGCTTATCTTTGACTGTAATTTTATTATGTATGATTGTCTAGGATGGTAATATGATCTTGTATGCTAATGTAGGAGAAAATCATAGGTATGCTTATCTTTAACTGTAATTTTATTATGTATGATTGTCTAGGATGGTAATATGATCTTGTATTCTAATGTATTTTTTTCATACGTAGATATTGGTAGGCTATTAATAGTGGTGGGAATGTGTTTGAAACATGAAAAGGCCATGAAGCAATGGTGGTGGATTTAGATGCTAGAAAATGTAGTTGTAGACTATGAGACATATCAGACATTCCTTGTGGCTGCAATACACTTTATCAATAAGAATCTAGAGGATTTTCTTAGTAAATGGTTTACTAAGGATATCTTCAAAATGACATGATATGTAGAATTGCTTGGAAAATGGGTATAATGCCAGGACTTGTAAGAATGAAAAATGTACTTTCTATAGCAAGCTCACGAGACCTATATCTAAAGATCATTCCACCACCTAAAACTGTTAAGCCAAAAGGTAGACCAAGACTCAACATTCCAAAGTCTACTACAACAAGAAGAGGCTCTAGAGGTGGAAGAGAAAATAGAGGTGAAAGAGGTGAAAGATGGACTAGAGGTAGGAGAATGGCATATGCATATATAGTTGTTTCTTATAATCCAATCACAAGAGAAGCAATGATTGGGGTAAACCATTATTTATTTTTCATATTCAAATATCATTGTGAATGACTATTACTTACACTTTATCTTCATCCTTAAAGATATCATCATGTGTATCACAACCAACATGGCTAGAAGGCATCCTACCGTATTCAATTTCAAGTGAGGCTGTTGTTAATGATGAAGACCGTGATGAAGGTGAGACTATTGTTGGTGATGAAGACCATGAAGACCATTATGAAAGTGAGGTTGTTGTTGGACATCAAGAAGGCTTACAAGAAAGTCAAATGGTTGTATCTCCATTAGAAATGAATGATGCAAATGAAGAATAGTTCAAGACACGGCCTTAAGACAGATTAAGCGTTACTTTGGTATATTTTAGTGCAACTTTTTGGTATAGTTTAGCGCAACTTTTGGTATATTTAGCAGAATTCTTGGTATTTTTCAAGCAACTTTTGATATATATGTTGGTTCAACCTTTGGTAAATTATGGCCCAATTTTTGTTTATAGATTATACGCGTTGGATACATCTTTTATATGTTTCGGGAGAGGAATGGGGATGGTGTATTTGTTTCATTTCATAATTATCACTACACCCCGAAAGCACCTTTTCAGACGGACGGATCCGTCGGAAAAGGGGTATCCGTCGGAAACAATCCATCGGAAATCATGTCGTAGGAAAAGCCTATTCCGACGGATCCATTTTTCGACGGATTTCCGACGGATACTATTTTCGACGGATGCTTTGCGTCGGATTTGAGATATCTCCGACGGATCTATGCCATTTTCGACGGATCACTAGCGCCATTTCCGACGGATAATCCGTCGGCAATCCGTCGCAAATTTGTTTTTTTTTTCCAAAAAAAAATTTTAAAAATCAAATTTCCTGTACATTGTACTTGCCCAGATTTTACCACAATTTTGAAACGAAACTGTTTTTTAACAAATGAAACAGCACAGTAACAAACGAAACAATTTTAAATCTACATAAATACATCATAAAAGCAACATAATTGTATCTATTATTCTAAAAGCAACATAATTGTATCTGTTATTATAAAACTACAAAGGAGGGTTAGGCTTTAACAACTTCTAACGAACTACAGTGGGCCTTGATGGGCTTTCACAACTCCTAACGAACTATAATGAGCCTTAATGGGCTTTAACGACTCTTAACGGCCTACAATGAGCCCAGATGAGCTTTAACAACTCATAACGAACTACAATGAGCCTAGGTGGGCTTTAACAACTCCTAACGACCTACAATGGGGCTTAATGGGTTTAAGGACCATTAACGACCTACAATGGGCTTTTATGGCTTTAACAACTCCTAACGGCCAACAATCGATTTTGATAGGCCATTAACGACCTACAATCGGCCTTGATGGGTTTAATTATCATTAACATGCTACAATAGGCTTTGATCGGTTTAACAACTCCTAACGACCTACAATGGGCCTTGATGGACTTTAACAACTATTAACGACCTACAATGGCCCTTTATGTCTTTAACCACTTCTAACGACCAACAATGGGCTCTGGTGGACTTTAACAACTCCTAACGGCCGACAATGGGCTTTGATGGGTTTAAGAACCATTAATGACCTACAATGGGCTTTGTAACACCCTCAAATTTGGAAAGAGCGACTAATTTAAAATTTTCAATATTACATCAATTGAAGGATAAATCACTTCCATAATTCGATACTTAAAGTTCCTCAAATAACAATTCCATAAAACAATCACAACAGATTGGTCAAGTCTTATACTAAGACATAATTACAGTCGGGTGTTCTAATCCCAAAAGAGTCGTTATCTCCGAATGCGAAAAACATCACCAAGAGTCTAATCTTTATCGTGCCACTTCCTAACACTCAATTCCACACGTGTCACTAGTACCAACCCCAACGATAACCTGATGAACATGACTCCGCTCTAAGGAGCCCCGATAACACGATCACCTGCTAAACATGGCATTTAAGAACAAGTGTTAGGCTTATGCCTAGTGAGAACAAACAGGTAACGCTTAAAACGTATAAATTTCATGAATGATGGGTGTAGCTTTAATTCAAACATGTATATATAGTATCAACCCTAATCGGGTCCTAAGCCACGCTTATTTTATAACATCAACCCTATCCAGGTATTTAGCCAAGAATCATATAGCATCAACATATAGCATCAACCCTATCCGGGTATTTAGCCAAGCATTATCATATAGCATCAACCCTATCCAGACATTTAGCCAAACATCATTCTTAGCATCAATAGCGTCAACCCTATCCAGGTATTTAGCCCAACTTAACCATAGCATCAACCCTATCCAGGTATTTACCCAACTTAACCATAGCATCAATCCTATCCAAGTATTTAGCCCAACTTAACCATAACATCAACCCTATCCAGGTATTTAGCTTAAAAATACAACGTGCCTATGGATCCAAAGCAACTTGATCTAAATTACATGACTCCGATAATGATTGACCAACACACTCAACGCATGTAATATATCAAGTAGATATGCTATAAATGCATTTTATTCCCAAAGCTCGACATTTGACCGTTTAAACCGGACAAATGTCCATGAGACTCAGACTTAGCAAAAGCTCTATAACTCAACACTTATGTAATTACTCGAAATATTAGTTGAGACGAACCACTTTCCGATGAAATCATATTCATGTATTTCCAAAATGGCTTATATTGCAATAACATGTATTGTCCAATGATTTATAAATCCAATGCTCCAAAGATGCAAAAAAAACAAATGGTTTTCATTTAAAGAATAGTGCACCCAAACAACCCACACTTATACTCTATTTGACAAAATTTCTAAAACCCAAGTATAAGCCTCTTACAAGGTTTATAAATCCTTTTATACCAAATATGCAAACTTATCCAAATACTCACATATTTGACAAATAGAAAGTAAAACATGTTAATACTTCAAACTGAACGTCTTTGGCATGTACATAGTTTTCACAAACTAACTTGAACTCACCTTGCTAGATTTAAGCTAAATCTAGGTTTTACCCCAATACCGAGTTCCACTCGGTGAAGACTTTAGATCCTGGAGATACACCTCCAGATCCATGGTGTAATCCTTTAAAGAGCACCTACATAACTTCCAAAACATACAAAAACAAACCCAAGAGAGAATGAGAGTTGTTGGTGCAAAAACTCAAACCCTAGATTTAAGATTTCGGAGAGGTGATCGTACCTTTCAACTTCTAGGAACCCCAAATCATCAAGTAACTTTATTCCCCATAGCTACAATCATAAAGATCTTTGAAATACGAAACCATAGAAACTTGAATCGCTCAAAACGGAGTTGTGATGAAGAAGTTATGGCCAAATGAAGGAAATCCCGATTTTTATTCACTAGAGGCCGTCGGCGACTGTGACAGGCGATTGTGCCATGTCACAATCGTCGGGCACAATATCCCGTGTCCAACATCAAGATGATTCATTATCCAATTCTCGGTACACTTGGGGCGATTGTGACACTGTCACAGTCGGCGGGCACTATAGCCTGGGCCGTTCCCAGGTGTTTTTCCTACTTTTCTCCCGTTTCTCGTCTTGTAGATGCTACCCAATAAAAATTAACTTCAATATACTTATTACATTGATTCTAATAGTGGAATAAAAAGAGGACTCAGGATTTCATTTTACCAAAGACCCGGTTGATACATTGTGTCATTGTCACTATAGCAATGCACACTCATTGGGACCACCAACCACTTGGTGGCACCGGTGCTATTGTGACACATGTAATAACCATATGGCACAATAGTCGAGACGACCAAACTCTTAGTACCAATGGTGCTATTGTGACAGCTGTCACTATCTTATGCCACCACTACTCAAACTTTAAAATTAAATTTTCCTTATTAGATCGCCCGGTTCAACATTTTCTTCAACTAGGATAAAAATCAGGATGTTACAATCCTCCCAACCTTATAAAAGATTTCGTCCTCGATATCTAGCACTGTCAAATATTCAACCCAGAAGAGGTGCATTAAAAGATTCAAAAATGCCATACCACCTGGAATACAACTCAGTATATGACTCATCATCCATCCTTCACTAATAAGATACTAAGCGAGAAAGCAGACCGCAATTATACGAAATTTATCAACCTACTAACCTCTCTACTAATAGAGTGTTTTTACCCAAGTCAAACCCTAAATAGGATCCGATAACCGAATGCCAAAACTGCTAATATAACCACATTGATTTTTCCATCTTGAACCCAATGCAAGATGTCACACTAACATCAAACATAAACACTGACCGTTGTTAATGAAATAACTAACTATAGAGTCTTAGTTGTCTCCCAACCTCAGGCGACTCATACTACCTGGAGTGACTTACGACCTCAACGACTGGCTTCCACAATTGATGCCCAAAATGAATTTACTCTTAAATTTTATAACAACCTTTATCAAACTAGGATGTACTTCCATTACATTATACCTTTCAATATCTTTCACAAAATTTCAACCGCCTATAACCAAACACACTCCTTTCGAATCCAATTCCCCACCATCATGATGACCTTACTCGGATGATAAAGGAATCCCGGATAAATAGTTCTGAAAGGTTAACCTCAAACAATCCAAATCTCTCTGAATAACGGTTCCCGCCTAAGGTCTACCGCTACATTCATACTCAACTTCTCCAATAATGAGTACCACAGAAAGTTTATCATCCATTCCATGACGAACTCCTATCCCGTACTTCGGTCCAATTCAATGCAACCGTGAAATTAAGATCCAAATTTCACTGAGCACAACAACCCCAAGAACTTTCAACTTTCTTAGCAACACAATTGATCAAAACCATCCACCACTGGCTACCAACATCTGATTTCCACAAGTTCACCACATAAAGCCTTCAAACACTTACTAGAATTCACATAAAGTACCCCAATTACATCAATGATTTTTGACCTTAAGAAAAGCAGAAGTTGACACCTGATATGAGAATTTAAATCTCATAGCCACTACACTCTAGTACTTGGTTCCGCAAACTTTTCCAGTCGCGCTGAAACATCCATAATATACAACCTTATTAAACCAACCAACAAATCTTCCTTATTAGCTAGAACTCGCCAAGATGAAACATCCTTATCACACAAACGCCAACACCAGCCAGACAACTCCTTGAAGCAATCAATCCCATAAATTTCGACCTGAAGGTTGATGAAACAAGAAGACCATCGCATAAAATAACCCAGAATAACTCAAAGTCTAATAACTCCAAAAGCTCATATATACACTGATCGATCAAATCGAATCCCAGAATTCAAAACCGTTTACAAGCCATGTCGATCGCTACCTAAATTCAGAGAGAGACATCGATCCACAAATGCGATACTCGCCACAACATGACGTTACATTGAAGGTTTCCTAATGAGTTCAAGGTTTTACATGTATATGACTAAGCAAATATGCCAATTTTATTTATCAAAGATTTAACAAACATAAAATCTTTAAAATTATTTTACACACGTATCAAGATTTTTTACCAGGATCGAGTAACCGTGAAAAATGACCAAACGTCATTAAGTAGGACCATTTAAAAATCTATGTAGTCATTATGTAAACTAATGAAAACAATAATGAGAATACAATTATTAAACCTTTAAAATGGACCGATATAATTTGACATACATTTATTGACATCATGTATGTAAGAGAAATTCATGCACTAAAATTGAGTGCTAGAAATGTTTGTGCCCAATTCTCCAAAGGTTTTCTTCTTTTAGCCATAGAAGGCACAAAGTAAAGTTTCTCAACAATAATAGCATGCATCAGTTTACTTTTTCAAAACCATCCAAACGTTATATGCATGCGTCTTGGTCACATTATGAAATTAACTTGATTTGGATTTCAAATTTAAAGCCAGTTAACAAAGTGCTTACGCTTTTCTAAAACGTTGGCTACATAAAATAAAGATGTTACCATTAGAATGTATGCAAACTCTATGCAACAAATGGTTCCCATAAAAATTAAAATGATATTGATGGGAACTTTATATTTAGACGACATCAAAATCTTTATACCCAAAATAGATGACGCGAAATAAAATTTTCAACAAACTCTCATACCCCAAAACCGACCCTAAAACGAATCCAAAAATTTCAAAATCTCAAAATTGACTCATGAATAGTACGCACCCAAAATTCAACTGAAACTCGTAAACAACCGTAGGAGGTACGATAGTTCATGCATTTCAATCTTGACCCAAAACTCTCACACACCAAATAATTTCTCAAAACTCGTAAAAACGATATGTGTACGTTTCTCGGAAACGACCAAACAATTTAGGTTAGTTTCAAAATTAAACTCTCGTGAGATATAAATTTCAAAACTTGCAATTTTAGCAAAATAGTACGGATTAAATTTTTAGTGAATAACTATGCAATTCTCATGCAACTAAAACGATTTAACAATTCCCAAGACATGGCTACACCCTTGAGTGTGCCCCAAAACATTTTTCAAAATAATAATTCTTTTGACAATCCGAAATAATTTTGCAATTTATTTTCTAAAACAAATGTCGTGCATGCATCCGGTCGGAACCCGAAGTCTTAGAACCACACTCGCCAAGTCTACCACAAGACTGACATTGGAAAGTTTCATATCTTAAGACCATCATCCAACACTAAATCCATCGATTTACAATTTCCTCTCGGAATAAGGTTGAGTCAACAAGCTTATGGTTCATAACTAACCATTATCCTTGACACAAAATGGACGGCTTAAGCTAATCACCATACTTATATGTCACTCAAAGTGACATTACTACAAATCAATTCTTTCAACGGTTATTACCATATGAACTCATTCACTACCCCATCTATTATTACGATAATGCGTCTCAAGAACCCACACGTAACTGTAAATTCGTATTATCATCGGCCTAATGATAATACCAATTTACCTCACACGTGGATCCTTGTTAGCATCATCACCATTCCCGATTCTAATGCTTCTATTAACCACCAAACATCCTATCTTAAAGTGTCTAATTGTGAAATCTCACATCTGATCGCTTAACAATACGCTAGTTTGAGTCTAGGCATCTAGAATCAATACCCAAATCTCTCAAACTTATGCTCTGATACCAACTTGTAACACCCTCAAATTTGGAAAGAACGACTAATTTAAAATTTTCAATATTACATCAATTGAAGGATAAATCACTTCCTATAATTCGATACTTAAGTTTCTAAAATAACAATTCTATAAAACAACCACAACAGATTGGTCAAGTCTTAAACTAAGACATAATTACAATCGGGTGTTCTAATCCCAAAAGAGTCGCTATCTCCAAATGCGGAAAACATCATCAAGAGTCTAATCTTTATCGTGCCACTTCCTAGCACTCAAATCCACACGTCTCACTAGTATCAAGCCCAACGATAACCTGATGCACATGACTCCGCTCTAAGGAGCCTCGATAATACGATCACCTACTAAACAATGCATTTAAGAACAAGTGTTAGGCATATGCCTAGTGAAAACAAACAGGTAACGATTAAAGCGTATAAATTTCATGAATGATGGGTGTAGTATTAGTTCAAACATGTATATATAGTATCAACCCTAACCGGGTACTTTGCAACGCTTTATTTCCAAAATGGCTTATAATGCAAGTATAACCTCTTACAAGGTTTATAAATCCTTTTATACCAAATATGCAAACTTATCCAAATACTCACACATTTGACAAATAGCAAGTAAAACATGTTAATACTTCAAAATGGACGTATTTGGCATGTACATAGTTTTCACAAAGTAACTGGAACTCACCTTGCTAGATTTAAGCTAAATCCAGGTTTTACCCCAATACCGAGTTCCATTCGGTGAAGACTTTAGATCCTGGAGCTACACATCTAGATCCATGGTGTAATCCTTTCAAGAACACCTACATAACTTCCAAAACATACATAAACAAACCCAATAGAGAATGAGAGTTGTTGGTGCAAAATCTCAAACCCCAGATTCAAGATTTCGGAGAGGTGACCGTACCTTTCAACTTTTAGGAACCCCAAATCATCAAGTAACATTAATCCCCCATCATTACCATCATAAAGGGCTCTGAAATACGAAACCATAGCAACTTGAATCGCTCAAAACGGAGTTGTGATGAAGAAGTTATGGCCAAATGAAGAAAATCCCGATTTTTATTCACTAGAGGCCGTCGGCGACTGTGACAGGCGATTGTACCATGTCACAATTTCCGGGCACAATAGCCCGTGTCCATCATCAAGCTGATTCATTTTCCAAGTCTCGGTACACTTGGGGTGATTGTGACACTGTCACAATCGTTGGACACTATAGCCTGGGCCGTTTCAAGGTGTTTTTCCTACTTTTCACCCGTTTTGATCCCGTTTCTCGCCTTGTAGATGCTACCGAATATAATTAACTTCAAAATACTTATTTCATTGATTCTAAGAGTAGAACACAAAGAGGAATCAGGGTTTCATTTTACCAAAGATCCGGTTGATACATTGTGTCATTGTCACTATAGCATGGCACACTCGTTGGGACCGCCAACCACTTGGTGGCACCGGTGCTATTATGACAGATGTGTAACACCCTCAAATTTGGAAAGAGCGGCTAATTTAATATTTTCAATATTATATCAATTGAAGGATAAATCACTTCCTATAATTTGATACCTAAAGTTCCTCAAATAACAATTCTATAATATAACCATAACAGATTGGTGAAGTCTTATACTAAGACATAATTTCAATCGGGTGTTACTAAACCTAAAAGAGTCGCTATCTTCGAATGCGGAAAACATCACCAAGAGTCTAATCTATATCGTGCTACTTCCTAGCACTCAATTCCACACGTGTCTCTAGTACCAACCCCAACGATAACCTGATGCACATGCCGACAAAGAAAAAAGGTTAAGCTTAACGCCTAGTGAGCTCAAGAGTTTATAACATAGTTATGATTGATTTGAAAACAAAAGATTTGCTTGATAAAATATAATTCTCAAAAGAAATAACCTTATTATAAAAGCAACATCTTTCCCCAAATTCAATAGTTCCATAATAAAAGCTTTAGACCAAAATGATATTAGAAGTGAAAGCTTTAAATAGAAATATTATTTAACGTGATACCAATTCCAATAGTCACACGACCCTGAATAAGTTTATAAACGTAAAGATAGAAACATAGCTTTGACCATATTTATAAACCATTAACCCACGCTTATTTTTGAAAGGATTTAAAACATCTAAAGATGGCGGGGGAGACCCGATTTACCACTGGTCGTGACAGGACACGAAGGTAGGCCACGAACCAATGTTATAGAGCGGCACATAAAGGTCTGGTAGCCATTGACATCAACCCAATCCAGTTTATAATCATTTGTGAACATGAGCTCTTACCTCGTGAATTACACAATTTATCACAATGCCTATTCCGAATGAGTGAAAGGATGTATGGAAATTACACAATTTATCGCAATGCCTATTTCCAATTTATAAAGGAGATAATACAATCCTTCACATAAATAAGGGATGAATTGGGAATTTCACAATTTATCACAATGCCTATTTCGAATAAAACCAAAGGAAACTCAAGTTGTACGGATTGAGAATCTCATCCCTTGTATACACCATTAGACTGACTTATATGTCTATGGATTCAAATGCAACTCAGTCTAATTTACATGACTCCGACATGAATGACCAACGCACTCAAAGCATGTAAAATATTATTTACACCGAATAAATGTCCAAGAGACTCATTTTAGTCAAAACCGAGCAAATGCTTTATAACTCAACACTTATGTAATTACTCGAAATATTAGTTGAGACGAACCATTTTCCAAATGAAATCATATTCATGTATTGCCAAAATGTCCCATGATGCAATATCCCGTATTTTCCAACGATTTATAAATTCAAGACTTCTAAAGATGCAAATACAACCAAACGGTTTTCATTTAAAAGATAATGCACCCAAACAACCCACACTTATACTTTATTTGGCAAAGTGTCTAAAACCCAAGAATAAGCATCTTACATGATTTATAAATCCTTTTATACCAAATATGTAAAATTACCCAAATACTCACACATTTGATAAATAACAAGTAAAATATGTTGATACTTCAAAATGGACATTTTTGGCATTTACAAAGTTTTCACAAAATATCTTGAACTCACCTTGCTAGATTTAAGTTAAATCTAGGTTTTATCCCAATACGGAGCTCCATTCGGTGAAGACTTTAGATCCTCAAGCTAGACCTTTAGATCCATGATGTTATCCCTTCAAGAACACCTAGATATCCTCTAAAACATAAACAAAAGAGAACCCAAGGAGAATGAGAGTTGTTGGTGAAAAACCTGAACCCTAGATTTGAGATATTGGAGAGGTGATCTTACCTTCCACTCCTATAAGCTCCCAAAATCATCAAGTAACCTGATACGATCCGATTCGAGAGGGATCAGAACTCCAAGGAGAATTAAGAGAAAGAAAAGAAAAAGAAGATGATACGAGACTTGCAACAATTTTCTCTGTTTTTAATCCAATGCAAAATACACTTTAAATAATAAAAACTTATGCATGATCTCCTAAGAAAATGGAAACACTACCAGGACATGGAAACTGTGAAATTTAAATGCAAGTGGGTCCTAATTTCATGCATGCACTACTACCGTAAGAAATGGAAAAAATGCAACTTTGAACTAGTCTCAATCCAGGAGATGTGTTGGAGTTCACTTGGGTCAGATCCTATCATTATTCCCCCCTTCGAAATGGACCTTGTCCTCAAGGTCCGGCATGGTGCCAGGCCGGAGGATGAGCGAAGTGTGGGTGGGTGTCGAGATGAACAGGTGTGGCAGGGTCGGGTTTGGGTACGGTGTCGTCGTGGAGGTCAATGAGGGGTGGTGGGTTTGCGAGATCCTCATTTTCGGCAAGAAGAAAAAATTGGGGTGGGTTACATTTGTGTCCAGGGTGATATTTCTCGGGGCAACGAAAGCAAAGGCCGGCAGCGCGACGATTTTTTAACGCATCCGCCGAGAGACGAGTGAGCGGAAGGGAAGGCGTGTTGGTCATAGGTGTGGGTAATAGGGCTGACGTGTGGGTCGGGTTGGGGGCAGACGAAGTGGATGGAATTGATGGCGGTGTTGAGGAGGTAGCGGTGCTATATGGTGGTGAAGGTTTGGGCCGGAATCGTTGGTCGTTGGCCTTATCTTCAATGAGCTTAGCAAGGCCAATGGCTTAAACAATGGTTGTGGGTTTTTGAATGGCGAGTTCTTGCTGGATGTCTGTACGGAGTCCCGATATGAAGCAATTGAGGAGGGCGGCTAGAGGTAAGCCGAAAATGCAATTGCTTAGGCGTTCAAACTCCGTTTGGTAATCGGTAACAGTTGAAGTTTGATGAAGTTTAAACAACGCCGCTTGGTGGTTGTCGTAGGATGATGGACCGAATCGTGTTTCGAGGTCGCGGGTAAAGGCTGCCATGTGGTGAGCAAACCGTTGTTATAAAGGTATTTATACCAACTTAATGCGTCTCCTGAAAGGTTGAACGAAACCATGGCTAATCGTTGGGGAGGGTCGATACTGTAGAAGGAGAAATATTGGTCCGCTTGGAAAACCAATCGAGTGGGCGAGACCCATCGAAAATGGAAAGGGTGAGCTTTGGAGGACGCAATTGGTAACCGTGGGGAGGTGGTGGGGGGTTATTGTGGTCTGGGATTTTAGGTTCTTTGTGAGCAATGGTAGCAAGAAGGTTGTTATTTTGCTCGTATTAAGAGCGGCTAGTTGGTTTACGATAACGTCGAGCTGCGGTTTTTGATCTTGGAGGGCTGCGGCTTGGGTTGCGATGATTCGTTCGGTGTTGGCGGAGGAGGAGTGTATAAGTTTGGAGATGTTCTCGACCATAGCGGCCATGGATTCTTAAAGTGTTGGTGGCTCACGGCGAGGAGGCATGGTGTAGGTCAATGAAAGCACCAGTTGATACGATCCGATTCGAGAGGGATCAGAACTCCAAGGAGAATTAAGAGAAAGAAAAAAAAAGATGATACGAGACTTGCAACAATTTTCTCTGTTTTTAATCCAATGCAAAATACACTTTAAATAATAAAAACTTATGCATGATCTCCTAAGAAAATGGAAACACTACCAGAACATGGAAACTGTGAAATTTAAATGCAAGTGGGTCCTAATCTCATGCATGCACTACTACCGTAAGAAATGGAAAAAATGCAACTTTGAACTAGTCTCAATCCAGGAGACGTGCTGAAGTTCACTTGGGTCAGATCCTATCATAACCTCTAGCTATCAATGTTTCCATGTTGAAGAGCTTCCAAAGACGAAACCAAGGCACTTTGAATCGCCCAAATCTGCTGAGAAATGAGAGAGATATGACCAAATGAAGTTTTACCCCGAAATCCGACTTTTTAACCCCTGCACGCGAACTGCGACCTTGCCACTCCCAGATCACATTTTTAGTTCGCAATTTCCTGAAAACACCCCTTACAGTACATAAAGTGCGATCGTGGCCCCCAGGTCGCAGTTTGAGGTCGCAATTTACCTTTTTCGCGCATTTTGGGCTTTTCTTGCTTATTTTCGACATCTGACCAAAACCCCTATTACTTAGCCAAACCATTTCATTGATGAAAATCATAATAACACTTGAATTTAGGAACGCCAAAATTTCCGGGTGTTACAAGATGTCATAACTGTATGGCACAATAGTCGAGACGACCAAACTCTTAGTACCGTTGGTGCTATTGTGACAGCTGTCACTATCTCATGCCATCACTACTCAAACTTTAAAATTAAATTTTACTTATTAGATCGCCCGGTTCACCATTTTCTTCAACTGGGATAAAAATCAGGATGTTACAGGCTTTGATGGGTTTAAGGACCATTAACGACCTACAATAGGTCTTGATGGCTTTAACAACATCTAACGACCGACAATGAGCTCTGGATGGCTTTAACAACATCTAATGACCGACAATGGGCCCTGGTGGGCTTTAGCAACCATTAACGATCTACAAACGTATATAGATATACATACACATATGTTTTTGTGTATACACATGTATATATATACTACTCGTATCATATATATATATACTAATTGTAACATATATATACTAATCGTAACATATATATATATATACTACTCGTAATATATATATATATATATGTGCATACAATCAAGTGACATAGAGGACATACACATGGATACATATACATATACAAGTGTAAAAACAACTAATTATACAAATTAGTTCAAGATAAAGGTCATACGAATAAGACAAAGTTGCAAAATCGGAAGAATTGGAAATATCCGTCGAAAATTTCCGACGGAATATACTTGTTTCCGACGGATTACATTAATTAAATAAATAAATAAAAATTAATATCCGACAGAAAATACTTGTTTCCGACGGGTTTTTTATTTGTTATTTTTTTTATAAATCAACATAATCCGTTGGAAATATCCTTCGGAAAATTTTCCGGCAGAAATTTCCTACGGTTATTTATATTTTTAATTTTTTTTAATAGCTTCCGTCGGAAATCCATAGGAAATTTCCAATGGAAAATTTCCGTCGATAATGCAAATGCTCTTTTTTTTAGTAGCGTATGAAGTTTTTTTCATCCAAAAAATGTCTATAGACTTAATCATTCAAATATGAAAGTCCGTTGGATTTTTTCGGATTTTTCCCATTATTTTACCACATTAACCAGTTTTATAGGTTATAAGGGTGTATCTAACTGGTTTTAGAAAGTCCAATGATTTATTTAACAAGTTTTCATTTGTCCAATGATTTATTTGTTCCAAAAAATTGTGCAATGACTTAATCATTCCAAACACAAAAGTCCCTTGGGTTTTTCTGTACTTTTCTCTTTAATATTATAGTATGGAAGGAAAAGTAATAAAAAAGGACAAACTACAACTTAAGGGATTCGAACCCTTGGCATAGGGTCAGGGGCCAAAGGATGTTAACCAACCAAGCTACCTATCACACGTGTTCTTAAATATTCATATATGTTATTTGACTAAAACAAATGGGGTGGCCATGGTCCCTTCAGACCAACATTGTGTTCCACCACTGCTTTCCCATAACTTTTTTTTTCACTCGGCTTGCAATTTTTATCTGGAAAAAGGACATAAGGTTTGTTTATATATATATTGAACTGTTATAAAAAACGAACATATCAACATATTTTGTAATGCATAAAATATTTTTATATAGCATATAGGTAACTCATAAATCACATAAATACTTACCTTAATTATACCTAGTTTTTCCTTAAATTCCTTTCTTTAAGCTTGATTATGTACATAGAGAGAGATTTGTCATTATGCAAAAATAGTGACACTTCAACCCTTATTTATATAGATTAATTCATTGCATTAGTTCTTTGTTCTTTTTGCTTTCAAGATTGTACTCTTATGAAAGTTGAACATCTCATCTTTAAAGATAAAGAGAATCTTGACAACTCAACTTTAAAGATAAGATAATCTTGACACCTCATGCTCCTAGTTTACCTTGTCATGCTTCTTAGACTTGCTTTGTAATAAAGTAGTCTTGCCAACTCATACTTTTAACCCTTACAACTCATCGCTAGTTTGCTTAATCATGCTTACTAGATTGACCAACACTTCTAGTGTTAAAAACTCATCACGAGCTTGCTTAGTCATGCTAAATAGACTTGCCAACACACTTCTAGCCTTATAAATAAGGGCATATGATTGTGTGAGAAGTTGAGTTAATGTGAAAAGCGTAAGAAGAGATCTGGACTCTTGATCACCTTTAATCTCAACCCCACCCATGAATTGCACTTCATATGAAGATTGATCATGTGCTTGTCTATGCATCTCATCCTAATATGCATCCAATGGTGGAGATCTCTTCTTACGCTTCTCACCTAAACTCTCCTTCTCACCGAAACTCGGCCATATAAATAAGATAGTTCAATGAATGCAACATGTGATGGAGTATTTGAATTAATCATAAAAGTTTGTATTTAAGGCTTAAATATTGTGATTTAGCAAAATAAAGAAACTATGGTGTTACAAACATAAAAAATGAAAAGAGGTTAGAAGAACAATTGAAACAAACGAAAGCAAAACATGTAACCATATGACAGCTCCATTACAACGTTGCGAACAAAAATTGGCAATACACCATGAGAGCTCTCATAGTCCGTCTCCCCTAATAAACCAAACCATATAAAGTAAGATATGGGATGGATAAATATAGTATAAAGTTTGTTTTCGTTCGATGAACATTGTAAATAAGTGAAGGAAAATGTCTTTCTTTTCGTCTTAATTACAATATGCTTTCATCCGCTATTAAAAGCCTGCAAGAAAATGATTCTTTTTCTGGTATCTTATGTGAAGGCATAGAGCATGGAGCTTTAAGTTGCCGATAAGCCAGACAGAAAGTTGTACTGAATGTCGATTTTTACATCTCTTCGTCAACCAGAATGGTGGATTGGGTGGAAACACCTGCATCGTTCAAAGATGCCATGTCGTCATCAAGCAAAGTAGGCAGCGGAGATCCCTGCAAAACCACAACCAAACACACGGCCAATTTACAAACAAACCAAATGGTTGTTTCTACCATTTCGAGCAAGAAAAAGACCAACGATGATACATACACACTTACATATATGTAATATGTTCCACGGGATGGGTTCAAATGCGAACTCAAATTTGGTTGTGAACATGAGGACAAAGGAGAGCGTGATACGTGTCCCATCCAGTCTGAATATATTCAGACTGAATGTTGTGTTATTCACTCTGAATGAATGATGTGTTATTCACTCTGAATAATGTATGAATTTCACCTTCGTTATTTACACCGAATGCCCTTCATTATTCAGACTGAATGGACACGTGTCGCGCTCTCCTTTGTCCTCATGTTCGCAACCAAATTTGAGTTCGCATTTGAACTTTCCTCGTGTTCCACAATTGCAACTGTGTCGTCTAAAACAATTTAAACCACGTGAACTGAAAACAGAAACTTAAACTTGGAGAGAAAACAATAAAACCAGATTAGAGAAGGACATAAATGTCCGGCAAAAGATAAAAAAAATTTAATCAAAGACGAACCTCTTCTTGAAGATATAATAGTGGCTTGATGGACTTTAATTTGAAGAAGTTCTCACAAAGAGTCTTCAGCTTCCCAACCTAACAAAAAGGAATTGTAAATGAACACATACATTATGGTAGATAAGATAAAATTAAACAAAAAAAAACGAATAATTACAGTGGTGGTTGCCGGCAGCTTTTTTGTTAACGGAGGTTTTTCACCGATCGATGGTCCAACACATTTCAGAGTAATAGCTGCAAAGACCAAAATAGAGGAACCTTGGTGACCCAAATCAACACAACAATCAATTTCTTTATAGAGACAATAATACGTTAGAAAAAGAAAAGAAGAAAGATTTTTACTAATGAGTCCAGAAGCCATTTTCTGAGGGCCTGTTGGACCATTTGAAGGCCTTTCATCCTCAATTCCGTGGAATGCTTTGAGCTCGCCGAATCTGATATCAAGTTCAATCAAGAGGATATGAATAGGAGTTAGTAAAGAAACAATCCAATCATACCAAAATTAACATATTCCAATGACTGAATGCAACCAGCCACCACAATTCTTTCAAATGAAAATATGATATTTTGGATCATTATTACAAAGTTTGCATTCCATTATGCAAGTCTGGGTGTGTGGTATGTCTAGTAGGGATACACAATTGAAATACAATGTTATTCCGTTAGAGATATTCTTTTCCCTTTTTCACTCAGAGTCAATGGAAAATACTTCATATATTACACAACTGTAAATATGTAATATATGCTAGTAACTTTTGATGAAAATTATGCACGGGACTACACCACTCTCTGGTTGCTCCTCCCTCCTCTTGCCTTCAGGTCATAAAATAGAGAGACAAATAAAAATGCATGATCACGATGGAAACCACAATGAAAGTAGATCGATGGAATCATTCAATGAAAATACATATTTTCAAGACACTGAAGAATGTTATAACCCTATATTATCCTTAGATTTCCCTAAAATGGTAAAAGCGTCCTTCGCTATTTAGGTGCACATTAAGACGGTGCAAAAAGGGGTTATGACCGATTCTGTAGCCACCTTATTTGTCCATTTTCTCCAATATATATATATATATGGTCGGGTTCAGGTTCAGGGGAGAACACCAAAAAAGGAGAAAACTGAAGAACACCCTGGGAGCCCTCCATCTGGACGTATGCACAAATGCATATTGGTAATTCGTAACATGCATTTGTGCATATGCACTAATGCATTTATATGCATTGGTGCATAGAAAAAAAAACAGCTTCAATCACTTGTATGCATTTGTGCATACCGTCCGGATGGAGCGCTCCCAGGTGTTCTTAGTTTTCTCTTTTTTTAGTGTTTTCCCTTGAACCTCTCTCTCTCTCTCTATATATATATATATATATATATATATATTCACTTGCTTCTTACACCCCATAAATGTTAAGATTTCAATAATATAACTAAAAATATATCTAAGCTGCATTATCCTAATACATCTTAACCCTACTATACTTGTAGAATTATTTGTCTTTGGCTTGTTTAATTATTACTAGGTGTTAGAAGGTAATTGTTAATCAATGCATGCTTAATAGTATGAATATGAAATTTTCCTTTCTGATTGAGTAATTACAATTACATTACAAGTTTATATTTTAAACGGGCAGGTTGACAGGAATTATTAGTGTACCAATGACCAGTAGCAACCAATCACCTGGCAGTTATGTAGACTCCCTAATGTTTTCAAATAATGTGTCTAAACAGTTTTGGGAGGAGCATTACTATCGACTACATATCTCATGAGTTATATGCCTAGTCCAGTGCTACAGTTATAAACACCTACACAATCCCTTCTTGGTCATTTCCTCATGTCAAGGCCCTCTCTTCTGACCTACCTCAAAATCTTCGGATGTACACTTTCTTTCATATCCATGATCAATAACAAAGTAACCCGATCTTAAATCCCCAAAATGTCTTCAGCCATACAAAAAGGATATTGAGTGCTATTCTCAAACCAGAAAGAAGGTCCATCATCCATGGATGTCACCTTCTTTGAACACCCATCTTTCTTCCCACACATCTCACTCGTGGGGATTATTCAAGGGAATATCAGTTTTGGAAATTATTCAAGCGATGACACTTGACACCGCATCTACATTACCTCCTAAATCTATCCACTTCATGACCATATTCATTCATATGGAAGGCATAACCATTAAAGTCTATCGAGTCTAATGCACCAAAAATGCTCAAGCCTATTTTGTTTTAATCCCAATATGAAGATCAAAATCAAGAACTGGGTGTTTATTTATAGATGGAAAGGAATTGAAATGTAGAGAGCTTAACACAAATTAAGGATTCTGAAATCACTAGATTGAGTCTTCCAATACCTCGAAATGACAAAGGTAAGGATGTCATCACTCATGAGATGATGAATCTTGGTTTTGAGGATCTTGCCTATTGCTCAAATTGTAAAAATAGGTTGGGTATGGTAGATTGTGATAAGAACTGAGAACAGAAAATAACAAGGCCAGAAAATAGGTTCTATTAATTGAAGGAATACTATAGAAACAATTGAAATCCGCAAGACTAAGGGGCCGTTTACCAAACGCTTACCCGAATAAGCGCTTACCAAGTCATATTACCTTACCGGATGAATATGGCAATTGCCAAAAATCTTACCCGGTAAGAGTGAAGGCAAGGAAGGCACGGACCAAGAGTCTTACCACAGTTAGCGCTTACCGGGTAAATTGTTGCATGCGAGGCCGGGACTAAAACCATACCCAGTAATTAAGTGATAGTGTTGAATTTTACCAGTAAGCGCTTACCAGGTAAGTGTTTAGGGAAACAGCCCCTAACCTAAATGGTTATCTTTACTGCCCAAGCTCACAGAGCCGAGAGTAACACCATTAAAGGTAAAAACATCACACCTCCTCCTAACAGAATATCTTTATTTATATCTATCACTATCCCTCCTTTCCACGTGCATGCGTAACTGAATTCACATCCACCATACACCTATCCTCCTTGCGTACACTTTCCAAGGCTTGGGCTGTTGGCTAGATAAATCATCTAGATCCCAGTAATTGCAAGCACAATGATATTAAGTATTAAAGCGATAAGAACAAAGTGTTTAGAGAATTTCCATAGTCGTATATCTCACTTGTATTGATTACAATGATAATAAATCTGAATTCTGCTCTCTATTGTAATCTTCTCTCTTATGAATAACCTAAACTCCTATTTATATTGAAATGTCTAATCTAATTAAGGAAAGAGTTTAAGGAATTATAAACTTCCTTCTACAGTTGAGCATATCCATTCCTTATTTTGACACAATAAAATAATAGACCTAACAATCATCTGATCTGACATTGAAAACGTCGACATGAACAGAAACGAAATCTTTAATTTCGTATAGAAAGAAAACAAACCACTTCTATTCTCGGTTCTATTCTCGGAGCCCACGGGCCACGGAGCGGTATATGAAGAATGACTTTTTGGTCCCTTTCATCGCTATTTTGTGTCGCAACTTGGAAGTCTAGCTACCTATCCGTCTTGGTGAGAAACCCAAATCAGAAAAGCTCAGCAAGGGTCCAATGGGCTTGTCTCTTGGGCTGATGTTCTCGTCGCTATCAGATTGACGCATGCATATGGAGCCTCGGTTTCATCTCTTAGTCATTTCAGGTTCCAAATACCATTCAAGAGCCCCTCCAAGATCCATCATGAAAAGCACTAGTTAACGATTTACCTGGAGCTCTTGAAAAGAATGGTACTTGATTCTCAATGAATTGCCTAAGGAAAACAAGTTTGGGGTTTTAACTGGATTTTCACTATCTAAGTATCAAATAAAAGTTAAATGGGATTTTCATTATCAATAAAAGTTAAAATGGGAGCATTAATAGGTTCAAAAAGCGAGGTTGGTGGGGAAGGGATTTACTCAATCGTATGGTATTGATTAATAGGAGACCTTTGCCCTTGTCGCGAAATTCAATACCATATGAGTATTGTTAGTCTAGTTGTGAATTGTGATTTGCACTCTATATCAATGGGATGTGAAGACCGCATTTGTAAATGGTAACATACGTAAATTTCCTCCAGAACTGAAAACATCCAACGGCAATATAGCATGTATACTAAAGAAATCACTATACAGCCTAGAACATTCTCCCTCAGCTTGGGTCATGGATATATGTATCCGATGCCAGAGATACCATACTTATTCATGAAATTCTCTACACAAGTGAAGCTTGTTATACTCATGTTTATGTGGGATTATATCATTCTCACTAGAAATAACTACAAAATTAATATTCTCCAAAAACTTGTAGCATCAGAATTTGATATCAAAGATCTAGGACCACTCAAATCCATATTTATCATACCCAAGGTTTTAAAGTACGGAAACGCGAGGCGAGGCGTTTTCCATTGGTGAGGCAAGGTGTAAGCCTCAAGGCAGAAAATAAATAAAATTAGAAGCAACATATATGCACTCTAATTAATATGTATATATACATGGAAAATAAATAAAACAGAAAATAGTATATACACATTAAATAATATATACACAGCAAAAATAATATATACACACATAAATATTATGGACTGGACACGATACATAAAAAAAATACACACACAAAATACATAAATATTATAAAAATATAACCTATATATACACATATATACATACATTGTTGCCGGTTACAAGAAGAAACAAGAAAGTGGGACTGTAGATGACTCTGATTAGTAAGAAAATAGAGAAGGTGGAACTGTGGATAACTCTAATCAGTAAGAAAATAGAGAATGTGGGACTGTGGATAACTCTGATCAGTAAGAAATTAGAGAAAATGAGACTGTGGATAACTCTGATCAGTAAGAAATTAGAGAAAATGGGACGGTGGATACCTCTAATCAGTAAGAAATCAGAGAAAGCGGGCCGGTGGGTGACTCCATTTGCAGAAACTGGACTAGTCAACAGAGGCAGCCGCCTCACTTCCGTCTCACTGCCTCACCGTTTTTGTCCCGTTTTAAGCAACCCCGACCCAACTCAACCTGGAGAAGCGACGCCTTACATACGGTTTTGGGCCGCCTCTTCTTGACGCGCGCCTCAAGGCATACGCTTTTAACGTTTTTTAAAACCATGATCATACCCTTATATTGCATTTTCTATTAGCATCAACATATACGCAACCTTAGTGAAGAACACTTTGAAGTTGTTTATTGACTTGTACGGACCTAAAGACGACTCCTAGAATTGGGGTTGTACTTCAGAAAGCATGGAAACGGTGACATAGTAATCCTTTGCAGCTTCTAGTTAGGGTGGAGAACTAACATGTCAAAATTCTACCAATGGCTATTGTTCATATTTTTGGGGAAACCTAGTTACTTGGCAAAACAATAGAGGTAGACGCGGAATACTTTGCCCTTTCACGGAAAATATGTCAAAGATGTGGATCCAAAGATTGTTAAAAAGAACTCAGAGTCAAGAGTTAATAAACATCTAGAAGTTTTTTTTATTTTCTATTGACTTCTACGGTACCTAAAGATAGCTCCCGCACTTAGGTTGTACTTCAGAAAGCATGAAAACCATGATATAGTGATCTATTTAGATTGTAGTTAGGATGTCAAAATCTACCAATGGCTATTTTTCATATGTGTGGGGAAACCTAGTTACTCAGCAACGCAATAGAAGCAGAAGCAAAATACTTGGCCCTTCCATTGGGAATATGTCAAGTATGTGGACCCAAAGACCGTTAAAAAGAACTCCGAGTCCAGTTCTAAATCCATAATAGTATATAAAAGGGTATACATTTTTACATCTGAGATACAAGAATACAACATTTTTTTCTCACATCTTCCTAAACACCCAATATTTGTTTTGTAAAATGGAATCAATAAGATGTCAAACAAACTCTTCTAGGAAAAGTTTTTGAGAAGAGAGACGAAGGAAGCTAGAATGGAAGTTAAATGCATTTCATTTGGAGATCAGATCAGGCCACAGTTTAAGCCACCTCAATCAAACAGTAAACCTGCAACTTCTTTTGGGTAACTGTTGGAGTACCAAGTAACTATAGCTCCAAAATACATAATAATAATAATAATAATAACCATTTTATAGGACATGCATGAGCTAGCAACAAAACAAGAGGTCAAGCACTCGCTACATCAGAAAATACCTTGGGTGAAGCCTCTTGATCTCTTCCAAATTTTGATGTGGCTTCGACATTACCAGCCGTACATACCTGCACAAAGAAAGTATACTATATTATATGTGATCCATCTAGTGTGGAAAAGAAGATCCTTGTCTATTCCTCAATTAAGAGAAATATGACCAAGAGTGGTTCGAATATATATATATATAAAGAATTTCTTTTTTTATACTTCTTACTATTAGATAGTGTCCATAAATCTCATAATAGGTCCCCAAAGATTCATAGTGAATCTCAGCACATAAATTCTTTTCTCCCTCCCTCACTCCTCAACTACATTAGGCCCTCAATGTTGAAAAACTTTAATGCATGCAGATGTATGGTATGAAGTTTATTAAAGAACAATTATATTGAATGATGAAGCACATACATACCGAATCTCAGAGTCTTTGCGCTCTCGAAAGGTAATCTGATAAATGACAATAAGACGAATGCTTTAGGTTAAATAACTTTGAGTGGTTTCCAATATATGCTCTTAAATTTACCTCACTCCCATTCAATACTTCAACTTTGGCCAAACGAGCAATTAAAACAAATCTTGCAATCCCACCTCTCTTGGGATCAGTTGCTGGATTCTCAGAACACCTAATATCCTGCACTTAAAAACTTAATGTCAATAGGTCAGGGTTAAATGTTAAAACATGTTCATAATTTAAGTATACTTGTTAAAACTAGAAAACGTTCTTAGACTTCATTTTTAGGTAGGTATTAATATTTTCTGTAATCTTATCAACTAGTTTTATAAATCACAGATATATGCAAAGTTAGTTAGGCATGCACCCTATTTATTCATTCGTGAAATCAATGAAGCAGATACACGATAGAATTCACCACTAAAATATGTCAACCATTTAGGTATCAGAGCTAATATACATGCAATCAAAACATTTTTCTCTCATACACAGCGATAATTGGGCTCGATCCAGAATCAAAAGTGTGTCTCATGGTTGATCACCTTCATTGCTGACCACATTAGGATATATCATTTGAAGTAAAAATCAGAGGCTGTTGAGATTTTTAGACTTTTCATGCTATGATTAACACTTGTACTCAATTTAAATGAAAATTTCAAATTTTCTCAGCAAGAAATCATACACCATAGCTAGTGTGTAAACACATCCCATCCAAATGTTGAGCAAACCACAGGAACCAACAGAATAATTCAATAAGTTTTTCCCCAATTTTCTATACATTAATGATAAAGAATTGTCTTTCTATAAATATACTAACAATGTTGGGTTAGTATCATTCAAACTTGACCAGAATTTTTAGAATTTGACCACTTTCTGCAACTAATAATACACAAAATAAGTATGTTTTAGCAAGTAGACAAAACAATTTTGCAGCTCTTTGCTAGCCAGTCTTGTATAATATCTTCTTAAGGCACATGCTACACATGATATTGAAATTATTTTCTTAAAGCTAAACCATGCTATAATCTATTGTTAAGTATATACTTAGTTTCAGTATTTTTTGGGTAGAGAAAAAGTTAAATGGCAGGTAAAGCATATAAAATAAAATAACCTTACCACTAAGCCAGGATAAGAATTTAGCGCATCAATGGAAGCTACATCCTCGATTTTATTAGCTCCTGGATGGTGTAAATTTTCAATAAGTCAAATTTGTTGAGCAAGCTACACATGATAGCAGAAAACGTAATTACCTATAAGTAGGCAGCGCAAATTTTGGAAAGGCTTATAGCTCTTGTCAGATGATCCAGAGCTATATGGCAGTTCATCTGCAGCAGGGTACCAAATGCGTTCTATGCTATTTTTATTCAAATGAAGTTGCTCCAAACTGAATTTCAAGGATTAACATCAGCATACAAGCCTAATACAGTTTAAGCTAAGAAGTAAAAGAAGATTATGCTTTATGATACCTTTTCAGTTGTGAAAGTTTCAAGATTTCACCCCAATCAGCTATATAGTTGTCTTCCAAGTTAAGAAGTCGAAGAGAGTCAAATCCTTGTACAATATTGGATGATGAAGTCTGTGTAAAAGAAGATGGGCATGGTAAACTAACAAGAAACACATAGTGATACAAGTGGCTTTTAAACAAAAGAAATAAAATGAAATTCCTGGATACAACTATTCAATTAAATTTTGAATCTATGCTGCCTTTCCGAATATATATATATATAGAGGGAGGTTCAGGGGAAAACGCTAAAAAAAAGAAAACTAAAGAACACCCTGGGACTGGGAGCCCTCCATCGGGACGATATGCACAAATGCATACAAACGGTTGAAGTTGTTTTTTTTCTATGCACCGGTGCATATGCACAAATGCATGTTACAAATTACCAGTATGCATTTGTGCATACCGTCCAGATAGATGGCTACTAGGGTGTTCTTCAGTTTTCTCTTTTATTAACGTTTTCCCCTGAACCTGACCCTATATATATATATATATTGATGATGATTAAAACAATATGTTCTTCCTCATTAAACCAGATCACTGGAAATGGCAATAGATTTGAAACAATCCCAATTGCTGATGTATACAAGCCGAGGGTCTTCTCAGAAACACCCTCAATCTCTTGAGACAGGGGTAAGATCTACGTACATTTTACCCCTACCTCCGGGTGGGATATATTGGGGTTCTTTTGGATATCATGAGATGTACAATAGAGGATACAAAATCTACCAACTTAGAAGGAGCAGTAATGATGGTTGAGAGTCAAGCAACCCTCGAGGAGTCCGTTTATTCTCTCCTTATTAGCTGTTTTTAGGAATAAGACAAGACAGAGTTCTTTTATCAGCTCTTTCGGCATTTGCATACAATAAAGTTAAGAGAGAATTTCTCACCAGCCATAGCCAATTTCCCCATAAAGCATAACTCAAACTCTGGGCAACTTTTCTGTATTTTTTTAAGTCTTAATAATTTACCTAATCTACCAAATTAAATAAGTGGAAGTACACCTTTCAAACTTCTATGCAGTGTTGTAAAACTCGGCCTAGGCAGCCGAGTACTCCCCGAGTAGTCGGTCCTCGGCACTCAGCCGAGGGGAGTTAGGGCAAATCGGCCAGGTCGGCGGTCAAACTCGGTCAAAGGGTCAAGTATGCACAAATTTAACACATAGAGGACCAAAACTGTTATTTTTTGTTTTAAAAACCAAAAGGGAACGTGAAAATTTTAGCAAAACCGGTATGTGCGAGCCCGAGAATTTGGAACTGCACGCACATGAGTTCGGTTGATTTAGCCTATAAAATCGACAAACCGCACCCCCCCCTGCGCGCATGTAGGTGTTGGAGGAAAAACCTATCAAAGAGCTTGTAAGCCCTTTGAAGGTTTTTACTTATAAACTACTCCAAGTTTACTCCTCCCTCCTATGTGGGACACTTTCCAAGTCATCAAGATTTGCTAACATTTCTAACCGAATGCTCTACTTTGAGCATCGATATCTCATTCACACAATCTTCATTTTGGACACATAATATATGGTTTCGAAGCTCTCATATAGTAGAACACAAACCCATAAAAATATTATTATATATAACACATATACATATAATTAATTGTGTCCAAAGTTAGTTAAAAACCACATTTTTAACTAAAATTTCCAACAATTTATAATTTATGAACATGCTATATATGATAAATTTTGGGTACTATCTATGATAAATTATCTTTATATTTGGTTATTTATAATTTATGAACATGCTATATATATATAAATATATATAATTTTAAAATTTATATAATCCGAGTACTCCCCGCGTACTCCCCGTCTAGGCCGAGTACTCACTACAAGGGGTCGGCCGCCTAGGTACCGCCTAGCGAGTTTTACAACCTTGCTTCTATGCATGCAAGCTGGCCTCTTTACCAAACACAGAAATTGAATATATATATATAGAGAGAGAGAGAGAGGAGGTATAAAGATCTCAGATTCACTCATTTTCATATTAGAAGTCAAGACTCCCATTGTCAAATCCTGTGAAAATCAATAGATTTTGTTTGCTTCTAGTACTTTTAACTTTTTTAAAATCCTTTAAATACTCCTAGAACCAATTTCCTGAAACGTACTAACTACTAAGATATCATAATAAACACTCAAAATGCCAAAAAGGATCATCAAAATGTATGGTTATTGGTTAGAATGGGAGAAAAGGTCAGACAAAGGCATGTCGCCAGGCATGAGAACGGTATTCAAATATATTACAGTATGATTAAACATAAATGGTATCATCATAATCTGCAACATTGACAAGGCCAGTAGTGAGGTCAGAAGGTAAAGAAATTACAGACCGTTATCTCCCTCAACTTATTTCCCATTAGATGCAGCTCTTCGATGGCTTGCAGTGAATCTTTAAGCACTTCAATCTGCAAATCAAGTAAACTTTAATGACATAGACCATATTAAGAAGTCATAGTAACTCTAAGAAATAAGTCGGGTAGTGCCCGCGATGGACTTGCCTTTCTGGCTAAGTACTTGACTAAGCAGAAGTAAGGAAAACATTGCTTGCCTGAGACCAATTTATGGTGGTATTATTTAGAACTAAAATCCGAAGATTTGTTAGGTGAGAGACTCCAACTACAGAATGTGACATTGTATTGCTTGACAAATTAAGGGCTGTAAGGGCTGGCAACCCGCTGCATATGGCAGCAACATCCTGCAATACAAGGCAAGCCCAAACATAGTCAACTTTACTTGGCTTCAAGCACAAATACTTTCATAAATGACATGCAAGTATAATAAAAATCTATGACAAAGATCATTATATAATACTAATCCTAGCTTCTCTTTGATTTACGTTGTACCAGAAAGTAAAGGTGCCACAACATTATTAAGACGTGCTAGAGAAGTTTGAGCCTAGCGTCTATGTTCAGGAATTTGTGTATAAACATTCTCGGAGGTGGACATCTTACAAGACTTTCCACTCATGTATCATGTTGAATGAGCGAAGCAACACAAGTAAAATATGCTTGAATTACCAATAACAATAGTAATTGTTAGATATAGTAAATTAGACTTCTCTTTCTTAGTATGTTAGTACCATTTCCTTAAATAGGTTCCTTTCTTGTATATATAGTAGTGTAAAGTTGTATTCTAGCTTAATGAGAAATACATCACCTCTTTGAGTGATCACAGTAATAACTTAACTTCAATGTGCATCTAGCATAATTACAACATATGCTAATGTCAGAAGGGACATTCACCCTAACAACTATGAGAATGTAAGACCCCGTAAGAAGAAGAAACATACCTGCCACTCGGAAAGCAGATTTCCAGTTAAATCAAGCTCCTTTAGATCTGCAATAACAGATAAGAGTTGTAATGACACAAAACCAGCTATCATTATTTGTTGATATTTATCATTGATACATCCAACATAGCAAAGCACAAGAAGATAAACAGACATAAACGTAGTGGTTATCTAGTACAAGAATACGAATGAGGTCAATGACCAAAGAAGCAATAGTAATAGAGAGCAAGAAGATAATCAGACATAAACATTAGCACCTTATAGTTTGATTATGGAGCTTATATTGCTCAGCTTACGCTTTCTAATTACCACTTAATTTAGAAACTGTAGATATAAAGTGCAAAAGCATGTCCCTTGTTGCATGATATTGTACAGTATTTCATAGCAAATGCCCTTAATAAACTTCTCTTAAATATTTGAATACTATAATAAGTTCTATATCCGTGACCAGAGTCACTCCTATGAGCTTTTCACGTTAACAAATTTAAATAGATTAACCATCCATCAGCTTAACTTTATAAGTAATCAGCAGCTTCCACTTATTATAAGAAGCATCCAAACATTATGACCACTAGATCCTACATCTCTTGTCCCTTGTGCTTCTTAACTCATGCTTTTTTTATTATATAGGAATAAGTATATTGAAATGACAATAAAAATCATCTAAAATGTCTTCCCACAAGATTAAAAATACCTCCTGAACTTCAAGATTCCTACTCTTTTTACGACCTCTGTCTCATTCCTATGTCCACAAACATTAGATTACCTCAAACAATGATCCATGTTACGACAAACCATAAGAAGCTTAAAGTTACTTAATTCTATATTAGTTCTTACCATGAAGCAACTTATGCTAGCATATCCAAATGCGTCCCGAATGTAAAATAATACTATTCAAGAAAATATGAATTTTTACATCCTGAATATTGTATAAAACCTTATACCCATGTGACCTATCAAATGCTTCAAAGGTTATTTTTAAGGAGGGTATCTTCCTCCATATCCACATGTTGTCAAAAAAAGACCACTTTCCAATTTAACAAAGCTTATATCCAAAGTAACAGGTGCAGGCTAAACAATTTAAATTAACATCCATAAGAAATGATAACAAAACTTACTTGGTAGAGTCTTGCTAATTTGAAAAGGGTCCCCTGAAGAACTAACCCCTAAATAAAACAAAGATGCACCAGGCAACTCCTCGAATCGACCCAGTTTGTCTTCAATCTTATCTTTACCCAATAGCTGAATATTTACTCGTTTGTTGCTAGCAGAAAGAACATACATTTCATCTGTGAAAATGAAGAACAAAATCAGGCATTATATCAAATTAAATCAGATAAATAAAAAGAAACCTATTATGTGTACCTTCTTCTTCTTTACTAGAAGTGGTTCGATATCGTATATCTAGGGCTTGCAACAGCGAAACGCCGGTGCTCAAATTGTGTGGGCGAGCAAAGGAAGCTGAGTTGGGAAACTGAGCATTGAAATAGCGAACACCATTGACTGATCCATCATGCTTTCCATCACGATTGTCCCATTCAACGCCGACCCAGTTGCCAGAATAGCCTTCGACTTGTCCCACGTACTTGACGGTGCCGATTCGCCGGCAGTCTCCAGCCCAATGGACTCGCTGGCCGATTTTGAACTCGCATTGTTGGGGGTTTTCCAACTCTAATGATGAGCTTTGCATTTTTGATACATTCATCAGAGTCCAAAGATCTGGTTGTATTGTATGGTCCCCCCGATTTTCTGATCCGACTCCAAAAGGTCGGTGATTACAGACAATTTTGAAGAACAAACATAATAGACAACATTACTTCAGGTTTAAAATGGTGGGAATTTTGGGTTGCCAAAAACGAGTACAACTTTGAAGGATTGTTACGAGTATCTCTACGAAAATAGCCGCTATTAAACTTGATTTTTATAAAATTAGCATGTTTTTTAATTGGGTTTGTTTGTCCGTTGCTGAATGGTTTGATACAGAATGATTAAGAGACTCTTATGATACAGTACAAATGAAATATAATTATTTGGTAATTGTTCAAAATGAAATCAGGCTCTGAATGGTTAAGGAAGATCCAGGATACAAAATGATTTAGAGGGTTTTAGGACCATTAAGAGGCAGACTTAGTTTTACCCAAACATAATTCACCTCTTAGCGATTCAGAGGTTGCCTCTCAGTAAAACTGTTAAGAGGTAAACAAAGAGTCCCCTTCGTTTTTTACATTTTAGCCATCAGGTTTCGTACCAAGCAGCAGCTGCTCCCCCTGGATCTTTCACTTTTAATTATATATTATATAATAATTTCAAAATATGATGGTTTGTCCCTAGAAAAGTAGTGCATTGGACGGTCCTTGGAGGCGGTGGAGATTGGGAAGGAGATAGAGTTGTGATGATCATGATTAAAAAGAAATAAGATGCACACTTTAAACCCTTCTATTTTGGTCATATTTTGAAAATAATCCTCAAAATTTTTAAACCATTACAAATAACTTAATTTATATATTTAAATACTTACTTTATTCGGTTCTATTTTGATATGTTTACTAGTTTCATGTTAGCATCACGATTGACTAATGTTAAACTGTCATTGTTCTTGATAGATTTAAAATTAAAATTCGTTAATTTTGGAGCAAAAATTAGAAAAAATAAAAAATATAAACCATACAACTTTATGATTAGATTTGAAGTGTTAGACTCTATTATGTTCTTAAGGTGTTTTTAGTGCATAATCTTAATTGATTCTATTTTAGGGTTGTCCATTTTATATATTGTTAATTCATAGTTGTTATTTGTTAAGGGACGATTATGGTTAATTGTATATTAAATAGTCTAATGATGCTCCCTCTTCTTCCCATACACACCATGGGTGAGTGGTGCGTATGGGGTCACTTTTGTCTTTTATAAACAAAAAAAACATGGGCCACATTTTATTTTTTGTTTTTCCTTTGTGAAGTTATATATATATATATAACGAGTTTCGATCAATGTTCTAAAAAATACGCCTTACATAGCCTTGTTGCCACATTAACCCCCTTGGCGTCGAGATAAGGAGTGGAGCTCGTTATGGCGCGCCATGGCGTGTTATTGGTCGCCATGACGTTACAAGTTTTTTTTAAGTTATTGTTATACAAGTGTTATGGCGTTATAACGCATGGGAAGAAATTTGCGATTTTTAAAATATGAATAGGAGTAAATGTAAATACAAGTTTATAGTTTTTACAGGTCAAATACTTAATCATTATTGTTCAAAACATTGACATAAACACACACACACACACACATATATATATATATGCACGAGATCATGTGAGAAGTAAAGTTAGTGAGAAACGTAAAAAGGGATATCCATCCTTGATCACTTTTAGTCTCATGCCCACCTATGAATTGCGCTTTAGAAGGGAATTGATCTGATGCATATCGGCGTATCTCATTAGTGTTGATCTTCAATTAAGATTGGTCTAAGGGTGGAAATCTCTTCTTAACCTTCTCACCGTAATTTTCCTTCTCACCAGAACCCAACCCTATATATATTATACATATTTGTCGCCTTAAGCCACACCTTGAAAAATGTTATGGCTTCGTCGTAACTAATAAGGCTTGTGGCTTGATCTCGCCGCCACGCCACGGCTCACGCCATTTAGAACCTGGTTTTGATACATTACCCTAACATTTGGAGAAGATTCACTAAGTTTCTAAAGAATTTGTAGGCATCCAAACTCTTAAGAATCAATATCAACGACCATTGAAAAAGTTATGGTACGTGTTTTTTATGGAGGTTTGTGGCAATTAGTTAACGGAGTGGTAGATTTTATCCCAGAAATGCAAAAAACGATCATGTTGTTGCCGTTAAACTTAACATTGTTAGGTTTGATCAATTATTTATTGAGAAAATTAAACTTACCAAATTTTCAAAATCGTTTCAAGTTAACGTATAAATCTCTGTCATCCGGTTCGTTTGTTGAGTTACTTGACACCGATGATGCAAGAAATCATGTTTTTTAAATTTCGACTTTTAAGCGTTACAACATACGGGTTTTAAGACTTTCTATACATATATACCTCGGTACACACGTCCTACTTGGTTAGATTTTTTTTTTGATATATATTCGTCATTTCAATCTACCCTCTTGTTCATTTGGTCCCTCCTCCATCCTAACACATAACTTGATCCACCAATTTTTAAATTTCTATATTAGACTTTGAGTTTGAAAATCTTCAAATCCCTCAAAAAGTTGGCTCTGATACCAAGGTTGTAACAACCCTTGTTTATATCTCTAAACCGAGACCCAACAAAGGATGTTATGAACATCCTCTTTTTTTACAACTATTCATATGTGAATACATAAACTATATTTAAGTGAAGCGAAACGTTTGAAGACAACATAGTCTTATTCATTTAAAACCATTCCGATTGATCATAATTACAATACACAATTTAAGCTTTCAATACACATACTACGACACAATCTAATATCAAAACCATATAATACAAAGCGAACCAAAAGTCAATAAGTGTCATATGATTCGATAGCTCCCTTGATATATTCTTTAATATGCGATACATACTAACTTTTAAACAATTTGAATTGTTTAGTGATTTCATGCTCTAAATGTTAATGCATATAAAAGTCAATTAACAGCCTCGTTCCAAATAGAAAGCACATGCTAACATACTCATGTAATCAAATTTAAAAGTTCAATTTCCACCGGTGGATGTCACTCTTGTCCAGTATTATTTTGGACCCCTCGTCAAGAGTCCGGGATCATTTCTATGACCCCCAGCCACGGTATTACTGCATCGATGATTTATATTCTTGTCAACCCTCGTTTAATCGAGAAAGACATGTTCTAGCTTCTTGGTAGTAAAATCATCGGTGATATTAGGATATATGGAACCCCTAAATGAATCTCCAAAAGAGCTCTTGAGGAGACAGAGGAGGTTCCAACATATATAGATGAGAAATAGTCCAAGTCTAGCCAATGTGGGACTCTAACACGCCCCCTCCAACGAGGCTAGATGGACACTAAATTGTACAGAGGGGGTTATCTGGAAGTGTCAAGTCCCTTGAGTGGTAGACCTTGGCTCTGATACCATATTAGGATATGTGGAACCCCTAGATGAATCTCCAAAAGAGCCATTGAGGAGAAAGGAGAGGTTCCAACGTATATAGAGGAGAAATGGTACAAGTCTAGCCGATGTGGGACTCTAACAGGTGAACCATATTTACTTTTAAGTGTTAGTGCATTACATGAACCATAACGTAAAAATCACATAGTTAACATGTATGAGGCATGTTTCTATTTCAAAAGTCCAAGTAGAAGTCATGGAAAAACACTGAATTTTAGTATGTATCACAGGTTAAGACAACCAAAATCAAAGCAGGAAATCACTGTGTTAGCTATTCTCGTCTCTTTAGCTTATGATCTTCTCTTCTTGACTTTTACTCTCTTTCCCTATCTCAACAAAATATAGGTGTGTGTGTGTGTATGTGTGTATTTTTCTGCTAGAGGTTATAATAAAATCAGCCAAAAGAACAAGCATGGGGCTCCTATTTATACCAACGGTTGAGGAGCTTGGAACTAGGTTAGTCATCCTATGATGTGGCCTCCTCCTATGTACTACATGTCACCATAGAATAGCTCAAGGTGCCATTAACAGCCTCTCTTCCAACCCCTTTTTTGTTTTAGTACTTAAAAAATTATTATTTTATAGCCCCTTTTTAATTCTTTTAAAATTTGACAACAACTTCTTTTATTGTTTATTAAAATTTGACACCTCATTTTATTTTATGTTTTATTAAATATAACAGGCTGTTAGAAGTAGGCATTCATATGAGTTTCTGTATAAATATAATCTTTGAGAGAAACATGGTAATGATTAGCTTTGAGAGTTAAATCACAGCTCGTTATTCCAGTTCGTAATCCTCTTTTGGTTTTTTCGGTTACTCATATACATTACCTTCTAGTGGTGAAACCACGTTACATCTGTGAGTTATTTGTTTTGCTTTCTTTATTCGTGTTTTACGCATTCAGATTGTCTTCTTTATTATTTGATACATTTATCCTGATATTCCCCTAAAAACAAAGTTGGTGGTTTGGTTTCTGATCCAATGGAGACGATTTCTTTCGACATCTTTGATTTGAAAAAGATCGAGAATTCACCTGAATTTAAATCTTGAATTTTTCGATCAAGAACACAACAAGAACTGTCAGATCTGACAAGTTCTTCTCTAGCCTTCAAGAACAAATGAATTGGCTCTGATACCAATTGATAGATCCCAAACAATCAAGATATAGAAAGATAACAAGAAATAGATCACCGAATGTTGTACTCGCTTCAGTTAGTGCAAAATCACATGTGATCTTGTACATGAAAAAAGCTCATCGCATTCTTGTAAATTGTTATCTTCCTCGTATGAACCCGCCCATCAAAGAAATGAAACAGAGAAATGACGGACGGCAAGGTAGAGATGGCCAAATGGGCCCGGCCCGGCCCAGGACCGACGGAGGACCGGGACCGGGACCGATAAAAGTCCGGCCCGGCCCGGGACCGATAAGGACTGGTTATAGGACCGAAAACCGGGACCGGTTACATTTTTTGAGCGATTTGTAGGACCGGCCCGACCCGATACCGGTCGTGGGACCGGTTATGGGACCGATTGGGACCGGCCCGATTTTTACAAAAAAATTGTATTTTTATATTTTTTTAATATGTATTTCTAATTGTATAAGTGTATTTGATTGAAAACTAATTACAATTTATAATAAAACGTAGTTTTAAATGTATTTGACTAAAAACCAAATATAAAATTTGTTTGAAAACCAATTATAAAACTACAATAAAACATGTTTTAAGGTGTATTTGAGTGACACAATTGCATATATATATAATGATTACATATATAATATATTAAATTAATAAATAGAATTAATGTTTTTATAAAAAATAATTTTTATTGAAGACCCGGTTTGGGCCCGGGACCGGGACCGGGACCGGTTACGAAAACACATTAAACGGGCCGGCTTGAAATCGTTAAGACTGGGACTGGTCCAGAAAGCCCGGTCCGAAAATTACTGTTGAGGCCCGGGACCGATTGAGGCCCGGCCCGACCCGAGCCCGGTTTTTGGCCATCTCTACTGCAAGGTGTGGGGGGCAAGTTGAAAGGCGGGAGGCAAGGGCGGATGTCAAGGTGAAGATCAGACGTCAAAGGCGGGTGGCAAGGATGGACCATTAGAGAAATGCATTTCTCCTCAAAATGAAGAGAAATGCATTTCTCTACTTTTACACTATAGATCAATTCCCAAGAATTCAATTCTCCGCCCAAAATTTAAGACCAATTCTCCCAAACAAGAGAATTTCATTTCTCTCCTCTCAATTCTCTCTACCAAACACCCCCTTAGAAGAGAGGAAAACTCTTTGAGAAAGATAAAATAGAAAACATAGAAAGAAAGTGTCAATAGGAAGAGCTATAAAAAGTGAATAAGGTAACAAAAACAGAAAAACATATCACACCAATCACATTTAAATACATATTGAATTAGATTGTTGGTTTTTTGCTTTGACTCCTGTGATTTTGCTTCTTAAAGTTCAATAATTACACCAATGGTCCGTATTTAGTGTTTCAAAGCCCAAAAGAATCCTTCGAATCAACAACGTTAAATAGTTTTCGTTAAATAAAGGCATGTGCTCCTCACATGAGGACTTTTTACCTCTCTTAAAATTTTTATTAAAAAATAAAAAAACAAACATATGATATAAACTTATTTTCGTTACATCAAAAGCAACTTAAGGTTAAGGTCCGACTCCTGCTCTTATCTAGATAACCTTTCTACTACTACAAGAAATGGCCAAAAATCTGTCCCTTTAAAACCGGGTTAGGCAGTCCAGTCTCGACAAAAAATCCTAGGACCAATCAACACCCGGTTACAGGCCCCGGTCTCAGCCTAGTTATAGAAAAAATTCCACAAAAATGTGATACATGATTTTATAATTATGGTTTTTAAATTTTAATATTGAAAAACACTTTAAGCAATACATTTAAGTAGATAAAAACTTGAAAATTTTAAAATAAGAACTTGAAACTCTTGTAAAAATCTTAAAAAAACTTGCAATAAAATTTATGAAAACTTGTTATAAAATTTTCAAAATAAGGGTCGAACATATCCAGTCCTGGACCATAAGGCGATAACCGATCCCAACTGGCCCCAATCGATCACGGGCCAAGCCCAATTTGGCCATATCTAACTATACATGGACAAATAGGTCTGGATCGCCCTAGGACCGCCGATGACCAAAACCGGGACCGGTTATGGGACCATGGTTCGGGACCGGTCACGTTTTTAGCAGAAATAAAGTCCCGGCCCGATTTGATTTTTTTCAAAAATCTAGTCGTTATGTTATTGTTTGGCAACTGTATTATGACCATTTTTTTGTCATTTTTAAGCTCTAAAACACTATAAATAAGTTAGGTGGTGTATGGGGTCAAATACCAACTCACAAACGCGAAAAAAAGAGTGTTTTAATCGTAATTTTCAAGAATTTTTTGGTAATTATAAACTCTTTATGGAGGAGGAAACCAACAACAAAGTTCTTCAAGTCGTTTATTTACGGGGTCGGATTCTAGTGGTCATTACCATCAAAGGTGGAAAGAGTTGATGACTAACTTAATGAACGAGATTTTAAATGAATCAAGTAAAAAGAGGTAGATTTCATAACGATTTGGGTGAACTAAATATGTGTGTGCGTACTAGTTTTTTTTTTTTTGATTAACCTGGATATCCAACCCGCTTTGCGAGCTGACTAATCCCAGGGCGACTACCCGCTTTGCGAGCTGACTAATCCCAGGGCGACTACCCGCTTCGCGGGTAGCCTGGAGTCACCGCATTTGAACCTCCGTGGCCACAAGGGGATTTTTTTTACCCCTCCCTGTATTTGAACCTGGGACCTCCCGGTACTTGTTGACCTTTGGAGCCCAAGCTCAAACCATTGAGGCACCACCTTTGTGGTTTTGTGTACTAGTTTTGTGGCTGCATACCCTGCAAATGATGCCGAAAATTTTGTAAAAGTTAATTTATTATACTTGTGAAAATAAGAGCAACCTCAATACCCGGTTTTGGCATGGATTGCCCGTGATATACTAACCGTAGCTTCGAAGCCCACTTTTTCTCTTAGTGGCAAAGATTATTTCAGTATGACGGACAAGACTATGCCCGGAGTCTGTAGAGTATTGCGTATGTTTGAAGGATTACCTGGATAGCGTTGATAGGATTCAAGACACAACATCATTAGAGATGGAGATTGAAGAGGTGGAAGAAAACGAAGTCGCCATTGGACCAAGTATACCTCCAACTACGATACCAACGGCACCGCAACTTTCTAACAATATGACAATGATAACGAATTCATCATTGAAGACTTTGATGATGAAGAGGCTATCAGAAGAATTCAAGCCACCAAAACTCTTTGAATCAATCCGTCATGGGATTCCAATAAATGAATTTTTTTAATAATTGAATATTTGAATGTAATTTTAAATGGTTTACTAAATTAAAATTATAATAAAACATTTTTAAAATGTATTTGAGTCACCCACCCATTACATATATAAAGTATTGTCAAAAAAATTTAAAAAATATATTTTTTTAAGGACCAGTTTGGGACCGATTACCCTAACCGGTTATGAGAACACTTAAACCAATTACCGTAACTGGTTATGAGAACACTTAACCGGTCCAAAAGGCTACTGCTTCGGCCAGGCTGGAGCAGGACCCATTTTTGGCCATGTCTATGTCTAACTACTATATTCACAAAGAAAAGATTGCAAAAACCCAATCTTTACCATTGGGGCAGGACCTTTCCATTCCCATACATACATTCAAAAAGAGAGAGATGTAAAAACATTTAATGATTTCAACTCTCACCCTGTAGAATCTAAAATTTAACATGTATTCCAATTACCATCCATCAAAGATTTCAAGGAAAGTAACATAGCAAACAAATGATGTTATCCTTCTAAATCCCATCCAAAAGAAGCTTTGGCTTTTAAACATTTTCTGAAAAATTGTTTTTAAACATCCTCTGAGAGATCAGATTTTGGCAGGAGCGAGTAGCAGCACCAAACCCTTCCGTGTACGCCGTGTTTTTAAAGATTGTCTGAAACAGATTGTCATACAGCAATAAAATTTAAAATGATCGTTAAACAGTATGCAAGTTATAATCAATTCCAAAAACCAAGATTCACAGGAATATAACTAATCAACAAGTTTATATAGCAGATGGCAGATTAATGTCCATTTAAAACCAAACGAATTCAGTAAATCTCACTCCAAAGTAGTAGGGTCTGGGAGGGGTAGAATGTATGTAGACCTAGGATCGAGTTTCTGTGAAAGAACCCCAGCTTGTGCAGGATGCACGATGTGTGCAAACAAGCAATAAGATGTAGGTATTCAGGACTCGGAAGAGGAAAAAATGCGTGCAGGATTCAATTCAATGGTGTAAAAGCAGACAATATAATAAGGTAAAATATGTATTATAAGTATAGAGGAAAGTTCAAATGTGAACTCATTTTTGGTTGTGAATGTGAGGACGAATCTCAGCCACTTATCCGGTCAATAAAGGCGGCTTTGACCTGGTTCCCCTCCTTTAATAATCTCCACCCTCCCATGAATCGCGTCAATCCTCCGTGATCGCGTCCACCATAACCGAAGATGTGTGACTGAGATTCGTCCTCACGTTCACAGCCAAAATTGAGTTCACATTTGAACCTAACCCTATAAGTATATATATATATAAGGTCAGGTTCAGGGAAAACCTCAAAAAAGAGAACAAAAGAACACCCTGGAGCCCTCCATCCGAACGTTATGCACAAATGTATATTGGTAATTTGTAACATACATTCATGTATATGCACTTGTGCATAACATGCATTCATGCATAGAAAAAGTACAGCTTCAATCGTTTGTATGCATTAGTGCACACCATTTATGTACAAATGCATATTGTCCAGATGGAGGGCTCCCAGAGTGTTCTTCAGCTTTTTTTTTTTTTTTTGAGGTTTTCCCCTGAACCTCCCTCTCTCTCTCTCTCTCTATATATATATATATATTGGGTTTCGGTGAGAAGGAGAGTTAAGGTGAGAAGTGTAAGAAGGAATCTCCACCCTTGGATGCACATTAGGATGAGATGCACCGAGATGAGGTGCACCGAGATGCACCGGATCAACTCCCTTCTAAAGCGCAATTCATGGTTGGGTATGAGATTAAAAGTGATCAATTGTTCAGATCTCTTCTTACGCTCCTCACCTTAATTCTCCTTCTTACACGATCCTAAGCCTATATATATATATAGGGTCAGGTTCAAGGTAAAACGCCAGATATATACTAAAACATATACCTAATACAAAAGGTTAAAAAGGTAGACTCCTAGCCAGGACAGGAACAACATCAGTCTGAGAAAGGTGTTAAATGAGATGACAACTGCATTTAGCTTCTGTATAAAATACTTGGGAATTATCAAATTTACATGCTTATAATGTTAGTCTAATATTAATCTTTATAATTTTCGTAGGTATTCATAATGTTAACTTTTTGCCCACATCATAGTGTATTGTCAATGCATTTGCATTGCAGTCTTGGTAAAGAGGACTTTGCTTAGATCGACTAAGTAACTCCAACACTCACACTAAAGGAAATGAGTTTGCTATGAAAGAACTCTTATTGCAATGGATGCTTGAGGGTTTTACAAAATGACTATGTTAACCTTATTTATACTTGCTCAACCACGAAATGAGTGGTTGAGATTTAACTACATCAATGGCTAAAATTGAGTGCCTACACATTTTCCATCAATATTTTACTCGATGAAACATCTAGAAAGTATCTACAAAAGAGTGTTCCCCAAGCTTTACAGAAGTTGAAGGATGGATGGGAGGGGGTATGCCATGCCATGTGCTTACTAACCTCCATCATAGAACAACGTCTGGTGAGCTATGACATGTTGTTCGGTCTCCAAAGATAATATTGATTCATATACTGATGTTCTCAAGTGCTGTCATGGTTGGTTTCAGGAAACAATTTAAGGACAAGGGGGTAGTTTTGTCATTGTTGATTTGAGGAGTAGTTTTGTCATGGTTCTCAAAATAACTGAGGTTTCGTCCCTCCGGATGTGGTTTTGAGGCGGGGTTGTTTTTTTTCTCTTTTTCTGGTAATATATTGCCAGAGGTTTCGTCCTCTTTCCTTAAGATAATTGAGGTATGGCCTTGGGCAAGTTCATTAGTTTGGATTTTCTCAATTGTCTCGAGCAGTTTCCAGGCAGAAACATGGAGGCAAATTGTCACTGCCAATTTGTGACGATACCATGATTATGAAGGATAAAAACAGAAGTATTTAGTATTTACAGCCACTAGTTTTTTGGATTGCAAACAACTTGATTCATGTCTTCCCCTTAAAGTAGCCGGTTAGTATCTATACAATTAATGCACAAGATATGATCCACCATATCAGCCTAAGATCATGCTACATTCTGATGATATTTCACACTATGATTAACAATATTTCAATGGGATTGGAGGCAATGTACGTGATGCTAAGATTGTCCAGGAAAGTCAATGTGAACATCAAGAGATTATCACACTGTAGATGTCCAAGAAAGTCAATGTGAACACACCAAGTGCATATAGCACATATCCTAAGCAAGTGGTTTCTACACGAGCATATGAGAGGGCACGACATGTTTTTAAAAACCGGTTGAGGTGTATGCCTCAAGGCGAGGTCGCCAAAAAAAGGCTCATGAGGCATCGCCTCTCACTGCTTGTATGAGTCGTACGCCTTGCAAAGGTGAAGTGGGGTTTGAGGCCATGTGAGAGGTGTCCGTTTTGTTTGGAGATAAAATTGTCAGGCACTTTCTTAGTTTTTCAACTCTCTCACAGCTCTTTGTATATTTCTTTGTGGGTTATAGTGGAAGACCAACATAGTGTATATATATTGTGTAAAGTCTCCCACTTTGAAGAATTAGGTGAGTACGTGTGTGTATATATATATATATGTATTATATTTCCTTACTGGCTTGCTTATCCAAACTCTCTCTCACAACCCACTTTTTATATTCTTTTGGCTTACTTATCGAACTCTCTTTGCGTCCCACTTCCTGTATTTCTTTGTTAATAGTGGTGGTAGAATAGTAGTGTATATACATATATATATATACACACACAAATATATATACTCTAGAGGTAGTGGTAGTGGCAGTATATAGATACATATATATATATTCCAGTGGTAGTGGCATTGGCAGAACACAATAAATATATATGTTGTGTATATATAGTGTATAGTGATAATAATTTGGTGTAGATATATTATTTTGAATTTTATTTATTTTCCGCCTTGCCTCATGTTTCCGTACTATAAAACATTAGGGCGTGGTATGCAAATTCCGCACTAAATCGGGCCACCGCTAGGTGTTGGCTGCTTCTTAGAACACCAAGAGACAAGATTGAAACCAAGGTATACTACATAACCAGTAGTGGAGCAACGAGTAATATGGCAACCAGCTCAATCAGAGTAGGCTGATAAGCACACTTTTTGACGCTAAGGAGTGAACATTAACGTGATCTAAAGTACCTTTAATGTAGCGGAGAATTCCCTTAAAGGCACCTAGATGATGACCCTGAGGTTGATTCATAAATTTGGAATACAATGAACCGCAAAGGAAATGCCAGGGCGTGTAGTCTTAAGATATTGTAGGGACCCAATAATATCACGATGGGGCGTAGGATAATAAGAACATTTGTAGAGTGAAGGTCAGCTTTGGCCTTTCATCAAATTATACACCGTTCTTGCCCTTACATTATTAGCCTAAATATTGGTAAACTTCAAAATCTATAGACATAAGTCGTACCACTTTGTTGTTGTAGATAGTACAACTATCAATAGCTCCAACTAGGGAAGATTATGTACGCATGTAGCACGCAAGAAAACAAACTTACATAGTATACATGGGTAATCTCATCTAATTGCTTCCAAATAAATACATGAGTAAACACATCCTAGATATGTTTTGATTAAACTTTTATACACAAATATATATATATATATATATATTTGTGTATCAAAATATCTATTTGTGTATCAATATATATAGGGTCAGGTTCAGGGAAACCCCAAAAAAAAACTGAAGAACACCCCTGGGAGCCTCCATCCGGACGGTATGCACAAATGCATACTAGTAATTTGTAACATGCACATGTGCATATGCACCTGTGCATAACATGCACTCGTGCATAGAAAAAAAAAACAGCTTCAATCGCTTGTATGCATTTGTGCATACCATCTATGCACAAATGCATACCGTCCAGATGGAGGACTCCCAGGGCATTCTTCAGTTTTATCTTTTTTTTTGAGGTTTTCCCCTGAACCTTCCTCTCTCTCTCTATATATATATATGTGTGTGTGTGTGTGTGCGCACATATACAAATACATAATTCCTATATCCATACATACAATCTGTCCAACAATGCCTTTATCATTTGATCCAATAGTGTTCTATTAGATAGGAACAGATTTGGTAAATACTGATAACTCTCAGATATAGTATTATAACATATATGTATGTATGTATGTATGCATGCATGTAATTTATGTTCATATTTGTGTGTCTATACTTGTGAAAATAACTTGCTACTAAAGACACAAAATGCAAGTAGAGAAAAAAATACTCACAACCAGGTTTTTCAACTCCAAGCTAAGATTTTTCCTTATCTTGCTAGATACCACAGCACCAAGCTGTTCCCCATGCTGCTTAATATTTTCCTCTTTGATCTGCATATTTCAAAGGTCAAGCTTAAGCCCAAAACAGAATTTAGATTAAGGAGTGATAGTACATCCAACTCACCTCTGAAAGAATGATGGCCGATGCTTTCTCTAATATTTCTTCAATAAGCTTTTCAGGATCAGCAAAAGAGCTTGAAGATTTTGCGGTATTTGCCAACTTCTCCTTCTGAGGACCACTGGAAACCTTTGATGCTTTGGCTAACATTAATGAGAGAAGTTACAGGTTAGCAAAATCCAAAAATTCTATTGTGTCAACTGCATTAGTATAGAACAACAAGCATCATTTTTAGCTGCACTTGGTACATCACAAGTACTATAACAGATCAGGATTTTTATTATTCCATCTCCACCTTTAAGGGCATTTAATAGCCTCAGCAAAAAGAGAGCATGATTTCTTATATTAAAATTTACAATAACATAAGATAATTATTCAGAAGAAAGAAATATATAATCCTTGGGGCTTGTTGGGTTGTAAAAGAAAATCACTTTCTCATTTTTCTATTTGACTTGCTTCACATTCATAAAAGTTCACCAGAATTTGATTCTTTACATCAAATAACCATACTCTTAACAAAATTTAATTAAAGGAAAAATATCCATGTCTCATTATTATCCACCTAAATGCACATCCTAGAACAATAACTCTCAGACCAAATAATTTTAGCGGCTTTTTATGTTCTACCAAAACATCCAAGACTTCATCCAATATCAAGAATGCTCTAGAGGAACCTACAAGATACAACAGAATCCTAAATTATCATGAAGAAGTCCTACTTGCTTAGGTGCCATGCATCTATGGGACACTGGTTTGGTTTCAATCTCAAGAGAAACAATGCATCCCATGACACCTTGCCAACTTGGTATTCACAACCCAAATAGTGAGACTCTAAGTAACACCTTCTCAGAAGTTGTTGGCACCCTAATCTTTCCGAACATAGAAGTCATCTCCCCATCAGTTACCGCTACCACCAATCCAGCATATATCTCAATCAAGGCCAAATATATAACTTAATGATTTCCTCAAATCAGTGGTGATGACAAAAACCTTTTTTCCAGGAGACATGGAAATGTTGCTTTCTCTGAGAGAACTGGCATGAAACATTCGAATACTCAGATAAGTATATTTGTATTTGGGCGTCTAAAGGGAGATCCCAATTAGAACACTGTCATTTTTCCCATGAATAATCATTCTACAAACAAAGTAACCCCATAATAAGGACCTGTATAAGTGTATGCACTGCATTTTCTAAAGCAAACAAAATATAATGAATAACTGGTTACTGAAGAGTCACATCTGAGAATTATAACTTTAATGCAACTAATTATACCTGTAACAGAGGCTGGCTTGCTGTTTACACCACTATCGACCTGCAAAGAAGCTGTTTTCTCCACAACATCTGTTATGCTGACGGTGTCAGATGGAACGAGAGCAGCTAAATCCGGAGGTTGATCCTTCCCTACAGGTGGATTAGCCTAGAGGAACAACTATTCAAAAACAGGAAGAGAGAAAAAAAGGACTACATTTATAAAAGCTAATAATCTCTTTTGTTACCTCCAGATCAACATAAGCAACCGTTCTTCCTACTGTTTTGAGAAACATGTCAAGATCCTGTATCTGAAGAGCTGGAACCAGAAACATCAACAAAGAACAATTAAGATGGCTAAATTTTAAGAAAGGTCAATGTTATACATCAAAGGGTCTCAAATATTTGCACTTTGTATAAGCATCAATGTTATCAATGAACTTGACCTTAGGCAGCCTATTTTCTCAACAGTGAGTGAATTAAAGCACATTACCTCATAAACAGAAATATATAACAATAATACAAAGAATGAAAGAAGTCTTGTCAGAAGCATCTAGTCAAGCCAATAAACAAGTATAAACAAATAAACAGTAAACTTACATGTCCATAATATGTCTCATGAAGCAAAAAGTTTCTGCTCACCCATTGGCTTTCTGAGCTGTATTGTGCTTTCCCTAACTTCCACAGGCAAGGAGAACTAATACTATTGCATATTAATGGATACTAGAGACGGGTTGTCACTTTGTTCAGGGAAAGAAATCATATAACATGTGGATTGTAATTTATAATTAGTGGGAGACTTACGATGGCAATTATTATATTCAAAAGTTTCTCACACCTGATGCATTCAAGTCTACAAACCATTTTTACTGGAAAATTTTCACCAATGCATTCTCTCTCCTTCCTCTTCCCTCTCTTTTCTGGATCACTACACTATGTTCAAGCTTTACACACATACTTATATGTATATGCATGAACTACCACTACATCCCGTAAGGCCATAACCCTGTAATTTCTTCTTTGATGTAAGAAATCTCTCATGCATATAGGGGGACATGGGTGCTGTTTCATTAAGAAATTGGTCAAGTGAGTGTGTGACAGAGAAGGCAAGAAAGAGATGAATTCAGTCGAGAGTGATTAGAGAGTGGAGTGATACAGACACAAGAACAAAAACATCAGAGTTCATAGAAAATTTGGAAAGCGCTTTTGTATCGAGCAACTTTTTCAGCTTATTAGTTTAACTACCAGAACTTATTAGTTGGTGGTTGAATGAGAATCCATGATAAGTGAGTATATGTTGGACCAAAAGATCTAAATCACTTACTCTGGTAAAAATAGCTACTACTGGTAGTAATTTCACTGAAGGGGTGACTTTTCAGAAAAGCTTTTAAAATAGAGTCACCAATATAAAATATTTTGAAATTGGAATTGTTTCCAAAAGAAGCCATTATTTTCAAATTTACATGCCCAAGTTAATACCATCTGGTTTATTGAATATGGCACAAATGCGATTCAAGATTTAGTGATATCTTCCTAAAATCTTTGCGTTGAGACCCAGCAATGTCATTCTACTGCAAATATTGGCTTGGATCCTACTAACTTTGGTTCTTTAACCTTTATGACCCAGCTTCTCTTCTAGTTGTTGATTGTAGTTGGGGATGTATCTTCTTCGCACCACTCTATGTACTTAGTTCCTTTTAATTCCGTATTAGTTGGGCCTATCGATCTCTGACCATTATTTACCAATTTAATTCCACTCATTTAGAATGCATTTATACGGTATACCAAACAACATGCTTAAATGACTCGATTATTTCCTTCTAGTCAACCACACATATCATAATGGAATGTGATGACCCATTCTAGTACCTTGTTCGTTCCATTCCCCTTTTTGTCAGTTCATTCCATCCAACCACAAACACCCAATATTTATTCAGCACCAACAAAACACTAGAATCTTTTGAGCATCAGAACCACAAATAACCTAAGAGACTAGGTTCCTAGGGCTTCACACCGAAGAAACATGAGGATCTTTAATCTTTTGAGCATAAGACCCAAGATCACCAAAGGCATCTCACTTGAAGAGATTGTTTCACATAATCAAAGAAATCTCTAAGATACTTTTATTCAACCGTGAACCGTCTAATAATAATTCTTGAGGATTACGTTCTATATATAATAAAGACTAACAATAAAGTCATATGTTTATCCAAAAATACTTATTCTAAAAAACCATAATAAATGATAAGACATTGATCCTAACAATTATGCTTATATATATTTTCATATAATTTTTTCTTGCTTTGTTGTTATGGACTTGACCTGGCATGGAAATGAATCAAAATGGTTCTCCTTCGACCTGCAGCATTTTTTATGCCCGTATAGCACAAAAATTAAAAAATGGTTTGAAGGTCTGTAGAAATCCATTATGTATGTACCTTCACCTCTTCATTAATCAGAAAGCCTCTTCACTTCTCCCAGATCTACACCTATATGCACCCCTATCAGTAATGGACTCACTTGCAGGCTACTCAATTAGTCCAAGTAAAGCTATCCAAGTGTCCTTAGCTTTTCTACACTATTTTTTCCAATATAAAATGGGTTGAATTTAGAAGTTTCTAAAGGACCTGCATCAACTATTTTAATGTCTTTGGGATATGTTTTCCAAGTGGCTTATCATACTATAGAAGAATCCGAAACAAATCTACCTACACTCCAGATTCTAATCTATTTCAAAGCTTAGAAGTAGTTGAACCCCAATGAATCATGGACTATTTGAAGACCCCCATTCCATATCTAAAAGAAAATTGAATTTACTTGGTAGCTAAGAGGAAGCAGTGTGAAGCATATAGTGCATACTGACAGAGGACGTCAAAACATAAGTGGATGTAAAGCATGAATAGAATCCTTAACACTTACAGATTGACGTATCATTGGAGAGTGGGTGGAAGAAGCAACACTCCTGGGTTTTGAAACCCTGATCTAACAACAATGAAACATGCCTTCACAAACAAAGTTAACTTGATAAGAGAACTTTTAGGAGCATCCAGTAACGACAATAAAAAAACGGATAAGCGCATATATATGTTCCTACTAACAGAGTAAAAGAAAGCAATGAACATACCGAGCTGATTCATTCAGAAGTGCAAATGGAGTAACACAACCTAAAGGCACCTGGAAAAATATTATAGCAACAAATAGCTAATGAGTGAAAACTATCAAGATAGAACAATGGTAATTGGTAAGTAATTAATCTATGCAAAACAAGTGGCCAGATAATGTAACATAAACAAAGACCACCTAAAGGAATATAATGCCAGAATGATATATGATGAGAAAGAAGAAAAAAAATCTAAAATGCATATAGGACCTGAAGTATTTCTGCAACTGCTTCTTCAGGTGCCATTCTGAGCCCTCCTTTTCCAAGGCCAAGCCTTTGAGATAGAACTGCTCAGCTTCGAAGACAAAATTGACTGTTATAAACATCCAGAATGACAGAATGACATGGCCATTCAGAGGCTACATTGATGAAATCCTATCTAAGACAGCCTATTACTGATGTTTAAAATAATAAATTATCACTAAGTGTAGTATTTACAGCTAGAAAGCCACTTGAACTTGAAATATAGTGCCAGATACAATCCAGCAAGCTAGCATCACTAAAAGCTGCAATGATATCGATTTCAAAAAACTTGTGGCATAACTAAAGTCACCTGGTTGCCTCTGTGGCATAACTATAAAAAAACTTGTGCTATATATTTTGGTCCACAAGATTTTTACTTAATAAGAAATCAAAAAATTATTTTGCATCACCCCCAACCATATTGTCATGAGGGTCGGTAGTTTAGACTTTTGACTAGCGGTCAAACACTTATATTAGCATGTGTACACTTCTCATGGGTCGAAGGAAGTAAGAAAATAGGATGTACACAAAAAGAGGATAAGAAAGCAAGCTAATGCGGTCAGACATAAGAGAACAAACTAACCTTTTAAATCTACTTTGGTATCAGCCAAAGCCGAAACAATGTAAAACCTGTGCTTCTTATCCTGAATGTCAAAAAATAAAAAATAGATTAATGCATTAGATTGAAAATGGAGGTACTATAATGGCATTCCGAATTATTTGAAAATGATACCTTTAGGAACAAGTTCTTACTCAATCCACCCTTGATATGTCCAACATACTTTGCCTTATAAGAGAACAAGGGGGAGAGAGAGAGAGAGAGAGATCAGACCATATACAAAATAAAGAAAATAACACCCTTTATTTTGCATTTCATTACCTGGGCTTCGACGGTCATAACTATCGGATGCTCATACTTTGAAAATTGTATCTGTTGAGCCTAATGAATATAATGAATATGTTAGCTCCAAGAAGATATGTCACACGGAAATGATAAGATCCACCAGCATGCATACTAAAACTAGTTGCAATGTTAAATATTAAAAACAACCTCAATTCTAAGCATTGTTCTAAGAAGGGCCAAGTGGAGCTAAGGAGTTCAATTGAGTATATATATATATGCATATAAAACATAATTATCTTTCAATTATATAAATATATGAAAACACAAGTTTTAAAATACTAGTTGGGTTAAACCGTTAAAGATACCAGAGACAATTAAAAAAAAAACAATTTCATCTTTCATCAGTACAATAACCTGGAAAGGGTGGGAAAGATTCCCTCCAAGTTCAGAAAAGATGATTGATTGACACCAGTTGAGAAAAGCCCATTAACCCCAACTTAAGTTTTTGAGTTCTCAGCTTAACAATCAATTGTCAATTGAATTGGTGGTGACACCTTTTTCTCCTCGGGTGGCAATTACACGGCCCTAACTAATCGAACAGGTGGGGGACACTTAACCCCTAAGCGGCCCTAAGCAATAAATTTCCAAATACTGATTGCCTATGTTGTTAATGGTGCCGCTATAGTGGTGGTATCGCGGTTCACAAAATAGCAGTGATAAAATAGTGGGCGAAATCACGGTACCGCTAATAGGCACTATATACCGCTATTTACCTCTTTTGTCCTACGCTCTAGCTAGCTCCTGTACTCTACTATTTGCTTGGTTTTTACTTTTCTGGCCCTCTTCTCCAGAGAGTCATGAGTAGTCGTTCTTCTTTTGTTTTATAATTCTTAGTGCCTTAGTGGATTCATCATTGATCTGTCTATTTATAGGTTCTATTCAAATTTCTTTTTAATTGTGTTTTGTAAAAAAAATATGGGGTCTTAGTTCAACTGTGCTTATGGACGGTCTATTGTTGACTCGTTAAGACTTTTGTATGTTTTAGTTGTTAGTAGGTTCATCACTTTCATATTGTTTTAGTTTGTTTTTGTGTTTAGCCTTCCATTGTTAATTTATAAACCATCCAAACATATTTTTATCAACCAAAGCCTTATTCTAAGTTGACGTTTTGATGTTGTAACTATATATTTTTATTCCGTACATGTAATATCTTAAGTTATACCTCATAAATACATATAATTCCAATTATTGCTACACCACCGCTTTACCATCATGGTAGCAGCTATATCAAATCATGGTCCTGACCCTAACTCATGTAACAGCATGGCCGAAAGAAAGCTACACTTTCTTCCAAGATACTAATAATATCACCCGGGAAATTTAGTCTCACCTTCTATATTAATCCCCAATCCCTACATCCACATGAAAATTGGCTATAGACTTTGTGACTAGCTCACGACCAACAATAGTGAATTTCAGCTGCAAGTGAGCAGCAGAGTTGCACGAATTACACTGCTACTTGAAGGCTAAACTCTCATTCACAAGACAGAATCAAACACAGACACACATAGACCACGCTGCTCACTTGCAGCTGGAAATTCACTACTGTTTTCTCATGGGATTGCTACCTAAATGTTTTCTCATGAAGCCTAAACCCTAATTTCTTCGGCTTCAGTATAATTTAAGGCAGATTAACAATGATGATTGTTTTTTCATTGCTGCAATAAGTTTGCAGTATTCTGATACCAAAATTGTTGGAAGCTCAATCAATCAATGATAAAATTGAAGTTGAACGATGGGTTTAATGAATCGATAAGATTGTGCATTTTGTCATAAACATTAGCTAAAGAATCGAACCTGTAAGCGTTCAAGAAGTTGATCTTTTGAAAAACCCATCTCTCCGATTCGGTGGAAGCCGCAATGCCAAGGGCGAAGACTGATGATATGCAATGCAAACTGAAAATAAAACCCTAATAAAGGTAATTATTTCAAAGTTTTTGGCGCATGTTGATTACCAATTAAGGGGTGTTTGGATGAGCATATTAACTTATAACCTAAGCGATTAACCCGGTCCGTATCAGTTATATCGGTCGAGACCTTGATTTGCTATATCGGTTATAGCGATGAGATATCGGTGATATAGCGGGGAAAAAAATAATGCTCATAAAATATAAATTCAAAAAATATATAAAACTTAATATTTAATATGTCATATCCCTAATACATATCAGGTCAAACAATTCAAACTGCACAAGCAAAACATAATAATAGAGTTTATAAAGCTCATAAACAACTATTATAATAACATAATAATAGAGTTTATCGAGGAGGTCGGCAACTATGAAATCGAAATATCAACTATCGAACTCCAAGTCTCCAACAAATCGACAACAGTCAACAGGTCAGCAGCTATAGAATCATCGAACAACAGTTATTGAATTTATGGAACTCAATGGAATCAACTATGGAATCCAAGACCTAACTTATGGTCTACGGAAGTCAAAAAAAACGTTTTATTCGGCTGACTTACGGGGCAAAAAAACCGAATCAAAATCGTTAAACATGACCCAAGAAAATACCCAATGAAAAAACCTAATTTATGGCCCAAAGTAGTAGAAACGATATATCGGGAATTTCGGACCGATATATCACTACCAAATATCGCCAAATATCGTTCATATCGGCCGATATATTGGGGACCGATATTTTAGACCGATATTCCAAACCGCTATTTTTTTACCGATATCTTGCAAGATTAACTTCATAGCTTTATAACTTTTTGACTTTTTAGAAAAAAAAATTATAAAAAATTGATAAGTTCAAAGTTTTAACTTTCTAAAAATGACTTATCACCAGTTTGACACTGAATTCAATAAGTTGTTTTTATAAGCTAAAACAACACCCCCTAAATGATTTAATTAGGGGGTTGGGTTAAGTGAGTGACACTGAAGTTACGTTGAGAAAGGTAACAAGGGATTTCATCGATGCTTGCAGATAAGATACACCGAGATATCATATCAATCCTGGTATCAAAAGCCGATTAATGGGTGGGTTTGATATTAAAAAAAAATCAATGGTCAAGCCTTTCATACACTTCTCACGTTAACTTCACTTCTCACATGATCTCATTAGGGTAATTAACTTGAATAAAACCAACCTTTTTTTTAAATAGCCATAAAAAAACTTTTTTAAAATATCCAGAATCCTGCAAGTCTGATGTCTGTCAGACTTTTTCTGACTAAAATCACACAAAAAGAGTAGGAAAAAAAACCGCAAGTCAAAAAATAAAAACCACAACTTGCAGTTTTGGGCCAAATCAGGTCACCTACGATGCGGTCATGGGTTTGCAGCGATCTCAAGACTTCTATTAGTGGATGTAAGAGAAGTGGTGGTGTGATGTTTACCAAAGGATCGACATTTTCCATGAGGATCTCTCTAGTGTGTGCAAAAGCAATTTCATCAAGCCTTCAACACAGTGACACTTAGGATTGATTTTTTCTTTAATTTGCCTTGACTGATATTTCTTTGGTATCTCAAAATCGATAACCGGTTTTAGTTATTATTATGCTACCCAATGGATTATGTTCCTACGCCTTTTATGATCTTTATGTATGTTATCTGGTTTATGTTATCTGATATTATTTTGAGGGGAGCTTATTTTCAGGGGGAGGGTATTTCCGCCTTTTTGATATTGCCAAAAGGGGGAGAAATTGTGATGTTATATATTGTCGGGTTTGTGATATCTGGTCACATGTTTGGTCATCATAAAAATGGGAGATTGTTGGTGCAATTGCACGAAAACTGTTTTTATTATACACACTTGGCAATCCCGTTGCTTTGATGATTGACAAATACAAAACCCTACGTTATCTGCTTTCTAACATTTTAATTCCCTTCTGAAAGAACTGATTATCATCTTTACAAGATTTTGATGGAATGGTTCTACAATCATCAAATCTACAAAAACAGAACTAGCTTTGGAAAGCGCTTCATCTCTGACATTCACAAAACTATTATATCGAGATGTGAGCCGTCAAGATTTTATTGAAGACTTATAGCCGAGCATATTTTCGAGAGTTATTTTTCTCCGGGCTATTAAACGTAAACACTTTCGAAAATATCAATAAAAATCTTGAATGATTTTTTCTAAATAATTTAAACCTTTTATATATATAATAAATCTTGAAAATATAAAAAGTGCTTTTTATTCGTCATTATATTTGAAATTCCGCCTTTTTCAAAATGTTTTTGTTGTTTGTTAAAGGCATTTGTGCATTTAATAGAAAGATAACTCATTAAGTGTACATAACTGGAAAAGCACAATGCATACGTCTAATTGGTCCATCCGGACGTCTTCTTGGAAATTTCCCTGACACGACTGTACTTTTTGAAATGATCCTCTTCTAAAAAGTCAAAAGGGACGTCCGCTTAATGCACTATGCGAACGTCCACATAAGTCTGAATTTTCAAAAAAAAATTATAAAGTTACGGACTTATCCCAACCTTCAAAAGATAAGTCTTGGAGAATTCAAAGCTAATATCTCTCGGGATCTTGAGCAAATTATCAAGCATTCAAAGCCTTGAAACACTCACTAATCATCCCGTCATTACATTGATTACAAAAGAGTGATTACCATTTAATATTCCATGATCTTGTGGGTATTTCTATTTAGTGTGAGTGATCCACATTTTCCTCTAGCAAAAGTAACAGAAGATTACAATCATTGTACCAATGTTTGTGTTCTACCATAAAGAACATATTCTAGTGGATCGGTGTCTCGAAAAGTGTCTCAAAAAAGTGGATTAGCCAAGTTGGTGAACCACTCTAAACAACGGGGTAGGTATCAATTTCTCTGCCTTACCTTTACACATAATTATTGTTGTGTTTGTAAAGGTAAAAGATAAGTTTTTCTCTTTTGACTCCTGTCTTGAAAAATATAAAAAAAACGTCATTCACAACCTTTACCCCCCCCCCTCCAGTAAGATTATCCTACACTTGGTATCAGAGCGGGGTTTCAAAGTTTTCTTCATATACTTCGTATTTTCAAAAACCGCAAATCGATATTAAAAATGGCACACCATGAAGCCTTTCTATCTATAAAACCTCCTCCCATTGATATTGAAAATTTTGGTATTTGGGCTGAACTTTTTGAATGCCACGTTCGTGGTAAAAGTGGAAAAAGTGTACGATATTATTGTTGGTGGAATCTATGTACAACAAAAATGTAAGATGGAAAAACTATTGAAAACCGGTTACGGAATGGTCAAATAATGATGATGTTTGGAATTGTTTAAATTATGAAACAAAAAAATATGATTTATGTCTCTTTAAACTCGGATGAGATTGAACATGTTTTTACTTGCAAAACAACGAATAAAATTTGGCAAAGTTTAAACGATTCCCATCGTGGTAACTCTCAAGTTAAAGGTAGCAAGATTAATATTTTAGTTCATGATTATGAATTATTTAAAATGACTCAAGAAGAGTCAATTGATTCTATGTTTTTACGTTTTAATCTTATCATGACTACCTTGAAAGGACTAGATCATGTTAATGAAAATGAGGATTACATGAGAAACTTTTTAAAAGTTCTACCCTCGGAATGGAGCCCAAGATTACATCATTGGAACACTCGTGATTTTTCACAAAGGAAGTCGGACGATCTTATTGGCAACCTCAAAGTCCATGAAATAACCTTGAAGAGAAACAAAGTTCATGGTCAAGGGAAAGAAGAAAACATTAGCTCTCCAAACTAGTGTTACAAGTGAAAATATAAAACCAGAAAAGTCTAGCCAACCAACAGATGAATTTCGAGAAATATGACTCTACGGATGACATTGCTCTTTTGTTAAGGAGTTTCAATAAGTTTTTATCTAACAAATGTTTTGGAAAAAATGATAGGTCAAATTTCAACCTAAGAGATGTGAATGACCTGGATCAAAATCGTGCTCCAAGATTTCCAAGAAGGAATGGAATATCGTTTTGACGATTCATCACATCCAATAATCGTGGAAACTACAATTACAACTCCAACAACAATGCTTATTGCTATGTATGTGGGGACAAAAATCATTAAGTGAAAGTGTGTCCTAAACGTGTAAAGCAAAATGATACTCTAAAGGCATATGTTGGAGGAGCGTGAAGTGATAGTGAAGAAGATGAAAGAAAAGAAGAAGTATGTCTCAGGGCCGACAATGGAAAAAAGGTAGTCAGTTGCTATAAAACTAATGATGATAGTGATCATATTGATAATTGTTATGAACGTCATGATATGCATGATGATGAAGACCTCGATGAACTTATGGAATCATATAATCAAATGGCTAATCTTGAAAAGAAAAATATGTTGGAAAATAACCCGTTAGTGTGGCCTTCAGAATATTCTTATAATGATTATTACATGTTGGGTACAGTTATATATTGTACAATAATGTTTGCTATAATGACATTTCAGGTCCCTAGAGTTAAATATATATAGTATGATGGATATGACATTTTTCTATTACTCAAGGGACTAAATTTTTGTGGTTCCTTAATTTACCCATAAAGTGCAATTATAAACAATAAATACACACAATAAGGGAGAAACGTTTTGGAACTTGTAAGGTCACCCTTTTCGACTGTAACACCCTGATTTTCGTCCAGTTGAAGAAAATGTTGAACCGAGCGACTCAATAACCAAATGATAATTTTAGAGTTTGAGCAGTTGTGTCATGCGGTTATGACATCTGTCACAATAGCACCGGTGGTACCAAGTAGTTGGTGGTCCCAGCAATTGTGTCATGTTATAGTGACAATGACACAATGTATCAACCAGATACTTTACCAAGATGTTGTTTTTATAATAAAGTTATTTTCTTTGAGAATTATATTTTATCAAGCAAATCTTTTGGTTTCAAATAAATCATATATATGTTATAAACTCTTGAGCTCACTAGGCGTTAAGCCTAACCCTTTTTCTTTGTCGGCATGTGCATCAAATTATCGTTGGGGGTTGGTACTAGCGACACATGTGGACTTGAGTGCTAAGAAGTGGCACGATAAAGATTAGACTCTTGGTGACGTTTTCCGCATTCGGAGATTGCGACTCTTTTAGGTTTAGTAACACCCGACCGTAATCAGGTCTTAGTAGAAGACTTTATATATCTTTTGTAGAGGTTTATTACTATTTGTTGTTTGAGGAAATTTAAATATTTATTTATAGGGAATGATTTATCTTTCAATTGATGTAATATTGGAAATTTTTAAATTAGTCGCTTTTTCCAAATTTGAGGGTGTTACAAGTTGGTATTAGAGCATAAGTTTGAGAGATTTAGGTATTGATTTAGATGCCTAGACTCAAACTAGCGTATTGTTAAGTGGTCGAATGTGAGATTTCACGATTAGACACTTTAAGATAGGATGTTTGGAGGTTAATAGATGCACTAGAATTGGGAATCGTGATGATGGTAACAAGGATCCACGTGTGAGGTAAATTAGTATTATCATTCGGCCAATGATAAATGAATTTACAGTTACATGATTGTGCTTGAGTGGCATTGTCGTGATGATCGATGGGGTAGTGAATGAGTTCTTATGAGATAACCGTTAAAGGAATTTTTAACAATGTCATTTTGGATGACAACTAAGTATGATAAATATGTTAAGATAATTGTTTTGGGGTCGGAATTAATGGTTAATTATGAACCATAAGCTTATTGAACCAACTTTATTTCGTGGATAATTGTAAGTCAATGGATCTAATGGTGGATGCAAGTATTAGAATATGAAGCTTTCCAAAGTCGGTCTAGTGATTGGTAGACTTGGCGATTGTGGTTCTAAGACTTCGGGTTCCGACCGGATGCATGCACGACATTTGTTTTAAGAAAATAAACTGCAAAATTATTTCAGATTTGTCAAAGGAGTTATTATTTTGAAAAACGTTTTGGGGCACACTCAGGAGTGTAGCCATGTCTTGGGAATTGTTAAATCGTTTTAGTTGCATGAGAATTGCATGCTTGTTCACTAAGAATTTAATCCGTACTATTTTGCCAGAATTGCAAATTTTGAAATTTATATCTCAAGAGAGTTTAAATTTGAAACTAACCTAAATTGTTTCGTTGTTCCCGACAAACGTACACGTATCGTTTTTACGAGTTTTGAGAAATTATTTGGTGTACGTGAGTTTTGGGTTGAGTTTGAAATGCATAAACTACCGTACCTCCTACGGTTGTTTACAAGCTTCGTTCAAATTTTGGGTGCGTAATGTTCATGAGTCAACTATCAAATTTTTGGAATTTTTGGATTCATTTTAGTGTCGGTTTGGGGTATGAGAGTTTATTGAAAAGTTTATTCGCGTCATCTATTTTGGGTATAAAGATTTTGATGTCGTCCAAATATAAAGTTCACATGAATATCATTTTAATTTTTATGGGAACCATTTGTTGCATAGAGTTTGTATACATTCTAATGGTAACATCTTTAATTTATGTAGCCAACATTTTAGAAAAGCGTAAGCATTTTGTTAATTGGCTTTAAATTTGAAATCCAAATCAAATCAATTTCATGATGGGATCAAGATGCATGCATATAACGTTTGGATAGTTTTGAGAAATAAACTGATGCATGCTATTATTGTTGAGAAACTTTACTTCATGTCTTCTTATGACTAAAAGAAGAAAATCTTTGGAGAATTTGGCACAAACATTTTGTAGCACTCTATTTTAGTGCAGGAATTTCTCTTGCATACATGACGTCAATACATGTGTACCAAAATTATATCGGTCCGTTTTAAAAGTTTATTAATTGTATTCTCATTATTATTGTCATTAGTGTAAATAATAATTGCATAGCCTTTAAAAGGTTTTACTTAATGACGTTTGGTCACTTTTCATAGTTAATTGATTTTGGTAAAAATATTGAGACAAGTGTAAAATGATTATAAAGATTTTATTTTTGTTAAATCTTTGATAAATAAACTTGACATATTTGTTTAGTCATATAATTGTAAAACCTTGAACTCATTAGGAAACCTTGGATGTAAACGTCATGTTGTAATGAGTATTGCATATGTGGGACGATGGGTCTCCGTGAATTTTAAGTAACGGTTTGGACGATCGGTGTATATAGGAGCTTTTAGAGGTATTAGACTTTGCGTCATTCCGAGTTATTTTATGCGATGGTCTTCTTGTTTAATCAACATTCGGGTCGAAGTTTATAGGATTGATTGCTTCAAGGAGCTGTTTGGTTGGTGTTGGTGTTTGTGTGATAAGGATGTTTCATTTTGGTGGGTTTTAGTGTTTGAGGGCGATTTATTGAGCTGTCCATTGGGAAATATAGTTTTGATGTTTCAGCGCGATTGGAAAGAATCACGGGATCAAGTACTAAAGTGTGGTAATTATGGGATTCGACTTCTCATATTAAGTGTCAACTTTGAGATGATATCGTCAGCCGATGCCTATTTGTGGTACCGACCTTTACAAACTTAGGTGTCAACTTCTGATTTTCTTGAGGTCAAGAATCATTGCTGTATTTGGGGTACCTAAATTGAATCCTAATAAGTGTTCGAAAGCTTGATGCGGTGAACTTGAGGAGAATAGATTATAGTGAATAGTGATGTTTGATAAGGATCATTTGAGTTTCTAAGGAAGTCTGATAGTTCTTTGGGGATTGGCATGCTTTGTGTTACTCTAGTTTTTGGTTTACGGTTGAGTTGATCTGGACCGAGCTTGTAAATAGTGTTTCTTCATCGAAATGACGGTAAATCTTCTTTGGTAATGTCAATTGGAGAAGTTGAGTGTAAACGTAAAAGTAGACCGTAAGAGGAGATCGTAAAGTTTTTGGAGGACTTTGGTTTGATTGAAGTTAAAACAATCTACGCGGTACAATTCTATTAAGAGTTGTTGGTGTGGAATTCCTTTACCATCTGGGTAAGGTCGACATGATAGTGGGTAATCTGGTTCGAAGGGAATGGGTTCAGTTATAGTCGGATGAGTTTGGTGAAAAATATCGAGAGGTAGAATGTAAGAGAGAAGAGCATCCCAGTTGATAGAGGTTGTTATAAAATTTAAGAATAAATTCATTTTGGGCATCAATTGTGGAAGTGAACCATTGAGGTCGTAAGCCACCCTCCAGGGAGTATGAGTTGCCTGAGGTTGGGAGGCAACTAGGACTCTATCGTTGGATATCTCTTTAACAACGTTCAATGTTTAGGTTTTATGTTGGTGTGACATCTTGCATTGAGTTTAGATGGAAAAGTCAACATGGTTATCGACTAAGCAGTTTTGGCATTAGGTTACCGGATTCCATTTAAGTTTTGAGTTTGGTAGAAACACTCTATTGGTAGAGGGATTAGTAGGTCGATAGGTTTTGAATTTTTACGGTCTGCTTCCTCGCTTAGTGTCTCATTAATGAAGGATGAATGATGAGTCAGCTACCGATTTGTGCTCCGAATGGTGTGGCATTTTTGAAACATTTAATACATCTATTCTGGGTTGAATATTTGACAGTGCTAGATTTCGAGGACGAAATCTTTTATAAGGTTGGGAGGATTGTAACACCCTGATTTTCATCCTAGTTGAAGAAAATGTTGAACCGAGCGACCCAATAACCAAATGATAATTTTAGAGTTTGAGCAGTTGTGCCATGCGGTTATGACATCTGTCACAATAGCACCGGTGGTACCAAGTAGTTGGTGGTCCCAACAATTTTGCCATTCTATAGTGAAAATGGCACAATGTATCAACCGGATCTTTGGTAAAGTGAAATATTGGGTCCTATTTGTGTTCCACTCTTAGAATCAATGAAATAAGTACTTTGAAGTTAATTATATTGGGTATCATTTACTAGACGAGAAACGAGATCAAAACGGGTGAAAAGTAGGAAAAACACCTCGGTACGGTCCATGCTATGTTGCCAAGCGATTATGACATGGAATAATAGCATGGTATGGTCGCCGGGCATCCACCTGATGGAAAATTGACTTTCGATGCAATCCGGGCAATCTTGTCATGCGATTATGACATGGCATCATCGCATGTCAGAATCGTGGACGGCATCCAGTGCATAAAATCAGGACTTCATTCATTTGGCCATATCTCTCTCATTTCCTATCCCATTTGGACGATTCAAAGTATTGTGGTTTCGTCTTTGGAATCTCTTCAACATGGAAACAAAGATGGCTAGAGGTTACTTGATGACTTTAGAGCTTATAGGAGTGGAAAGTAAGACCACCTCTCCGAAATCTTGAATCTAGGGTTTGGGTTTTCACCAACAGCTCTCGTTTTCCCTTGGGTTCTCTTTTGTGTATGTTTTGGAAGATATGTAGGTGTTCTTGAATGAATTACATCATGGATCTAGAGGTTTAGTTTGAGGATCTAAAGTCTTCACCGATTGGAGATCGGTATTGGGATAAAACCTAGATTTAGCCTAAATCTAGCAAGGTGAGTTCAAGATACTTTGTGAAAACTTTATACATGCCAAAAACGTCCATTTTGAAGTATTAACATGTTTTACTTGTTATTTATCAAATGTGTTAGTATTTGAGCAAGTTTGCATATTTGGTATAAAAGGATTTATAAACCATGTAAGAGGCTTATACTTGGGTTTTAGACATTTTGACAAATAAAGTATAAGTGTGGGTTGTTTGGGTGCAATATCTTTAAATGAAAACCATTTGGTTGTATTTGTATCTTTAGAGTATTGGAATTTATAAACCGTTGCAAAATACATGTTATTGCATTATGGGTCATTTTGTAAATACATGAATGTGAGTTCATTCTTACATTCCTAAAACGTTATACATGTCAAATGATGTATTTTATCTTCTACAAAGCATTTATACAATTATTTCTATACTTGGTGGATTTTGGCAAACTAGGTCAAAATGAATTATCTAGGGTTCCTCTTTGAAATAATGAAATGACTATAAGGAACGGTTTTAAAACACTTGTAAGGGTTTTGAAATGAGTAGAAGGTTTTTGGAACAACGAACTTATCATACAAAGATTTTTGTGTGAGGAATGGTTAGTACGTCGGAATTGATGTATTAAATTGTAAGACTAGTGTAATGGATCCATACGCACGATAGTCGATTTATTGGGAATGGGGAAAGTAATAAGTCCTTGTTGGGGTTGAACTTGCTCAGTCGGGTATTGAGTAATAAATCCACGTTTGGAGTTGAACTCTCTATTCGTAAGCCGAAGATTTCTATCTGGTCGAGCTTACTTATTTACTGATTTCTATCAGTACGATTAGTGGGTCTCTCCCGTATGTTTCCCTCAATTTTAGGTGTAAATCGCGCGCAAAAGAAAGAATTTAATGGCGTATCTTTAAGGTGTAAATCGCGGGTAAAAGAAAGGATTTAAGGGGAAAACTTTATGGTCAAATGTTTATTTACCGCTTTCGAGAGTATTGGAATTGGTATCACGTTAAATGAACATTTCTATTTAAAACTTTCACTTCTAATGTCATTTTGGTCTAAAACTCTTTATTATGGAACTATTGAATTTGAGGAAAGATGTTGCTTTTATAATAAGGTTATTTTCTTTGAGAATTATATTTTATCAAGCAAATCTTTTGGTTTCAAATAAATCATATATATGTTATAAACTCTTAAGCTCACTAGGCGTTAAGCCTAACCCTTTTTTTTGTCGGCATGTGTGGACTTGAGTGCTAAGAAGTGGCACGATAAAGATTAGACTCTTGGTGACGTTTTCCGCAATCAGAGATAGCGACTCTTTTGGGTTTAGTAACACCCAACCGTAATCAGGTCTTAGTAGAAGACTTGATATATCTTTTGTAGAGGTTTATTACTATTTGTTGTTTGAGGAAATTTAAATCTTGATTTATAGGGAATAATTTATCTTTCAATTGATGCAATATTGGAAAATTTTAAATTAGTCGCTCTTTCCAAATTTGAGGGTGTTACATCGACTTCCTAACACCCTACATAAACAACATTTTTTGTGATATTATCGATCCACCAGATATTCGTAAAAGGTACCATTACGGGAAGAGAAGGGAATCAGAAATACATCATCTTTAATAAGGTTATCAATCCCAAGTAAGTAATTATGTTTCTACTTCACCGAGAGATGAACTTTACGTTAAAATGATCTTGGTTTATTCAATAATTCCTACAATAGAGTGACACTAATAAAGAAATAAGTAGATCACTAGCTTTGAAGGAAAAAGAAGTTCATCATCTTACGAAAAAAATGCATATGATCTTGAGAAACATGAGGATATGATTAGTGAGATGCATGCATGATGTTGGTCCCAAAGGAGTCTACAAGAGTTCAATGGATACAGAAACAGTTTGTAGAAGGTGGGGGGGGGGGGTTGAATACAGACACAAGCTTTTTAGGGTTTTTATTGAGTTTATATTGAATAAACAAATTTACAGTTGTAAGCGGAATTAGAACAAGTATTAAACCTATTCTATTATAATTAAGAAATAACTAAGTTGATGCACAAGAACAAGAAAGAAAAGCAATAGAGGTTTGAGGAGAGAAGGTAACATGCATGAATATGAAGAAGGGTTCCTTATTTATTTATACCCGTTGTATTAAATACAAAGAAAAAGGTATATGTCACGTGTCAAGTTTCTATTTGAGACTTGTCCTTTGTCGAGAAGACAACCATTTTTTTCGCCGTATATGAACAGTACCAAATCAGATTTGATGGGGATATAAGAGACAATCCGTACGTCCTTTTCTGACAAGGCTTTGAGGTTTGACTTTTGTGCATCGAGGATAAGATCAACATCGATCTTGCTGAGTAGGCCCCACTTTGATCACTGAACCGGGAGCTTCAAGGATGAAGTCTTTAGGTATCACTAAGGCTTTTGCAAGACCTCACACTTCAGGTAGATGAATGTTGCTATCATTGAACCGCTTCAGATCACAAGCTTCATCTCTTTCTTCAGCTATGCCTTCGACAATCGTTGAATGACTTTGTGGTGTGAGTGTTGTTCTTCAGATCTTCATGGATAGGATGTTGTTCCTGATCACCAACGATCACTGAATAGAGTCAGTGTGTGCTATCGCTGATTTCTGAACACTATCCTATAAATGGAATTTTCACTAAGTAAAAGAGGAATCATATTCAAATAACTGAAAGGAGTTTGGATCAACAATCTCCCCTATTTGATTATGATTAAGCAACATAGGAAAATTGCTTGAAGAGATTAGTAAGGACTTAGAAATTTTAAAGTAAAGAAATCTAAGTACTAATCTGTGTGATCTTTTTCAACTAGTTTATTTATCTGAATTGAGTTTCATTTATAAGGATATGAAAACACAATTTTTACAAGTAGAGGAGATAAAGTACATTCACTGATTGATTATAAAGTGTAATGTCAGTGAGTATGAGGGTTTTAAAGAAAATAGAAATCTTATGTTCATTGTCCCTTTTTACTATTTTCAGGGATATTTTCAATACACAAATGGAGTAGAGTACTTCGTTGTATTTCATTTAAAATATAATTTGAAGAATTACAAGTAGAATGAAAATGCAATTTGTAAGAGTAAAGTACAATACACTGAAGTAAATTACAAAGGAATTGAAAAACAATCTAGACTAGTCAGAGAGTTTTTCTGTTCTTCTTCGTAATTCTTTCTCATAGATCGTCTTTTGAAGGCATTTTGGACCATAGGTGGTCAGGCAGTTGTAGTATATGATATTATGAGTTTTGAAGGAGCTTTCTTAATCTCCTTATTTCTGAGAAATCTTGTTTGCCCATCATTTCCTAGAAAGGCCATTCCTGCTTCAGGGAGAGTAGTGATTTCATTTTTTTCGTACTTTCTCGCCTCAGGCAGAGATGTATCAAGCATTGAGAGGTCATGGATAATGAGGTGGGCTAAGAGACTGTCAAGGTTAAATTTTTTCTCATGTTCATTTCTGAACGATGGACCTTATTCAACATCGGACTTTGATCTTCTCTTATTGGTTTTCTCAGGGGGAGGAGGAACGCTGATGTTTTGTGATATCCTTTGCAGTAGCTTATCAAGATGTTTTTCTACTACACCCGTAAATTAAGATTTAGAATTTTGAATGGCATCTCTGGTTTCTAACTATTTAGAGAATCCATAGAACTTAAGGAATTGTGGTTCTTCTTCTTCGCTTCTGTTATATCTGAACATAGTTATTGTTATATTCAGACCTCTTTTCAGCTTGCGTCCTTGGATAGTAGCACGAGTAATAGTTGCAGAGCGAATGCGAGAATTAACCTTTTTAGTGCACCATTCGAGTTCAAAATTCTTAGGTTCTTCATTTTCTCTATTCAGGGCTTGTAGGATTTTCTCTTGAGCTATTACAGGATTAACTCTTAGGTTATCTCTGGTCAGTTCCTTCTCAGCTAGCCATTCAACTAGATTTTTGCTCTTCTGTTCTTCTTGTATCTGACGATTGAGACTTATTGTTTCTTTTCTTGTGTTGGTCCCAATAAGGGTCTACAAGAGTTAAATATTAAGTAAACAGTTTGTAGAAGGGGGGGGGGGTTGAATACAAACATAGATTTTGGTTTTTAAATGAGTTTATAGATAATAAACAAATTTACAGTTACAAGCGGAATTAGAACAAGTTCAAAACCTATTCTATTGTAACTTAAGAAACACACAGTTTGATGCACAAGAGGAAGGAAGAAAGAATACAGAAGGTATAGGCTAGAAAAAAGCATGCGTTAAGATGAAGAAGATATCTCCATCTTATTTATACCCGTTTGCATTTAATGCAAGACAAAAGGTACATGCCACGTGTCAAGCTTGGATAGGAAGCTTGTCCTTGCTAATAAACAGCTATGCTTTTGGCCGAATATGAACAGTACCATATCGGATATGATGGGGTCATAAGAGACAAGTCGTACGTCCTTTTCTGACATGGTTCTAGGTTTGACTTTTGTGCATCGAGGTTAAGATCAATCTTTAGTCTTGCAGAGGAAGCTTCATTTGATCGCTGACATTGAATTTTCAAGGATGAACTTCAGTGTTGCTGAGGCTTCACAAGACTTCACACTTTGAGTAGATAATCACCGCTATCGCTGAACCCCTTCAGGTCACTTAGCTGATTATCTCTTTCTTCAGCTTTGGTCTTCGACTTTTGCGGAATGGTCTTTTGGTGTGATAGCTGATCTTCAGGTCTTCAGAGATAAGCTTGTTGTTCCTTGATCTTCAGCGATTGCTGATGGTAATCAGCGTATGCTATCACTGAATTTGAACAGAAGCTTTACTAAGGAATTTCACTAAGTATATTAAAGAAATCATATTCAAATCATTGAGAGAAGTTATGATCAACAATCTCCCCCTTTTTCTGAGCGACCTTGAGACCTTCTTGGGATTGCCTTATTTGCTGGTCTCTTAGTCGCTGAGCTTCTAAGGCTTCAGCACACTCTTGAGGAGATAGAAAGGAGAATTCATCAAAAACTCTTATTGGAACAGGAGCTTCGGGCTCAGAGGTACGAAAAGGAATTTTTCCTCTGGCCAGCTCGAGGTCTCTTATGAAGTTTGTCCTTCTCTGTTCTTCTGGTTTAGGAATATTTTGCCTATGTACATGCCTTTGAATTAGGCCTTCTTCCTTTTCAGATTCAAATTCGGATATTTAGAAGAACTGATCTTCAGTGGAAGGTTCCCTAAAAAATGGAGAGTCCTTTGGGGGACTGGGATCACTGAGAATGGGAGAATCAGAGAGAGGTTCATCAGAGCCGAAATTTTTGGAGGAGAAGAGGAGGGGTATATTTGAGTTTCAGAGAGAGGAATGTAAGTAATGAGATGAAGGCATACCTCTGCGGAGAGCTCCCCTCAGAATTCAACGAAGTGGAATCGAGATCCAAAACTTGCTTATTCTTCCCCGAGGGATCAGACTGCTCCTTGCTAGGAGGTGGCTTGTCCCCCTAAGGTTCTTTGAAAACCACTCCAGGTAGAGAAACACCTGGACGGTTTTGAACGAAGAATCTTGAGAAGCCTCCTTCATCGTCATCATCATCATTTCCACCAAATGATTGATGAGGGATGTCTTCGTCCTCTTCATAATTTTCTTCTTCTTCTTCTTCTTCTTCTTCATCATCACCATCTTCAGGGATTGGATCCTGTTGAGGTGGTTTTTGATTGTAGAGAGGCAGGGATTCGCCAGGAAGCATTGTGTTTGCTTGACCAATAAGCTCATCAGCGAGCTCTCTAGCAAATTTTTTCCCCTCTTTATTATCAACAGGGAGAGCGCCCACCAGAAGAGTGTGCACGTTTGAGCTCATGGTGGAGAGAGTCTTAGCCTGTGATGTCTGAGTCTAAGCAACCACACTCAGATTTCCTCTATCAACCTCAGTGAATGAGGGGGCTCTGTCAGAGAGGCTTTGAAAGATACGCAAAAGATCAGCCTGTGTCTTCTGCATTTCAACGATTGTCTTCGCGTGTTCTTCAAATGCCTTAACAAGACAATCAATAGACCGTTCGTTGGCAGGGTTATCATCCTTCACTGTTTGAATATCAGTGTAGATGTTGTTGATGGTCGCCTTCATGTCAGGAACGCCACTGACTTGCTTGAAGATAATCTCAGAGGACACCTGCAGTGTATCCGCGCTATGCCTTGTCACGGCACATTCATTTACCAAGAAATCCGTGGCTGGAAACGAGGGAGGAGGCAGAGAGATCTTTGGGATTTCAGGAACAAAGGGAGGAAGCTGAGTTGGAAGCTTATGTCTTCACTCTCTTAGGATCTTCAGCTTTTCTGATCTTAGGAGATGGAGAAGAAGTAGGGTTGCTGGAAGGAGCAGTAGAGACGTTTGGTCCGCTGATAGGAGCATCGACAGAGGCAGTAGTGGTGGTTGTTGATGAGAAAACAGGAGCCGCAGCACCTGTTGACAATAAAGATAGAGCAGTCAAAAAGAGGTCTGGGTTAGAAGATATATGGTGGGAGGCAATATGTATAACGAAGGGTTCCTTGAAAGTATTGAGAGGATTACTCTCAGGGATGGTACATGCGACGGTAGTGTCGTGTGGATCACCGACCTGTATCTGAGAATGTTTGAGAGAGACATTTTCAGGTCTGATGCACGTGGCTTTCCAAAACTCAGATTGTCGAAACAAAACTGATTCTTGGATAACACGTTGTTCAACCTCTTCAGAGATAGGGACAACCATCTTTGAATCATGGGTTGATGTATGGACCAATGCCTATAACATCCTCAGGGAGCGAGGTTCTGAAGAGGGGGGTAGAGATGATGAAGCGGCAATGGAGACAAAAACCGTTGTCGTGGTTGTGGGTAGAGGAGACGTTGGTAGTACGCCTGTATCAGAGAGGGTGGTCTGTTGAGAGACCATCTTCTTTGGCTTCTTTGCCACTGCCTTGTGAGCGATGGTATTTTTGTGACCATCGGACGACTGTTTTCTTTTAGCAGGGGAGGAGGAGGTGTCAAGGCTAATCATTGTGGGTATTGGTAGTGATATAGACACAGTGTCTACCTGAATGGTAGAAGACGGAGTATTTTCAGGGGCAGCATCCTTGATAAGGTCCAACATGTAGCGCAGGTAAGGAGCGTCTCCTGGTAGCTCATCAATCTCTAGGGATTTTTCCCTACCTGGGAGAAGGTCTGGTTCCCAACTTTAGGGTATCCCTGATAAACGTTTTCCAAGATGGTTGCCACAAATCTTGGAAAAGGGATAGTCTTCTCCCTTTTTGGTGCCTGAACACGGTTGTAGAGTTCGTTGAAGATATAGTCAATGAAGTTCAGCTTTCTTCCATGGCATAGCGAGAATGCCATCTCCAAAAATGGCTTATTGGCTTGATCTTGTGAACTAGTCTTAGTGCCTAAGCACCGAATCGCCTGAGTGAAGATGTACTTCCACCTAGCTGGCATTCTTTTCTTCTCAGTCTTGGTGATTGATTTGACACCAGCTTCCCATTTGTAACCAATGGTGTCAAGGAATGAGATGAGTTATTCTTTGGAGGGTGTAGAGACCAATGTCTGATTCTTTCCCCTAGCAGGGAGATGAAGAGTAGAGCGTACGACGCCAGAGGTGATGGCGTAGGTTCTTTTGCTGGTGGTGAACTCAATCGCAGGGAGTTCAGTTCCTCGTTCAGTGGTGACACAGATGATGTGAGCAGCGTACCAGAAGTGTTGGAGATCAGCAGTGATTCCAACCGGGACATGAGTGAAGGCATACATCAGGGGGCAATTCATGATGAACTTTGCACCGTCAGCGAACTGAGGTTTGTTAGTAGGGATGTCAACCAGAGCGACATAGTTGCTTGGTTTCACGATGGCTTGCTCAAGGGTGAATTTGCATTCAGGAGCCCCTACAAACTTGGTGACTGGAAGAAGTTCACCTTCAGCGTACTGGAACTTGGAGCTTGAGGATGCCATTTCTGTTTCAAAGATAGGAACACCAAAGAGGAAAATCATGGCTTAATACAAAAGAGTATAAACCATAAATTTTTGGTATAAAAATACCAAATTGATAAGAAAAACAAGTGTTTTGATGAACAAAATCAAAATGCTTGTTGTTTTTGGCAGTTTTTAGAAAGATGTTTTAAACAAAGAGTTTATTTATGGTATTTAGATATACCATAAACAGTTTTGAGAAACAGTTTAGATGATATTTTGGATCAAAATAGACCAAAATATTTTCTATTCTAAGACGGAACTTAGGATAGGTTTTTATGGTTTAATGAAACAGTTTAAGAGTATTTAAAACATAAATTATTATAACAAGCAGTTATAGAAGACGAGTAGAAGTAGTAAACAACATCTAAGTTGTTGTTTGAGAAAAGAAGGTAATAAGAATGATCAAACCTTAAGAAAAAATTGAAAACTGAGAAAAACGCACAAGTGCGTGTTCTTGAGAGGTTGCAGAGAGAATTTGAACTCTTTCCTTTGAGAAAATATGAGCGCGTAAAAAATGAAAAGGAAAGGAATTTTTCTTTTATAGTTGGATGAGAGAGAAAGAGGAGAGAGAAGAATGGTAAACGACGGTTTTAGCTTTTCGAAAAGGTATTGATGACCTAACGCACGTTCCTAGGGGTCGATGGGATAGGAAACGTTGAGGTCCGTCGTGTGTCATAAAAATGTCTAATGTGTCCTTTTCTTTTCAAAAATGATAAGATTATCACTTAAATAATAAATTTTAATCATTATCTTTTTAAAATCCTCATCATTAACATTAAAGGAATGTCGGTGATGGGTTTTCTCATTTGATATCCATTCTCTGAATAAGAAAGAATTCAGAGAGCGTAAGGAATAGAAGTACATACCTTGGCGAGATATTTGTATCATTGAGTCGTAGTTCAGGGAATGATTTGTGGTTTTGAAGGAAATTTTAGAATTCACTTAATAGAGTTGATCAGTGGGAATTTTCATTCTTCAGCGTTCAACATACCAAGTTCGCTAGTTAAAATGTTGAATCTAGTCTCATCAAGAGGTTTAGTAGGTCAGCGAGCGGATATTTAGTGGGTATAAAATGAAGTTCAGCCTCACCATTCATGACATGATCTCTGATAAAGTGATATCTGATCTCAATATGCTTGGTTTTTGAGTGAAGTACAGCGTTATTTGCGATAGCAATAGCACTTGTGCTATCACAATAGATAGGGATTTTAGAGAGCTTGAGGTCATAGTCTCTGAGTTGGTTCCTCATCCATAGGATTTGGGCACAACAACTTCCAGCGGCTAAGTATTCAGCTTCAGCTGTTGATGTGGACACTAAGTTTTGCTTTTTACTTGTCCAAGTTATCAATTTTCCACCTAGTAGCTGACAGCCACCAGTGGTGCTCTTCCTATCAATCTTGCAACCTGCAAAATCACTATCAGAGTAACCAATTAGATCGAACCCTGAGCCTTTGGGATACCAAAGACCCAAATTAGGATTTCCTTTCAGATATCTGAATATTCGCTTTATAACGATCAGATGGGATTCCTTGGGTTCAACTTGATATCTAGCACAAAGACAGGTGGAATACATGATATCAGGGCGACTTGATGTAAGATACAACAGAGAGCCTATCATTCCTCTATAGGTAGTAACATTAACAGGTGTCCCATGAGGATCCTTGTTAAGAGTTAGAGGAGGTGCCATAGGAGTTTTCATTGGAGAACTTTGAGTCATCTCAATTTTCTTCAACATATCATTAACATACTTACTTTAACATATAAAAATGCCTTTCTCAGATTGCTTAATCTATAGACCAGGAAAATATGCTAGTTCACCCATCATACTCATTTTATATTCTTTCTTCATTCGTTCAGCGAAACGAGTACAGAGTTTGGGATTAGTAGAACCAAAGATAATGTCATCGACATATACCTGAGTAAGAATTGTATAACCTTTGCGTTTTTGAAGAAAGAGGGTTTGGTCAGTTTTTTCACGTACATATTTTTCTTTAAGAAAGTATTTAGAAAGGGTATCATACCAAGCTCGATGAGCTTGTTTTAACCCGTAAAGAGCTTTTTGTAGTTTGAAAACATGGCCAGGGTATTTAGGATCAGAGAAACTAGGAGGTTGTTCAACATAAACTTCCTCTTTTAGTTTGCCATTTAGAAAATCACTTTTTAACATCCATTTGAAAAACTTTGAAGTCTTTATGGGCAGCATAAGCTAAAAAATGTCTTATAGCTTCTAACCTGGCTACAGGAGCGAAGGTTTCATCGTAATCAATACCTTCTTCTTGCTGTATCCCTGACCAACAAGTCGAGCCTTGTTGCGAGTTACATTGCCATGTTCATCTAACTTGTTACGAAAAACCCATTTGGTTCCAATAATAGTCTTGTCTGAGGGACGAGGTACAAGATTCCAAACTTTGTTCCTGTGAAACTCAGTTAGTTCTTCTTGCATAGCACTGACCCAACTAGCATCAGTGATAGCGTCATCGATATTTTTAGGTTCGGATATGGAGATAAATTTACAAAGACACAGATGTTACCTTGACCACGACGGGTTCTTACACCTGTATAGGGATCACCAATGATTTGATCAATAGGGTGATTTATGGTCCATCGCTGAGCCGGAGGTTGGGTGAGTGATCAACAATAGATTCAACGACTTGTTTAGGAAGAGTAGAAGATGCATCAGCTATAGGATCTTCAGCATTTCTTAACATCCCTAGAGGAGACTCTGAAGGAGTCATATTCTCTTGAGTTGAGGGAGGGACTTGGTTAGTCACTTAAGCATCACCGTTGGAGGAATCAGAAGGAGGAATCTGATTTAGGGGAGTAACATCTATCCCTGAAGAGGATGGAGTGTTACTTATAGTAGGAATGAAGTCTGGTCCTTCATCATCATTATTTTCAGCGACCGGAGGTGCATTGAAATAAGATTCAGGTTCCCCGTAGTGAGATTTCATCCAATTATCTCATTCTTCGTCGTCTTTAGAGACGGGAATAGAACTTGATGAGCGTGATTCATCAAAGTTGGCATGCATGGTTTCTTCTACGTGTTGTCTTCTAAGGTAATTAGGGTACTGTTTTTTAAGTGCCATGATCACTTCTCATGGAGCGAACAGTTAGATTGTTCAAAACTTCCATTCTTTTGATAACGGAGATAATTTTATCAGGTGTATCACTCTTAGATCGATTAAATAATACCCATGTATATCTGGAATATTCATCTACAATCACAAGAATGTATTTCTTTCCAGATATGGACTGAACGTTGACTGATCCAAATAAGTCCATTTGGAGTAATTGTAGAGGAGTAGTCACTAAGGAAACTTGCTTAGATCTAAAGGAAGCTTTTGTTAGCTTTCCTTTTTCACATGCTGAACAAAGATATTCCTTTGTAAAAGTGTACTTAGGGAGATCTCTGACAAGTATTTTTTGAGATAGATCATTGATCATCTTAAAATTCAGATGATATAGTCTCTTGTGCCAGAGCCAGTTAATGTAAGAGGAAGCTCTTGAGAGAAAGCACACCTTTTCAGAGTGAGAACTATCCATATTTATGACATACACGTTCTCTGATCTTTTGCCTTTTAGGGAAAGTTTATCATTTTTGACAGTGACCGCACATCTGGTCTTTGAGAATAAGACTTTAAAGTATTTTTCACTGAGTTGACTAATGCTTAAGAGATTATGCTTTAGTCCTTCAACATAAGCAACACGACTAAAAGAGGTTGCTCCATTGGATAAAACGCCATAACCCTTGGTGTATCCTTTGCCATTTCCACCAAAGGTCACTCAGGGACCAGTTTCCTCCTTGTAATCAGAGAACAGAGATTTTATACCAATCATGTGCCTTGAGCATCCGCTATCAAGATACCAGATACCTTTAGCACTCTGCATAAAACAAGAGGATTAATTTTTCATAGGTACCCATATTACTATGGGTCCTGCAGTGTTAGTGGAAACCACAAGGTTGGCGGATATGTTACTTGCTGAGGAATTTTTTTCAGTGGTAATCTTCACCTTGGATATTTTACCACCCTTAGTAGATTTTGCTTTAGCTGATTTTTAAGCGAGAGCTACTTTCTTACCATGAGTCAATCTTTCAGCTTTAGTAACATTAGGGCATTTGCTAGCAATGTGGGTAGTCTCGCCACAGTGATAGCACTTCCTATATTTAAGAAAAAAGTTTTGAGCAGGAAGCACTCAGAGAGGAGGTCAAAACAATTTCAGGACCAGGACCAAGAATTCCTTTATCCATCGTCCTCGGAGGAACTACGAGTTTCTTAGGTTCAGATGAGATGAGATTAATCTTAATTTTGGGAGTTGATCTCTGAATTGATGCAGGGATCATCTTTCCAGACTTAGGACGATTCATTGAAGGAACTGAAGGATTCTTCTTCAGTCTTTGGAAATTCTTGATCGTGGGAACATGATCAAGGAACATATCTTTGATCACCTTCCCTGAATCCTTGGTAAAGGGTTTAGAGGGTCTTTTCTCAATAGTAGGGATACTTTGAGAAGAGGGATTAGGGATAGAAGAAACAAACATTTCAAATTTTAACATGGAACCGTCAGTGTCTATTTCTTCTTGGTCAGAGGAATACCCTAGACCACTCTTGACCTTTTTAGGAATCTAAGCATTTATGATCTCACTGACTTTGTCAGAAGCCTTACACCATCCTACAATGGTAGCTTTCTCAACCTTGAGATCAGCGATGGCTTTTTCGCGCTCAGTGATAGCTTGCTATTTCTCGATGCTAGTTGTCTGATTTACAAAGATTTGGTCTTTAAAATCTTCTTCGATTTTAGTAAGCTCTTTTTTTAGATGACAATTTTTAAACTGTTCAAAGAGATCTATATTAATTTGTTCAGCTTTAATTTTACCATTGAGAGCATTGTAAAAATCAACAATCATAAATCGAGAGCTGACATACTATCAGGTATAGGTTTAAAGGAGTTAGAAGGAATAGATACCTCAGTCAATGGAGACTCTGAAGAGGATGAGTCAGAGACCTCTTCAGCTTCTTCTATTCTTTCCATAAGACATAGGAAGGCTATGTTTTCTTCATCTGATCCAGATTCATCAGTGGTTTGAGCCCAATCTTCTTCTTGATCCCAGTCGACTTCTTCAGCGACAAGGCCCTTGCCTTTTCACTGGTTATTCTTCTTCAGATTCTAATATTTTTCTTTTAATTTAGAATATTTCTCATTCTTATTTTTATCAGTAGTTTGGGAGGTTGTTGGAGCAACAACTTTCTTTGATCTGCACTCACTAGCAAAGTGACCTTTGCGTTGACAGTTGAAGCAGATCGCTGAATCTTTATCAGCTGGGACAGTTTTTGACTTATCAGAGTCAGTGATGGTAGGAGTCTTTCTGAAATTGCTCTTTCCAGTGAATCTCCTGAAATTGTTATTGAGAAGGGCTAGAGAATTATCAAATTCAGAGATATCGACATCAGTGATATCTTATGAGTTAGATTGATCCAACTCAGTGATAGAGGTTATAGAAGAAGATACGAGTTTGGAAGGTTCTATCTCTGAAGTCACTAAAGCCAAAGAAGAGCTTTTGGTCGACTTAGTGTCCTTCGTGAGGTTTCTTTTTAAGGCTAAAGATTGCTCATGATTAAGCAATATTTCGTAAAAAGCACTTAAAGAAAAGGTTTCAATGTCCTTAGTTAACTTAAGACACATTGTAAACGTGTCCTATTGTTCAGGAAGAGCTTCCATGAACTTAGTTAGGATTTCAGAGTTGGAGTACTCGCGTTTAACCGTTTTCATGTCTATTAAGAGACAGTTAAATCTTTGGTAGGTTTGAGAAAAAGTTTCATTTTTCAGAAACATGAAACTTTCATATTGTCTTACCAAGTTAATACTTCGAGTAATCTAAACCTCATTTGTTCCTTCATATTGAACACAGAGAGTGTCCCACATGGACTTAGAAGTCCTCATTTTCATTACTGAATGATAAACATCATCCAGTAGAGACATGGAAATGATAGATCTAGCTTTTGAATCAATAGCTAGCTCTTTCTTATCTTCCTCACCCCGTTGATGTGGGCTTTGGGAATCCTTCTTTCAGGAATAGCAGGGTTTGTAGCAGTGGTAGGTACTACTTGAACCAGGACTATTGGAACGAAGGGTCCATTTTCTGGATAGTAAGGGATCCTAGGATCTGACCCTTTTAGAAATAGAATCATTTTTTCCTTCCATACTAGGAAATTATCACGGCTAAATCTTGGAGGTTTAGCTAAAGATCCATTGTCTATATAGTTTGTGTTTGTGTTAGCCATTTTAAAATGAAAACAATAAATGAGTTCGTTTAAAAGATTTTAGAAACTTAAAGCAATAAAACACTGCTCTTAAACCACTTGTTGGTCCCAAAGGAGTCTACAAGAGTTCAATTGATATAGAAACAGTTTGTAGAAGGGGTGGTTGAATACAAACAAAAGTTTTTTAGGGTTTTTAAATGAGTTTATATTGAATAAACAAATTTACAATTGTAAGCGGAATTAGAACAAGTATTAAACCATTCTATTACAGCGAAGAAATAACTAAGTTGATGCACAAGAACAAGAAAGAAAAGCAATAGAGGTTTGAGGAGAGAAGGTAGCATGCATGAAGATGAAGAAGGGTTCCTCATCTATTTATACCTGTTGTATTAAATGCAAAGCAAAAGGTATATGCCACGTGTCAAGTTTCTATTTGAGACTTGTCTTTTGTCCAGAAGACAACCATTGTTTTGGTCGTATATGAACAGTACCAAATTAGATTTATGGGGACATAAGAGACAATCCATACGTCATTTTTTGACAAGGCTTTGAGGTTTGGAATTTGTGCATCGAGGATAAGATCAACATCGATCTTGCTGAGTAGGCCCCACTTTGATCATTAAACCGGAAGCTTCAAGGATGAAGTCTTCAGGTATCACTGAGGCTTTTGTAAGACCTCACCGTTCAGGTAGATGAATGTTGCTATCACTGAACCGCTTCAGATCACGAGCTATTCATCTCTTTTTTCAACTATGCATTCGACAGTCGCTGAATGACTTAATTTGTGGTATGAGTGTTGTTCTTCAGATCTTCAGGGATAGGATGTTGTTCCTGATCATCAGCGATCACTGAAGAGAGTTAGTGTGTGCTATCGCTGATTTCTGAACATTATCTTATAAATGGAACTTTCACTAAGTACAAGAGGAATCATATTCAAATCACTGAAAGGAGTTTGGGTCAACACTTGAAAAAGAAATTAGAGGTGATCATCTGCGGGCTTGGGTCGGGGTTAGGGTCGGGCCAGGCCTAACATAATATTTATGTCCAACGGGCTTAATATATCAAACCAAGCCCGTTTTTGCGGGCTTATGGACTTGCCTGTACCCGCCTTATAAACTGGTTGGGATTGCCCACGGGCTAACGATCTTATCTTTTTTACATTTGAAAAATTAAACTTGTATAAAATCATTTAAATTACATACATTCTTTCCAACATAAAATAAGAAAAAGATCTTTGTACATAGTGTATGAAAAAAAATAGATTCACAATATACAGAGTATGGACATTTTCTCTTTAATGATCTATCAACTTTCGCAAGTCCGGGTTTTTTCAATAACAAAATATTTATCCACCTAATATTTCAATATCGAGATTGTAGACTTACTAACTAAAATATCATATACTATATATAGTTGGGTGAAGTTTGGTAATTAGTAGAGAGAATCTAACCCAAAGCCACTTCTAGATCTTTTTAATAAAAAACAATAAATTGTTAACTAAATATAAAATTTAACCGACTATAGTAACATAACGGGCCAGACGGGCTTATCTGAATTCTTTTTTTCATCGCCTAAGCCTGCCTATTAATTTAGCGGTCCAACCCAAGCCTGTCCACTTTTTGGAGAACGATTATGCAAGCCCCTTTTTAACGGGTCGAGCGGGCTTGGTCTAACGGGTCGTATCGCACATGAGCAACTCTAAGTTAAATGAAAAGGTTTGCATGCTTAGAGAAAAGAATAGTTGAAAATAATTTATGTGCTAAATGTGATAGATTAAAGATTGACATTGCATGCTTAAACTCAAAATGTGCAAATCTTGAAAGAAATGATATGATGGCTTCAAATTTCAGTGGTTGCAACGAAAAAATGTCTAATATGTTGAAGATGAAAAGATCTTTCAATGATAAAAGGGGTCTTGAAAAATATTGTTTTTATAAAAGCTTCAAAGTTGGATGCATCACCGCAAATTGAAAAGGTTGCCAAGAAATATGTTTCATCTATTAGACATGATAGCCTATGGCGTGTAGCTCAGTTGGCAAAGGGGTGGGGAGACTTTGCCTTAATACATAACAAGTCATGCATTCGATCCCAGACCCCCCCCCCCCCGAACTAGCCTCAGCCGCTAAGTGACCCTTAAAATTCCTCCTCACATTGATGTCCTTGGAGGCAGGTTCCATGTGGGGCCGGTTGGAGTTGTCGGTAATCAACCTTTTTGCCCAAATCTACTAAAAATGATATAAACTTTGTTAGATCTCATGATAGAAGTTTTCTGAAATTAGAAGTGGTGTCAAATAATGTTCATTGTAAATATCCTCACATGCAAAATAGAAATTTAATGGTAAATAGGAATTACATGTAAAATGGAAATAATGTGGATAACATGGACAATCAAAATTACACTAGAGTTAGAAGACGAAGAAATGTGCTAACACCATATTTTGTGTATGATGAAAACAATCATAGAATAAAAATAACTCCTAGATGGTTAGCTAATGGTGTGTTTTATTTTGGTAACTGAGTCAAATGAAGAGTTGGATTCCATATGTGTGGTTTATATGTGATTGATATGACATGTATGCCATGCTTAAAAAACTATTAGATATTATGCATGACATGTCTCAAGTTTGAAAATATGATTTTTTTTTTGAAAAAAATTGTCCATTGTGTACATCCACATATATACTCAAGTGGATGTCCGCAAGTGCCTATTTACATCCGGACTTTCGCTTTCTTCCACGGACGCAACGGAACTTTTCTGGACAAAACCAAGTATGTGGACGTCTACTACTCATTTTTTTTCCTTCACTCGTTAATTCTAAGTTTGATAGGACCTATGAAAATATTAGGTACCAAATACCTATTTCTCATGTACTTTTGTAGATGGTTTTTGGAAATGAAATCGAAGATCTAGATTGGATTATACATAGTAGTTGCACATAGGGTTGGCAATGGGTAGGATTTGGATTTGGATTAAAATTACTTGTAACGAAACGGATAATTATCCCTATTATAAAACTTTTATCCATACCTACCCTAACCATAAGGATGACAAGTAACAAAAAGCAAGAGTTGGCATGGGCGCATTGCCTGTTTCAATGATGGTCATCAAAGAATTATGAACCAATCAGTTGATGTGGGTGCCTAGTTTAGAAGTGGTTGGTGCAGACTTTTTTTTTCCTTAACTCTGTTTTCACACCCTCTTTTTTTTAATAAAATCTTCACTTCTAACCAAATTCCCATTTCCATTTTACCAGTTAGCATAATGAGATTACTCAACCGTATGAGTTATCTCCCCCACTCTTTGATATAATACCCTTCAACCCTAATCACTTAGAGATTACTTCTAGGGCAGAGCTACCACTTCTAGTAGTCCATAGAAGTTCAGTTAAATTCACACATTGTTCCCATAAAAATATTTCCTAATATGATTCATAGATGTTATGCTTTGGAATTCATAAATCAACATCTAAAATACGAGTCTTGAACTGATATGTTTAGAAGTCAAAATGAAACACTGATATTCGAGTTCTAGACTGATTTATCTAGAAGTCTAAATGAAACACGGGTTCTGAATTAATGTGTTCAAAAACTAAAACATAAATGTTTCATTTTAGGAATGTCAATGAACAAATACAAACGCTAAACAGAATGACTCAGTAAGCACAGTGTTTTGAAAAACAATGATTAGAATGTAACCGTGAACAATTCACAATTATTATTTCGAATAAGAATTTAATAATATACTTGGCATTTTAAAAATTGGTGATGAATATTAAACGAGTGTATTTCCACCGAAGATATAAGACGTGGAAATAACTAAATCAAGAAAGATTAACACATGGTAAATCAAGAATATTTGATTTAGAATCAGATAAGAAACAAACACGAGTAAGTTTCTCCAATTGAATTACCATGGATTGTTGAAAATTCAACACTTCATAAAACTATAGTACTCCCCCACAAAAATAGCATAACTTTTTGAAAGATGATGTCATGTGAATATTCTGAATAAGAACGCACATGACATACCTACAAAACAAATTAGATAGATTTTGGTACGCAACGTTTAATGGGTCCTTAGAGGTTAGTTTAGCATTGAAGTTATAATACGAGGAATCAAGGATACTATAAGTACCATACCACTTATTTTTTTGAATAGCAGTACCATACCACTTATTGACATACCTTTGATGAACAAAATCATTTTTTCTGCATGTTGGACAACAAATCTTATCAGCACTCAGACTGATCATGTAACACCCGAAATTCCACCCATCTCGACCCCTTTTATATGAATGCAAGTTTGGTTTTGCAATGTGTTATGTGTTAACTTACAATGGGGCTATCAGATGAAAGTGTGACCTAGAAGTGCGACCGTGCCACTGCCACAGTAGCATTTTTTGTACCGAAAGTTGAAGAATTAGAGGTGCGACCTAGAGATGCGACCGTGGAGGTGCGACCGTGCCACTGCCACGGTAGCACTTTTTGCCTGACGTATAAAAATGGGATTTTTGGACCAGATCTCATTTATTACTCATATCAGATCTTTTCTCTTAGCATTTACTCTCAAAGTAAAACCCTAGGAGGAAATTTTATGGGTAGTTACCCCCCTTCAACAACCAACCAAGATCATCATTGGAGCTCTAGCTTAAGGAATCAAGATCTAGGGTTCAAACCACAAGTGTTCTTCATCTCCACTCCTAGTTTCAAGAGATATTTGGGATTTCTAGGGCTTCCTCAAACTCTAGTATTGTGAGTTCATTCTTTTATATTTATAAAACTTTATACATGTCAAAATGTTGTATTTTACTTCCTACAAGATGGTTTATCAAATATTTTACATTTGGTGGATTTTGGTAAATTAGGTCAACTTGAGACATTTAGAGATTTTACTTATTTTGCTAAAATGAGTATGAGGTATGGTCCTAAAATCTTCGAGTTGGTGTATTTTCAAAGTATTATTAATTTTGGAAATAAATGCTATTTTGACCTAATTTTGGAGAAAAGGTTTTGGATGAGAAATGTTAATCATACAAAGATTTTGTGTTGAAAAATGGTTAGTACATCTGAATTGATGTATTAAAATCTAAGACTAATGTAGTGGATCATAAGCATAAAAGTCAGTTTTTAGAATAAAGCAAGTGATAGATTTTAATTTGGTTGTTTGGGTTATAAATATCGAGTGATATATCTAATTTGGTTGAACTAGTTACCTGTAAGCGACAGATCTAATTTGGTTGAGCTTAACTACGCACTGAACTATAGATCTAATCTAGTTGATGCTAGTGCCATAGCGGGTCTCCCCCGTTATCCCTAAACCTGTGTTCTCCCCCGAAAAAGTGTGAGTAAAAGAAAAGAGTAAACAAGAAAGTCTTTGAGCAAAGTTTTATTTATCGCTTTCAAAGGTTTAATGACTTTTCTTATTTAAACTGTTTGTTCTCACTAGGCGTTAAGCCTAACACTTTTTCTTAAAATGACATTTATATCAGGTGATCGTCATAGTGCGGCTCCAAAGAGTTGAGTGGATCTAGGTGCCGGTAGAGGCATCCTTTTTGGGAGTACATCTTCGAGTGTACAAATGGAGTTGCTAGAAAATTTATTTTTGGAGATATTAGTGACACCCGAACATAATCTATATTCCAGATTTGTATAGATTAATAGGTTGTTATTTAGTATCAGTGTAGTGTTGTAAACTCTACTACTCGCTCCCCATTTCATGGGTGATGTTTATTTATTAAGTCTTATTCCACATTATATTTCGATTTAAATTAACTCCCTTTTAGGGGTGTTACAGATCAGATGATTAATAGATCTGACAAAATAAGGCAAATCAGTCTTAGGAGCAAATGATCTTGTATCAATTACAGGAGATTGGTGTGGCTAGTTTCCAGCACAGTCATCTGTAGTTGATTTCTTTCTCCAAACCAAATTAAACTTCTTAGAATGGTTACTTGAATTATCAACAAGATGATTATAGAAAAGATTAGAAGTACGAATATAATTGTTTGAAAAATCTTTTGATTTGAAGAAATTGGTTGAAGAAATATTTGGATGAATAGAACTTGAAGCAGTTTTAAAAGAACATTCAGAACCAGTTGAATCATCATAGGGAGATTGGACAATAGTATCAGGAATAGTTTGTTCAGACAATTCAACCTTGATTTTTTTGTCTTCAAGTACTTGGATTTTTGTAGATAAAATATTTCTTTCTTCAACAATCAAATCAAATTTCTTTTGTAAATCAGGCTTCATATTGTGTTCTTTCACAATCCATATATATTCTTAGAAATCTTAACAATCTCTTTTTTGAAACATTTCCTTTCATTCTCAAAATCCTTTTCCAACTTCTTCATCTTGTCAAATATATCTTTGAAGAATCCAACATTCTTGTTCTCAACTAATATGCTCTTACTAGAAAAAACATGTTCACTAATTTCTATAGTTTTCTAAAGATCAGAAATTTGTGTCATAAGCTCCAAACTTTTCTTCTCATTATTTTTTTTCTCATCTTGAAACTTACTTCTTTCAATCACAATATCTTTCTCAAACTCAGAAACTTGTTTTGAAAGTTTACCAATAGTCATCTCACAAGATTTAAGCTTGCTTTCAAAACCTTTCTTCTCAGTATCAAGCATGTTCTTCTCATCAGTAATTTTTTTCTTTTTCTTAAATTCTTTTCTTTCAGTATCCAAGACTTTCTCAAGCTCAAATATTCTCTTTGAAAAATCAACAATATTTGATTCTATCTCAGAAGAACTTTTTCTCTCAGAATCAAAAATTCTTTTATCGTGCTCAAAATAGTAATCTTCTTTTGAAGATCAAGGTTTTTCTTTAACATCTCAATAATCCTCTTTTACTTGCATCTTCATAAGTCAAACTAGTAGGATTCTTATAAAGCTCATCTAATTGTGCTTTCAAAAACTATTTTTCGGCGTTTTTCTTTTTCAAACGAGCTATCAATTCATCACTTGGAAGACAATCGACTTTTAAAGAATAAATTTCTTTGTTTTGCTTGTCAAATTGTGCTTGCAGTGTAGACACGAGAGATTTCAAATCAGAATTTGAAGTAAACATCGTTATCTGATAAAAATGATCGCTAACCAAAAATGATTTTTTGAAGATTTGAAAAACATTGACAATCAAGTCAGCGCGCAAAAATCAACTTTAAAAAGTCAAAGTCAACTTTACCAAAGAAATTTGAAGGTTTGTGAGAAGCTCGTTTGGTCTCGCACAATACTTTACCGAAGAAATTTGAAGCTCGGATGTACTTATGCAAAGTTCGGTTATCTTCACACACTCTTTGTGCGAAGATGTACATTTCACTTAGCTTTGATCAAAGGAAAGCAAAGTTCAGATGACTTGCATGAAGCTTCGTACACCAAATGACTCAATCTCGGATCCAAGTATGTGAAGGCTAAGAACACTTCGTGTGAAGGTTATGAACAAATTAAGCAAATGTTATGAACTTGATCCAAAACTCAATCGAAAATTCCCGATTTGACCAAAAACAACTCCATTCTCTCTGAAATTCAAGTATAATGATCGCACAACTAGTAAGAACACTTTTAATTCACGAGGCTACACCAAACTGGAAATCCAATTGATGGATCAAATAGTAACTTTCAATACAAGGTAATCAGCACAATATGATCAAATCTCCCTAGTCACTAGGAGGGGAAATTTGTTCGAAAGAGATCAATTTTTAAGGGGGAGTGATTTGTTCGGAAGAAAATGAGATATATTTATGAGGGAGAGTGATAAGGTTAATTTATTAACCGGGTTTATGTCTCGTTTTAGAGTCTTTTATTTTACTTTTTTAGCATTTTTAGTATCATATGAGGACTTTAATATTGTTTTTAGTGTTACGAATGTTTTCCGTATAAAAAGATATATATGCAACTTTTGGTCACCAATTGTCAAAATTTGTACCATTGTTCATGTTTTATTTTTATGATATGGCCAGGTAAGATAGAAGGAAGCGCGTGAGAGCCGAAAGTTGACCAAATCAAAACACCGGAAAAAAGCCGAAGACCCATAAATTGTGTGGGTATATTTTGTTGTTGTAATTTTATTTTTTGGGTCAAATTTTGTTGCTCTAAAAACTTAATTTAGTTGGTGTTTTACTAGGGTTAATTTTGTAATTTTCGGCTTTTGGGTGGAAAGCCCAACCGAAAATGGCTTAATCAATAAGCCAAGCCCAAGTTGCCTTACTTTTTCTATAAATAGGAAGCATGATGGAAGGAAAGAACAATCTCATGTTGGTAGCATCTAGCTTTTGTATCATCTTGTGTGGAGAAACTTGGAGGAAGTGCTTTCTCTAAATCCAAACCATGTTTGGAAGGAGTGAGTAGTTGGAGTCTTATTTTAGGCAAGCTTTGCAAGTGGGTTTTAGGATAATACAAGTTGTAAGTGCAGGAAGTTTGTTCATTGTAAGGAAACATCATCTTTCAAGTTGGCATGCAAGAGGTAGGAAGTTTCTTTTTTTATATATAGTATTGCATCCATCTTTTTCATTTGACTAGTTCACAACTTCAATTCTTCTTCTTCTTTTTCTCATCACCATCGTATGCTCCCATCTTTCTTTCCTTCATTTTTTTAGTTCATTAAGATTAGATTTAGAAAATATTAACCACCTAGTTAGTTCATTAATTACCCATCTTTATTTTCTCGCTCTTTTCCGTCAACCATCACCATAGTCACTTCTGATCTTCATCTCGGTTCGTTTTATATACATTGTATTTACTCGTAACTTTTATTTTTCGTATCTTAAGATTGCCAATGGCAAACTTGTCCTTGTTCATTAACTCAACATTACCAATGGTAAACTTGTCCCTACTTTACGTTTAACTCAAGAGTACCAATAGTAAACTTGTCCCTATTTTACGTTTATGTTTAACTCAAGATTACCAATGGTAAACTTGTCCCTTTTTTACGTTTACATTTAATAAGCTTTCGTTACATGCTTTCGTATAATTTCCGTTTACGTTTAAGTTCTTATATAAATATCAAGATTACCAATGGTAAACTTGTCCTTGTTTTATATTTCCTTGTCTTTTATATTTAGCTATTTTAATTACGTCTAATTCTGGTTATTTGCTTAGTTAATTATCTCGTTAATTTACATTTATCTTAATCATCAAAATACTTTATAAAACCAATTTTTAATGCAAGGCTAAAACCCTTAGTTTGTGGTGCAAGGCAATAAAGTGAAATTAAAGAGATGGATAATACGATTTAAAAGGTGTATCAACTTTATAACAATAGCTTACGACTTGACACGTTTGGAATCTTAATACTTCGTAAAAATACCTCTAAAGTTAACTGACAACTAACTATTGGTATTTAAGCGGCTTAACCTCAATGAGGTTATAAAAAGTGTTAATCTTCTAAGACAATAATTATTGTCATAAAATATCTTTTTACCTAATTATCGATCTCCATCTCAATTTATCCTTGCACCCCAGAATCGTTTTTATAAATGTATTTCTCTCAGTTACCAACCAACCAAACAATTTTAGTTAATCAACAAAACTCTCTTTTATTCACCCTCTGAAATCAAACTGTTAAAAACCGGGTTTTTTCATCTCTTCAAGCTTTAACTACCGTCTGTGGGAACGATATCCGATACTTTGTACCATTATTACTTGTTACAATACGACAGTATTCCGAGGAGTATACTTGCGCCGAGGTGTATTTTTTTGTATTGATTTTGAGGGTAGCGATATCTTTACAACAGAGAGCTAACATTCGTGTTTGGTAGAGCTAATTTGATTTGGTCTTGATGGTTCGCGATGCTCGAAATTCTCCAAATCATCACAAGGAGGAGAAACAATATATCAAAGACACATGCAAACACATGAGGAAACATGCAAATAGATAATGAGGATAAACAAGAAAAGACTTACTATTGATGTTGAGTAAAATAGCAAAAGATTCTAGTCAAAGATTGTTTAAAAGATTCAAGTCAAAGCTACTTGAAGATGTTTGTGTATTGAATATTGTTTATTTCATGATATATAGGTAAAAAGCTTAGTACATGTAGTGTCAAAGCTCCAAGCCTAATTGTTCAAAACTTAAATGTTGATTGAAAATGATTGCTTAAAGTTTTGTTCACCGGTGAAAAGTCTTCCAAAGATTCTAAAGACTAATCCAAGTTGAAGATTTTGATCTAAATATTCTATTTGTTTAAAGGGAATTTGGTTGTCTTCAGATGTGATTTGCTTGAATACACAGGGGAAGATTGTTTCAAAGCTGAAGATAATATTTGTTGACAAAGTTCTATCGTCTTCAAAGAAAGAAGGAGATTGTTAGAGCTGATTTGCTGAATTATTATCTCAAATACAAAAGGGAAATTGTTATGTCTATAATATTGTATACGAGATTACAATGTTGAAGACGTGGAGGTTAAAGCTTAAAGTCAACAAAGTCAACAAGAGCTTACGTTATAGTTTACTTTGTTGTAATAGTGTAGTGATATAAATACCTTGTGTTAGTTACTTTGTAAGTAGAGTAACTAACACTTTCATTGTGATACATTTGTAATAGAGTTTAGAGAGAGATTCTAGAGAGAGAAACATTCATGTAGTAAGAATTTCATATCAATATACATGCATGATGATTTCATATTGTTGTTGTTGATTACATCGTTATCTGATAAGAATGGGATTCATAGTTTGTAATTGTAAATAATATAAATATCAAACATATAAATGGTAATTTTAACTCAGTAATAACAATTCCACATCTAACTTATTCTAAAAACCATCACAAAGTTCTTTCAAATATAAATAAACTGTTACTCAAAGAAGAAAAAACAAAGAGATAGTTTCTTCTTCTCGTTTTTTTTCACCATTCCAATGATAGTTGAGCACAACAAATTCTTCTTTCTCAACATTAGTCTGAAAAAGACTATATTTATAGTCATATATTGATCAAAATAAGTATAAAAGAAAACATAAAATTATTCAATGACAAACCTTTTATAAGATATAGTCCATTCTATTCCAAAACAAATGTAGACAAAATAAAGGTTCTTACAAAACAAAATGAGCATGATATCACTTTGTTTAACAAAAACATGCATGTTAAGTTATTAATAATTAGCATACATGGTTACAAAGTACAAACAACTCACTATTTACCAAACTTAAATTTCTCTTACTAACACTACTTCATTCTCATCTTCACCTTTCTCTTCTTCGAAAAATGTTGTTGAAAGCGATGCAACTTGAATATATTTTCCTAACATCCAAAACAACACAAAAATATATAATAAAACTTCATTTTAATATCAAAACACCAATAATAATAACAAAGCTCGATGGATAAATACTAGAAGCATTCATTTGGTTAAAAATAAGATGGGTGCCTCGTAATTCGCGTCTAATCCAAACTTGTGCACATATGAGACCCTCCAAAGTAGTTGGTTTTAGCGAACAATGATATTTTCCCAATACTCTACCTTCCATGCTAACCGAAGAATGCATGCAATGGTAGAAACCGTCGAAGCTCTAATAACTATTCAAAATTTATGGTATCTCAACCACGATAATCTTGGTTGGTACCAAACCCGATAGTGATTCTTTCGATAAATTTCATTGAGAGGAATCAGCAAAGAAAAGAAAAAGGGTCAACATCTTAATGTGTATTTGAGAGATTGTCCTCGGGCTGAGGGGGTGCTTAATATATCAGGAGAAATTTGAGCTAGAATGGGATATTTTGTTGCATTAAGCTTCCATCATGCCAAAATATCAAAGTTATCAACTGAACCTTTTTGCTTAGGATGAACAACTTCATCTGAATACATTTCCAATATTTGAGGCTTAGAGGCTGATTTTTGCTGTAAATAATTGTCGAAATCATTTAAAATATCCTCGACATCCGTTTACATAGTCTTGCCCACACCAGAACTATTACCAATGCTTCCAATGTTATTGTTGCAAGAGCACATGCTTGTATATCTATCAAGTGATTAATCCTCTGAAGTAGACTTAAAATAAAGATCGTACAAACAACTTTTTAACTTTTTTTAAAGGCAAGGCAATTTTATTACCAAAACACCGCATTTACAAACGAGTCAACATACAAACGTAGGACGATAACCATAGAACAAGAACATCTAAAACAAACCAAGCCATCACCGGTTTGCCAGGAGCAAACCAACGAACATTACAGAAGATCGAACAACATCCTGCAAGAATATCCCCTGCGTTTGTGCGTGAAAAACAACTTTTCATTTTTGCAATTTTCATTCCACTTTCTCCATCATAGATTTTCAACATATGATACTCAATAGAATTCATCTTCATTCTAGGTTCCAAGACAGAAGTAATTGCTAATATTTTGCATGTATTACCCTAAAACTTCAAAATTTTGGTTCTCATTTTCTCAGCTATGGTTTGCATAAACAAGACATTAATTTTACTCATACCTTTTAAATGAAGATGTATAACACAAATATGATTGAAATACAAGTTTGATGTAGGATATAAATTGTCTGAGAAAACATTTGTCACCTCATAGAAATATTTCAAATAACTACAAACAACCTCAACCTCAACGTTATCTCATTCTTTTGTAGAAAGTCCATAAATGTAATGATTGTCAACCACACTCATTCGCTCAAATGATTACTTAAATCTAGAGCGTATTCGTGTCTGATATCATTCTCTTCACAAAATATATCAAATTCCCTCCTAAACAATTCTTCATATATGCTTGATCGTTGTATTTGTATCCATTTCTCGGGTTGATTTTCGACTACAACCTTATACAATTTAAATGCGTCAAAAGTTTTGTATTTTGTTCGCAGATACACATGAATATATTGGCTTGAGTCGTAGTAAAAACTAATGAAATACTTTCTACCTTCACGAGCAAATATTTCATTTAAACTGTAAATATTGAACTTTATCTACTCTAAAATCGATGTATTTTTCCACTGGCATGAAATGTTTCTTTGTAAATTTAGATTTTACACAAGTTTCACATTTTCGAAGTCTTTGTTATCGATATTTTGAAGTTTCCAATGCTAAAAGGTTATGCCATAAAGAAATTGGAAGACCAAAATACTCAAAAGAATTAATTTCATCTACATCAATGGTAGAAATAGAAAAATCATCATCGGACATAACTAACAAATCACTACCCACTGAGTCACTTGGACCAGGCTCTTCGAAATTAAAATCATCACCATTGACCATTCACATTCAAGCGATACATTCGATCTTGATAGTAACCCTTCCCACCAAAATTCTTCCTCTTGTAAATCACGACCTTCCGAACCTCAAAAATTATACGAAACACGTTCTCGGCAAATTTGCTTATAAACACGAGACACTTCATAACTAAAGGAACGTGATTAGCTATGATGTACGTGGGTTTGGGTGGTATTGTCCTGACACCTACAATATGAGCTCTACTGGTGGCCAAAACTACTTGTTTCCCAGCTCTTACCGAGTGATCCTCATGAATTTGATGTGGAATGGCGAACATGAAATGTGGCTCCAGAGTCTAAGAGCCAACCCCCTAATCGCAATTTGCCTCGTAGAAGCTTCCGCAATGTCAAAAAAAAGGAAAAGCTTTTCTGTATCATTTCCCTAGCTGTCAGTATTAATTCCATATAAGTCTACATAGGAAAGTATTAATTGTCTAGATTGTGTTTCCTATTTCTGTGATTGTGTACAGCTGTAGCTTTTGTATATATATCGCTTAACCTTCAATAGAAAAGAATCACAGCCCTGAATCATTTTCTCCATATTTCTTTTGATTATATGGTATCGCAGCAGGAACTATTCCTGGCTCTTTTCTTCTTCCTGCTACACTTTATTCATCTCGTGTAGTTTCTACAAATCCTTCCAGCCCTCATGGCGAATGGTGAACAACCAAAACCTAATTCACCCAAATCAGATGACAACTCTGTTTCCAATCCGTACTTCACTCATCATTCTGATCATCCCGGTTTGATTCTAGTTTCCAAAGCTTTGAATGGTGATAATTACACAGCCTGGAAAAGGGCTATGACCTTAGCCTTAAATTCAAAGAACAAGCTAGGGTTTGTTGATGGTTCCATTGAAGCTCCAGTCAAGGAAGTGGATCCGAAGGCCTATGCAACATGGTCAAGATGCAATGACATGGTCCATTCTTGGATCGTTAACACCGTAAGTCAAGAAATCGCTGATAGCATCATTTACTATTCTACAGCTTCTGAAGTTTGGGAAGATCTCGCTGAGAGGTTTTCACAAGGTAATGCACCTCTGATTTTTGAGATTCAGCGCGATATTGCGTCATTGCGCCAAGAACAGATGTCAATCTCAGCCTACTACACTAGGTTGAAAGGTTTGTGGGATGAACTAGCCTTATATTCTACTGTGGTACCAGATCAGCAGAAGCTGATGCAATTCTTAATGGGTTTGAACGAGACGTTCAATGCAATTAGAGGGCAGATTTTGCTGATGAGCCCTTTGCCTACTGTTCGAAAGGCATACGGCGCTGTCTCTCAAGAGGAAAAACAACGGTCTATCTCCATTGTCCATAACCCTAGTGAGATTGGAGGAGCTGCATTCATGGCCGTACGAAATACTTCAAGCAAAACAGATTCGAGAGGCGTTGGGTCACAATAAGAACGTCGCCAGTCACAACAAGAACGACGTAATGGATCAGAGAGAGGGCGACCAATTTGTACCCATTGCAATGAGAAAACTCATTGGGTGCAAACCTGCTGGAAATTGATTGGGTACCCACCTGGTCACCCAAAGGCAAAACAACACCCGCAAAGGCAGTGGCAAGGGAATGGATCAAATTCAAACAACACTAAAAATTTCAGAGCAGCTGCTAACCAGGTGGAGTTTTTCAATGGTGAGAGTGGGCCAAACATTACTATGACAGAGGCTCAATTTAATAAGTTCATGGCTACAGTTGAAAAGGCTAACCAAAATCGAGCCGCTACTGCTAAGGCCAATATGGTAACAAAACCGGCTCAACCAGGTTTGTTTCGTATTAATTTTCGCAATTGGATCATTGATAGCGGTGCAACGAACCACATTACTTCTTCATCTCGATTGTTAAATAAATCGAAACATGGTGCGTCCGTTTTATTACCTAATAGGGAACAGATCAAGATCGATGCAAAGGGGTCCTCACCATTGAACATGACCTATTATCTTCATGATGTCTTATCTGTGCCTCACTTTAAAGTTGATTTAATGTCTGTTAGCCGTTTGACAAGGGACTTAAGTTGCTCAATAACATTCTTTCCTTATTGGTGTATTTAACAAAATGGAGTCGTTGAACGCAAACACCCTCACATTATCCAAGTTGCTCGTGCTTTAAAATTCCAAGCTCATCTACCTCCTACTTTTTGGGGAGAATGTGCTTTGACTGCGGTACACATCATTAACCGTTTGCCAACACCTGTTCTCCGTCATAAAACTCCATTTAAACTCTTATACTCTAAACCTCCTTCATTTTCTCATCTTCGAGTCTTTGGATGCTTAGCATATGCTACTAATGTACATCCTTCACACAAGTTCGATCGTCGTGCCATTCCTTCCATCTTTCTTGGCTATCCTGAAAGCTTTTAAGTTGTTTAACCTGTCAACAAAAAAGATTTTCACCAGTCGAGATGTAAAATTTTTTGAACATGTTTTTTCTTATGCTGCCGTAAAACCCGATCTTGACCCCGATTCTTCTTTTAATCACCTAACTCGTAATCCGAGCCCCAATCCCTTACCTAATCCAACCGCTGACTATACCCCAGAACATGACCATACTTTACCGTCGACTTTGAATTCGGATCAATCACCCACCACCGCTCATCCGCAACCAGCCGTTAACATCGATTCCTCTTCACCTACTCCACGACCAGCTGTTCAGACCTACTCCCGTCGCCCCAAACTTGCTGCTCCTACTTCTTCTCCCGTCCTCTCTACGGAGGCAGTGGAGGCAGCGGAGGCAGCAGAGTCGCCTGGTCTGTCTCAGTCAGTTCAATTCGACCACCTCCCTGAACTAGATCCATCCCTTAACCCACAATCTGTTCTCCGTCGCAGCCATCGTGTTTCTCGACCGCCGATAAGACTGCAGGATTACGATTGTAAACTAAATGCAGTTTTACCCACCCAATCGTCTTCTATCTCGCCGGGTCCGAACAAAGGTACACGTTATCCTCTTAGTAACTATGTCTCTTACCATCGTTATGCTCCAGATTATCAGGCTTTCACAGCTCAATAAATGTTGTTAATGAACCAAAATCATATTCTGAGGCTGTTGCCATTCCAGAATGGAGAGAGGCTATGAAGTTTGAATTGGATGCTCTACAGGCTAATGGTACTTGGTCCCTCACCACTCTTCCTGTTGGAAAAGTCCCTATCGGTTATCGTTGGGTGTATAAAGTGAAATTGAAGTCCGATGGTTCAATTGAGAGATATAAAGCTCGGTTGGTGGCCAAAGGTTATACTCAACTGGAGGGTGTAGATTATGCAGACACTTTTTCTCCTACTGCTCGTATAATCACAAATCCGTTGTGTGATTGCTCTAGCCGCTTCTCGCAGTTGGCCATTATTTCAATTGGATGTCAACAACGCGTTTCTTCATGGTGATCTCCATGAGGACATTTATATGTCTCCGCCTCCGGCCTTCGGAGGCAGGGGAGGATCATTTGGTTTGTCATTCGCACAAATCCCTCTACTGCCTAAAGCAAGCTTCTCGCTAATGGTTTTCCAAATTCTCCGACCGCATTCGTTCAAATGGGTTTTGAGCGCCCAAGGTGCATTACTCTCTTTCGTTCGCAAAAAAAGGCAAGTCTTTTATCATATTCTTGATATATGTTGATGACATCCTGATTACAGGCAATGATTCGGTGGGTATCGCTGACGTTAAGAAGTTTTTGCATACGAAATTTAGCCTTAAAGATCTTGGCAATCTAAAATATTTCCTTGGCATTGAGATTTCTGCATCAAAGGGAGGCACATTCATTTCTCAACGTAAGTATGCATTGGAGATTATTAAGGATGCAGGACTGTTAGGGGCTGCCCCAGCTGTACGCCAATGGAACGTAATTTACGATTGTCAGATAAAACAGAATTACTCAAGGATCCAGGGAAGTATAGACGCTTGGTTGGTAGGTTAATATATCTCACTGTGTCAAGACCAGATATTACTTATTCAGTACATGTATTGAGTAGATTTATGCATCAGCCTAGAAAGGCACATTGGGAGGCAGCTTTACGTGTTGTGCGTTACTTGAAGTCTGCTCCTGGCCAAGGATTATTCTTCTCCGCCAATAGTGACTTGAAGCTTAGGGCTTTCTGTGATTCGGATTGGTTAGGATGTCCGCTTACGAGAAGATCTACCATGGGATATTGTGTGTTTTTGGGACCAGCCTTGATCTCATGGAGATCAAAAAGACAAAAAACGGTATCTCTTTCTTCAGCCGAGGCAGAATATCGTGCAATGGCTGGCACGTGTTGTGAGCTGACATGGTTGCGTAGTCTCGCTAAGGATTCGGGCATCTTACATCGTAAGGCGCCTTTGCTATATTGTGATAACAAAGCGGCTATACACATAGCCGCCAATCCAGTGTTTCATGAACGTACGAGACATATAGAAATGGACTGCCATTACATAAGAGACAAGATAGAAGACGGCTCGGTGGAGACAAAGTTTGTGACGTCTGCAAATCAGTTAGCTGATGTGTTGACTAAGCCTCTTGGCAAAGAGATTTTTACTCCTATGATTCACAAGTTGGGAGTGCGAAACATCCACTCTCCAACTTGAGGGGGAGTGTCAAAAAAAAGGAAAAGCTTTTCTGTATGATTTCCCTAGTTGTCAGTATTAATTCCATATAAGTCTACATAGGAAAGTATTAATTGTCTAGATTGTGTTTCCTATTTTTGTGATTGTGTACAGCTGTAGCTTTTGTATATATATCGCTTAACCTTCAATATAAAAGAATCACAGCCCTGAATCATTTTCTCCATATTTCTTTTGATTATACGCAATCATATCAATCTATTCCATATTCAGATTGACTACAAAGTGCTCAATTTCCTTAACCTTGCTGGCAATCAACGACCCGTATTTTCTCCCCTTTCACTCTTTTGCATAGTGTCTTGTCTCTTTGCTAATGTGAGACTTACCGGTCCCCTTTGGTTGAGCTTGATGATGTAGTGGTTTTCTACATTATTTCTTTTAAGTCCTTATTTTTATATCCCTCTTTGCGACTATAAAATAAATCTCTCGAACTATGTATCGTGCAAGTATACACCTATCAATCCATTGTTATCTTAAACAAGTAATAGAACGATAAGATACCGAGTATAGATCCATAGACATAAAAGTGAAAGTTGAAATAAAAGTTTCATGAAAGAGATTATTTCATATGGCAAAGTACAACCACCCGTTCTGGTCTCCATAGCAAAGGATCGTGTTCTATGGAAGGATGATCGAGGGAACGTTGTTCCATTTATGGTTCGTGCTGTTTGGAAGAGAATCCGGGAAGTCGAAGAAGAGGTACCTTGGCATCGGCTGATCTGGTGTAGGTACCGTATCCCAAACACTTACTAGTTCTTTGGTTTGTAGCAATCAAGATCGTATGCTGTCATGGTCTACTAGACCGACAAGGCTGGAGTGTCCTTTATGTTTGGAACAATTAGACTCTAGAGATCATCTTTTTTTTCTTTTGTAAGTTTTTAAAATTGGTATGGGCATACTTGAAAGGTTTCATCTCTAAGAAGGTGTTATCCGATGATTGGGAAGAGTTATTCGCAGATACCAAGATGAGTATATATCGAAGAGCGTTCAAAGTATTTTGGCTCGGCTTATACTCGTGCCAGCCGTCTATTTTATCTGGCAAGAGTAGAATAACTGCATCTTTTATGGAGTAGCGAGATTATCCATTAATATTGGAAAGGTAGTTCGAGATGAGGTGCAGGCCCGATTATTGACTATTACGCTGCAAGATTCAGAGGCAGTGAAGGTGATTAAAGAGCAGTACTCCCTCCAATCGGACGTGGCCTCCTCCCCTATCCTTGTCAGGATGTCAGGTTTTTCTCTTCTTAATAAAATTTGGCAGAGGCTATATCCTCTATCCATAAGAAAATAGAAATGTTTTTGAGTGGGTTTTCAACAACTATTGAAGCGCAATAGCTACTTTAAAAGGGGGGCAAAGGTGTAACGATTTATTAAGACTTAAACAAATAAATCAGATGAGTTATAATCAACTTATCCAACCATTAGTTTCTCCAAAACACTCTCAAGATTGAATGATTGATAAAGACATTCATCTATATATGAACTCATATCTTTATGCAAAGTAATGAAAACAAGTATTCCATTACCAAATACAAACCAAAAAACCATGATAATAATTAAGTCGGTATTAGAAGGGAAGTTGGTTGATAGTGATACTACCCTATTAGTAGCAAATTTATACCATATATGTTAGTAGACAATATATGAAAGAAAAACATAGCCATTTTGTGAAAAAGCACGCACCATCCATAACCACATAATAGATCATGCATTCATATGGTTTTTTGTGTTCATTTTTGAACCATTGTAACAGCCTCTTTTAACATACCAAAATTGTGTTTCCCACTTGAAACATAAATTGCTTCTTACCTGCTTATTATTGACCATACAGCCACCAACACCAAATAAATAAGAAGTATACATTTGTCTCCATGATTATATTAGATGTTCAACAATCATATAGAATGAATGATGTTTAAAGAAAGAAAACACTTAAAATGCATTAATCTGCTGATGCATTACATTTCTGTTTTTTTGGCAATTGAATAAACCAGTTTCTCAAAAATGAAGGAGCAAAAGAAAGTTGATGAATGAATTGTCCTCCCCTTATTCATAGAAAAATATTAATCCAAATCCCTTATACCTCAAACCATCAGTAAAAAAACACTTCAAATTGGAATTAAGCTGTTGATGCCTTCAGATACGCAATCAGATCCGCACGCTCCTGTGGCTTTTTCAGTCCTGGGAAAACCATCTTTGTTCCAGGGATGTACTGCATAAAACAAACAAATATATATACACCAAGTTAGCATAACATACCAACAAATAAACAAGTTCAATCAAATTTACTGAAATCAGACGAGCTTAATAGGACTCACAGCTTATTCGGTCAGCTATGCGTGACTGTTTGGTAGTAGCTTAATCATAAAGAAAGTGGCTTATTCAGTAAGCTTCTAGGGAGGAGCTTTATGCAGAAAGTCCATTTTTTTTTCAAACATGCCCCTCCCAGTTAAAAATTACGCTCATTTCATCGATGAAAAAACCTTCTAAAACAAAAACCTTTTCAAACTATGCATACAGATTAATCCCCACAGACAGCTTTATTCATATAGAACTTAACGGAAAATCAACGAAACAGCTCCTATGTCATTTTCCACAGATTTGATTGCTTTTTGTGTCCTTGTATTTGTTTTCTGGTGTTTTTATTTCCTTTATTAATAAAATAAAGATTGTGTCCCAAAAGATTTAGAAAATTTTAGAGAATCTAAACTGAGAGTGCAAGCAAGAACCATTGGCATTTGGAATATCTATTTGCATCTAAAAGTTTATAGATCAGCAAAAAAGTGATACCTTCTTGGGGTTGAGCAGGTAGTCATATAAGGTATTTTCCTCCCATGTAACAGCCTTGTTCTTGTTAGCGGCAGAATACGAGTATCCAGCAGTAGTTCCAGACTGCCTTCCAAATAGTCCATTAAGATTGGGTCCTGCAAATAAGCACCACTCTCAACATTAATTCATGCCCATAAGAAACAGAAGAATCCCTTATCAACAAAGCTGCAAAATCCTTCTACATTTCATATTCCACATCAACTTATCATCACATATAATATTTTTTAAACCCCAAGTTTAAGTTACAATAGCAAGTCACACCGCACACACACACACACACACACACAAATATATGTTGCCCATGCAAGTTTTTAACATAAGAACTAGTATCTTATTCACTACAAATGTTTGATTCACATGTGATCTAATAAAAAACCATGTCCTTGGTTCCAAACTTACAGATACTGAGACAACTACTGCTGCAATCAGACTATAAACCAGATTAAAAACTAACATTTATTTATGTTAATCAAGTACATAGATGTGCATTATTTTTATAAAAGCGTATTTGAAAATGTAAAAAATTAAAAAACATGCACAAATTGATGCCTAAACTGAAAAATAGACACTTGGCAACAACAATTACATTGAAAACTGCTTGAAACATAGTGGTATATACAAAAAAAAAAAGATGGGTGGTCCAGATCTTGAAAAAAAATGGTAAATTTTACTTAAAATGTCATTAAAAATTCCTCTCCTGAAAAATGAAGTGGGGCTTATTGGAAACTGCTTTCACATAGACTTGATTTGTTTTTATGTAACAATATCAACCATAAAATCTGCTGCATATAGTAGTACTATGAAAAATAGTGGTTCAGTCCCATCTAAGCTTCAATCTAAGAATTTGACAAAAATTGTGGAGGCTTTCAAAGAATTAAGTTTTCTTGGTAGATAACACATCACCAGTTTTAAGTTTGGCTTGGTTCTAGAGGTGAACTGGTTACACAAAACCTTTCTTAGCTCAAATCATTAGGGATTTAATTTAGTGTACTTTTGAACATTGAGATCTTTGAGCTGATGATAAAATTAATTTGATATTTCAAACTACAGAAAAATATACAGTATTATAAAATTAATTTGATACCACTGTTAAAAATTATGAAAAATCTAGGAAAGTTTTGAAAAAACTGAAAAACTTTTTAACTTTGAAAATTATAAAATTATAAAATTTAACATTCAGGACTTGTGCAGCGCCAGAATGAAGATTATTTGAATATTACTACATTTCTTCTCAAATACAATTTAATAGAAACTGATCCTCGTTGAAAGAACCCTAGATCCACCATCGGAAATTAACACGCCTCATCATCCATGTATTATAATTTTTTGCTACCCTAAACTATAACAAAATAGAACTTATCTTTGCGTTTCAAAAAGAAAATACCAACAAACAAAGATCAGATTATACCCAAAGACCACCATCAATAATACACCAAACGCAAACAAAACAATAATAAAATAAACCTACTATCTGATCTAACAACGACGATGGCAAATCAACCTCGATTTCCTAAATAAAAGACTTGCATGTACACGATCATTCAAAACAATTCTTCAGCTTACAAATAGATTCCTAAATCATCAGATCTAAAGAGCAAATAGAAAAAATAAACCAAAAAAAGGACCTTGTTTGTGGCCGGAGCCTTTCTCAACGGTGTGGCATTGAGCACATTTAGTCTTGAAGATCTTCTCGCCGACGGTGGGATTTCCGGCAGGAGCCTCCGCGAACGACGCCATCAATCTATGTAGATCGAATCGCCGATTGTAGATTTGTAAAATTTTTGGAGAGAGAGAGAGAGAGAATTTTAGGGCAAAATTGAAAAGAGCGATGGGGGGTTTTTCTAAAGGGGAAGCTTTTTATGTATTGAAAGAGAAGTTTAGGGCAAAAGGGGAAGAAGTCAAGTCCAACATGTGGTCTAATTTTGTGGGACGTATACAGCGTAAGTTTGAACGGGCGGCGCGTAACCTTTGGGACACGTGTTCACTTTTTATTGGTCGACTTATTTGGGCATATTCTTAACCCCAAATATCTCGAACCTTCCAAGAATCGTATATTAACTATTAAGAGTAAACTTATTTTTAGTCCTTTATTTTTTCATTTTCTTGATTTTGGTCCCTAGAATTAATTTTATACAAATTTGCCTTTGTATTTTTTATTTTCTTTGTCTAGTGTGGTGGTTCCTCTCCCTAACGAATGTTAAAGAAATCTGTTAAATAAAGACTAATTTGCTCATTCCATTTTACCTCCCCCCCCCCCATCCTTGATGTGCTTTCTGATGTTAAATCCTTTTCTCTCGCCTTTTTGCCATCTTCCTTTCCTCACCCGGTGAACCCTTCACTCGAATCCCGATGAAGATGAAAAAAAAAATCTAGGGTTTTGATTTCTTGAGATGAACCTGATAACCATTGATGCAATAATTGAATGGATAACTAAAGTTCAATCGACAATTCACAAAAGTTGGTTCCACTTTCAGAGGTTGTCAGGTAAGCGCAACCTAACTTTCTTGAACTTGAAGCCCCATGTCTGTCGTAATTGTAACCCAGTTAGTAACCAAGTTCAGTATCGTCCTTCAATGACGATAAATATATGAATTAGAGGTAGAATATTCATGGGGTGGGTTTTGTTGGGATTTATGGTGGGGGTTTTACGGGTCTGGTGGGTTTTTGTTTAGATTTTTTAGGACCATCAGTAGCAGAAGAGATGATGAAGAAAAGGGTTTTAAGTCAACATGAAGATTAACATTGTTGTGGTTATGGGGTTTGGAACAAGACAACGTCGATTACCATCTTTGTTTCTTTTTCATTTAAGGGTTTTATAAACTTTTCTTAGGTTTGTATCATTTTGTTAGGACCAGGGGTGTAAACGAGTCGATCTTTTAACGAGCTACTCTTGAGCTCGAGCTTGATAATTCTCGAGCCCGAGTCGATCTCGAACAAATAATAGAACTTGTCAAACTTAATGATCTAAGATTCATAACACCAATGTTCAAATTACATGTGTATCACGTGTGATAAATGAATAGTATCACATGTGATTGTCTATAGTAAAGGTGTTATCGCGTTCTCGTAAAATAAAGGTGTTCTCGTTTGAAATATTCCCCATATAAAAATATTTCTTTTATCTTTCTCATAGAAAAAATATAAAAGAATAGGCAAAAGACTAAAATGGTCCCTGATTTAACGGAGTTAACAGAAGCGTTAGTCAGAGGGACCATGCCAAGACAAATTGAATACCACAAAGACCAAATCCACAATAAATATAATATAGAAACCCTAATCAAAAAAATTATCAAAGCACATGGACCAAATCCACAATTCACTTAAATAATATAAGATAAAATCATGTTTATACAAGAATGATTAGGGTTGTGCAAAACCTGATCCAATCCGAAAAACCCGAAAATTCGAACCGATAAAATCCGAATGTATCCGATCCGAAGAACATGATCTGCCCCGATATCCGAAATCCGATTTTTTTAGCGAATAAGTAGGTTCCGTTAGGGTATCCATAACCCCGATCCGAAGCCACCTGAAACTCGAACCTTCACGCCATATTTAACTTTTTCCAAGTTTTATATTCCTAGTTTGATAATTTAATTACTTAAACATGAAGTTTATTAGTTTATGCTAAACCTAAACCAAACCTAAAACCATCGTCCTAACCGTAACTCCTAAATCTACAAATCACAACACATCATTATCGTCATTCGTCCAGACTCTAGAGCCATATCACAACAACGTTCATTATCATCATCATTCGTCCACTCAAAAATCCTAACCATTGTCCTTCTTAGTGTTTCTTGCTTGCTGGTGGATGCCATCTATAGGGTATTAAAGTTGAGTATATAATATATACTATAATGATTCATTGTTTTGGTGTTTGGATTTTTAATAAATAACATGAACAGTGCAGCATGCAATCAAACCCCTGAAAATATGTTTTGTTCGAAAGTCATGTTTTAGTTGTTACCTCTTGGAAGGTGTATGAATAAAAATAAATTGATTATCAAACTCAATTTATCTTGTTTTGTACACCATGCATGCATGCCCACATCCCCGAAACCTGACCCGATCTTCCCCGAACCCGACCTACCCTGATCCGACAATACCCGGTCCCCGATCTGCCATCTACGGGGCTTCTTTTTCATACCCGACCCTCGATCGGGTTTGGTGTTTTCGGCCCCGATTCGGTTCATGCTCACCCCTAAGAATGATATGTATTTAAGAAAATAAAAGAATAAATGTATACCATATATTTCGTTAAATAATATCTTAAAAAATTAATTTTAAAAATAAATAAATAAGAGCATAAAAGTTATTTAGTTATATACAAGGGAAATTAATTATTTTAACCATTTTAGAAAACAATGTTACCAAAATGACCATTTTCTCTCCATGATTACCAAAATGACCAAAATTCAACCGAAATACCCTACGAAATACAGCTGAGATCGATTAGGTTTGCTAAACCACTAAAACGGCGTCGTTTTGCCCCTTTTCTCACCGTATACATACCGAATGCATTAATCCTCCGCCAAACATTCAATTCCTCCGCCAAATTTGGCAGAGGGTATAATTTGTTGAATTTATTATTTACATTTTACATTTTCTACCCTTAAAGTTAGTTAATAAATTACTTTAGGTACTTTACTTTTTAATTTTTCGTTTTACACTCTTATCACAGTAATACACATACTCGTATAACAATTAAAATACGTCTAAAAAATACGTTTTTATTTTAACAAGTTACACCATTATAATCGTCTCGATAATACCTTCGAAATGAGCCCAATATTGAATATTTTTGATTTAATTATATACTTTTAAAGCCAATTATCCTCTTGATCGGTGAATATGAATATTTTTCACAAAATTCAGAATATTAATTAAAATATAATGCTATTATTTTTTGTAAGTTGATCGCCTTTTCTGACTATTAAAATATTATATTGAGGCTGAAAAACTTACTCATGAAAGGTATTGGATAAGGAGAGCATGAAAATATGAATGAAAAATTTCTGTATTTTATTTCTGTATATATCATTGATTCAAAAATGGGTTAATTATAGTATATATTGTAATAACCTTAAGAACCAATTCATTATGTGTTATTTTATATGAATATTAATTTATATGGTTTTTATTATAGAAATAACAAGAACACAAAAGTAGTACAAATTCACTATAATTTATATCTTATTTCTTTATATATCCATAATATTATGCTTTGTCGTTAAAAAAATAATAGCATTATATTTTAATTAATATTCCGAATTTTGTGAAAAATATTCATATTCACCGATCAAGAGGATAATTGACTTAAAAAGTATATAATTAAATCGAAAAATGTTCAATATTGGCCTCATTTCGAAGGTATTGTCGAGACGATTATAATAGTCTAACTTGTTAAAATAAAAAACGTATTTTTTAGACGTATTTTAATTGTTATACGAATATGTGTGTTAATGTGATAAGAGTGTAAAACGAAAAATTAAAAAGTAAAGTACCTAAAGTAATTTATTAACTAACTCTAAGGGTAGAAAATGTAAAATATAAATGAAAAATTCGCAAATTATAACCTCTGCCCAAATTTGGCGGAGGATTTGTACTTTGACGGAGGATTTGTACCTTTGGCGGAGGATTTTAATCCAAAACGGCGTCGTTTTGATGGTATTGCAAACCCACTCGATTTGATCTGTATTTCGATATGTATTTTGATTGTATTTTGGTCATTTTGGTAAAATCAAAAATAAAATGGTCATTTTGGTAGATGATTTTTCTAAAATGATCAAAATAATTAAATTCCCTGTATACAAGTCATTTAAGGTATTTATTTAAGATTCCACTTTTACCTTATTTATTATTTTAATATGATTTAATTTTTTGTTTTAAAAAGTAATTTTTATTTTGAAAAATATATTATATTTATTTCATTTAATTTTTTTTAACGTATTTGCTTTTCATTAAAGAATTTTTTTTTCTATTTAAAGTAATATTTTTAAAAATTATCATTTTCGTCAAAATCACCTGTTATTCATAATTATTTATTTTTTTTCAAAAACTTTTTCTAAACCTATCTGATTTGAAACTTGGAAAAGAAAAATAATAAAAACAAAATCATATGTGATTTGTAACAAAACACATTTAAAATGTACACATGTATTTCAAAACAAAATTCGTAATTTACACATTTCACATGTAATATTGTAGATAACTTTTAAATCCGTTTCCAGTATAATCAATTTCACATATGATATATTGATGAAAATTAGCGATTTCATTTTTGAAAAAAAGAACGTTGATTAGTTGTGGAGAGATATCATATATGATTTTGTGGATAGATATCATATATGATTTTAGACGGAAAAGAAATATTCTTAAATAAAAATAAATATTTTAAATGAAAGTTAAATCACACTTATTTTAAATTGTGTTAAAAAAATGGAAAATTAACCATGTTTAACCACGTGTTCTCGAACTTGGATAGAAAAGAAATAAGAGAAAAATATTTTTTTTCTTTTTGTTTTCAAAAGAGAAAGAAAGGAAAAAAAAGAAAATAATTTTCATGTTCTTGAAAATGAGAGAATGAAAAGGAACTGCATCATTTTTACTAATAAGCTTTTTATATATCGTTTAAAATGAAAGATCAGATAGTTTTATGATTTTAATAATTTTTAAATAAATAATTTTGTTTTATTTTTCTTTTCCTTCTTTTTCCTCCCACATTTGAGAGAAAAATATCTATTCTTTGTCTTTCCTTTCTTTCTTAAAAAAACTTCGAGAATACGAGTTTTTCCACTTTCCTTCCCTTTCTTTGTAAAATGAGTTTTGAGAACGCAGTCTAAATCATGAAAACTATAAAAAATCATGAATAAATATCTTAGTTAACTGTATTAAATAATCTTTATAGAAGTAACTGAATTGTCATATATAATCTGCATACACCAAATGACACATATGCCTTTTTAGGCGATTTTTACAAAGTCTTATTTAAGGTATTATTCAAGTAAACCGGCCCAAAATTATTCTTTTATTTTCTTAAATACGTATCATTCTCATATGAATCTCTCTTAAATAACATATTACATTTTCGTCCCTATGGTTAAGTGTTTTTAATGGTCTTTGTCCCTTTTTTGAAAATTCAATGAATCGTTTTCTTGTGGTTGTAAATTTCTAATGAGCTACATCCTCGTGGTTGCTTTTTTTTAATCAAGGAGAAGAAATATCATTCATAAAATTATGTTTAACAATGTAGAATTCAAGCCCTATTTATAATCTAAAATTAGGAAAAATAAAACTTAATTTAGGAAGCTAAAATAATTACTAAAATCTAATTCAAATAGGAAAGAAAATAAAAAGGAAAGGAATAATTAAATTTTGATTGCCATGTGAATGCATTGGAGCAACGTGGATGTACGGTCAAAGAAAAAGAAGAAAACAATTTTGGTCAAAGGCTTCCATTGCATCACAGTTGGCTAGGCGTGTCCTAATGCGGGTAAAGCCGCATTGTCACCTCCACTTCGGAAGAACTCGAATTTTTCTATTTTCCTCTTTTTATTTTCTCATTTTTATTTTGTGATCAATTTGTTCCTCAATGTTCCTTGCAACCCTCTCTATATCAGTCTCCTCCACTTCGGAAGAACTCGACCCCAAGTTCTCATCCAAAATAATCGAATCATCCTTGTGGTATTCATAAATGTCGGCAACATTAAAGGTATTCGGTATATGCAACGAATCCGGAAGAGAGACGACATAAGCATTGTTGTTAATTTTCTTTGTGATCGTAAACGGTCCATATTTTCTGGGTTGGAGCTTTCCATAAGTACCGACGGGGAAATGTTCCTTTCGGAGGAACACCATCACTTCGTCTCCCACATGGAAAATCTTTTTCCGACGATGTTTATTGGCCGCCGCTTTATTATTCAAACCGGTTGCTTCGAGTTGAGCTTTGACGACCTCTTTTGTTGCTTGAACTTTTTTCGTCATATTTCCATCCGCAATGCTAACTTCGGGATCTCGAGGTAGTTTAACCAAGTCGACCACGTGCCTCGGAGTTGAAGTATAGACTAACGAAAAAGGAGAATGATCGGTGGCGGTGTGAACGACTTTATTGTAGGCGAACTCGATCTGTGCTAAGGCCACGTCCCACTGTTTCGGTTTGTTCACCACACACACTTCGAAGCATGTTTCCCAAGGTTCGGTTAGTAACCTCAGTTTGGCCATCGGTTTGGGGGTGAGCGGTGCTACTTTTCTTGAAACTCGTTTCGAACATTCGCCAAAGTGTGATCCAAAAAATGGCAAAGAAATTTAGTGTCTCGATCGGAAGTGATCGATTTCGGAACACCATGTAGACGTACTACCTCTTTGAAGAAAAGTCTTGCTATATTGCTTGCATCGGCGGTTTTCTTGCAAGCTATAAAGTGACTCATTTTCGAAAAACGATCGACTACGACAAAAATAGAGTCAACTCCTCTTTGAGTACGGGGAAGACCCAATACGAAGTCCATCGAAAGGTCTTGCCAAATGTCATCGGGAACGGGTAGAGGCATGTAGAGACCGGTATTTACCAATCGTCCCTTCGCGGTTTGGCAAGTGTAACACTTTCTCACAATCGAACCGACATCCCTCCTAAGGTGTGGCCAATAATACCTTTCTTCTAAGCTAGTGAAAGTCTTGTCTCGCCCAAGGTGACCACTTAGCCTACCTCCATGCAAGTCACGAATCAACTTTTCCCGTAGAGAAGAGTCGGGAATGCATAGTTGGTTGCCTTTAAAAAGGTAATCGTCTCGGACATAAAAATCACCATTAGGGGTGCCGTTACTACACTTTTCCCATGTCTCCAAAGTCATGATTTTTCTCGTAGAGTTCTTTCAAAACTTCGAAACCCACAATTTCATGTGACAAAGTAACAAGTAATGTTGCTCTCCGACTAAGTGCATCAGCAACTTTGTTCAAGGCGCCGGATTTATGCTTGATCACAAAAGGAAACTTTTGTAAAAAACTTACCCAACGAGCATGCATCTTGTTGATCATTTTCTGACTATTGATGAACTTCAAAAGCTTGGTGATCGGTGAACAAGACAAACTCTTTTTGAACCAAGTAATGCTCCCATTGTCGTAAAGCTTGAAGCACCACATAGAATTCTTGGTCGTATGTGCTCCGCTTTTGTCTGGCCTCACTTAGTTTTTCACTAAAATAAGCGAGGTGTCTTTTCTCTTGAGATAAGACTGCACCGATTCCAATGTCGAAAGATCTCGTGTCACATTCTACTTCAAAGATCTTGTCGAAATCAGGCAACGCTAGAACGGGTGCGGTACTAAGCTTTTCTTTGATCAAGGCAAAGCTTGCATCTTGTTCGGGACCCCATTGAAATTTGCCTTTCTTTAGACATTCCGTGATCGGAGCGGTGAAGGTACTGAAATTCCGGACAAATCTCTGATAGAAGGTGGCTAAACCATGGAAACTACGAACATTGGTGACCGTCTTGGGTGTAGGCCACTCTCGAATTGCTTTCACTTTCTCTTCATCCACCTCGATTCCGTTTTCCCCAACTACAAAACCAAGGAACAAAAGCTTGTCCGTGCAGAAAGTACACTTCTTTAGATTGACATAGAGTTTGTTCTCTTGTAGGGCCGTTAGGACTTGGCGAAGATGATCGAGGTGCTCGGTCTTCTTTTGGCTATAGATGAGAATGTCGTCAAAGTAAACGACCACAAAAGTTCCAATAAAAGGGCGTAGTACCTAATTCATAGTCCTCATGAAGGTGCTTGGTGCATTAGATGTACCGGATGACATGACTGACCATTCATAGAGTCCGAATGGTGTCTTGAATGCAGTTTTCCACTCATCGCCCGGTCGAATACGAATCTGATGATAGCCGCTTCTAAGATCGATCTTGGAGAATATGGTGGAGCCGGATAGCTCGTCAAGCATGTCTTCCAATCGTGGAATGGGGAACCGGTACTTGATGGTGATCTTATTAATAGCTCTACTATTGATGCACATCCTCCATTGATTATTTTTCTTTGGCACTAAGAGTACGGGTACGGCACACGAACTCATGCTTTCTCGTATGAAGCCTTTCTTGAGCAAGTCTTCGACTTGTTTTCTAAGGATCTCGTTCTCTTTAGGACTCATCTAGTAATGAGGCAAATTCGATAGACTAGCTCCCGGAATCAAATCGATTTGATGTTGAATGTCCCTCATGGGTGGTAGCTCGGGAGGCAAGTCATCGACAACTAACTCTTTGAAATCTTCAAGTATCTCTTCTACTTCTTTTGGAGTTTCGGCCTCGACTTTTCCTGCGCTCATTAATCCTTTAACAACGATGGGACAAAAGATTTCGACTTTCTTTGCGTCTTCTTCCATCTATTGCTCACTAGCAGTCAGAATGAGAAGATTGTCGCTTTTCTTTTTGGGTACTTTCTCAAAGCTACTAACGGGTGCTATGGCGATTTTTCGGTCGCCCTAGCGAAACAACATGACATTGTCTCTCCCCTTGTAGGTGATGTCATTATCAAATTGCCAAGGAAGACCCAATAGGATGTGACACACATCAATGTCAAGAACGTTACATAAAATTTCTTCTCGATAATGCTTGCCAATCGAGATGGGTACCCGACAAGTTTGTGTGACCCTAACTTGCGGGCCTTTCTTAACCCACCCAAGAGAGTAAGGTTTCTCATGGGGTTGAGTGGGTTGGTTAAGATGTTCGACCAACTTTCGGGATCCTAGGTTTTCACAACTCCCGTTGTCGATAATGAGATTACGTACCTTTTTGTGCACGGAGCAATGGGATTGAAAAAGATTCTTTCTTTGGCCTTCTTCTTTTGATGAAAAGAGTACTATTTGGAGTACGATATTGATCTTTTCTTCGTATTCTTCTTCGGCGAACTCGGCACAATCATAGTCCAAATCTTCTCCACTTGCTTCACCATCTACTAACCCGACCGTCTTTCGGTTAGTACATTCATTGGATCGATGCCCCGGTTGACCGCATCGGTAGCACTTTAGACCCGTTGGTTTGGCGTACGGATTGTTGGTCTTTGGAGGAATCGTCTTTCCTTGCGGGACGCTACTAGAACTGCCGGTGTTGGCTTGAGAAGATTGATTGGTGTTTCGTGAGCTTGTAACTACTTTTCCTTTATCAGCAATAGGAGTTTGGATTTTGGTAGCTCCTTGATATCGACGATAAGATGAGGAACGTACCGATTTTTCCATCAACTCGACTTTTAGTGCCAAGCTTGAAGCTTCTGTTACGGTCCACGCGGTTTGTAGTCCAATTTTATCTTGGATCGTCGACTTTAAATCGCTGATATAACGAGCAACTCTTTGGCCTTCCGATTCTCCGATTTCATTCCATTCGGATAACCGTAGGAACTCCGTGGTATAATCAATGACGGATATCATACCATGATTGCATTCAAGGTACATCTTGTATAAAATTTGCTCATAATCTTCCGACAAGAAACGTTCTAACATGAGCTGCTTCATTCTTCTCCATGATAGCATTGGTCCTTTTCTTTGCCGCTGTCTTTGTACTACGAGTTTATCCCACTAAACGGTGGCGGTGCTTTCAAAACGAAAAGCAACCATCTTTATTTGCTTATGATCGGGAACTTCCATGACTTCGAAGAATCTGCCAACTTCGATTTGCCAGTCTAAAATTCTTCCACTCCCATAGTTCCATAGAAGAACGAGATATCTGCTTTCATCCGGTAATCATGGCCGTTTCTTCTCGGATCGTTTGGTTCTTCTTCCTCCTCCTCTTCGGATCAGGTTATGGTTTCCGCGGGGCGGAACCCTAATCGGCTCGTCATGTCTTCCCCCCCTCGGGCGAGGGCCGTTGTTGGGTCGAACATTGTTTCGGTTAACAACCGATGTTAGATCAGCTAGAGCTGCGGTAATGCCGCAGACATCCGGTCAAAATCTGCTTTGGTAACGGGCTGTTGATCTTCCATGGTTAGTGAAAAGGACAGGCGAATCCTGCTCTGATACCAACTGACACAGCATAGGTTTGCGGAAGGATCGACAAGCGTCTAAATCCTTTAGGATTGAGAATTACGGTTCGTAAAACTCAAAGAAAATAAGAGAACACTCTTAAAACTCTCAAAGAGAAGAAATATTATTCATAAAATTGTGTTTAACAATGTAGAATTCAAACCCTATTTACAATCTAAAATTAGAAAAAATAAATCAAACTTAATTTAGGAAACTAAAATAATTACTAAAATCTATTCCATTAGGAAAGAAAATAAAAAGGAAAGGAATAATTAAATTTTGATTGCCATGTGAATGCATTGGAGCAACGTGGATGCACGGTCAAAGAAAAAGGAGAAAACAATTTTGGTCAAAGGCTTTCATTGCATCACAGTTGACTAGGCGTGTCCTAATGCGGGTAAATCCGCATTGTCACCTGCCTTCTTGGCTGTTTTTCTATTTTCTTCTTTTTGTTTTCTCATATTTATTTTGTAATCAATTTGTTCCTCAATGTTCCTTGCAACCCTCTCTATATCAACATTGGTGGTTTATTTTTCGTATTTCAAACCAAAACTAATCGCTCATCTTGACACTATTAAAGAAGACTCCTTTAAGTTAGTCATATGCTCACATGAAGAGCATTTCTGTCTTGTTACCCTTTTTCTTATTTTCCTTTAACGAATAGAGAGCGAATTACATTTTTCTTCCCTATGGTTTACCAAAAATCTGGTTATCTCCCTTGACTTTACTAATTACATCCTAGCCCCTATGGTTTGCATATTGTGTTGGTTTGGGTAAATGAGGCTAACAGCTGTTGGAGGACACCGTTAAATGGGGTCACGTGCCCCTCATGCGAGGGGCATTTCAGGTTTTTGCCTCTTCATTTATAATTTTTTATAATGTACAATAATGTTATCCATGAATACAAGATTTAAAAATATAATAAAACTGATTAAATAAACCCTAAACCTAAACTACCATACCCCAAACTCAAAGTTGTCCTATTGATTCATCTTGATCTTCTTACACTGTTTTCATCCCATCCACTTATATATGCGCTCCATCAAAGATGATCTAACAGAGCAAATAGGTTTTGCACCAAGGTTTCTTGGATGTTACCCAAATGATTTTGTCGCTAAAATTTGTTGGATGTCACTTATCAAATGGGTTTTGTATGGGCGGAGAGAGGTGGAAAACACTTGAAAAATACGTCATGGGTGGAGAGAGGTGGAAAACACTTGAAAAAGACGTCAGAGACAGTGGCGTACCCAGTAGGGGGCAGTCTGGTGCTGAGCCCCCCCTCCCCCACCCACCCACCCACCCCCAAGATACTACATTAATAGATATTTTGTAGAAATATATAACCAAAAGATATTGTCGTCTGGTTGGTTAAGCATGTCACTTATGAGCAAGCCAACCTGTGTTCAAATCCCTGCAGCGAATTTTTGGTCTATTTTTCCTTTACTTACTTGACAATCTTGTTTGTTTAAAAGTTGTATTATTTATGCTTTTGTCATTATTAACATCTAGTATTTATATTTATAAATACTAGTGTGGGCCCCACGCGTTGCATGGTCGTGATAAATATTTTAAGGAAATATTTGATCATATTAAGATAAAATATAATTATTCGGCCAATAATTAATGAGATACAATCGAAAATGAAGAATGTATCTCTATAAGTGGTTTAGTTTCATATGTTGATGGTGGATTGTTGCTACGAAGAGTTTGAGCTGTATCAGTGATACTTTTGTTGTTATACTGCTATTTTAAACTGAAACGACATGTGCACACAACCATATCACTATTGTTATTACTAAGGGTTTGAAGATAGTTTTCCAAAAAAGGTTTGATTAAAATTAGTCAACCCTATGAGTTGCCACAATAAACATCATCTCTTTTGTCAATATATACTTACATGTTTCATAAAAAAATCATTTCTTCACCAATATTAGGATTACCAAACTAATTTCAAATTTATACAAAGCCCTTTCTTCTTCATTTCTTATAATCATCTTTATTCCACAATCTAATATTCTCTCATCAATATGAGATGACTAAAACAATACTACAATGCAAGATTTGAGAATAATAAATCTCACAACGTCATATCAATTACCGTTGGTTATGAGTTGTCACAAAAAAGCATCATTTCCTCTTGTCTATATATATATATATATATATAGGGGTGGTATCCGTTGCAAACTATTCAATATTTGCAAACTTGCAAACTCACCATTATCCAATAGAAATAAGCCATGTGGATAATGTTGTTTTAATATTTTATTAATTTTTTCAATAGTTTATTAATTCATTGTGGTATCATCGTCATTTTATAATTTAACCAATTTTAATTAATATTTATTAATTTCATGCTATGAATACACTTTCCGACGACTTCGTCTTATCCGGCGAGTTTTCCGGCAAGTTTCGCCATTCATGAATACACTTTCTTCATTCGTGAATACACTTTCACCATTCGTGAACACTTTCAACATTCATGAATATCCACTTGATGCTTTATCATTGTGTTCACTACGAGTTTGCACAATTTGCAAAAATCGATTAGTTTGCAACGGATACCACCCCTATATATATAGTCACATTTTCTATACAATTTTTCATATTATATATGTAGGATAATGGAACTCATTATATTTCAAGATTTAAGAAATACGTCATACTCATGATATCACGTCATTAACTATAGTTATATACATTCATGATTTAGAATTCAAGTTAAAAGATTTTTTTTCCTTCCAAAAAAAGTCCGGTAAAAAGGCAACCATGTGCATTGCCACAAACATACATTCTCTTATCTTGTCAATATATATTTACTTACATAGTTCATATAATTTTTCATTTTCTCACCAATATGGGATCACCAAACTTACCACTTTTCAAAATTTAAGAATAGATTTCACCAACCTACATTTGTCAAATTTTAATCATCATCTTCTACTTATATAATAATAACATTTGTCAAACTTCATTCTCTTTAACAACGTGGATAACTAACCCATACAACAATTGAAGATTTGAGAAATTTTTGTAAAAAAGATGATGAACAATTTAACCAATCCAAACTTTTGAAATTTCAATTGATCATCTTTACTTATATACTCATAATATTTATCCAACTTTGTTTCTATCAATATGGGATAATCAACTCAATACCACAACTGAAAATTTAAGAGATTTTTGTAAAAAATATGGCTAAAAGTAAATTTGACCAACCCAAACTTTTCAACTTTCAACTTTCAACTCATGATCTCCTACTTATATACGTATAACATTTGTGAAATTTTCTTCTCTCTATCAATGTGAGATAATCAACTTACCACTACAATCCAAGATTTGAGAAATTCTCAAACATCATTATGTCACATCATTCACCATTGGTTGTTTCTTTAATATATATATATATATATATAATTATGTGTCATATATATAATTATGTGTTGGAAATATTTCAAAAACAATGCACAATGACAGTATTTTGAAAATATTTCAAAAACTATATCTTTATCTTCTATAATCACACACACACACACATATATATATATACACACATACATATTGAAGGAAGAAATAATGCAAATAAATTATACCAATTTGCAATGTATGGTGACAAAGTATTTTGGTATGAAATATATATAAGATGAAATATAATTCATTAATTGATAACTAATGTTATGTAATACAATACAATACAATACAATCAAAATCAATATTCTATAAAGAAATTTTCTTTATAAATTAGCAATTTTAACGATGAGATGTATAGTGAAATCAAAGATTATAAAAATATGAAATGGAATAAGAGTAAGGAGTATACACTAATGTTAGAAAAAATGTATAATGTAAGGAAAAACAATAACAATATGAATAAAAAGCTATAGTACATGAAGCACCATCTTGCATACGTAATTAAAACAATCAATAAAATATGATTGATTACTCTTCTTCTTCATCACTATCATATTGTTGGAATAGATTGTAGTCCGCTACCGGCCTCCTCCCTTTCACTTGCTTGGGTTTTAGCTTCTAATTGTTTCTTGACAACAAAACTATATTTTCATCTTTTATAATCACATATTTATACACATACATATTGAATGAAGAATTAATGCAAAGAAATTACATCAACTTGCAATGTTTGCAATTAAGATTCTCTTTATTAAGGAAGATGAAAGAACAAAGAGGTTTAACAATAACAGGGTATCAGCACAATTGTATCAACTTGCACATGCATATCAGTGTATCAGCACAATTGGAGCATGTTGTGCAACAATAACAACAAATTATGATATTGGCTTATTGGACACTTGTTATTTGCAGTGTGTAGCATATATTATGAATTTTACAATTTATCATTGTTCTTTTGACTTGTTTACTTTGAGGTTTGATATTGCCGAATTAGATTTAAGCTTTAGTTTTTATACCTATAATTTTCAGAGTTTTACTATTTGCTTACTATGACACTAACTTCAATCTAATTTACTATTTTTGTAAAAAACTAAATATAGTTTTCCTTGTCTTTCAAATTCTATACATTGAAGTATAAGTTCTAAAATAATATAAAAGAAGGAAGCATACTTTGTAATTCGGGGTTTTGGTTTTAATGTCCCGATTTGTATTTTTTTATTATAATTAATAAAATCAGTATGGAATGACACATCTATTTTGAATAGGTTCCAAACCCTTTAAAAATTGTGCGTGCCACCGCGCGTTGCGCGGTGACGAATTTCTTTTGTTAGAAAAAAGGTAAAAATAAAGAGACTATATAAACTTTGCAAGAGAACCCCACAATAAAGAGACTAATTGTATCGGCTTTATAAAAATAATAATTTGTGTATATCTTGAATGGGTCATATATAATTACAATTCATGAGTTATACATACTTGTTTTTTTTCTTAATAAAATTGAAAAATATGACCACATAAATGCCATTAGCTGGACCAGTTGGACCGTATCATTTGTTGAAGTACTGATATTAACCTCCAAACTCCAACCATGACCCACTCGTCTATATATCTATTAAAGGAACAACCTCTAACAATGACTTGGCACCTCTAAAATTTAGAATCCCATTTTTTTTTTTTTCTCAATTTTTTTCCATTTCTTTTTCCTATATTTATTTATTGTTGGAGACGTTTAAAGATGTTTTTACTTCCTTTATTTATGACCTCAACTCTTTGGGTTCCTCACTTGATGTGCATATTTAGCCCATAGAAATTCACAACTTTTGCTATTTCCCATGGTTTCTTCTTCAATAGTCATGTGTTCAATTAATGTGTTCAAAACACCAAATTTGCTCCATCAAATATGTTTTCGATTATGATTTCTCTCTATGTTATGTGTTCATCTCCTAATGGTTTAAATAATCGGTCGATGTAGTTTACAAATACTAATAATACAAGTTAGTTTTCTCTCTATTCCAATTAAGAAATTTGGTCTGTCAAGTATGTATTTGATTCTAATTCCTCTTTGTTTTAGGTTCAATCTCTCTTGCTCAAGGGCTCAATATTTGTTCGATGTATTCTACGAATATTCATAATATAGCTTAGTTGTTTCTTTTATTCTATCTTACATTAGTGTTTTGTGCATTTCAATTTTCAATGATCCATTTGATCCATCCATTGAAGTAATTATGAGAAACTGTGGGAAATAGTTATTAAGTTTTTTAGCATGTTATTGTTGTTACGTTTATGTTATATTCATCTATTTCTCACCATCCTCCAATAGTTGTACCACTTTTTTTTTTTTTTTACTTCTGAAGGTGATCTTTTTGGCTTTCTAGCTTTAGTGTTTTTCAATTCCTTTCTTCTAGAAAATTTTTCTCTATTATGATTTACGCAGACTAATCCCATTGTTTGGGTAATAGGTTATAGGCTAAAGAATGCAAACTTAAAATGGACATCACTCGCTTGAAAGAACTCAATGATAATCATGTTCAACATAAACCCATTTCCTTTATAAACAAGTGTCAATCAAAGATTTGGGCAAACTACTTTTGTCTTACCGATTATTATTCACTTCAAAAAGGACAAGGTTTCCTTATTATCAAGGGACTAAATGTGAATCAAAGTTTGATTCCATTCTCACTTTTCTAGGCTATGTTTAAGATCCAAAATCAATTCGAGTTTGCACATTTATAGCCAAATAAGCTTGAGATTGATTAATAATGCTTCATCTTGCAAAATAGTAATGACTTATCTTTCTTCGTGGATATTCTTTCGATGGTGAATCTAACATGTTGTTGAGTAAACATATGACAAAGACTTGACTTTTTTCATCTCTACAAATTGCTCTGAAGCTTCGAAGTTCTTTTATTATCAATTATGCAAATGAACTCGGGTTTTTTCGAATCCACATATGAACTTGGGTCAGTGTAATGCGATGGTAGGTTATGATGTCTATATGTTGTTCAAGCTAAATTAGATATGGGAGCAAGAGTTGACCATGAAAATTACGAATATTATGGTTTTTATATACCATACATTCAATTTGAAATTATTATAATCTTGAAGAAACCTTTGGGCATGTAGATTTTGATTTGGAAAAAAGAAAAAAGAATGTTTGAATGCTTTGAAACGTCACATGTGACCTGTACATGCTTATAGATAATACAACTTTTTAAAATTGAGGCTAATAACTACAAATTATTTTTAAGATGATTATTGTGCAACTACCAATGTCAAGATGTTAATAGGTCAACTTAATCGATCTTAATGCTTCTCATGTTCCTTCTGAATCTTTTGGCTTAATCTTGCATTACTTTTTCAGGCAAAGTCATGAAAATTTTGTTTTATAATATATTACATAACTTTGTGGAAGTATACACCAAAGGGGTTGTTTACTAAACGCTTATTGAGCCATTTATCTTATCGAATTAACATGACCATGGCCGAGAAGTTTACCCAGTAAGAGGCAATGCAAAGAACGAGAGTATACCGATAAGTGATGGTGACGACTCTTATCGATAAGCAATTACCCGGTAAGTGAGTGCCGACTCTTACCGACAACCGCTTACCCAATAATCACTTTGCTAAATGGCCCCTAATTTCACTAAACTAAAATGGAAGGTTTTGGGTATCTAATAAGATACGATCTGAAGAAGGGTACGATATCCATTGAGCTAGGTATGAGTCTACGTTCATGAAATGTAGATCATGAAAATGATACAGATGGAGATGGACAAGCTCAAAACACAAGAAGTGGTGATGAACAAGTAGATTGCAAGAACACAATCAACCTTGAAAAATATGCAACAACATACGAAGGTGAAGATGGCAAAATCCTGTGAGTTAAAACACATGAATAATAATATTCTTGCAGAATTTATAGCCGGCCAATTAAAAAATCGAGTTTCTTTTCGCAAAGCAATGAAAAAGGCTATAGAATTAACTGAACAAGCAGATAGCAGATACAAAAGGAATTCAAGTGCAAATTGCAGGACGTATTGACGGAAAAGAAATTGTTGCATTCTTTTTGTTTTGTTTCTGGGTGGGTTAATTTTCTTCAGAAAGTGTTAGGTCTTGACAAAGTTCTTGATTCAATTTCAAGGTTTGGAGAAACCATTTATTTATGGTTTAATTTTTGGCTTAGTACAAATATATTTGTAAACTTGGCCCTAGTCTTCGATTTTGAAGGATAATGCATTTGAATGTTCTTCATTATTCTTGATGTTTAAAATGCTTGATTTCTTTTGGTTTAAATTTTAAATGTTTATCATTGTTCTTCTAAACAATAGATGAATGTTCTTGATGTTCTTGGTTTATGAGATGGATATGTTGGGGAATTTGGTATAAAATTTGATTTCAATGGATTTTTGTTGGTTTATCTTTTGATTGATGGGTAAAATGAGAAGATCAAGTTATTTATGTTAATGTTCTTGTTTATTTTTAATTTTTTTAAATGCTTAAGGGACTTATACATATTTCAAGAGTTGTATCATAATCTTAGTTCATATATAAAATGCCAAAAAGACTTAAATGACCCTCACACGAGGGGCACATGACCCATTTAGCAGTCCCTCTTACGATCGTTAGCCTCGTGTACCCAAACCAACACAAAATCAAACCACATGGGCTAGGATGTAATTAGTGAAGTAGAGGGACGGGAACCATATTTTTGGTAAACCATAGGGACGAAAAATGTAATTCACTCAAGAGTATATTAATATTACATATTATAAATATAATATTATTAAATACGTATTTATAAACACCCACCCCAAAGTCATTGAATCCCCTCCCGATGACCACCGACAAACCCCTCTTATCCATTCACAGGCGCCACCAACACCATCGTTATTAACCTTCAGAAAACTAAACCCGGACACCTTCCCCAAATCAAAATATGCATAAATATGTCAACAACCATCAACAGTGTTACCATCAAACCATCATCTCTAATCACGACTATTCGGAAACATATAGAAAACAAAACTTCTAAATCAAAGATTGCTCAATCAGTATGAATCTACCTTGCATCATCCACCAAATCATCCTTGTCATCATGTGTAGGTTTCAACAGCCGTCAGTAGCCGACACGTGAACATGACGTCTTTCTTCCTTTCTTTTCTTTGCAACAAGTTGTTTAGATGATTATTGTTGTAAATCTGGGTTTGATAGTAGTTTTTGGTGGATCTAAACTTGATGATGTTTATCCAATATAGATGGATAATAAAGTGATATGTTTTTGCACGGTACGGTTGAATACATATGGGGTTTACTTTTATAGTTGTAACAAGATTCAAAAGTTACATAGGATAATGTTTAATGGTTGAAGGTGGGGGTTCGGCTGGAGAAAGGGGAGGGGAGGGAAGGGAAGGGGTCACAACTTTAGGGGGGGTGGGTTGAAGATTTAGGGAGGGATTGTAATTAAAGGAAAAATATTCGCTATGTTAACTTATTTGTATATATTTTAAAGAAAAACCGAAAAATGGTAAGAAGACTAAATGATCGTCATGTAAGAGGGGCACATGACTGACTTAACGAAACCTCCTCTTATGGTGTTAATGATCGTCATGTAAGACGGACTAGTTTCGAATTCAAAACACAAAAACTGGAGCACCGATGTACTTTATGAATTTTAGGAACAAAAAAACATATACTAGGAACCAGAAATGTAATTCAAAACAATGCAAAACCTTTTTTTCTCTCTCCTCATTCATCATGTTCTCTATAATCAATGACAATTAAGAACAAATATGCCAATTCATTCAACCTTAAATTAAACCCTAAAATCAACCGATCTTTTGAGTTTTATAAAGGGAAAAGTCTAGAAAAACCCAATGGACTTTCATGTTTGGAATGGTTAAATCCTTGGATAAATTTTTGGAAAAATTATACCATTGGACATTCCAAAACCTGTTAAATTAATCATTGGACATTTTAAAATCTGTTATATACATTCTTATGACTTAAAAAATTGGTTAACGTGGTAAAATAGTGGAAAAAGTCCAAAAAAAAACACAATCTGTCCTGACTAAAAAGGGTTGTTATGCAATCTGTCTTTAAACCTCAAGAAACACACTTTTTACATATCTATTTGCATATATCTTTTTTAGTTCAGCCCAAGAACACCAAGAAATAACAACCATGGTGGTTTATAAGATTCTTGCTTGCTTTCTTCTGCTGTTTCTTTGTATTTTTGTTTTCTTAAAGCTGAAAAGATGTCGTCTTTATCGGTCAAAATCCAAAACCCTTTGATAGTGACGTTTAATTTGGGGGGAAATTGTTGTTAAATAACCCTTTTTCTTTTTCTTTCTGACCGCTTATTATTCAACCATTCATTGCAACAAAAGAAAGACAAGAAAGTGCTGGATTTTGAGTTGTTTTTCCTCCTCATTCAAACCCCGTTTCCACTAATTTAAGCGACGTGTGATGTGTGAGTTATAAGATTTATTAGGAGGTAGGTTTACCTCTTAAACTTTCAGAGGAAACAAGGAGGTTTTAAGCTCTTATTTGAAAAAAAACAAACGATCTAAAAACAAAAAAACGTTTGACCGAATCAGACTTAGAACGTTTTCAGATTTGAATTTCAAAAAACAAACAAAACTTAAGTTTAATATTTATAATATAACGTATTTTTAAAGTGTATTTTAGTGTCTCAATTACATTACATTCATAATATTAAATTAATAAATAAAATTAATGCTTTTATAAAGATTTTTAAAAAATAATTTTTTATTGAAGAACTGGTTTGGGTAACTGGTTATGAGACAAGGTTAAATGGGCCAGATACAATTCGGAGGGACCGGGACCGGTTACAAAGGCCTGGTCCGAAAAAACACTGAAGCCTGGGACCGATTTGGGCCTGACCCAGGACCGGTTTTTTGGCCACCTCTAATGCAATCTATTAACCGCGTTGCAAACTTGAGTAAAAAGGCTACTAATTGTTTCCCCTAAACGATGAAAATGACATTTGATAACCCTATTCTTAACAATATGAGCAACCATGTGAAGAAAAATGGCAACTTGTTCATTGATATCCATATTCCTAGTTGCTCGTAATCCTTCTAATCGTTCAACTTCAAGCATATCACACAAGTTCTTGAAACACCTTATATCCATCATAAGTTGCGATATGCACATGGTGTCACTATCATAGGCATACCTATGCAATATTGTAGATCGATCCATATTTGACAACAAATACTGAATACATGGTCTATCCCTTGTATGTTTGCCTACTAAACAACAAATTGTAATGAAAAACCAAGTAATAACGCTCATAGCTTCTTCCAAAAACAATCGTATAATCCTACATTTGCATGTTGTGAGACTAATTTGGGCCATTTCCTGTTTATAGACCGCATTACGAATAGTTATTACAACTGATGAAGGGGTAATTCATCTAGCAAAAACATCCATTTAACAACTTGTTAAACCAAAAAGAGATATGTTAAAGGGTAATTCATCTAGCATAAAACATATTTGTAAATAGTTGCATTTGACTAAATAGATTAGTAGAGATCTATAGACAAATCTTTTGTATTCAACATCAAAGATTTATCAAAACAGATTAATATACAAATTATACAAAACAAATATATATATATATATATATATATATACAGAATATACAAAACAAATTATATACAGAAGTTGAGTACATATTGTAAAAATCGAGTACATATAGCAAACCATAAGGCAAAATCGACAAGAGATATAGCAAACCATATTCCAAAATCGACTAGAAATATAGCAAACCATATTGCAAAAATCGAGTATATATTGCAAAAATCGAGTATACATTGCAAAAATCGAATCTAGTTTATGAAAATCAAGTACATATAACAAACCATCACAAATTTATCAAATTAGATTTATGAAAATCGGGTACAAATCTCGAATTCGACCTTCTTTATCGATGATTTCTGCAATGCCAAAGTCTGGTATCAGACAGAAATCGACCACAAGTAATCGAACAAAGCGTGCGGTGGATGGAGAACCCAAAAGAAATTGAACCTGGTTATGCGATTGAAGTCTGGTTGCGATGAAGTGTGATGGAGAACAAAGAAGAAATCGAGTTTAGAGGTGTCAACTTCTTGTTTATCAGATTAGGGCATGTTGTGTTTTATAAGATTATGTTGTATTGGGGTGCGGGCATATTTGGTATTAAGAAAGCAGCGAATTTCATTCCATCAAAATACCATGTAGTTATCAAAGAATTTTAAATTCCTTTGCTACGAAATGTGATGGATTTTAGAGATTCCTTCCAAAGAAAAGAATGAACCAAACAATAGAATTGAATTTAGTCAATGGATTTCAAAATTCCAACTCCATCATAATCCTTCGGAATCTGCAAACCAAATGCCATTTAAAAGGAGCTGGATGGGTAAAATGACTATTTTAATTAAGAGTAAACTTCTAAATTTAGTCCTCGAAGTTTAATAATTTTCTTGAAAGTGGGACCTAAATTTTGATAACTCTAGAAATCGTCCCTAAAGTTCTCATTTTTCTTTGAAAATGATCCCCCGTCACTAACTCCGTTAATTTTCTTTGTTAGTGGCAGGGGCATTTTTGTCCATTTTGATTTTCTTCCTAATTCTAAAACAAATTAAGTATATAATATAATATAATATTGTATTTATATATATACTCAAATATATAAATCTTAAATACACATCATTATCGAAATCACAACCGGTGTGATTATTTCCCAAAGGGACAAACCCTATTTTAGTATAAACCTCATTTATGTCGGAATCCGCCATGATGCTGACGACATAGACTCCACAGAGAATGTATGGCACGATTCTTGGGAGAACTTTGAAATCGCCATTAACTGCGGCTTCATGTTCAACATGGTCTTGAGGAAAATAGAAAACCTTAAAGTTTAATTTCGATATTTGGACCATATCAGCGTCACAGTCATGCTATAACAAACCATCCAAGCTCTTATCCACTTCATTCAATAGGTTTATTCACATGATCCATCAGATTAATCATTTTCAAATTAAAACCTGTTGTAGAGATCGTTCCGAAACCAACCCAAAATTGATGCTCCTTGATAAACCCAAAAGCTAGCTACTTAAGACATAGGCTAATCTTTAAGTCAGCTTAAACAACTAAACATTCGACTTTGTCGGCATTTTTTTAATAGTGAAAGTCACCCCCTTACTACTAAAGTTAACACCACCATCCATCTTTTGAAAACTTAATAGAAAACCATCAGTATTGGAAAATTGGCACATGGTATTGGAAGGTGGCCCATGGTATTGGAATAATGGCCCATGGTATTGACAGTGGGCATAATTCACTCAACAGTGGGTAGTACCTGCATGCTGCAACAAAGAAAATTTAAATAAAACAGAAAATTATTTACACCTATTTACAAAGACAGATGGATCAAACTCAGAGATCAGAGATGGTGGGATCTGACACTTTATTAGACCATAACCATTTTTTCTTGTGTTTATGATGGCTCAACCTCATTTCTTCCATACTTCTCATTGATGGACTCTCACATTTCATCCTACTCTCACTTCCTTCTTCAAAATACTCACCATACTCTTCAATATCCAAACCTAAGTCTTCACTTAGTAGATTAAAAAAAATAGCTGAGCACTCTTTTAATTCACCATGTGACTTAAGGGGCTTGAAAATATTAAAGATCACTTTTTGGTCATTTACCTTCATGGTTAGCTCACCCTTTTGAACGTCAATTAAAGTATTTCCCGTGGCAAGGAATGGTCATCCCAAAATGATGGGGACATCCTTATCGGCTTCATAATCTAGAACTAAAAAGTCGGTCGGGAAAATGAATTTGTCAATTTGAACCAAGATGTCCTCTATCTTACCTTTCATTCAACCTTCTTTTCTCATTGAGAATGTCTTTTAAAAACTTAACATATTTTGGGATTTGCTCAAGAGCCTCTACCAAAAGAATGTTAATGTGGAGTTGTTTGAAAATGTCTAAAAACTTTTTAAATTGAACATCCACCTTTTTGTTTTTCAACCTCTCAGGAAAAGGTAATTTTTGCAAATCTGGAGGTGAGTTTCTGCTGCTCACAGTGGAATCAATCTGCTCACTATGGGCAGTTTGAGTTGGGAGTTTGACAGTGCTGGAACTGGGTAGACTTACTGGTTTCTGGACAAATTCTGAAATCTGTTTTGCTTCTGGAAATAGTACCGGAAAATTTGATTTATCAAAAAAATGTGGAATATCTTCATGATAATTCAACACAAGAGGTGGCTCTTGTGATTTTCCAGACTCGACGGGTGCTTCCATTTCTCTCAAAAATACCGCTTTGACATGTTCTTGATGAAATTTCTTGGGAGTCTCGGTATCACCAGGAAAAATCCCTTGGGGTCTACTTTTAAGATCGACGACAAATTGACCAAGTTGGACTTCAAAATCTCTTAAAGTGGCATTGGTTTGGTTTATGAAACCTTTAAGTAATGATTCGAGTGAACCACTACTTTCCGATGCATTTTGTTGTCTAGGCACATAACTCTGTGATGATTGGCCTCCTTGGTAATTTTGAGGAGTGCCTTGATGAAATCCCGGGGGATTTGATGGTCGGTTTTGGGTGGCTCCTGGTGGTTGTAGTCCGAGATTTCCCGTCCAAGAGAAATTGGGATGATTTCTCCAGTTCGGGTCATATGTGGGAGAGAATTAACTATTTCTAGCGTTACTCCCAACATAGTTTACCAAGACGGGATTTCTGGGGCAACATTCATTAGAATGGCTCTCACCGCAACATACACAAGATTCCCTCATAGGTAGATTTGACAAAATGGAATGGACTTGGATTCTTCTCTCCAATTAAGCCTAAATTGTTTTTAACCAAATTAGTCAAAGCTACAATTTGAGAATTCAAAGAAGAAATGGCATCAACATCATGCATTCCCGAGGCGGTATTTTGAATAATGGCTCAAGGGTTTGACCATTCAGTGTTATTATTTGCAACTTTTTCCAAAATGTCATACCCTTCATTATAAGTTTTAGATGTGAAAGTGCCTCCGGCCGTTGCGCAAGAATAATTTTAGCGGCATTGGAAATTCCATTATAAAATGTTTCCAATTGGATGCAATAAGGGATTCCGTGATGAGGACACCTCCGTAGAATGTCTTGAATCGCTCCCATACATCCGAAACCATTTCATCTTCTTCTTGACGAAATGCCATAATCTCAATAAGGTAGTCCCGTATTCCTCTATTTTTATCATCGGCATTTTAACCGTGGCCTCCCGAATGGGTGGTGGGTTATCCCCCATGGTTCGATTTAAATTGGGATTTCGCTGATTATTTCTACATCTTATCCTTTGCCTTATGGTTTTTCCAATTTCGGGATCAAGAGGTATTAATTCACCGTGTTGTAGCCATGGCATACTACATGAAACAAATGATCAAGGCTCGAATGAAAGTTAATATCTCAGGATAAAAATCACGCCACTCCCCGGCAGCGGCGCCAAAACATGATAGCAAAAGATCGTATAGGTTCACACTATGGGCACGATGTCCCCAAAGTGGCGGTGCAAGTGCACGCCGACACTATGATCGTTTTTCAAGTTGTTAGAATTTATTTTATGAAAGTATGAACCAGAAATGTCTAAGTCCTAAACATCAGAAGACAAACCAGAAGTTCGTCTTCTGATCTCTCTTTTCTTAGAAGCACCCAGAGACTTGAAGAACCTCTGGATTTCAACTGCCATTCCACACACGCTTTTGATGACGTGGCAAGTCACACTTCTCGTGCGTAACAAATTCTATTAGTAGTACAGGTGATGTATCAATCAGTGATAGGCTAGCTCGTTGACTTTTCATCTTGTAATAGTATATATAGTCGATGATTTTTAGAGTACAGGTGACGTGTCACTTAGTTATCATTGTAAATAAGTCGATGATTTTTAGAGGAAAACAGTGCATTTCATTCCACGTAAATAAGTCGATGATTTTTAGAGGAAAACAGTGTATTTCATTCCACGTATTGTAATCGATCTTCAGGTTATTCAATACGAATTCTCGTTTGATCTTTATATTGTTCTTTGTAACACCCCGCCTTACCACAACACAATATTGTCCGCTTTGGCCTAAGCCGCACGAATTTGTTTCTGGCGACCTGGCGAGGACTTCCCAGGAGGTCACCCATCCTGGTACTACTCCCACCCAAGCATGCTTAACCACGGAGTTCCAAGAACCTGCCTTGCGTGTGGCCCCAAAACGCGCTGTGTTTAGGAAGGCTAAGGTTTTACTTATGAACCCAGCATCACTCCTGTCCACGGCCGATATGGGATCTGCCTAAGGTGTTACAAACACCCCCCCTTAGGGACTCATCGTCCTCGATGAGGTTTGCCCCACATTCCGAACGGCACAGGAGCGGCTCTGATACCATTTGTAACACCCCGCCTTACCACGACACAATATTGTCCGCTTTGGCCTAAGCCGCACGGATTTGTTTCTGGCGACCTGACGAGGACTTCCCAGGGGGTCACCCATCCTGGTACTACTCCCACCCAAGCACGCTTAACCACAGAGTTCCAAGAACCTGCCTTGCATGTGGCCCCAAAACGCGTTGTGTTTAGGAAGGCCAAGTTTACTTATGAACCCAACATCACTCCTGTCCAAGGCCGATATGGGATCTGCCTAAGGTGTTACAAATCACCCATCCTGGGAAGTCCTCGCCAGGTCGCCAGAAACAAATTCGTGCGGCTTAGGCCAAAGCGGACAATATTGTGTCGTGGTAAGGCGGGGTGTTACAAATGGTATCAGAGCCAAAGGTTATAGAGAACACCGGTTTTTCTAGAAAAACCAAATACTATAACCAAAAGTTTTCGAAAAACTATTTTCCTAAACTAATTAAAATTTTAAAAGCTTAGTACTAGTATAATTGGAATAAGTGTCGACTTAGCATATTATAATTAGGCAAAGCCTGATCACCTATGTCTAATTTAATATGTATAAGGGAGACATGAAACAATTATATTGGGAACTTCTTGCCCAAATGAAAAGCATGGTCATAAGTGTGAGTTTGCATAAGCATTTTATAAATTGTTATTTACTAAAGTACATTTAGTAATTAAGTTTGTTACTATCGCAGTTCCCTATGTCTCACTCATCCACTTCAACTAAGTACTCTGCTGACTCCTCAGGCTATGTGACTAGTCAACCTAGGAGAGAACTTTATGACTACTTTGTTGGTTAAACTTGGAAACTTATTTTGGTGGCATGTAGCTCACTATTTAGAACTCTAAGATACTTGATGTCTTTTGAGAATTATTTTTGCTGGATATTGAAGTTATGTGATTTTAAACCTATGATTTGATGAATCGAATGTTTTATATGCATAACTTAGTTAAGTAGACTTAGCGTAAAAATAGTAATAGCAATATGACCCAACCTCAATATGAACCTATGCCTAAAAACAATGCCTTCGATGAGAGAAAACTTCGGGATCGCGCGACTTGTGCCTGAGCAACTCATCGCGGCACCTCCGAACATCGTTAGTCAAGTGGCAGCGGGTCTGAATGCTAATTCGGGAAACAACTGAGGATCTGGAGCAAGTGGAGATAGGGAATGCACATACAAAGCTTTTAGGACCAGCAACCCGCAGGAATTCCATGGAATTGAAGGAGCTGTTGGATTACTGACATGGATTGAGAATATGAAGTCCGTTCTCCACATAAACAAGTGCATTGAAGAAAATAAAGTGGAGCTTGCCTCTTGTCTGCTACAAGGACGAGCATTGACCTGGTGGAACACCCTAGTGCAAACCCGAGGCCGAGAAGCAGCCAACAGTCTTACTTGGGAGGAATTCAAAAAGATGCTTAAAGAGGAATACTACCAAGGAGCAAAATCCAGAAGTTGGAAGCGGAGCTATGGAATCATGAGATAAAGGGAAATGACATAGATTCTTACTCTGCTCGATTCCACGAACTGGCAAAGATGGTACCACATTTGGTGACGCCCGAGGAAAATCGAGTCGAAATGTATATCTGGGGTTTATCTCCTGAAATACATGGGGACGTTACTTCGGCAAACCCCCAAAAAAAAAACCCTTCAAGATGCGGTGAATTTGGCAACCAGGCTCACCAACAATACTAATCGTTCGGGGATATTTGCAAGAGACAAAGCTCAAGATAAGAGAAAGATGGAGGAACTTTATCATAGACATAATCCCAATCATGTTAGGAAGCTTTGATATAATTGTGGGTATGAATTGGTTGTCTAAAAACCGAGCTGAAATTTGCTGCTCCGAAAAGATCATCCGAGTTCCACTACCCGAAGGAGAAGTTCTCGAAGTACATGGAAAGAAACCCAGAAGGAATGTTAAAATAGTGACGTGCATGAAGATGCAAAAATACTTGAGGAAGGACTGCATTGCTTTTCTAGCTCACGTCATGAATAAGGAGATCGAAGAGAAACGCATTCAGGACCTTCCTATAGTTCGGTATTTTCGTAAGGTATTTTCAGATGAGTTACCTGGACTACCCCCAACAAGAAAAGTCGAGTTCCACATTGATTTAATTCCGGGAGTTGCGCCTGTAACAAAATCACCCTATCGACTAGCACCGTCGGAAATGCAGGAATTATCATAGCAACTTCAGGAGCTGCTCGATAAAGGATTCATGAGGCCTAGCTCTTCACCTTGGGGAGCTCTAGTCCTTTTTGTTAAAAAGAAGGATGGATCTTTCTGTATGTGTATCGATTACAGGGAACTCAACAAGTTGACAATCAAGAACAGATACCCTCTCCCTCAAATCGATGACTTATTCGATCAACTCCAAAGGGCTACGTATTTCTCAAAAATCGATCTTCGATCGGGATATCATCAAATGAGAGTTCGTGAAGAAGACATTCCTAAGACAGCGGTTAGAACTCGTTATGGTCGTTACGAGTTCCTAGTTATGCCTTTCGGGCTAACAAACGCACCGACAGTCTTCATGGATTTAATGAATAGAGTATGTCGACCGTACCTAGACAAGTTCGTGATCGTGTTTATAGATGATATACTCATTTATTCTTGAGACAAGAAGGAGCATGAGCAACATTTTAAGTTGATACTAGAATTGCTCAGAAACGAAAAGCTGTACGCCAAACTCTCCAAATGCGAATTCTGGATTCGCGAAGTACATTTACTTGGCCACGTAGTAAATGAAAAAGGGATACATGTTGATCCAGCTAAGATCGAGGCCATTAAGAAATGGGAAGCCCCGAAGACACCAACTGAGATCCGCCAATTTCTGGGATTGGCAGGTTACTGTTGGCGATTTATCGAAATTTTTTCCAAGATCGCACAACCACTAACGACTCTAACCCAAAAAAAAAAATAAGAAGTTTATTTGGGAAGAGAAAGAAGAGGAAGCATTCCAGACTCTCAAACATAAGTTATGCAACTCACCTATTTTGGCTTTGCCAGAAGGAGTGGATAATTTTGTAGTCTACTGTGATGCCTCACATCAAGGGATGGGATGTGTACTAATGCAAAAAGATAAAGTCATTGCATATGCGTCGAGGCAACTTAAGGTTCACGAGAAGAATTTCACCACCCATGATTTGGAGTTAGGAGCGGTGGTGTTCACACTCAAAATATGGAGACACAGGTTTTACTTCACGATTTTGGCAATCTCTTCAAAAGGCATTGGGTACACGTTTGGATTATAGCACTGCATATCATCCTGAAACAGATGGACAGTCAGAAAGAACTATCGAAACGCTAGAGGATATGTTACTGGCATGTGCAATAGATTTCGGTGGGAGTTGGGATACCCACCTGCCACTTGTTGAATTCTCCTACAATAACAGCTGTCACACCAGCATACAATGTGCACCGTACGAAGCTCTATACGGACGTATCTGTAGATCGCCGCTTAGCTGGGTAGAAATTGGTGATAGATAATTGACTACGCCCGACATTATTCAAGAAACCACTGACAAAATCTCAACCATCATAGAAAGACTTAAGACAGCAAGAGATCGTCAGAAGAATTATGTAGATAATCGGAGAAAGCCGTTGGAATTTCTAGTGGGAGATAAAGTACTTCTGAAAGTGTCGCCATGGAAAGGACTGGTACGTTTTAGGAAGAAAGGCAAACTGGGTCCCAGATACATTGTTCCATTCGAAATACTCGAAATAATTGGACCGGTGACGTACAAATTGAAGTTACCACAGAATTTAAGCGCCATCCACGACACGTTCCATGAGTTGAATCTGAAGAAATGCTTAATGGATGAAACATTGGTTTTACTCCAGGACGACGTTCAGATTAACGATCGGTTACACCTCGTCGAAGAACCAATCGAAATACTAGACCGAGAAGTTAAACGGTTAAGGCGCAGTAAAATCCCTATTGTCAAAGTTCACTGGAATGCAAAGCATGGCCCAGAGTATACTTGGCAAAGAGAAGATTTCATGAAGGACAAATATCCACTTGTTTGCAAAGGAATCCATTGGAAGTAGCAGTCATTAAATTTCGGGACGAAATTCCTCTAACAGGGGGAGACTGTGACAACTGTCAAATTTGAGCTACCAAGTTAGCTCTTATTAAGTTATAAGAATAGGATAGTTGGTTTAGAATGGCCGAAAAATCCTTAGCATTTCCGGTAGTCGCTTAAAATGTCCGGTTCCCACCCGTAACTGTCTGAAACGTTCAATACAGTGCCAAATGCTCTAATTTATACCTAATCTATATAAAATATATAGTTTAGAATGCTAAATATAAAACTTTTATTTTTATATAATTTAAACACTTTTGGTCTTATATTTTGAAGGAAAAAGGTAAAAATTGAGAAAATGGACTTTTAATTACATTTTTTTGGACTTGAAATAAATTTGTAATTTCTTTTAATGGACTTGGGTGGGGCCCATATCCATGGCCAGCCACTCCCCCCCCCCCTGTCCACATATAAAAACCATTTTTTCTCCTCATTTGTTCATTTCCAAGTTCAAAATTTTCTCTCATCTCTCTCTCTCTCTCTAAAACCAAAGGTCATAAATCAAAAACCCTCTTCTTCCATCACTATTTCCAGCCAATTTCAAGGGAAAACACCATCAAAAATTCAAGATTTTTCAAGATGTAGAGGCTCCATACATCAATCAAGTAAGCACAAACATCCTTTTACCTTTTTCTTGTCATTTTTGGGTGAAAAACCCACTTTTCTTGCATTTTTAACCTTATTCTTCTAACCTTTGAATTTTCTGAGTTTATGGAGAGATTACACACCAAAAACATGTAAAAATGTTCATATAATGGTGGTAATCTATGACCCAAACAATAAAACTCAAGAAAATGGGTAAAAATCATGATTTTATGTGTTTTTGAACTACAATGGTGATTTTTGGTGCTGACAGATTCTATGCATGTGCAAAATTCGTCCACTTCTTGCAATAAACATGTTCAAATATCATGAATCTTCTTTCTACAAGTTTATTTAGTGAGTTGGGGTTCTAATCCAAATGTATCAGAGCCGCTCCTGTGTCGTTCGGGATGTGGGGCAAACCTCATCGAGAACGATGAGTCCCTAAGGGGGGTGTTTGTAACACCTTAGGCAGATCCCATATCGGCCGTGGACAGGAGTGATGCTGGGTTCATAAGTAAACCTTGGCCTTCCTAAACACAACGCGTTTTGGGGCCACACGCAAGGCAGGTTCTTGGAACTCTGTGGTTAAGCGTGCTTGGGTGGGAGTACTACCAGGATGGGTGACCCCCTGGGAAGTCCTCGCCAGGTTGCCAGAAACAAATCCGTGCGGCTTAGGCCAAAGCGGACAATATTGTGTCGTGGTAAGGCGGGGTGTTACATTCTTACTGTTTTGATTACTATTCTAGTTATAATCATAGATTTATATTGTTTCCGCTCATATAATGTTTCTTTAAATCTATTGATTAATTGAGTTTAAAGGGATCTGGGTTCCAACAATTGGTATCAGAGCTGGATAATCAATCTATTGATTATTCGATCTCGTCCAGTTTGGAGAAATCCCCTCTCAACTAGCAGTTAATTTCAGTTTTTAAACTATTGTTCTTCATTCTACCCTGTTTTTCGAGATTTTGTCGATTTCATACAAATTTCTCAAAATCAATGGTAATTATGGTTTAATTATGAAATTAGTAAGCTAATCGTTTCGGGGCCACACGCAAGGCAGGTTCTTGGAACTCTGTGGTTAAGCGTGCTTGGGTGGGAGTACTACCAGGATGGGTGACCCCCTGGGAAGTCCTCGCCAGGTTGCCAGAAACAAATCCGTGCGGCTTAGGCCAAAGCGGACAATATTGTGTCGTGGTAAGGCGGGGTGTTACATTCTTACTGTTTTGATTACTATTCTAGTTATAATCATAGATTTATATTGTTTCCGCTCATATACTGTTTCTTTGAATCTATTGATTAATTGAGTTTAAAGGGATCTGGGTTCCAACAATTGGTATCAGAGCTGGATAATCAATCTATTGATTATTCGATCTCGTCCAGTTTGGAGAAATCCCCTCTCAACTAGCAGTTAATTTCAGTTTTTAAACTATTGTTCTTCATTCTACCCTGTTTTTCGAGATTTTGTCGATTTCATACAAATTTCTCAAAATCAATGGTAATTATGGTTTAATTATGAAATTAGTAAGCTAATCGTTTCGTTTCGATTCATTTGAAGTTTAGTTGATCTAAATTTCGAAAGTATTTCCTGCAAATTTTGATACTCCGTTTTCTGCAAAATGGCGAATCAAAATCTGAACGCCATATACACTTCTGGATCCTTAACCAAACCTCCTACTCTAATTCGAGACGAATATCCTCAATGAAAAATTCAAATGATCAATTTCTATGATGGATTAGATGTAAAACTATACTCCACTGTACTAAATGGTCCATTCGTACCTATGACCACCATTCCAAGGGTCCCTCCTACCACCACTACCGAAGAATTTCCTGCTAGGCAAGTTCCTAAAGAAAGAAGAGATTCGAATGACAATGACAAGGCCAAAGTCGAAATTTCCAAAAAGAAAAAAAGTCTATTGATCATGGCAATTCTAAATGAAAATTTTCAATCTCTCGATTCCTGTGAAACTGCCAAGGAATTATGGGATCAACTCGCCAATCAACTAGAAGGAGGTGCCAAAATGAAGAAAAACAGAAGAGCTCAAGCCTTGAACGAATACAACAGTTTTCAAGCACTTCTAGAAGAGACTCTGGAACAGACTTAACACATATTTAACACTGTGATAAATCTGTGCAAGAAATGTGATATCATCAGATCAAAGGAGAATAATAATGTTTTATTCCTCAAACGCTTGAATCCAGAATGGTCAATTCTTTCTATATCTCTTCAGGCCAATCAAGATCTGCAAATGTAGTCATTACATGATGTGTTTGGAACTCTTCATGCACATGAGAAAGAGGTTATTCAGAAGAAAACAAGTGTTGGGGGACCTCTGAATCCAGAGGGTCAGGCAGAAGAAGCAGAGAGACAGAAAAGAAAGGGAAGAGTAAAACACTTATTTCGGAGACCAATCTAGAAGATCTCTCTGATTCTGAAGATGATGAGATCACTTCATTTGCTGAATCATTGGCTCTCATTACCAAACAGTTCACTAAAAAGTTTGGTTATCGTTCATTTAAAGGAAATAGAAGATTTGACAGCAGAAGTGAACGCCCTACTCAACCTTATGTTTCGAGGCAGGAAGTACAGAAGACAGAAAAGTTAGAAGTAGAGAAGAAAAAAGAGGAGTTGAAAAAGAAAGATGTTTGTTACAGGTGTGGAAAGCCGGATCATTACTCAAAAGACTGTAAAGTGCTCTCGTCAAAGTCAAACAGTATTACAAGAACAAATACAAGTACAACGTAGTTGAAAGAGCACACTATGCTGAGAGAGAAAACTGGCTAGATGATCAATCAAGTGGAGATGAAGCCATGTTCTGTAGAATGACCATGGCAGATGACTCAGAGGATCAACATTCTAAAACCCCGGTTTGTGCCATCTCTAATCCTTCTAAACTCGAACAAACAATCTTAAGTCTAACTGTTGATTTTGAAAATCTAAAACAGAAGCTTCTCATTGAAAAGAAACTAAGGAAAAATCTTGAACAATCATCCTCTGTTATACAAAAAGAAAGAGATATTTTCAAAACAGAGGTGGAAATATTGACAAATGAGAAACTTGAACTTTCTGCTGAGAACGAAAAGATTTTTAAACTTTTAAAATCAACAAAAGTCAAACTCAAAGAAGGGAACAAGAATTTTAGTAAACTTCTGGAAACTAAAGACAAAGAGATTAAAATTAAGGAAAGTGACAGATTAAATTCTGTAGCACCTAAAAGCTATTTTCAAAAGGAAAGGGAATATCTGCACATCGAATTACAAAAGAAGGAGCTCTTGATTAAAAATTATCTTGATGCTCAGAAGGTGCATGATAAGATTAATACACAAGTAGGGAAAACATGCCTTGGTTTTGAGGATCTGGATCCTTAGACGTGTAAAAAGCGGTCTACTCTTGACTTTGTGTTTTGTATAGGAAAAGAACAAAAACCCGTCTTTCCTATCTTATTTGAACAATCAGCTTTCAAAAAAATCAAAATATGAGAATGAACATCATGTTAAAAAACCCAAATACAAAAATATCAAATACTCTTCTGGAAAGACAACTAAAGTTGATCTAAAACTTATCTGCAAGAAGAGTGATATTTTTAATTTTGGTTCATTCACTCGTATAACCTTAAATCCAGAACCTGATGAGTTCATACCTGTACAGGCAGAAGAAGAGCTTAGACTCAATTTTCAAAAATACATTCTTACAACTCTGGATGAATGTTTTAAATTTGATCAAACAAATCTCAAACAACAAATTTCTGAAAACCATCAAGAGATTTTTCCTTGCTCTTTTGTAGATTTAAATCTTTGTGGAGTCGAAGATAATGATGAGTTTATTGCTTATCCCTGGGAAAATGATAATCAAAATTAGGATGCTTTTTTTGAAAATTCAGAACAATATATTTCAAATCTTGAAAATCTTTTGCCTCTTAATTATACGAAAGTTCCAGAGGTTATAAAGGACAGAAATGCTACATTTTTATACATAAATGAACCTTTGGAAATTAGAGCTGTTGGATCAAATGTTGCAAAACTTTCAAGTGAAATACCACTGATCCCTGTTCCTCCTAAAGAACAAAGAAAAGAGGTTCCTATCCATCCAGATTTCCTTGGGATATGTTTACAAGCTAAGACCTGTCTCGAACTCGAAAAGGAGGCAAATCTCAAAAAGAAAGAAAATCGTCAGGACCAGTCTCTGAAATCTCAGTCACAGAAGTTTACTCGTCTTGAAAAAGAAAAATGAAAAGCTAACTCTTATACTTTTATTTCAGTAAAATCCCAAAGTTGCAGAGAAGTCTTCATAGAAGAAGTCTCCACGGAAGAATTCATATGTTTCAAAGCATAAGTGTAGGCTAGATAAGAAGTTCAATAGAACAACTGATACTAGATTAGACAGAAATAAGAACAATTGTAATTATCATTCTAGTAATGAAAATTCAATGAATTTCTTTATGTTTCAGAACTCTGAATGCTTCTCTTTATTCCTAAAACTTAAACAATTTTTCTCAAGGCCTTCTGGTTTTTCTCTGATAATCGTAAGTACTCAAACATTAAAAATCAAAACAATTCAAACAAAACAGGCAAACCAGTAGTCTCTGGAAAACCTGTACATCATTCTGCTAAAAAAGAAAAGATAAATCAAAAACCTAAACCTAATCTCAAAGGACCCATTATGAAATGGGTACCTAAATCTCTCTGATTTTGATTGCAGAAATAGCGTGTGCATATCTGGTATCTTGACTCTGGATTCTCGAGGCACATGATTGGAGCGAAAAACTTACTCTCCAAATTCAAAGATAAAATTGGCGGAGCAGTAACGTTTGGTGATGATGGTAAGGGTCAAATAAAAGGATACGACACTCATCAGAAAGGTAATATTACCTTATCCAAAGTAGCTCATGTTTCTGGACTAATACATAATCTGTTAAGTGTAAGTCAACTCTGTGATTCTAAAATGCTAGTTGTATTCGATGAAAAACAATGTTACTTATTATCTAAAGCTGGTGAAGAATTATGGAGAGTCGACAGAAAAGGTAATCTATATATGATGAACTTTACATCCAAGGATGGTAAGGAAACCCTCTGTCTTATCTCTAAGAAGAGTGAAGTTGCTTGACTATGGCATCATAAACTTTCACACTTAAATTTTGAAAATCTTTAGCTTCTTGTCAAACATAACCTGGTTAAAGGCCTCCCAGAGGACACTTCCAGAAGGATCACCTCTGCCCTGCTTGTGAGATGGGCAAAATAAAAAGAGCATCTCACAAAACCAAAAGTGATCATTCGTGCACAAGGCCTCTACAAATGCTACATGTTGACCTTTGTGGTCCTATTACAATTCAGAGCCTTTCTGGCAAAAAGTATATCTTGGCACTAATAGATGAATTCCCAGGTATATATGGCTTGCTTTTGTACGACAAAAATCAGAAGTTCCAATAGTGTTACGAAATATGATGACAAGAATACAAGTTCTTCTGCAACAGAAAATACAACAACTCAGAAGTGACAATGGTACTGAATTCAAGAATGCCAAGCTTGAAGAATACCTTGTTAATAACGACATTACTTAAAACTTCTATAATGTACGCATTCCTCAGCAAAATAGTGTAGTAGAAAGACGAAACAGAACACTAGTTGAAGCAGTAAGAACAATGCTTGCAGCTTCTAGGTTACCCACCAACTTCTCGGCAGAAGATGTTGCCACGACGTGTTTTACCGAGAATCGATCAATCATAATTAAGAGGCATTTTAAAACCTCTTATGAGCTCATAAATAACATAATACCCTCAGTTAAATTTTTCCATATTTTTAGCTGCTGGTGTTTTATTCTGAATAATCGAGAAACACTTGGCAAGTTTGACAAGAAATCTAATGAAGCCATGTTCTTGGGATACTCGTTAAATTCAAAAGATTTTAGGGTTTTTAATTTGTGAACTATGACTGTAATGGAGAGCATAAACATCGATTTTGATGATCAAACTCAACTGACTTCTGATTATTCTGATTCAGAACTCAAACTCAATACTGTCACCTCTGATTATCTTTCAGGTACCCGAGAATCCGAAATTGATGCTTTATTTGATGATTTTCTGGGAGAAGAAATACCTTCAGAGAGAAAACCCACTAATCCTCCGTTGAATATTCATGAGGTACTTCAGGCTTCTGGGATAACTCTTTCTGGTCCTTCTTCTGGATCACCAAATGATAGTCCAGAGGTAACCTCTATGCCTTCATTTGAGGGGAAGGCATTAGGTGCTTCTCCAGATCCAGAATCGATCCCAATATCAGAAGACGTTATCCGACCCTCGGATACAGAAGTCCAAGCCCAACAAATACCTCAAACAAGGATGAAAAGATGGACAAAGTTTCATCCTCTAGATCTAGTAATTGCAGATCCATCTGAAGAGGTTAAAACCAGATCTGCAACAACAAATGAAGCTTTCTTTGTAAATTTTCAAAGCATGATTGAGCCAAATAAAGTTCATGAGGGTTTACAAGATTCAAGCTGGGTGGATGCAATGCAAGAAGAGCTTTTTCAATTTGACAGGAGCAAGGTGTGGAAATTAGTACCTCTGCCTAAAGATAAAGTTGCCATTGGTACTAAGTGGGTTTTCAGAAACAAAAAGGATGAAGATGGAATTGTGGTCAGAAACAAGGCAAGATTGGTGGCCAAGGGATATTGTCAAGAAGAATGAATTGACTACGATGAAACTTTTGCTCTAGTAGCAAGACTTGAAGCAATAAGACTCTTTCTGGCCTTCTCAGCATACAAAGATTTCAAGGTGTACCAGATGGATGTTAAGTGTGCATTTTTTAATGGAGACCTCAAAGAGGAAGTGTATGTCCAACAACCTCTTGGTTTTGAAAACTCGAGACATCCAGATCATGTCTATCTTCTGGACAAAGCTCTGTATGGATTAAAGCAAGCTCCCAGAGCATGGTATGAATGCTTATCAAAATTTTTGATCAATCACTCATACGAGAAAGGTAAGATCGATACTACTTTGTTCATCAAAAGAGGCAAAGGTACGTTAACGGTGGTTCCAATTTATGTGGATGACATTATATTTGGCTCTACTGATCAAGCAGAAGTTGATTTATTTTCAAAGTTAATGGAAAGTGAATTTGAAATGAGCATGATGGGAGAATTAACATTCTTCTTAGGGCTCCAAGTTAAACAAACTACCTCCGACATTTTTATAAATCAAGCCAAGTATGTTTCTGACATGTTAAAGATATTCAAACTTCAAAATTCCACTACTATGAAAACTCCTATCTCTTCTAGTATGAAACATGATCCTGATCTCTTTGGGAAATCAGTTGATGTTACGAACTATAGAGGTATGATTTGATCTCTTCTATATTTGACTGCCAGCAGACCAGATATAATATTTGCCACCTGTCTCTGTGCGAGATTTCAAGCCAATCCAAAAGAATCTCATTTGGCTGCTGTAAAAAGATATTTTAGGTACCTAAAAGGAACATCCTCACTAGGTCTATGGTATCCTAAAAATTCTGGATTTATTTAATTGCATACAATGACTCTGATCATGCAGGATGTAAGTTAGACAGGAAAAACACTTCTGGGAAATAGGCTGATAAGTTGGACATCCAAAAAGTAGAATTGTGTTTCAACTACCACAGCAGAGGCAGAATATGTTGCTGCTGCTAGTTGTTGTTCACAAGTTATTTGGATGAAGACTCAACTCAGAGACTATGGTCTGGTATATCATAAAATTCGCATCCTTTGTGACTCAGAAAGTGCTATTGCCATCACAAGAAATCTAGTACAACATTCAAAGACCGAGCACATCGATGTCAGGTATCATGTCATAAAGGATCATGTGGAGAAAGCGACAATTGAAATTTATTTTGTCTCCACTGATTACCAACTTGCTGATATATTTACAAAAGCTCTGGATGAGAAAAGATTTAATTTTCTAATTAGCAAGTTGGGTATGCTAAACGTGTAACTAACTTAGATTTTAGAAGTATTTTATAATCTATGTTTAGTTACTTATTTAATATATCTTTGTCGTTATACTAAGTAAAAATTTGATTTTAATAAATAAACCAGAGACACCCAGAAGCCTCTGGCTGTCAGAAGAAAAATGAATCAGAGACACTCAGAAGTCTCTGGATGCATCTATTCACAAAAAGAATACTTGTTCTCACATTCTATGATCCAAGTATAGGTCAAGGGGGAGCATTACATGCAGAAGTCAAGGGGGAGCATTACTTGCAGAATTCAAGGGGGAGCACATAATACTGATTCATTCAAGGGGGAGAATTAATCAATTTTCAAGACTAACTCATGTTAGCTGTTAGCTGTTCTCTGGATATTTGTTTTTCCTTAGAAAGTTTTTCGAATAAATTACTTCTGGACAAACTCTTGCCGTCAAGGTTATCCAGAATTCTCTAATTCAATGAAATTTCTTCTGAAATACTGTTCATAGGACCCAAAACTCTCTTTTGGTCCAAAAATGTTTTATTTGATCAATTGACTGATTTTAAATATATATTTTTTTCTCCCAAAATAGTTTCTAAAAACTTTCCTTTAATCCACAATTTTTGTTGATTAATTGATTGATTTTTATTTAATTTTTGGAGGGAATATTTAAAATAAAGAAAGCGGAACTGATTCTCGTCCAAAACGAACGAGAAACCTTTGAGTGACTCATCTAACCTTACACGCGTCATTCATCCACTGATACACTCTAGAAAGTTTCTCCACGTGTCATCAATCAACGGTTTGAATGTGTGCATGCTTAATTTCTTACGTCAGCACCTAAAAACCGTTCCCCATCCCCAAATCTGAAATAAACCCTTGATATTAAAAAATACTCGAGTTTATTTTCAATCTTACTATATAAACTCGAAGAAAACCCCAAATTCACTTTTCACTATCTTCAACCTCTCGATTTTATTGTGCTTATCAGTTTTCACCATTAATCGCAAACCTGCAACTTCTAATTTCAAAATCCCCAAATCTTCGAATGGCGAACTAGACACCAAACATGAATATTCAAGACGAAGAAGAAGAATCGTCGATTCTACTGCTAAAAGTGCCCTGTTCTTCGATTGCCCATTAACCCAAATAATGTTCAAGTTCTTTTGGATCCGAATACGTATTTGAAAGAATATCATGTTATGATCGAGTACCTACAAAACCATTCACTGAACCGTGCCCTAACCCTTACAAGCCCAAATGTTCCTGAAATATATGTTCAAGAGATGTGGCAAACACTATACATTAAGGATGATGAAACCTTATCTGGAGGTTTTGGACAGCCAAACGACTCTGAGCACGCTGTTGAAATACCAATCATCAAGAAGAAAATAGCCAGATAATTCCATCTACCCCAACCAATCATCGAAGTCGAAGGCCAGAAGGTACCCAACCCTGATCTCGAACGAAACCATCAACAGAAGCATTGCTGGCATTTATCAACTTTTTGGGGTACAATGAACACCTCACAAAGTTGTCTGAATTCAAGAGGAAGAAGCTACCCCCGATGTGGAACGTTCTGATGTCCATACTCAACAAGAGCCTCACATGTAAGATTGGCTCTCTGGACCAAGCAAACAGAAACATCCTCACTATCATGTATGGGATGTATTTCAATCGCTCTCTGGATTATGCAAGTCTGATTTTTCAGGAAATGAAAACGGCTGTGAACCTAAAAGTCTTAAACCAGAGCAATGGAAAAGCTCTTCCAGCGCTCATGTTCCCTAGGTTCATAGCCTTGTTCACCTACCCAGGGATTTCTGTTTTGAAGGCACCATCCATTCAGCCATTCTGCATAATATCCATAATGAACTATCACAAACCAACAATCGATAAGGGAGGCTACACCGTTCAACGGGAATTATCCAGGTATATGCTTGACCTTATAACTCCAACCGTTCCCAATCTTATTTGTTATAGGAGCTCTCTGGTATTCTCAGAATAGAGAACACCTACCCTAGAGCATTTAGAGCCTAGAGTAGAAAGTGAGGGGTCAAGTGAGCCAGAGAATGAAAATAATCGGAGTGAAAACAACCAAGTGCCTCTACCCATGCCGAGAGACTATTAAAAGAGAGCCAAGAAGATGTCCACAGAGACACATATGAGCGCATCCAACTGAGTCCAACTAGAGCAACCACAAATACTAAGGTAGATGCAAACACATCTTCACTCATTGAAACAGGACTGCTCAGTCCAAACCCTAACCCTCAAACTGGCCATGTGGAAGGAATTCTTTATCTTTCCACATCAAGCACAAAAGGATAATGATGAAATTATAAGAGTTTATTCGTCCCATAACTCGCCACCTCCCACACATGTTGACGTCTCTATGACCAACATTATAGATAGACCAGAAGAAGGTATGTCCATACCTTCTCCTAGAATAGAGGCCGATGAAATCCTATCAGAGGGGTTACGGCAAGAGGATGCACCACTTACTGGAGTCTTCAGACTTTTCCAAGGTAAGCACATGTTTATTGACTCTCCACCCTCTGATGCTGGAGATAAAGTCAATAACGTCAGAACTTTCGAAGAGGTGCCTCCTAATAAGAGCCCTCAAGGACAGAATGGAAGTCCCTCCATGCTCAACGTCCAAACAGGCGTGAACGAGGGCCTCTCTGAATGGGAGAGATAAAGGGCTCCATGTGTTGGAGATGCACTGGTTACCACTCCAGAACTTGTAACAAATGCAGTGTTCAATGCATTTGCTGATCAAATTAAGGGATCTACGGTGGGTCTAAAACAAACCCTTCAAACCATAGAGTCCAATATTCGGTCAGAGATCACAACTCAGAATGTTCTAATTGGCAAGATTCAAACCACTCAAAGCGAACAAACTAAAGCTCTGGAAGAACTTAGAACTCTAATTTTAACAAATGCAGAAAGCTAGAAGAATCTTTCCACCAACCATTTCACCAAGTTGGATGATGGTATCAAAGCCAATGCAGATGCTATTTCTCATATTCCAGATGATATTTATCTTCCAGAAGTCACTATCTCTGCTGATGAGTATGGATCTTTTGTAGCTGATATCCAGAAGTTGATCAATGCTGTAGTTCCCTCAGAAGCCTCTACCTCAAATGCGTCTGCTTTTATACGCCAATCGGACTTAACATCCTTCCAAAAGGCTATAATGGACAAATTTAATGCCATTAAAGCTAAGTTTGTATCAAAGAACAACTCGAGCTCCAATGACTTAGCCCAGAAGGATCTACCTTAGATACCTCTGTCTCAAAGCTAACTTCCTTAGTTAGCTGAATCTCTGCAGATTTTGAGGCACAGAAAAAAGCCAAGGAAGCCAGAGCCTGCAAGAAAGCTGATCTTAAACGAAAGAAGTCTGAGGATCAGGACCCTGATTCTCAAAAGGGGGAGAGTATAACTAAGAAGATAAAAATTGAAAAATTTGAAAGTGCCCAAGCTCAGAACAAAGGTTAAGCCTCCGCCTCTGCACCCTCTGCTCCACCGTCATCAACATCAATGAAACAAGCCTTTGCACCGACACGTCTGATCGTTAGTTCTGGTACGGTTCCCAAAGATTCAAGCATGGCAAAATTCATACTTGAACTTCAAGAAAACAAGAGAAAGCCCAACCAATCTAAAGCTCAAATGCCCACATCTACCAGCAATAACTCTCTGTTCAAATACCTTCTTTAAATATTCCCAAGGCACAACCTCCAAAACCTCAAGCTCAAACAACCGAACCTATATCTACAAGTGAAAGAACCAGAGGATATCCCACACCCTCTACAACTATCCCTCAAACTCACAATCCCAAAGGTTAGAGCTCAAGCTCACAAGTTCCTGTCCCAAAAACTCATATCTCTAAACCTACAAAAGACCAATCCGAACTTAAAGCCCAAGAAGAAAGACTGAAGAAAGTGATATCAGATAAAAGGAAGGGGAACAAACAGGAGGAACTAAGGAAAGTTGATGCATTTCGACTACCTACTTCAAGAGAAACTGTACACAAGTGCATGTACGCAGAAACTGAACGCAAGGTCTATTTGATGCTTCCAAATTTTACCAATGATTACAAAGTGAGTGATGATGTTAAGACAAGGTTCATGAACCACAGGAAAATAAGGAAAAATGCCTTCACAACTTCCCCAATCAAAAGTATAACTGGGGTCAAGCATGAAATTTGAGAACACAGAATTGGTGTATACCATATATGAAGTAGAATGGGCAGGCAATAAGAAACGTTACTTCTGTGATAATGATCTCCTGTCAATCAATCCATCTGATTTAATACCACTAGGAATGTTCACGAAGAATAAGATGAAATCACTTGAAGATAGTCAAGACAAAATAGCCTTCCTCAGAATCACAAACTGTATGGAAGCCTTTGTGAAATACAGGATGCAGGTAGATTTTCAAATCGGGTTTTATCATCAAGTGTCTGTCTTGAGTATCACTGCACCAAACGAAAAAATAGAAGGCATTGCACTTCTCCCAGTTGGGCAAATATTAATAGAACCAGAAGATGGTATTGTTTTCAAGAGATCAGGGAGAAAGAGTTTCTTCAGAATAAAAAAAGCTCAGAAGTATTCCGCTGGAATAGTGGACATAGTCAAAGGGTATGCATCTCACCACAAGGATGACAGAAGCAAAGAGGCTCACATCAGGATTGTAGCGGATAGGATGGATAAACAACTAGATATAACCGTAAAGTTAAGGAAACTCAGAGATCAATTCTACAAGATTATCACTTGCCATCCCGAGGCTCCGTTTTAATCTTTACATCGTAATTTTTGATGTATCTGTTTGTTTATTAAGAAATGAACTTCTGTTTCTGTAAAGCAATTCATAGTTCTAGAATTCATACTTAGGGGGAGATTGTTAGAATTTATTTTATGAAAGTATGAATCAGAAATGTCTAAGTCCTAAACATCAAAAGACAAACCAGAAGTTCATCTTCTGATCTCTCTTTTCTTAGAAGCGCCCAGAGACTTGAAGATCCTCTAGATTTCAACGGCCATTTCACACGCACTTTTGATGACGTGGCAAGTCACACTTCTCGTGCGTAACAAATTCTGTTAGTAGTACAGGTGACGTGTCACTCAGTGATAGGCTAGCTCGTTGACTTTTCATCTTGTGATAGTATATATAGAGTTAGTTATCATTGTAAATAAGTCGATGATTTTTAGAGACAAAAGTGCATTTCATTCCATGTAATGTAATCGATCTTCAGGTTATTCAATACGAATTCTCATTTGATCTTCATATTGTTCTTACTGTTTTGATTACTGTTCTAGTTATAATCATAGATTTATATTACTTCCGCTCATATACTTTTCTTTGAATCTGTTGATTAATTGAGTTTAAAGGGATCTGGGTTCCAACACAAGTAATAAAGCGGTACAAGTACCAAGTTCGTTTCCACAGGAAATGGACTTATTGAGAATCATAAACTGACATGAACTTCTTGAACACGTTTCAAGAATAAAGTTTGAGGTGATTTGAACAGTTGAAATAAAATCTATAATTAAAAAATGGGTAATGGGTGTAAATTTTCCTTAAGGCATTTGTGGAAACAAATGGTTAAATACTTGGTAAGTCACAAGAGTGGTTTATAAATATTCCAATCTCTCGAAAGTGAATAAATATTAACCGTGCTTTACAAAGTGCTTATAAAGTTTCCACAATTACCGATTAATAAGCTTGTCGATTTATCTAAGTTTGATATGTAAAATCAAGTTCGATTAGTATAAACTATTTTACCCAGATGTCTTTGTGATAAAATAGTCGACTAAAGTTTGAACCTTAGTAAATCATACAAAACCCGTATCTCTACGTGGTTAGCAAAGTCTTTCTAAAAAATCTTTGTGCATCACTTAAGCCGTATTTCGAACCTGCCCCTCTCGGGGTCTAAGGTCTAATATTAACACTTAAAAGTGATAGACTTATTCGCATTGAGTTATCCCGACTCAAGTAATCAAGCTTAAGAATTAGCAATTATGGCAACACCCAAGTGTTGCCAACTAGCCTTAAGTTTCATTCACACCCATATTAGTTCACACTAGAAATAAAAGACATTATAAATAAATACTTGAAAGGAAATTGCATTAATTAAAAGTCACAGCTTGTCCACTGGGAACAGTTCTGTCGACAGAATGTAAAATGACGGAAATGTAAATTACAGAAATTAATGCAAAAAAGTAAATTACATAAATTAAATACAGAAATTAAAATGCAGAAAGTAGTCTTCCAGCAAAGATGAACTTTGATGGAGATGAGATGGTAGAAGATGGTGTGAATTGGTGTCTTCAATTGCTTCCCCAAAGCCTCTTTATATAGCACTCCCTATTGAATGACTTGAAATAAAGAAATAATAATACAAATAGTGTTCACTATTTGGCCCATACCTCCCATATTCGACCATGCTGAAATCTGCCAAACATTGCTTCCAAGGGCAAGCAAATAGTGAATTAAAGTACTTGTGAACAGCAGCAAGTGCCCACTGTGCACAGTGACGACCTCTTTTTGTATAAAATTCACTTCTTGACTATTTATCATCTCTTAATAGCAAAACAGACAAAATGAAAGGGAAAGAAGAAAAATGGGTATAAAAATGATATAAAGATCCTAGAAAAAAGTAATTAATAACTCTCATAAATGAGAGTTATCAGCGGCTCACTCGATCGATTTAAAGATAAAACTCTTGACATCAAGATTTGATCACTTTAGATATTTAGTACCAAAATGTCTTTAAGTTTAACTTGTAAATAAAATACTCCAAAAATATTTTAGTAATATGTCTAGAAAATTTGTTTTTTTTACTAACAAATGATAAAATGTTTGTTAATCAAAATAAATCAAAAGTTAATAAATTTTGATAACAAATAAACCTTTAAATTAATTATAAAGTAAATATATACTTTAAAATATAAGAAGTTGTTAGCATATGCATGTCGGTCTACATATACATTGCCTCTTTGGATTTCAATTCAAATGCATGCTATAGAAACTAATAATTATGAAAGAGATTAAATAAATAAAATCTTAATTAAAAGAATCAAACAAATAGGTAGCTTATTGAGTGTAGTTTAAAGGAAAAATACAAACCAAAGAAGAATATGTTTATACGGCCATCACCAGAACCAGTTCTCAACCAAATTCACACTAGTGATTTTTGTGTTTTAAAGGTAAAATCAACTTAAATTTTTTACTCGATTGTTTTCATTCTTTATACAGTAAATTGCTAATAATACTTAACATCATCGTTTGGAAAATGTGTTTAACACCATAAGACTAAAGTTTTGAGTTGTAGTCAGGTTTATAACGAGCCATTGCTGAGTTGGTAAAACAACCGAATCAGTGGCCTTAGAGCAACAATAACCGCTTACCATCATAGCTCACTGAGTCTAGAATATGATAAAGATATACCCACATCAAATCAAAGATAACAATCCTTGATTTTGATCCTTTACATTAATGTTGTAATATCTCATTTGTTTATATTATTTTGTCAATATTCTTTATTAATTAGTATTAATTAAGTTGATTTATTTCTCTCTCAGTGAGATGTAAATGTGTATATAAATAGGCTCCATGATTGTTAATAAAACTCAACAAGTCTTTCTTTTCTTATATGGTATCAAAGCCTCGATCTATTTTTTTCTCAACCAATTTCTCATCATGGCAAATGGCAACACGATCCCTAATTCATATGAACCTTCAAAACCTTTTGTCCAAAGTAACTTCTACAACGTCATCAAACTTTCTCCTACCAACTATATATCTTGGAAATCTCAAATCCAAGTTATTCTTTTTGACCATGACCTACTCATTTTCGTCGATGGCTCCCAACATTGCGCACCTGAAACCATCACAAATGACACTAAAGCTGAACCCAACCCTACCTATCAAACTTGGTAACACCAAGACAAACTCATCTTCAGGAGCTTTCTCGCTACCCTCTGTTAAAAATGGAGTAGAAGCAAAATGTTTTATAATTAAACTAAAAGGAAACAAATTCCTTAGAATACAATAGCAAACGAATAGAAATACATAAAAAAAAGAAGAACAAATGCAGTAAATAAATAACCAGTGCCCATGCTCGTGTGTAACACGATACCCTTAAACCGATTCGTCGTCTGTTCCCAAGGTACAACGGCGAAAACAGCGTACTGCCATATAAGAAAGCTTGCCTGAAAATGTTTCCAGAAAACTCGAGTGCAGCAAACAGTAGAGAGAGCTCGAAGTCTGAAGTGTATGTTTGAGAATGAACCCTATGGTTCCTTTTTATATCGTGAATCAACATTATGAAACCGACAAATGAATTATAGTTTTAATTCTCAAGATTGTAACCGAAATGTTTTTATTAAAAAGAAATCAAAATCAAAATTTATTTAAACCGAAATGATTTTGAATGATTTTCAGTTACAAAAATTAAAACTAGGTTCGAAAATTTCAGCAAAACCGGCCTGCACGAGCTCGAGAAATTGGAGTTGCATTCATGTCCGCAGATGCGCACGCAGACAAGTTCGGTCGATTTAGCCTACGAAATCGTCAAACCGCACCCCTTACGCATGTGTAGGTGTTGGAGGAAAAACCTATCAAAGAGCTTGTAAGCCCTTTGAACAATTTTAGTGATAAACCACTCAATGTTTACTCGTCCCACCAATGTAGGACACCTTCCTCACCCAACAATATTTGCTAATATTTCCATCCAAATGCTCAACTTTGAACATCGATATCTCATTCACACTTGCTTCGTTTTGGACATATAATATATGGTTTCGAAGCTCTCATATAATAAAATACAAACCTAATTAAAGTTTTATTATATATAACACATTTATATGTATTTAAATGTGTCCAAAGTTAGTAAAAAGCCATTATTTTAACTAACTTTTTCCAACAATCCCCCACATGAATGGAGATCGATCTCTTGCACACGAAAGTTCCAACAAAATTTCCACTAGTTGAATTCTATATAAGATAGGTATGTGATATCATTTGAACCTTCTCTTGTGAAACACACTTGGACTCCTAGCTGTCAGTGGACTTGATGTCCTTGAAGTGAATCGCTGTTTATGTTGACGACAATATATTTCGCGCAGAATTCTTCCTAACAAGTTCATATCCTCATAGTTGTGTTCGTTATGGTCATGAACACTAATATGGTTCAGCGAAATCTTTTAGGAATTGGGCCCCCCACAATTCCCTTCGAAGCGACCCCACTTCTCTCTCACATAGGTGATTTTAAATAATCATTAAAAGTCATATACTTATCCTCATTTTCACTGGTTAAAAGTTTATTAAGTCCTTCTCAGTGACCAACTTTATTCATACAACTAGTTGTACTTTTGAACCCAAATCTTGGGATCTCCGGTCTTTTGGTTAAGGTTTCCTTTCCATGAACTACTCATTCAAGGGTTGTAGTCTCATTCCTCTTGAAGAATTATAAACTAAATCTCTATTAAGGCCTTTAGTAAGCGGATCCGTAATTTTATCCTTTGACTTCACATAGTCAATCGAGCTAACTCTAGTAGAGAGTAGTTATCGTATCTACGTCTAATATGTCTAGACTACTCATTATACATTGTACTTTGAGTTCTACCAATTGTCGATTGGCTATCACAATGTATACAAATGTCCGTTACCGATTTAGACCATCTGGGAATATCCTCCACAAATTGACGCAACCATTCTGCCTCTTCACCACATATATATATCTAAAGCGATAAATTCATATTTCGTCGTAGATCTATCTATAACATTTTGCTTGGATGATTTCCAAGATATAGATGCACCTCCGAGTGTAAATACATATCCACTTGTAGATCTGGAATCTTTGGTGTCGGATATCCAGTTTGCATCACTGTATCCTTCGATTACAACTGGATATCTTTCATAATGAAGTCCATACTCACGTGTGTATCTTACATATCTTAGCAATCTAGTAATACTCTTCCAGTGTTCAGAACTGGGATTACTAGTGTACCTACTTAGCCTACTTACTGCATAAGGTAAGTCAGGTCTTGTATAACTCATAAGATACATCAGACTTCCAATGATTCTTAAGTATTCCACTTGTGCAACACTATCTCCTCAAAATATGTTGACTAGTATCAATTGGAGTTCTAGCTATACTAGTATCTCCTTTATTGAATTTCTCAAGAATCTTATCCAAGTAATGTGTTTGACTTAACACTAGACCGGTTTGGGTTCTTGTGATCTTGACTCCAAGAATCACAACCGTTAAACCCATGTCTTTCATGTCGAACTTAGATTTCAACATATCCTTCGTGGATCTTACTATTTTGTCATCACTGCCAATGATAAGTATATCATCAACATATAAACATAATATGACATAACCATGAGTGGTGTATTTCGTATATACACCTTTGTCACACTCGTTTATCTTAAAACCGCTTTCTAACATGGCTTGATCAAATTTTTGATGCCATTGCTTTGGAGCTTGCTTAAGGCCATACAAGGCGTTAACAAGTTTACAAACCTTGTTTTCTTGTCCTTGGGCAACAAATCCCTCAGGCTGCTCCATATAGATTTCTTCTTCTAAATCTCCATTTAGAAAATCAATTTTTACATCCATTTGGTGAATTTGCAGATTTCTAATAGCTGCAATAGCTAGCACCAACCTAATGGATGTTATTCGCGTTACCGACGAATACGTATCAAAGTAATCTAGACCTTTCTTTTGACTATATCCTTTGATTATAATCTTGCCTTGTATTTGTCAATACTACCGTCAGTTTTCATCCTTCTCTTAAAGATTCAACGATACCCTAGTGGCTTACAAGCTAGAGGTAAGTCCACTAGTTCTCACGTATGGTTTTGTAAGATAGTATGTATCTCACTCTTAATTGCTTCTTTCTACTGAACTAGTCCTTCAGAAGAAGTAACTGCTTCACGATAGGTTTTTGGTTCACTTTCTATGATATAGGTGAGGAAATCGTTACCAAACAAATTTTCAATTCTATCCCGTTTATTTCTTCTAGGTTCTACCTCGTCTTCTTTCTCAGATAAAGCTTGTACATCTTCTCGAACAATTTCTTTATCTTTAGAAGATGTGATTTATTTTTCCTTGTTCAAATAAAGAAATACATCTTCGAAGAATGAGGCATTTCTTGATTCTATGATTGTATTCTTGTGTATCTCAGGATTTTTTAGAATCATACATAAGAAACCGATATGCACTAATATTTTGTGCGTATCCAATGAATACACAATCCACTGTTGTAGGTCCTAGCTTTTGTACCTTAAGAGGTGGTACAACTACTTTAGCTGGACACCCCGACACTCGTAGGTACTTATAAGATGGTTTCCTACCCATCCAAAGTTCATACGGTGTTTCGTCTTTTTTCTTGCGGGGTATCTTATTTTGAATATAATTAGCTGACAAGATGGCTTCCCCCCACATGTTCTAATATATACCAGAACTAATCAACATGGCATTTACCATTTCTTTCAATGTATGGTTCTTTCTCTCCGCAATACCATTTTGTTGTGGTGAGTAGGGTGTGCCCCAAATTCATGTTGAATTCTATTTTGTGAAAAAATTCAACAAATGGTGAAACATACTCACCTCCCCTATCACTTCTAACAACTTTGTAAAGAAAAAGAGTTGAAAGGTAAAAGTTTTTGAAAGTTAAAATGAGTGTGGGGTAAAAAAAATTATCATATTTTAAAGGGTTTATCACATTTCTAGTGGGGTAAAAGAATGTGGGATAATTTTTTTTTTTTAAAGGTGGATCCACCTCTGGTTGGCCATAGTTTGGAAGTTACAATTCCTTTGGGGATTCACGTTCACATTATGCTTTTGGGGAGCGGCGGGATCAGGGATTACAGGTTAAAAAACCCTTTTGTAGAAAATAACCTTTTTTTTTAACAACAAAAAATAATTTCATTAACACAAAAAACACCCCAAGATACCAGAGAATACATGCATGTTTAGCTAGAAAATTAAAAGCCTCCAAGAACTCTCAACTCCTATCTGAGTTCATTCCCTCATAAAGAAAAGTTAGTCACTCAACTTTGCCTCATAGTCTTCTATAGTGAAATCATCTTCTGTTTCAGATAATCTAATCTGACATTCAAACTAAATACCTTATGCATGTCTCTCTCCCCCCTCATCACACACCTACAAGCTCTCAAAGACCCAACACGGCGTCAAGCCATGCAACTTGAATTTGTTGCTCTTACCCGTAACAACACATGACACCTTGTTCCTCCTCACGCTTCTCAAAATTATCATTAGTTGTAAATGGGTATTTTGCATCAAATATAATCCAGATGGCTCCATTGAACAGTACGAGGCCCGACTTGTTGCAAAGGGCTTTCACCAATGCCCGGGCATTGACTACTCTGAAGTTTTTAGCCAGTCATAAAGCCTACCACCATTCGTATTATTCTATCCTTAGTGTTAGTCGAGGATGGTCCCTCCGCCAACTCGACATAAACAATTCCTTTTTACAAGGAACACTTAACGAACATGTTTACATGTCCCAACCCACTGGCTTTGTTGATAAAGAGAATTCTACCTATGTTTGCAAACTTAACAAAGCTATATATGGCCTTAAACAATCCCCTAGAACTTGGTATACCAAACTCAAAACCTTTCTCATCTCCTCCGGTTCTTGAAACTCCATCTTTGATCCATCTCTCTTTTTATACCAACATGGTGATGCCACCATTTATCTCTTAGTCTACGTTGATGACATTATTGTCACCGGTCCATCTACGTCTCACCTAACAAAGTTCATTAACACTCTAGCCGCTCATTTTTCTCTTAATGACCTTGGTCCCCTATCCTATTTTTTGGGTGTTGAAGTCATCCCAAATACCCATGGTCTTTTTCTCAATCAAACTAAATACCTTCATGACCTCCTAGTAAAGTATCACATGCATGACTCCAAACTTGTATCCACCCCATAGCTCTAAATCCTCCTCTCACGTCTTCTACAACCTCACCCATTCTGAACCATATGGATTATCGAGCCATCCTCGGCAGCTTACAATACTTATCATTCACCCGACCTGATGTTGCCTATGCTGTCAATAAGCTCTCATAATATATGAATTGTGCTTCTAATGAACATTGGTTTGCTCTCAAGCGGTTGGTACGGTACCTAAACGGCACCTCACACTATGGTCTTCAACTTTACAGTCATTCTGCTCTACGACTCCATGCTTTTACAGATGTAGATTGGGCTCGAGACACAAATAACTACATTTCTACCACTGGATGCTTAGTCTACCTAGGTTGTAATCTAGTTTCATGGAGCTCCAAGAAGCAACGTGCCTTAGCTCGTTCCTCAACTAAAGCAGATATTCGAGCAATTGCCGACACAACGGCTGAAGTACTTTGGTTGCACTCTTTGCTCACCAAGCTTGGTATTACACTAACACATCAACCGACCATTTATTGTGATAATCTTGGTGCCACTCACTACTCTAGCAATCCTGTTTTTCACTCCTACATGAAACACCTTGCATTGGCCTTCCATTTTGTTCGTGAACAAGTCCAGCTCGACATGCCTTTAAAACGAAAGGAGAGACCCTATAGAGGTATCTGTGATAGTTTGTGGCGACACTATTCAGGTTCAACATATTCCTGGTGACGACCAACTCGCAGATGCTCTCATGAAACCATTAATGAAAACACGTTTTTATGCGCTACTTGCCAAGATTGGACTTTCCCAAAGGACGTCCATTTCGTGGGGGCGTGATAAATATATACCCACATCAAATCAAAAATAACAATCCTTGATTTTGATCATTTACATTAATGTTGTAATATCTTCTTTGTTTATATTATTTTGTCAATATTCTTTATTAAATAGTACTAATTAGATTGATTTATTTCCCTCTCAATGAGATGTAAATGTGTATATAAATAGGCTCCATGGTTGTTAATAAAACTCAACAAACCTTTCTTCTCTTATAGAATCTTAAATGACAATAAGATTTAATAAATTGCAAGATTGGTGTAGAGATTACCTCAAGATTGATTGAAAACTCAAAAACCGTAGCTTATTTCTTCAGTCGTCCTCTCACTCGTATCTCAATTTTTCTCCAAAAATTCATAGGGGTTTTACTCTCCGTCTAATAGTGAACATCATGGGGCAAAATTATGACTTTTGGCTGCTTGTTCTCCAAGAATCTCTTCTCCTATCTCTATCCCTAACAAAAAGAGATTAATCCTAAAAACTTAAAATCAAATCCTTTACCATCTTACCTCTAGACCCCTCTAGAATACACGTGTTTTACACTTTTAACCCATAAAATATACCACCTGACACACGCATCACAAGGACTTTACTTCCTATCATTTATATATACTAGTGTGTGGCACCGCACTCATACGGTAGCGAGAAAGTTCTATTAGCACCATAATTAAATAAACTGAAATTAAATAACAGTATGTTACAAGTCTTTTAAAATATGTAATTTCTATCAAACATGTAAGCCTTTTCAATTCAATGAATATAAGAACTAATGTGAAGAGACAAATCCATGGAAATTGTTATTTGCACTCTTGGGTATAAAAGTGCTCCACAAATTACGAACATGCATTGAAGGCATATAATACACATTGTAAAAAACAAACTTCATTTTTCAACAATCACCTCAGAGATGTGGTTTTTTTCTGCAAAATTGATAAAATGAAACGGTTTTAGATATGATGCATATATGATTATTGATTAGTTTACATTTATCAAGATCAACAAATTTCAAATTCAGTAACCAAAAGGAAAAAGTGATGGTTATTTACCTTGGGAACAAAGTCAGTTAGATCCATATTAGGATGATTTTTAAGCAATCAACAACATCATCCTCATTTGATGCCATGCACCTTAACTACCACCACGAAAACAATAGAAACACAATCTACGGTAACATATAACACCATAAGAAACCTAAATAATGAGTTGGACATTAACAAAAAAAACATATAATTTATCATAATATTTCCAGAAACATAATACAGGAATCAAAATAACCAATGTAGGTGAAAGCTGAATTCTGAGCAATGAAAGAAGCTTTTGAAGGACAATTTGCTGAAAGAAAACAAAAAAGTTAGATTCTAAATCCTTCTTCTACATGTTGTAGTTTATAGGATTTGGCTTTTGCAATGACGGTTGATGGAACAAAGTGTTTTTATCTATTATATTTTGGCAAAACAGAGGCCAGAAAAAACATGTTATTGGTTTCAAATTGAAATCAAGATTAGCATTGATCAAATTCCACTTATAACACCGGATGTATATTTGTATATAATCAAGAAGTGTTACATTGAGTCAAATGGTAAAAGATATTTTTTTATTAATTTTCGGTCTTCCATATCTTCATGATATTAAGTAAGGTAAGCCCTTCACATGATGTGACCCGAGACACAACAACATACAATTGACCATGTGTGAACAGCTGTATGAAAACATGTATTGAGAGTTAATTACAATATAATGTGAAATGTGATAATAGAAGGTAATTTTATCCATGTAAATACCTATTTTGGAAGGTACAAACCAACATGTTTATAAGATTGATCTTGACTCTTATTTAATTTCATTGCAAAGCATGGAGCCAATGGTAATTGGCGAGGATTGAGCTTAAAAGGCCACTTGCATTCATTTGGTGACAAAATAATTCTTGGGATCGTAACAGTTTTTCCTATATTTGATCCATAAATTATATCTCCTATAACAAACCATTTTCCAAATGTGATAATGATTTGTGTATCGTTACACAAACCCTCTGTTTGATTAAGATTTCTGAGTAGCATAACTGGAGTACCAAGGTTGATATGGATGTCATGGTTTGGTATGGCACTAAATCTCAAGCTATTAAGAAATTCTGTTGGATAGAGAAGATCTTCGTCACTTGTTTGCAAACTTCCTTTGCATACCATGTCGGAGTTAAGGTATGTCATTCCTTCGCAGGAGAGAATATCCATGACATGCTTGTTAAGTTCCTGGACCTTATAATTTTTAGGGGTCAAAATTTCTCGTTCCATGAGATATGAAGGAGATCCACAATGTTGTAAGAGGTAGGGGTACACCGAGTGAATGATCGAGTTTATTGGATCTTCATAACTCTCTTGGTGAATATTTGGGGGAAATTTAAGCAATTCTTCACTAGGGTCAGCATAGACGGATCCATCACCTATATTCAACATCCATTTGTCGAAGGTCTCAATTGTGAGTGCCTTATTTTCTGAGACACCTTCACAATGAAGTCTCATGTTTTCATTGAGATCGTAAACCCGAAATATTAGACATAAATAAGATGAGTTGGTGATGCATCAACAATGTCAGCTCGAGTTCCTTTTGGTATAACATGCAATATTTAACGAAAATCCCCCCCACAAACAACCGTAAGACCACCAAATGGATTTATTAAATTGTTAGGATATTGACTACTCATAATGTCACACAAACTCCTATCTAAAGCCTTGAAACAATCTTGCTTGCGATTGGTGCGTCGTCCCAAATTATCAATTAAATTTTATTGAGCAATTCTGCAGTGGAAGTGCCATGTTTGATATCACATGTAGATTCTGCCGTGATATCGAAAGGAACATGAAACCTTGAGTGAGTTGTTCTTCCATTTGGGAGGAGCAAAGAAGCTATATATGATGTGGCCACAAGTAAAACTATTTTCCCATTAGATCGCAACTTCGACACAACAATATTCCATAGGAATGTTTTTCTAGTGCCTCCACGACCATGGATGAAGATTAACTGACTTTCATCATTGTGGACAGAAGAGATAATAGCATCGTAAGATACCCTTTGACATTGATTGAGTGAAGCCAATGCATTGATGTGAACGACCATGAGATCATCACGATTGGAGTCGAGTTCTTCATTGACTAATCGATTGCGTACTTCTCTTAACAACGTTGTGTTGGGGAGTGGCATTACATCTATGTCTCTCAAACTTTTACTCATTTTTTGCATGATGGATTCGATTTCGAACAATGTGTATGCCTCAATTTGACCATAACTAAGTTGCATGTTTTGTGATTTGAACTTTCTATGTTGTATCAAAGCTATATCTTTAGATAATATTGCATAATGTGTTTTCCAAAGATGGATTGCATTTGAAACGTGACATTGTGTGAGAACTGTACAAATAAATTTCTTAATTCATGACCATTTGCACAAAATGCCGCTTCCTCCAAACAGCCAGTCCACTCTTTTTCATCATCTAGCAATCCTAAAGCATAACATGCACCTTTTAAAGTAGGATATGTTACCCCATTAAATGTACGTATGTCCTTGAACGAAGTGCATCATTTGACAAAGTTTAAAAGTATAAACATGTAAAACCGTTGTCCCACAGAAAGATTTGTAAAGTAGATTATCCCAATAGCTATGCTTTTTTCCGTCTAGTCCACTCCTTATCTTGCGAATTCCAAACCCATTGAGTCGGAAACCCTGAGTAAGAAAGTTAGGGTGCATCTTCATGTTTCTTGTTTGATTCCATCCATTTTGTGAACTTAGTCTTTTCTACCCCTGGTTTATTAACCATTGCTTCGAGATTAATGTTTTCTTCGAAGGTTACAGTATGTTCACCTGGTAAGTGGAAAGACAACCGTTAAACTGTTGGATTTCTAGAATGAATGCCAAATTGGATTAAGCGCCAACATGCTTCAGATGCAGATATGTATCTACAATCAAGATATGTTCTTAATTCATCAATCGCCTGAGGTGTATCTGATGAATCAACTGTTGCAGTAGTTCTATCAAACCCTTTATGAATCTACTTGAAAATATATTTAATGGCTCTTGAATGGTTGCACAATTCAAAATTTATATGAACATCAAATTTGATTACCAAATTTCGATTATGAGGGACAACAAATCGATTATCCAACAAACGTTTTTTCTTCTCAACATAATCACCGGTGTCTGTTCTTTTGTTTACAGGAAAGCCTTCTGTATCAATGGTTGTATGAGTATTAAAAGACTTGGGAAAATGTTTAGAACACTTGCCTATTATCATACATGGAGAGTTGGGATAGAGATCACCGCAAGGGTCATGGATCATGAACCTGGTAACACCAGAGAATGCGTTTGGTTCAATATTCTTATTTGGAATTTCTACCGTTATGAATTTGCCAATTTCATCAGAGGAAGGATTTTTTGCTTGAGACTCCAAAAATAGTAATATGTGAGCATGCAAGAGGTCACGCTTTTGGAACTCAATTGTATAAATACCTACAAATAATGTGGGAAAGTTAAAAGTATAAGGAACAATTATATGAATTAGAATACATATGAAAGTTTGAAAAAAATTTATGTTGGTCCCTAAGGAGTCTACAAGAGTGTATAAATATCAATACAGTTTGTAGAAGGGGGGGGGGATGAATACAAACATAATTTTTAGGTTTTTAAATGAGTTTATCAATAAACAAATTTACAGTTGTAAGCGGATAAGAAAAAGTATTAAACCTATTCTATTACAACTTTAGAAATCACTAAGTATTTGATGCACAAAAAAAGGGGGAAATAAGATCAGACGTTTGAAGGAGAAATGAGCATGCATGAAGATGAAGATGGATGACTTCATCTATTTATACCCATTGCATTTAATGCAAATCAGAAGGTATATGCCTCGTGTCAAGTTTTCGTAGGGAACTTATCCTTTGTTCATAAAGCAACCATGCTTTTAGCCGAACATGAATAGTAGCCTAATCAGAGTTGGTAAGCACGTAGGGAACAATGCGTACATACTTTCTGACAAGGCATGGGGGTTTGACATTTGTGCATCAAGGATAAGATTAACTTTGATCTTGATGAGTAGGCCCCACATTGATCACTGATAATGAGTCTTCAAGGATGAAGTCTTCAAGTATCATTGAGGCATACACAATATCTCACACTTCTGTTAGATGAACGTTGCTATCAATGAACCGCTTCAGATCACGAACTATTCATCTCTTTCTTCAGCTAGGCCTTCGACTATCGCTGAATGGTCTTTGGTGTGAGTGTTGTTCTTTAGATCTTCTGAGTCCAAATAGCGTTCCTGTGTTTCAGCGATCACTGAGTGCAATTAGTATATGCTATCGCTGAATCTGAATAGTAACATAGACAAAGATTTTTTACTAAGTATATAGAGGAATCATATTCAAATCACTGAAAGGAGTTTGGATCAACAATCACCCCTGTTTGATTATGACTAAGCAACATAGGAAAATTGCTTGAAGGAATTTGTAAGGCCAAAGAGAATTTAAAGTAAATTTTCTAAGTACTAATCTGTGAGAGCTAACTCACTATCTGAATTGAGTTTCATTTATAAGGATATGAAATCACAATTTTACAAGTGTATAAGATATAAAGTACGTTCATTGATAAATATAGGACATAAAATCAGTGAGTGATAAGGTTTTTAAAAGTTATCAGAACTCATATGTTCATTATCCTTTTTACTATTTTCAGGGATCTTTTCAGTACATAGATGGAGTTAAATACTGCATTGAATTTCATTATCAATCAATCTGAAGAACTACATTTGAAAATGAAATTACAGTGATAAAGTAAAGTACAATACACTGAAGGAAACTACAAAGGGAAAAAACTGGAACTAAGGTGTAGGTTCTTGAGAGTTGTTCTTCTTCGTAGCTCTTCCTCAATTCTTTTCTTTTGAGGATAGAGTGGATCATTATCCAACCAACAGTTATAGTAAAGAATCATGAGGAGTTTGATAGGAGCGAGATGAATCTCCTTATTTCTGAGAAACCTTATTGTACCATCATTGTCCATAAAAGCCATCCTTGGTTCCGGATTGCCAACTTTTTTATTATCTTCATATATTCTTTGAGTTGGCAGGGAGGTGTTCAGCATTGAGAGATCAGGAAGGACAAGATCGAAAATATGGATTATCTTCATATATTCTCTGAGTCTCATGTTCATTTCTGAACGATGGACCTTAATCAGATTCGGACTTTGATCTTTTCTTTTTGGATTTGAGGGAAGAGGAAGTATCGTTACATATTGTGAGATCCTTTGCAAGAGCTGATCTAGTTATCGTTCTACTACGCCTTTGAACTTAGATTTTGGTTGCTGAATATCATTTCTGATTTCCAGCCATTCAGAGAAACCATAGAACTTCAGGAACTGAGGAGCTTCTTTTTGTGTACTGTGTTCTTTGATCATGTTTGTTAGATCCCAAATATCAAGAAACAGAAAGAAAATAGAATATAGAACAAGAATTATAGCAAGGAAGTCAGATATAGTATTGATAATGACAAGATTACACAGATATGTCTTTACAGTACAAAAGATCTATGAACGTTAGTTCCAACCAACTAACTAACCTTCTATTTATATACAATAAGAAATGCTAAAGTAACAGTACATTAAGTGATAGACATACAAAAGTAAGTTTAGAACTACTTCTGAACATCTTCAGAACACAATTTAGAAGTTCTTCAGAACTTCTTCAGAACAGCATGAGAATCTTCAGAACTTCTGAAGTAGCCACTTCAGAAGTTATGCCTTAGGCTTATCTTTACTTTACCATCATGTCTTTGTAGTTCTGAGCTTCTGGGCTTTCTTTATCTCTTCTGACTTTCTTCAGAACTACTCTTCAGAACCAGGGCTTCTTTTGTAGCTATCTTATGAACTCTATCAATCTCCCCCTTAGCTTCAAAAATTCAAATTATAACCCCAGCTTTCTGTATTCAAGTAGCAATTCTATCTTCTTGTGCATGTTTTTGGCTAGTTTAAAGTACTCATTCCATTCATTGTCATTCATATTTCTTGGTCTGTGCTTCTGTCTTTTTACAAGTCTTTTACTTATTGCTAGTAAAGTACCATTGCTGCACTTGTGAATCTCTTCATATCTAACAAACAATTTTTCTTTATTGAACTTGCACACAAATCCAGAAGGATGAACTATCAGAGTACCCTTGTTTATTGAATTGATTCCTTGAAGCTCAAAGTTTGGTCTTCTTAGATTCACCTTTTCTCTGCCAAGTACAAATGCAACATGAAAATCAGTCTTAGCTGCCAGATGAATTCTCTATAAATCCCATCTTTTATGACTGGAAACACTTTTCTGAATGTGGTAATATAATCATGTAATGGATTAATACTTATGTAAATCTTGACCAAGTCTCTTAAGTGAACATTTTGAAAATCAGCTTCAGAAAAAGTGCACACTTCACCACTTTCCCTTTTACAGTGAAGTAAGAGTATTTATAATTCAGCTTTGTCTTTTGGTCAGCGTTAATTACCTTCACAATAGGACTTTCTTTCCTTGACTTTGTGATTGGCAGCTTCAACTTCTGAACAATTCTACTGTACCATTACTTCCAACCAAAAGATTTTTCTAACCAGCAATCAATATAAGCAAATGGTTGCACATTTTCCATGAAAATATCAGGATGAAGATATTCAAGGAATAGAGTAAGTGAATGTTCAGCAATTCTGTTTATTTGCAATTGTTCAACTTCAGACACTTGAATAACGGGTACTTGTTCTTCAACAACTCCTATACTTTTTCCTTTATCTTTTTCTGAACTTAAACTAGCATGTTCAGAAACTTGAGGTTGATTCTCTTTCAATACTTCAAATTCAACTGTTTGATCTTTAGCATGTATATGGAAATCATATACATTACTTAGCAAGTAATATGAATCTCTTCTTGTATTTTTTTGTTGATGATCAGCAGATATGCTTTTTCTTACCAATTCTCTGAAGATTATTCTTCCATTTATCAAGTATTTGATCTCATCCTCTATTTCTTTTGACATACCAATCAAAGAAATATAGTCACACAACCATTTCAATGTTGATGAAGAATACTTTGGAATATCAGAAACAAGAAAAGTTCTCTTGTTTAAACCTTCAGCTTCATAATGAAAATCAAATTTTGGACTGATGAAAACATTTGACATCCCTTCAAAGCATATAAAAGTTGGTCCCAACAGATTTGATTTCCCTAATCCATACTCCAAAGCAAGTTAAAAATCGTGCTTAATAAAATTTCTCAGGTACACACCAATTATTCTCCTTAATTCCTGCACCATCTCTGTGTCTTCTCTTTTTACAAGAAAATTTATAAGTGAAAGTTTATCTTGCATCCTCATATTATAGAAATCAAACTAAGTAAATTCCAACGGAGTCCCATCTTTTCTTTCAGCACCAAATCTAACAATCTCTAAATCTTCTTCAATTGATCTCTTAACCTTCTGAAGTGTCTATTAGGAATGGGATTGAATATATCTTGAAAGCCATGTCTCTGTTGAAATGATTTGACTTCTGAAACAAAGTCTTCATTCCATTTGTCACTTATATAGCTTTCTAGAGTTGCAAACTTCAGACTTTTTTTCTACAGATAACAGTACGTGTCTTCGGGACAGACAGTAATAGTATGCTCAAGTTCATCAAAAATTGCTTCTTTTGTGAAAACATTATCAACTAAAGGTTCTTCAAGAAGAGGTAATATGAATTTTGGAAATGAAATACTTTCTTTGTATTTAACTTCAAACCAACCTTCATAATCCATTATCACTTTTTCAGGAAAACCAACTTCACTCATGTGACTTATATCTCCTTCCACATAGGCATACTGAACTTGTTGATTATAAAACTCTCTAAAGATAGATAACCTTTCATCCAAAAATCTACACTCCAGATTCCTTGGTGAATTCAGAAAAACAAATTTCATAATCATCTGATGAAACAAATACCACATTGTATTCAGAAGATATTCATCTTCTCTTCTATGAACAATGAGTGGTCTCGATACTATTATATCTCTTACCTCATTTAGTTCCTCTTCTTTATCATACATGATAACATCTGATAAATCGCCAGGTTCTCCAATTACATCTTCAAAAGCCAAATACTCATTGAGCATTTTTTCATTAGAGTCAGGTATTGGATCTGTTTCATCTGTTCCAGCATTGTCTTCAGAATTAAATGATACCTTTTCTGTTTCATATCATTCCTCACATTCTTCAGACATAACTTGTTATGCATTAACACCTTCAGAAATAAGTTGCATATTTATAGCTGGATCAGCTTCAGAACATACACCTTCAGGTTCAGAAGTTAGAATTTCTTCAATTGCTTCTGACACTTTTTCATTATTACTCTCTTTCTGAACTGCTTCAGAAGTATGTGATTTTTAAAACACAGTATCTTCTTTAGCAGACTCAGATACCTTTCTTCTTTTCTCCCCCTCGTGATCATCAAGATCCTGATCATCATGACTTCTCTTCAAAGTAGCTGATTGAGGTCTGCACTCTAATTCTAAACAAGAGTCAATTTATTCAGAACTTGTTGGATATCATCTTTAGTGGCCAAGGAAGATAAATCTGGTTGTGCAGAGGAAGATGAGACAGAAGTTTGAAGACTTGCCACAGAAGATACAGCTTCAGAAAATGACTTGAGAATAACAGCTTGGAAAGCTTTGAGATCATTTGATGAAACAAACATAGACTTCAACTCATTCAGTCTATCCTCCAACTTTTTCTCCTGACTAGCCACCCTATCTTTCAACTTCTTTGTTGATTGTTCTGTTAGTGCATTTATGTCCTTTTGAATCTTTCCAAATTCAGAAGTACAAAAATCTTTGAACTCAGAAAGTTCAGAAGTGTGGGAAATAGAACCAAGACCAACAAATGGTCCTGTTTGCAGTCCTACTGAAGTAGGCTGGCCTGTTGATATCACCACATCATGAATTATTACTGATTCAGTAAATGGGGCTTTAGTGATGTTCACCCCACCCGAACTTCCTTCAAATCCTTGATATCCTATATTAGGTATATCTATTGAAGTTGTTGCAATGTGACACACACTTTGCTGTTGGATATCTGAAAGATATGTGCTAGTGTGAAGAAAACCCATGTATTTTGTGGGGCATTTGGCTCAAGATTGAGTGGACACTCAGACTCTATGTGCTTATATGTATGAAGGGGGGACATATATCCTTCTGTTTCAACAATGGGCTCCTCCATGTGGGGACCCATTGGTAGATGTCCTGCTTGCCCTAAGTGTGTTATTGAAACACCCATCTGTTGAGAGATGGGTGAGTGGCTGGCGGGGTTAACAAGAGTTGCCATAGGCTCACTGCTAGTTCAATATTACCCACAAAAGAGTGTGAAGTAATAGATTGAGTGGTTGCCCGACTTGTATCAACTAGTGCACATATTTCTTTTTCTTTTATCTGTGATCTCCCTCATCAATTCTTTGTCTCACAGTTCTACCCTGTCTCTCATATACATTTTTCCTCTTGGCACTCTGAGGTTGTTCCCCACCATGAACTTCCTCCCCTCTCTCACTAGGAAGTCTAGACCCCTCACTTTGCTCACCACTTTGGTTTGAATAAGGGGAAGAGACTAGTGGTTTTGGTAGTCCCATTGATTCACAATACTTATTCAGATACCTATTGTCAGAACTTACATAAGCAAGAAGTTCTGCTGGTAGTGGTAATGCATTAGGAAATCTAAGTTTGGCACTTGGTGGTCTTAAGCTATTCATAGAGAAAAGTGGAACAAATACCTCATGATCCAATCTTGGAATAGCTTCAACAGACTTCATAGCTCTTTTGTTAAAAATCTGAAAGAACCTTTGAAAAGGAATGTAAGTGTAAGTAGATTTCTTCATGACAGCTGTCTTCAGTTCTTCAAACATAAGAGAAGCATAATCATAGTGCTTGTTGTGAGCAACACCATGGAAACTAATCCTGCCATTTGTAGAAGCTTGATCCAAACTTGAACTCTTACCAGATAGACAAGTGTTGAGGATAGTGAAAAGACAATACCATATAGGAGGTAAGCACTTCCTTCTGAATGAAGTCAGAGCAGTTAGAGTTTCTGAGTAGCCTATTTTCATGATCTGAAATGATTTCAGAACTTGATGGAACTGCATCAAAAGTACTTTTGCCTACAACTGCATTGGCTTTAGGAAGATCAAAAATATTTCTAATATCATCAACTGTAACATAGAACCTATAACCATGAACAAATGAAGAAATGTCATCTGTTTCTTCATCAACTTCAACATGATACCACCATTGTTGGAGATAAGAAGCAGGGACTAAAAATTTTCTAGACAATAGAGCACGAATAGGATGCTTCTTCAAAATTTCAAGCAGAATCATTTGGTCATTATTGAAATCTGTTGATCTGAAATTAAGAGCACAATTAATCCTCTTGATTTTCATACACTTGTTGTCTGGAATATATATCTTTGTAAGATCAGGACCATAACTTCTTTCTGGATTAGAATCAACAGTCGATTGAGAATCACCCACACTAAAAATAGATTCAGAAGCTACTTCGATTGGTTCAATTTGAGTATCCCCAATTTTTGCACTGCGAGGGTTAGGGTTAGGGTTTGAAGGACCAACTTCATTAATTCCTTTAGTAGCAATGTCTTCTAGCATTTGATCATCATCCAGATTAACCTCCATTGATCCAATCATGATATTCTTAGATACGATTCTGAAAAAGCCTTCATTTGATGATGAATCACTGTTGCTAAACCACGATTTTGCAGTTTGAATGGGCATATCAACATTTGAAGTCGACATTGTACACACAAAGTGAGAATCTGAGTTCGAATGAAGTTCAAGATAAGCAGAAATTAAGTTTCGGAGGGAAAAGTTGCTAAAAATGAAGAAGATGACGAAGCCATGGATTATATGAGAAGGATGTTCATGGAGGACACGTGGCCGAAAAAGTAATGACGATTAGAAAAAGTAATCATCATTTATGTGGATTAATGAACCGTTTTGCGACGTGATTAGAGCTGTTCCAATGAAATTAAAACACATGGCACGCACGTATATGAAATCAGATTTTACAACGGGAAGTTCAGAACTTCTGAGAACAAGTTCAGAAGTTATATGAAATGATTCAGAAAGAGTTCAGAACTTTTGAAGGATGTAGGAACCCAAATCTCATATTGAATCAATGATCTAATGAAAATATGTAAAGCGGAAGCAATTTAGATCAAACAGTTTATAAATGGAAGAACGATTAATCAAAATGAAGAACAATATTAAGATAGAAGCGTAGTCATATGATTAATCGTGATCATATATCTTACATGATTGGAATGAGGGTATTTGGAGATGGAGAGTTTCAAAGAAACAATCTCACATTCACACTTACAAATGGGGAAGGGAATCCCTATTTATAGCCTAAAATAAGGAAAGTCAAATGACTAGTCTATTACAATAAGACACGTCACAAGGAATCACTAACAAATCTTGTTATACGGTTATCATGTCATTTAACACGTGAAAGAATGTGTTACTGTTAAAGCATCCTCCAATATAAAGGCTCCACGTGTAAATGATGAAATCGTTCCTTGCTAAGTTATCGGGCTATGATGAGAAGAGCAACCAGACAGAAGTTCTGTCTATTCATACAGAAGCTTCTGTGGTCTTCTGACCTTCAGACTTCTAAAGTCTTCACTCCAGACTTCTGAAGTCTCTTCTTCTGAACGATCTCTGATCTTCCATACTTGAATCATAGGTTTTCCTTTTTACACTTTCAACACTAAAATTAGGGCTAACAATCTCCCCTAAGTGTTAAAAGGAAAACAATAAAAGGAAAAACCATTGAAAGTCATTGGTCGTCTTCCCATCGAGCTTTGAAAGCTTGGAGATCACCCTAGATAAACATGTAGCTCCCCTTGATGTAGTAACCCCATTCCAAATATATGCACACGATTTTATTCAAGTCCAAGATATTCTCTGTATGTAGATCAAAAAGAAGCTCTGACCATAAGAAGCTTATCCAGAAGCTCTGGGTGTGCAACCAGAAGCTCTGGATGAAAAAGATTGCTTCTTCTGATCTTCAAGGCATGGAATCTTCAGAGGACAGTATGGACTTAAAAGGTATTTCAAGCTCCCCCTCAACATGATGCTCTTTTTCTTCATTCTCAACTTTAAAATCAGATTCAATGTGCCATAAATACCACTGATTGCACCAAAAACAGCTTTAACCTGTAGAAACTCAACACACCTGTTAGCCTCAGAATCTCAGCCAACCCCATAGCATATCGATTCATCCAAACGTGGATAGATAGAGTGTGAGTTGCGTGACAATGTTGTGCATAATCAGTCTAATAACAAAGAATGTGTCTGTGAACCATGAGTTGAGTGGACATTCAGCACAAGAACTTGTTCAGATAATCTTCACCTTGATGCTCTGGTGAAGAAATCATCCATAGATTGAGGAGCTCGAAATAATATCAATCAGAAATATCTGTTCCAAAAATAGAACTCGAAACCACCAAGATTAATTCTGAGAGCCCCAATGTGAGATCAAAGGATGAAAATTATGCTCGGTAGTTCTTGATCATTGACAGGATTTCAACAGCCTATCTCTGGTTGAAAGAAGAAATCTCTGATGAAGAGCGGTTACGAATCCGTACTTCTTGGTTCTTTGATGTTCAGAAGCAATACTTGTTAAGAGCGGGTCCAGAGCTGAGATGAACTGAAGCCGTGGCTAATTTAAACTTCAACGAAAAGAATTCTGAAGTTTGACGTGATATAGAACAAGCCACAATACCACTCATCAACCTATAAGATATAAAATCAGCAAAGAAAGTTTCTGTCCAGCACCATTACACTGACTTCTACGCTGCTTCTGGACGTGAAATATTTGGAGTTTGGGAAAACTCAAAACATAAACATTGTAGCTCAGTGTGTTAGCTTTCCACAGAAATTGGATTCACCTTCTTTGGAGCTCGGACGAATGAGATATGATCGTTTCCGTACAGTCGCGCAGATCTGTCCAGCAGCTTCTAGTTTAACATGTAACTTCTGATTATGTGAGTCTTCTGGGGTAAGGCATGTAATAATCCAGAAGCTCTGGTTCGTAATTCCAGAAGTCTCTGGATGCCTCTAGTCCAAAACCTCTGGTCCTTAGTCCAGAAGCTCGGGTCGTTCTTACAAGAAGCAGATCTAACTCGATGCGTAACAACTTTGCTTCAGCACACTACCGTCAACTTCGACGATTTAATGGGCCTTCTACAGATCGAATCACTGAAAACTCAAAACATGAAACTTGTAGATCCTTCTGTTTTCTATCCAGAGGCTTTTGAATCGCATGAATTGGTGATGGTATGAGAGAGATATGACCGATATGGCACAGCATCGCAAATCTGTCAGCATCCTGATTTTTATTCAATGCCACAAAAATTGAATATGGGTTTGCATAACCAAATCACAACCAAAGCGTTGATTTCCAAACATTGGTTCTTGACATCGAAAATAACTCTTCATGACGTTATTTTAAGAGACCAAGTCTCTCATAAACATTTTATCAAACACCTTGTGTGCATAATCAATTTTTACCCAATTGGCAATGAATTTTCTTCCCAATAACCATCCGCATTTCAGATCTAATGAGAATAAATTTGTAGAATCGAATATAAATGAAATCAAAACTGAATTTGAATATAAATAAATTCAAACACAGATTTGAATGATATCTTCGAGAACAATTCGAAAACAAAGTATAAAAAGATGAATGTTATAGATCTAAAAATAAGATGAAATAAACTAGATTCAATGAGATAAAATCAACAGATTGGATCGTTTGATTTAAGCAAATCAATAGGCTCTGATACCAATTGTAGGAACCCAAATCTCATATTGAATCAATGATCTAATGAAAATATGTAAAGCGGAAGCAATTTAGATCAAACAGTTTATAAATGGAAGAACGATTAATCAAAATGAAGAACAATATTAAGATAGAAGCGTAGTCATATGATTAATCGTGATCATATATCTTACATGATTGGAATGAGGGTATTTGGAGATGGAGAGTTTCAAAGAAACAATCTCACATTCACACTTACAAATGGGGAAGGGAATCCCTATTTATAGCCTAAAATAAGGAAAGTCAAATGACTAGTCTATTACAATAAGACACGTCACAAGGAATCACTAACAAATCTTGTTATACGGTTATCATGTCATTTAACACGTGAAAGAATGTGTTACTGTTAAAGCATCCTCCAATATAAAGGCTCCACGTGTAAATGATGAAATTGTTCCTTGCTAAGTTATCGGGCTATGATGAGAAGAGCAACCAGACAGAAGTTCTGTCTATTCATACAGAAGCTTCTGTGGTCTTCTGACCTTCAGACTTCTAAAGTCTTCACTCCAGACTTCTGAAGTCTCTTCTTCTGAACGATCTCTGATCTTCCATACTTGAATCATAGGTTTTCCTTTTTACACTTTCAACACTAAAATTAGGGCTAACAAAGGACGTTCAGAACTTGAATGTTATGACTTAATATGAATGAAAACCATTTAAAACTACATACTTCTGAATATATAAAATACTTCGATATGTCAGAAGTAAGTTTGAACAATTGAGAAATCAGGTTTTATCTTCAGAAGTTTGTCCATACTTCTATGATTTGTAAATTTGAGAATCAGCATCCATCATTTCAGATCTAAAGAAAGAATCAAATAGTGATGTATGAGTATCACTCGCCCTTGAATCATGAGTAATAATATCTCTCCCCCTTGAAAAGTGCTAATAATAAAAATGGTTAGAGAATGAAAAGAAAGAAAAAAATATAATGAGACAATAGCTTCAGAAATAAAGAATTAGTACTTCTGAGTATCGAAAGATAGACTTCTGAAAAGTTAACCTCAGAACTTCTGAAGTTAAGATGTTCAGAAGTCTGAATGAATAAGACTCAGAACTTAACTTTTATTTCTTTGTTGATGTAAAATACTTAAGTAGATAGATTCATCATGCCTAACTTGCTTACCAAACAGTTAAAACGTTTTTCATCAAGTGCTTTGGTAAACAAATCTGCTAATTGATAATCAGTCTGAACAAAAAACATTTCAATATTACCTTTCTCTACATGATCTTTGATAAAATGATAACTCACATTAATATGTTTGGTCTTTGAATGTTGAACAGGATTAGCTGTGATAGCTATGGCACATTTAGAATCACAATATAGAAGAATCTTTCTGAATGTGTACCCATAGTCTTTGAGTTGAATTTGCATCCAGATTACTTGAGAACAACATATTGCAGCTGCTACATATTCAACTTCTGCAGTAGAGGTTGAAACACAATTTTGCTTCTTTGTGTTTAGAATTAACAAGAAAAGTTGTGAGAGTGTCATACCATGCTCTTGGTGATTGTTTAAGTCCATATAAGGCTTTGTCTAAGATATAAACATGATTTGGAAAATCTTTGCTTACAAAACCTTCTGGTTGCTCAACATATACTTCTTCATGAAGAATTCCATTCAGAAATGCACACTTGACATCCATTTGAAAAACTTTCATGTTTTTGTGAGCTGCATAGGCTAGAAAGATTTTAATTGGTTCTAGTCTAGCTACAGGAGCAAAGTTTTCTTCATAATCAATGCCTTCTTGTTGACAATATCCCTTTGCTACAAGTCTTGCTTTATTTCTCACAACAATTCCATGTTCATCTTCCTTATTTCTGAAAACCCATTTTGTACCAATAATTGATTTCCCCTTAGGTTTTGGAATTAGTCTCCAGACTTTGTTTCTTTCAAATTTATTTAGCTCGTCTTGCATGGCTAGTATCTAATCTGGATCCTGAAGAGCTTCACTTGGCTTTTTGGGTTCAATACTGCTTAAAAAATTCACATACAGGCATTCATTAGCTGTGGCTGATCTAGTTTGTAAACCTTTTGAGGCATCACCTATAATATGATGAATTGGATGACTTGATGTCCATTTGTTCACATTTGGCAACGGTTGAACAAATGAGACATTATTTAAAGAGTCATAGTCATCAATGATTGCATGTGATTCAGAAATTTGATTTATCACTGAGTGCAGATCTGAAGACTCCCCCTCAAATTGAAGATTCTGAACTGATTCAGAAGAAACAGTCATTGGTTCAAAAATAGGTATGGGTGGTTCAGAAGTGACTAGAAATGTGTCAGTATTGACTGGTATAGATTCAGAAGTAGGAATTTCTGAATTTGAGGTTGAGATAGGCGGTGAAGAAAGATTTGATATTGTTGTTTATGTGGAAACTTGTTCTGATATTCTTCTGAGAAGAGATGAATTCTGATAGTCTGCAGAAACATTAACCGAAATATCAAATAAATCTTGACATAATGAATCTAAATTTACCTTTAGTAAAGATTTAGATTCAGAAGTGTGATCTGTAGAGCTATTTTCTGAATCTAATATTTTAGATATTGAATAAAGCTTGAGTTCTGAACTGTTGTGTTCAGAGGTCATTTGGCTCATGAAATCTTATATTTGAAGTTTCAATGATCCTTTGAGTGCCTTTGATGAGAACTCTGTATGCCTTGGATCTCTGTGAATAGCGAACAAAAATTCCAGCTACACCTTTAGGTGCAAATTTATCCAAATGTTGTGTATCATTCAGAAGAAAACACCTGCAACCAAAGATTTTAAAATAATCAATAGAAGGTTTTCTGTTTTTAATAATTTCATAAGGTGTTTGAAGAAGTTTTTTGTAGAGAATAGTTCTATTCTGAGTAAAACAAGCAGTTGATATGGCTTCTGCCCAAAGAGATAAAGGTAATTCTAAATAGGCAAGCATGGTTCTTGTAGTCTCTACTAAAGTTCTGTTCTTTCTTTCAACTACTCCATTCTGTTGAGAAGTTCTTGCAGCAGAAAAGTTATGAGATATGCCAACAGAATCCAAAAAGTTCTGAAGTGTAGAATTTGTAAATTACGTGCCATTATCACTTCTGATCTTTTGGGTAGGAAGTTGAAGAAGAACCTGTATTTTCTTAAGAAAAGGAATAAGTCTATCAGAAGTATCAGATTTAAGTCTCAGAAATTCAACCCAAGTATATCTTGAATATTCATCAACTATGACAAGGATATACTTCTTTCCTCCCATGCTTTGAGTCTTCATTGGTCAACATAGATTCATATGTAACATTTCTAGTGGTACTTTACATGAAGAAAGCATTTTTAGAGGATGAGAGCTTCTTTTGATCTTTCCTAGCTCACATGCAAAACATAATGAATTTCTCTCAAACTAGATCTTTGGCAAACCTCTTACAGATTTGTGTCTTTCCAATTCAGAAATTGCTTTGAAATTCAGATGTGACATCCTTCTGTGCCAAAGCCAACTTTCATTTTTCATGGTAGTGGAAATGTAACAAATTCCCTGCAGTTGACCATCTTCATTGAAAGTAGCAGTGTAGATATCTCCATTTTTCTATAGGCTGTTAACTTGTTTAGATTTTCAGAACTGAGTGCATGACAAAAATCTATGTCAAAGTGTACTTTCCAATATTTGTCACAGAACTGACTTATACTAAACAGATTATGCTTGAGACCCTCAACATATAAAACTTTCATTACAGTAACATCCCCCTTTGAAAAAGTTCCATATCCTCTTACATATCCTTTTGCATTGTTTCCAAAGCTAACTATTCCTCCATATCTTTCATGATAATCAGTTAGTAGTTCTTTGAAAGGTGTCATGTGTCTTGAACAACCAGAGTCTAAAACCCACACATGACACATCTGCAAAAACAATTATTGTATTTTAGGTACCTACTTAAAAATGGGTCCTTTAAGATTAGTTCTAATATTTGTAATTCTTAATTTGGATTTGACAGAGTGAAATTCAGAATTTCGTTTAGAGCTTTGTTTAACAGATTTATCCTTTTTATTGTTAAGTTTTTTTGGCAATTTTGCTGGAAAATTCCTAAATGGTTTCCTAAGATCTTTCTTGTTATTGTTGGGATTTATTTGAAAGTTATGATGTCCACAGTTTAAACAATGAAGATGATTCTTAAAAACTTTTAATATCTCATGACATAAGCAAGAATGAATAACATTAGTTTTAAGAATTGAATGCTCTCTTTTATTCAAAGTATTGATTGTGGTTACATCATGTTTCTTATCAGAAAAATACTATCTATTGTGTTTTTCTTTGATAGTCTTTCACCTTTTTTCTTTCAAATTAGAGTGGATAGCTCTGTAAAAGATAAGGAATTGTGGATTAGTAGAAGAAGATCTTTTATTAACATTCTTTTTGAATTTTGAATCTTGAGTTGTAGATTTAGAATTAGAAGACGGTCCTTTTTCATAAACCTTGACCCTTGTAACAAAGTCTGAAGATGATAATGATGATTTTTATGATGTCAAGAATGTATCTGTAACATTGTTTTTAATAGGAGTAGAATTTGATCTTGTAGAAGAATTGTTTTTAGAAGATTTATAATGTTGGTATTCATTTTTTCAAAAATACACCATCCTTAAACATTTCTGAAGGTAATTTTGATTCTTCAGATTTTAATTTATCTCCCTTCAGTCAAAGAAGATTTAGATTTGTGAATCATGTAGCCATCTTTGTCTATTATTTCAACAGTATGATCATCATCATCATCTGTATCTGACGCATTCATTATATCTGTAAATTTGTTTTGAGTCATATTTGATACAAAAAAATTTAAGTTTGAAATTTTCTCAGATTCATTATCAAAATTATCAAAAAATATTTCTGAAGACTCATCATTATTATTTAAAGATTCAATCTCTGAAAATTCTTCATATTCTTCTTCAAGAGTTTCTCTAGAATCTTTTTGAATTTGAACATCATCAATAATTTCTGATTTACATTCAGAAGTTGTTTCTGGAGAAACATCAGAATTTGACTCAGAGGATACTTTAGATTTAGTATTTGATTCAGAAGTACTTTTAGAAAGATTTTCTGAAGTAATTAAGACTTCAAATGTGGTTTCAGAAATTCTTTCAGGCTTTAGTTTTGATTTAGAATTATTAACCGAATTACAGGAATCAAGAGGTTTTTCTTTTGAAAACAAAGTCTCTGATTTTATAAAAGGAATTCTTTCAGGCAAAGTATGATTAATAGATTTATTTACTGCACCTTTAATATTTTCATTGAAAATTTTCATTTTTGAAAGATCATATAAATTTGTAGGTGCCTTTTTTAAAATTTGACTTTCATTGTATCCTAAACCTGCATTGATATTATAAAACTTTGAATTTTGAGCCTGACTTGTTAATATATTCAGAGTTTGTTCAGTTTGACCTCTTTTAAAATTCAGCTCTTCTAATTCTTTGATCTTTTTATACAAATCAAGTCTTTCTTGATTCAGAAAATTCATTTTGACATTCAGAACTTCTTTTTCAGATTTTTCATTTAAAATATCTTTTTGCATACTATCCATCTTTTCTTTCAACAAAGATTTTTCTTTAGAAACATTTTCAAGTATTTCTTCAGCATTTTGGCAATTTTGTTTATAGATTTGACTTTCAGCTCTAAACTTATTGACCAATATTCTTTCACCTTTTATTCTGTTTATGAGATTTTCAAATTCAGAAGTCATGTTCAGAATTTGATTTTGCATGTTGTTTTCAGAATTATCAGAATTTGATGAGGAACTTGATTCAGAATTTAATTCAGAAGAAGAAGTTTGTACGTCAGAGTCATGTGCATGAGTATCCTCTGGATCCATCTGGCATATGTAGCAGTTTGAAGCATAATGAGCAACTTCTTCATCATATTCTCCATCACTCCAGTTCAACCAATCTTCTTCATATTTTGTTATTAGAGCTGGATTTATTTCTTCTTCTTTGCAAGTAGATGCTTCTTTTCATAGTAACCAGCATTCTTAACCTCAGACATTTTGCACTGTCTTACAAAATGACCAGGTTTTCCACAGTTAAAGCATCTAGCTGGTTCTGTTGTCTCTTGTTGAACAACATCTTGACTTAATATTTTCTTTGTTCCATCTTCAGATTTGGATTTATTTTTGTATTTCTGATTATATCTTTGATTGAATTGTCTTGTCATGAAAGCAATATTATCATAAATTCTTTTCAATTCTCTATCTGATTCATCTCCATCACAAAAATCAAATTCTGAGATTTCACAAACTTTGTTCTTTCATGATATGGTCATTGAGCTGTTTAACTTCTTGCTTAACAAGGCTACTGTTTCATTTGTCTTTTTTTGTTCTTTCTGTCTGAAATTGATTTTGTCTTCTTGTTGAAACAAAATCCCATGAACATCATGGATAGTTTTTCTAGACAGACTTCTTCTAACCATGTTGTTAGAAAAGCTAGACCATTCATTGCCCAGATTGTTTAGAAACTTATTGTTAATTTCTGAATTGGATTTGTGAACACCATTTTATCTTAAATCATTCAGAATGTTGTTGAATCTATGATAAATTTCTATGATTGATTCACCTTCTTTATATCTGAAATTTTCATATGTTCCAACACAGAAGTTAAGTCTCTGAGCTTGAGCTTTAATACTCCCCTGCATCTGAGCCTCTACCTCATCCCACATAGCCTTAGTAGAGGTTAGACTATCAACCTTGTTGAATATCTCATTTGGTATTGCCATTGTGAGTAGAGTTAGAGGCCTTCTATCAACTTTTGCTTGATCTTTCTCACCATTACTGTACATTCCTGGACTTTTCTTGATTCTTGAAACAGGAATTTCAGGGGTTGTTTCAGTTCTTGGAACAGTTGGGATTTCTACATATACTTCAAGGGGACCATTGATGATCGATTGCATCAATGCTTCATCTATGTTATCCAAGAATTGAATCATACGAATGCGTCATTGATGATATTCACCCAACAGAGTTAGTGGTTTTGTTTCAGATCCGATGGAGACGATTTCTTTCGACATCTTGAATTGAATGATCGCAAATTCACCTAGGTTTGATCTTTAGAACGAACTCAATCAATCTTAATAGATTGATCAAGAACTTCAAACTTGTCAAATCTGACAGTTCTTAACAGAATGATCAAAAAGATGAATTGGCTCTGATACCAATTGTTAGATCCCAAATATCAAGAAGCAGAAAGAAAATAGAATATAGAACAAGAATTATAGCAAGGAAGTCGGATATAGTATTGATAATGACAAGACTACACATATATGTCTTTACAGTACAAAAGATCTATGAACGTTAGTTCTAGCCAACTAAGTAACAGTACATTAAGTGACAGACATACAGAAGTAAGTTCAGAACTACTTCTGAACATATTCATAACACAATTCAGAAGTTCTTCAGAACTTCTTCAGAACTTCTTCAGAACAGCATGAGAATCTTCAGAACTTTTGAAGTAGCCACTTTAGAAGTTATGCCTTAGGCTTATCTTTACTTTAGCATCCTGTCTTTGTACTTCTGAGCTTTTGGGCTTTCTTTATCTCTTCTGACTTTCTTCAGAACTACTCTTCAGAACCAGGGCTTCTTTTGAAACTATCTTATGAACTCCATCAATCTTTGGACCAGATTTTGAGTTCCGCCCAGAGATAGTTACATTTGTAATTCTTTCAGTGAAGACACATGTATTTACCTTCTTTTTGCACCACTCTAGTTCTTCATTCTTTTGTTCTTTGGCTTTCTGATAATCTTCGTTTGCAACTTGTAGAATCCTCTGTTGAGCGCTAAGAGGATTTACCTTTAAGTTTGCTTCGACTAGCTCCTCTTTTGCTAAATCTTCAACGACTTTGAGAGTTTGTTGAGCTTCTCTTATTTGATCATTTCTAAGTCGCTTAGCTTTCTATTTTACAAACCAAATATTTTCTATCTGGATTTTTTTCCGGATCATGGAGCAGGTTCTCAAGCAATCCCAGGCTTCTATTCGACTAGTAGGACATGCAGTTCTCAAATGTTTCTTCTATTACCAAGGTTCAATGACCTTGAGCCTTTCTTGTGCTTCTTTTAATTGCTCATCTCATAAACGCTGAGCTTGCAGAGCTTGCTCTCTTTCTTCAGGGGAGAGAAAGGAGAATTCATCATAAGTGTTTATTGGAGTGGGAGCTACAGGACCAGAGGTACGAAAAGGGATTTTCACTCTGGTCCTCTCTAGTTCCTTTATTAGTAGAGCCCTTCTTGCTTCTTCTTCAAGTTTAGAAATGGTTTTTCTACTTACTCGCCTCTGAACTAGGCCTTCTTCTTTTTCTTCTTCTTCTTCAGAAGCCGACTCAGATATGTACAGGAATAGATCTGTCGTGGAAGGTTCATTCTGGAAAGGAGTCACCTTGGGAGAAGAAGGTTCAGAGTTAGTGACATTTCCATTACGACTTATGAATAAAGCATTGGTAGGGACAGGAAAGGGTATGACCATAAGAGGTTGGGGTTCAGAGATAGGGTGGTAGATTTCGATTGGAAGACTAACCTCAGTGTTATCGAGCTCCCCCTCTAAGTTCAGGAATGCATCATCCTCTGTATCCATAGGTTGTTTGTTTCTAGCATGTGGGTTCTGCAACTCCTTTATGGGAGAGGGCTTATCCCCCAAAGGTGTTTTAAAAATAATCCCAATTTGAGTCCCTAGGCGAATAGTCTTGAAGAAGGTTGGAACATCATCATCATCTTCATCTCTTAATGCGAATGAAGTACCTTCTTTGTTGCCTATGTCTTCTTCGTCTTTTTCTTCATCATCATCTTCTTCATCATCTTCATCATCCCCATCTTCAGGGATGATGGCCTTGACAGCGTCAATCACTCCCTGAGTGGGAGGAACCTTCTTAAGAATATCATCAGCTTCAGAGATTATTTCTTCTTCGAGTTCTTTGGCGAACTTCTCCCCCTCTTTGTTTCCATCAGGGAGGACATGCACCAATATAGTACGCACGTTGCTGTGAAGTTTAGAAAGTGTCTCTGTATGTGCATTCCGAGTCTTTGCGATTTCACTCAGGTCCCCTTTATCTGCTTTAGAGAGAGACGAGGAGGCAGCAGTAGGAGCTTGTAGTAACCACAAAATCTTTGCGAGTGTTGCTCCTTGCTTTTCAAGGGCCTCTCCCTACTTTTCAACCTTCATGCCCAATTGAGTGCGGGCATAGGTGTTCTGAGTGAGTGCCAGATTCAGGGAGGAGACATCTGTTTTCAAAGTCGAGACATTCGAAAGGATGTTGGAGACAATGGTATTCAAGCTTGGTACCCCTACTACTTGTCTGAAGATGTACCCTGCAAAGATATGCAGGTTATCTGCCCGTTGCATGATCTAGGTTGTCTCACCTACCAGATAGTCCAGAGCTGGTATCTGAATAGTGGCAGAAGGAGGAGTCAGAGAGATGGTTAGAATTTCCACATTCAGTGAAGGAAGAGATCTCCCTGTGGCTTTCTTCATCTTGATATTCTTTAATTTCTACACGTTCATGGACGTTGGAGATTTGGAGAGAGGTGTATCAGAGACACCTTTGTCAGCAACAACAACAATGACGGTAACACATGTTGGTAACAAAGATAAACGAGCCAAAAAGAGCTCGAGGTTAGAAGAAGGTAGGTGGGAGAAATGTTTGTTTGCAAGGGTTTCTTGAGAGTATCTGAAGGATTACCCTCAGGGTTGGTACTTGCTACGGTTTTGTCCTGAGGATCACATACCTGTTTCTGACAATGTTTGTCATAAACATTTTCAGGTCCTGTGCACGTAGCTTTCCGATTTTCAGATTGTCGAAACAAAGCTGGTAATTGAACAACACGTTTCTCAACCTCTTTAGATATGGGGACAACCATATCTAAGTCATGGATTGATATGTGGACCAAAGAAGAGTAGGTAGAAGTAGAAAAGAAGGCAGTGAGAGTGTTACCTGTACTAGCTTCAGCGTAGTTGGTGGCTACATTTTCAGAGAGCAAACTCTATGAAAATGGGGGTAGTACTGATGAAGCGACAATGGTCTCTGAAGCCGTTGTCATGGTAGAGGTGAGATGAGGCATTTGTAGTACGCCGAAATCAGGGAGAGTTGTCTGTAGAGAGATAGTCTTCTTTGGCTTCTTATGTAGTGGTTTGTGTGCGATGGACTTCTTGTATCCATCACTGCCTTGGTTTTTCCGTTTCTTTAGAGGGGAGGAAGATGTGCCAAGGTCAATCACTGAGGGGTGGTTTAGTGATTCAGACGAATTCTCTCCTTCAGCCACATAGGTGGGAGGTGGAATAGTAGTGTTCTGAGGAGAGGGACCCTGGATGATTGCCAACATTTCAGGGAGATGGGGATCATCATATGGCTTTTCATCGTGCTCCAGGGATTTATTCCCTACCTGAGAGAAGTTTTGATTTTCTTTCTTAGGGTAGCCTTCAAACACAAATTCCAGAATTATTGAAATGAATCTGGGATATGGGATGGTTGTCTTTCTCTCCCTTGCAGCGACTCTTTTGCGAAGGTCCTCGAAGATGATCTTCGCATAGTTGATGCGGCGAGCCGACGACCATGGCAAAGAGCATACGCCATGTAGAGGAACTTTCTACTAGCATGTTCATGACCCCCAGTCTTAGTGCCAAGGTACTGAATGATGTAGGTGAAGATGTAGTGCCACTTCGCAGGTAAGTGTGTCTTATCAATCTTGGTGAGCTCCTTGTTGAGCTCATTCTTGTTCTTTTCTTGCCTAGGCCAATCATAGACTATCTGAGTGAGGAATCCCTGGACTTCCTCCTTGTTGGGTTCAGATTCCCATTACTAACCCTTAGGTTTGGCAGGAAGACGGAGAGTCATCCTGATTGCTCCGGTACTGATGTCCAGAGAGCCATGCTAATGGTAAAGCCAATAGGTAAAGCCAATAGCAAGGAGTTGAGTTCCTTTCCCAATGGTCACTGTTGAGCAATAAGTCGTGTACCAGAACTGTTGGAGATGAGTAGTGATTCAAACAGGGATATGACAAAAAGCATTGTGAAGAAGGCATTTCTTGATGAAGAGTGCACCGTCTCTGAGGTAGGCATGATCCCGAGGGATGTCTAACATAGCAACGTGGTTGCATGAATTCACCAGTCCTTGTTCTATACTGAAGGCGATGTTAGCAGATGGTTGGAATTCAGTGATGGGAATGATCTCTTCAGCAACAGTATTGACATTTTCACTTGAGTTGGCCATTTCTGTTACTGGAATTGGAAAACCAAAGACAAATAACATGGTTTAATACAAAAATATCAAAACCAAAAGGACTTGGTACAAAGAATACTAAATATTTAAGAAAAACAAGTGTTTTGATGAACAAAATCAAAATACTTGTCATTTGGAGGATTTTAACAAAAACGTTTAAACAAAGGTTTTAGTTAAGAGGCACCAAAGTGTTTGTTTTTGGCATAAAAAATATACCATAAATAGACTTTAGAAAAGATTTGAAGAAAATTTTGGATCAAAATGACCAAAAAGTTATTCTGTTCTAATAAGAAACATTAGAACAGGTTTTTATGATTATGATGTTTGACAATTTAAAAATCACAAAATCACAAAACAAATCACTATAACAAAGTGTTATAAGTGATGGGTAGAAGGTATTAACAACATTTAAGTTGTTGTAAAAAAACACAATTAAAACCAACCTTCAATTGACTTTAAGTGAAAAAAAAGCACAAGTGTGTGTTTTCTTGGTTTTTTTTTGCAGGAGATTCAAATTCTTAAAACTTGCTCTGGAAGTTTGAAAGCGTAAAGAATGAAATGAATTCGAATTTACCTTTTATAGGTAGATGAGAGAGAAAAAGGAGAGAGAAAAGAAACTAAACGATGGTTTTATCTTTTAGAAAAGGTAATAATGACCTTTGCACGTCTGTAGGGTTTGATGGGATAGGGAACATTAAGGTCGTCGTGTTTCAGAAAAGGTCTGACATGTCCTTTTTCACAAAATAATTAGATTATCATTTAACTTAATAAATGTTAATCATTATCTATTTAAAATCTTCATCATTTGAAATAAATACATTCCAATGATGGGTTTTCTATTTTTGAGAACCATTTTCTGAATATAAGTACATACCTTAGTAAGAGATTTATCACTGAATCTAAGTTCAGGGTATGATTAATGAATTTGAAAACAATTTGATACTCTCTAAATAAGGTTGATCAGTGAGAGTATTTACTCTTCAGCGTTCAACATACCAAGTTCGCTGATTAACAGATTGAATCTAGTCTCATCAAGAGGCTTAAAGGTCAGCGAGTTGATATTCAATAGGCACAAAGTGAAGTTCAATTTCACCATTCATAACATGATCTCTAATAAAGTGATTTCTGAACCCAATATGCTTGGTTTTTAAATGAAGTACAGGGTTATTTGCAATTGCAACAGCACTTGTCCTATCATAGTAAATTGGAATTTTTGAAAGTTTGGCATCATAGTCACCGAGTTGGTTTCTCATCCAAAGAATTTGGACGCATCAACTCCCAGTAGCTACATATTCAGCTTTAGTGGTTGGTGCAGACACTAGTTTTGACTTTTACTTGTCCAATCCACCTAGAAGTTGACAACCTCCAGTGGTGCTTTTCCTATCTAACTTACCTCCTGCAAAATTACTATTTGAAAAACCGGCTGGATCGAACCCTTAGCCTTTGGGGTACCAAAAATCAAGATTAGGAGTTCCCTTCAGATGTCTGAAAATTTGCTTTACAGCGATAAGATGGGATTCCTTGGGTTCAACTTGATATCTAGCACAGAGACAAGTAGAGTACATAATATCAGGTCGACTCGTTGTAAGATACAACAGTGAGCCTATCATTCCTCTATAGGCAGTGACATTAACTGGTTTCTCATCAGAGTCCTTGTTTAGTGTCAGAGGAGGTGCCATGAGAATTTTCATTGGAGAACTTTGTGTAAAGTCAAACTTCTTCAACATATATTTAACATACTTACTCTGACATATGAAAATGCCTTTGTCAGATTACTTTATCTGAAGACAAAAAAAATATGTTAGTTCACCCATCATACTCATTTTATATTCTTTTTTCATACGTTTAGCGAAGCGAGTACAAAGTTTGAGTCTTGCGGAACCAAAGATAATGGCTGTTAGAAATTAAAGTATGAGTCAAAGAAGAGATGTCTACAAAAGTCAACACACTCTTCTTGTTATAACTAATTGTTGTTAGACGCTCCCTTTTAGACACATGGCACTTTGTAATTGGCTAGCATTTTGACATTCTGTTTTTGTATCTGTATAAATAGCATTATATTGTGTTTGTAAAAGTTGTCGATCAATACATTTACATTTTGAAGAATACTGTGCGTAATTCATAACTTTGTCTACTTTGATTCAAAGTTATCATTTCATAATCTTTGTTCTTCATTCTGTTTACTGTTCTATTGATTTAAATTGTTAATTGATCTGCTTCCGCATTTCACTTTGATTCAATACTCTCAATTAACAATCGGTTTAAAGGAATCTGGAACCAACAATTGGTATCAGAGCTTTCTAATCAATCTATTGATTATTAGATCTCTTCCATTGAAGAAATTCCTTTCGATCGAACAGTATTTTCTCAGATTCAAAATTTGTTTATTAATCCACTCTGTTTTACGAGATTTTGTTAAATCGTTAACAATCTTCTCTTAAATTGAGTCATTCATTTTGTAATATGAAGAAACAGTGATATTATCGAATTCGTTCTTCTATCAAATTGAGATTTAATTGTTCTAAATTTCTTTCAAATCTTCAAATTTTCTCTTCTATCCTACTCAAATGGCAAATTCGAGCTTGAATGCCGTTTATACGTACGGGTCCCCGACTAAACCTCCAACTCTTGTACGTGATGAATACTCACAATGGAAGATTCGAATGGTTAACTTCTATGAGGGATTGGATGCCGAGTTATATCCAATTATTCAAAACGGTCCGTTTGTTCCCACCACTACTATTCCCGTAATTCCGGACCACCGCAAATACGGATGAGGTACCAAAGCAAGATCGGTTCGAAGTCAAGGAATAATCGGACCGATGAAGAAAAGGCTAAGGTGGAATTAGCTAAGAAAGCTAAGTCTCTCGTTGATAATGGCCATTCCAAATGAGATTTTTCAATCTACGGACTCATGTGACACAAAGAAAAGATTTATGGGATCAACTGGAGAATCTCTCAGAAGGTCGTGCGAAAATGAAAAAGAACAGAAGAGCCCAAGCTCTAAATGAATATAATAGTTTTCAAGCGCCGATCGATGAATCTACGGAACAAACATTTCATCGATTCAACAATCCGATTAATCTACGCAAGAGATGTGACATTGTTAGATCAAAGGAAGACAACAATGTTCTATTTCTCAAAAGGTTAAACCCTGAATGGTCAAATCTATCCATGTCACTACAAGCCAATCAGGACCTTGAACAATGGTCGCTGCATGATGTATTCGGTACACTGCAAGCTCATGAAAAAGAAGTTGTTCAGAAAAGAACAAACATCGGAGGTCCTCTGGCTTTGATCTCAGAAACAAAAGGAATCAGAAGACGAAGTGATGACAGGAAGAAATCGAAGGCCTTCATATCGTAGATCGCTCCGGAAGATGACTCTGAATCAGATGATGAAATTAAAGCGTTTGCTGACTCTCTGGCTTTAATAACCAAGCAATTTACTAATCGTTTTGGAAATAGGTCTTTGAAAGGAAATAAACGATTTGATCGTCCCTATGTTCCTAAACAAGAAGTACAGAGAGTAGAGAAAACAGAAGAAGAGAAGAAAGAAGAAGAATTAAAAAGGAAGAAAGATGTACGCTACGGATGTGGCAAGCCCGGACATTACTCGAGAGATTGCGAGAGGAGCTGCGGAAAAGGATAAGACTTATTACAAAAACAAATATAAGTACAATGTCACCGAAAGAGCACACTTTGCGTAAAAAGAAAACTCGGGTGCAAGATGAATCCGGCGGTGATGAAGCCATGTTACGTGGAATGGCAAACACAAACGAATCGAGGATCAACCCTTCCGAGTCACCGGTTAGTAATTTCTCCGGATCATCCGAGCTTGAACAAAGGATTGTGATGTTATCAAACAATTTTGAGGAACTAAAGCTGAAACTCACAATCGAAAAGAAATTACGAAAAAGTACCGAGAAAACTCTTTCTACAATCAAAAGGGAAAGAGATATTTTCAAAAGAGAAATGGATTTACTTACGAAGAAAAACTCGAATTAAATACCGCAAAGGAAACGATTTCCATGAGTTTAAAACTTTACGAAGAAAAACTTAAAAAGGAAATTTTGAATCTCAATAAACTTCGGAAGGAAAAGAGAAAGAAATCGAGACAAAGAGAGTGATAGACTCAACTACGTAGCACTTAAAAACTATTTTCGTAAAGAGAGAGAATTTTTACACATTGAACTTCAACGAGAAAAAGCTACTGATTATAACATATCCGGATGCACGAAGGTTCATGACAAAATTAACACACAAGTAGGAAGATCCGGACTTGGTTTCGAGGACCTAGATCCCTACACGTGTAAGAAAAGGTCGGATACGAAATCGTTTTTTGTGTTGGAGAAATACGAAGCCAAAGTTTCCAATTTTGTATGAAAAATCTATTTTTAAAAAATCTAGATATGAAAACCATCATAAAAAAAGCAAACTTAAATTCGAAAATATTGAATATTGTTGTAAAACAAATGTTGATCTAAATAAAGTTCGAAGAAAGATGATATTTTCAATTTTGGTTCAAATAAACATACAATTTTGAATCCAGAGCGAGATATTTTTGTTCCAAGTCGGGCGAGAGGAAGATCTACGACTTATGTTTGAAAACGATATTCTCTCTACTCGGATAAGTGTTTTAGAAATGAAACTCTTTGTGAGAATCATCCAGAGATCTCTCCTTGTTCCTTTGAAGATTTACATCTTTCTGAAACTCAAGAAAGCTTGGCTGAGATTACGTATCCATGGGAGAATGACAATAATGATAAAGAATTTTTTGATAACTCTGAAAATTACCTTTCAAATTTAGAAATTAATTCTTTTAAATCATCAAAAGTTATCACAAATAATTCGAAAATTATTGATAAAAAGGATGATTATTTGTATACTGATAAATCTCAAGAAATCAGAGCTTCTGATAGAGATTGTGCTAAACTTTCAAGTGGTATACCTATTCTTCCTGTTTCTGTTCCAGAACCGAGAAAATCAGTATCTATACATCCAGACTTCTTAGATATGTGTCTCAAAGCCAAAACATGTCTTGAACTTGAGAAAGAGGCAGAACTCAAAAACAAAGTGCAAAATCAAAAGATTTTAAACTCTACTCTTCCGAAGTTTACTAATATTCAAAAAGGCAAATGGAAATCCTCTAATTCTTATGTTCCTTTTTCAGTAAATAACAGAGCTTCTGCAAAAGTAGATCAGAGGAAGAACACAGAGAAGAAAAAGCCAGAACTAAAACAAAAGTCTAGTCTAGATAGGTTCTCTAGAACAACTGATACTAGAAAAGACTTTAGAAAGAATAATTGTAATTACCATTCTCGCAATGAAAATTCAATTCAATCTTCTATGTTTCAGTCTTCTGAATGTTTTTCACTGTTCTTAAAGTTAAAACAATTTTTCTCGCAAACCTCTGATCATTCCAATTCACAGTATGTTTGTCACAAAAAGAATAAAACTCACAAAAACCAAAAACCAAAAATAAAGTCTTTACCTTCTGTTAAATCAAAAAACGAGCATACTCCAAAAGCTAACATAAAAGGACCCATTATGCGATGGGTACCTAAGAAATTCTGATTTTTGATTGCGAAACAAGCGTGTGCATATCCGGTATCTTGACTCGGATGCTCGAGGCACATGACCGGATCCCAAAATTTACTATCCCAATTCAAGGACAAATCGGTGGAGTCGTCACTTTTGGTGATAATGGTAAGGGTCAAATAAAAGGCTACGGTACTCTACAAGAAGGTAATATCACCTTATCAAAGGTAGCTCATGTTTCTGGCTTGAAACATAACCTCCTTAGTGTAAGTCAACTTTGTGATTCTAAAATACTAGTAGTATTTGATGAAAAACATTGTTATTTATTCTCTAAGGCAGGTGAAGAACTTTGGAGAGCATACAGGAAAGGTAACTTGTATATGATGAATTTTATCTCTAAGGATGGTAAGGAAACTTTATGTCTCATCTCCAAAAAGAGTGAAGTTGCGTGGCTACGGCATCATAAAATGTCTCACTTAAATTTTAATAATCTTGAGATGCTTGTTAAAAACAAACCGGTATACGGACTTCCAGATATTCATTTTCAAAAAGATCACCTCTCGCCCGCATGTGAAATGGGCAAAATTAAACGAGCATCTCATAGAACAAAAAGTGATCATTCTTGTACTAGACCTGCTGCAATTATTACATGTGGATCTCTCGTGGTCCAATTGCAATTCGTAGTCTATCCGGTAAAAAGTATATTCGGTACTAATTGATGAATTTTCCGGATATACTTGGCTTGCTTTCGTTCGTCAAAAGTCGAAGTCCCGGTGGTACTACGAATATGATGACCGAATTCAAGTTCTTCTACATCGAAGATTCGCAGCCTTCGAAGTGATAATGGTACAGAATTCAAGAACGCCAAGCTTGAATCGTATCTTGTTGAACAAGGAATTACTCAAAACTTCTCTGTCGTTCGCACTCCACAACAAAATGGTGTAGTTGAACGTCGCAACGAACCTTGGTTGAAGCAAACGAACGATGCTCGCAGCCTCGGTCTCCCAATTCACTTCGGGCCAAAGTCGTTGCTCGCTTGTTTCACTCAAAACCGTTCAATTATTGTCAAGAGGCATCTCAAAACCTCTTATGAGCTGATTAATAAAAGAAAACCATCTGTAAAATTTTTTCATATCTTTGGTTGCAGATGTTTTATCTTAAACGACAGAGATAATCTTGGCAAATTTGATCCGAAGTCCGATGAAGCTAAATTTTTAGGCTACTCGTTAAATTCAAGAGCTTTCCGAGTTTTTAACTTACGAACAAAAACTGTTATGGAAAGCATCAACATTGACTTCGATGATAACACCCAACTGACTTCCGAACACTCTACTTCAGAACTCAAGCTTAATCGTTACTTCTGACTATCTTTCAGGTTCCAGAGAATCCGAGATTGATGCTATTTTTCAAGATTTTCTGGGCGACGAAGTTGTGTCAGAAGCTATGTCACCTCCACATTTGCAGATACCAGATATTCTCCAAGCCTCAGGCATTACTCTCTCTGGTCCTGCTTCTTCTGTTTCATCTGTCACGTCTATTTGTCCAGAAGTTCCCACTACTCCTACATCTGCCAGTCCAGAAGCTACTTCTGTTCCATCATCTGAGGGAGAGACACAAGGACCGGTGACAAAACAGATACCAGAAGGACATACAGAAGAAAATAAAGAAGATTTTGTGTTTCCAGATGAAATCATTTCGTCAAATAAAACAACCCAATCAATTTCTCAACCCAGAATGACGAAATGGACTAAATCTCACACACCAGATCTTATAATTGGTAGTCCTTCTGAGGGGGTCAGAACACGATCTGCTACTGCAAATGAAGCATTCTTTGTTAATTTTCTTAGTATGATCGAACCTAAACGTGTACATGAAGCCTTAGTTGAACCAAGCTGGGTGGATGCTATGCAGGAAGAACTACTTCAATTCGAAAGAAATAAAGTTTGGCGTCTTGTTCCTTTACCAAAAGGCAAAGTTGCTATTGGCACAAAATGGGTATTTAGGAACAAAAAGGATGAAGATGGAATTGTTGTCAGAAATAAAGCTCGTTTGGTGGCTGAAGGTTCTTGTCAAGAGGAAGGTATCGATTATGATGAAACCTTTGCTCCTGTTGCAAGACTAGAAGCAATAAGATTATTCTTGGCTTTCTCTGCATACAAAACCGCAAAGTCTACCAAATGGATGTTAAATGTGCATTTCTTAATGGATGTCTAAAAGAAGAAGTGTATGTTGAACAACCTGATGGTTTCAAAGATGCAAGATATCCAGAATATGTTTATCTTCTTGACAAAGCTTTGTATGGTCTAAAGCAAGCCCCAAGAGCCTGGTATGAACGACTATCGAAATTTCTGATCAGCAAAAGATATGAAAAAGGTAAAATCGATACAACTCTGTTCATCAAAAGAGGCAAAGGTATGTTAACTATAGTTCAAATTTACGTGGATGACATAATATTTGGTTCTACTCATCAAACAGAAGTTGATTTGTTTTCTAAGTTGATGGAAACTGAATTTGAAATGAGTATGATGGGAGAATTAACTTTCTTCCTAGGACTTCAAGTTAAACAAAGCACCTTCCGGTATCTTTATAAATCGTGCAAAATATGTTTCTGACATGCTTAAAAAGTTTCATCTTCAAAACTCATCATCCATGAAAACACCTATCCCTCCTGGTATGAAATTAGGACCTGACTCCTCTGGTAAATCTGTTGATATTACCAGCTACAGAGGAATGATTGGTTCTCTTTTATATTTAACGACAAGTAGACACGATATTATGTTTGCCACTTGTCTTTGTGCTCGTTATCAAGCCAATCCTAAAGAGTCTCATTTGGCTTGTAAAAAGAATTTTTAGGTACTTAAAAGGTTCACCATCGTTGGGCCTTTGGTATCCTAAAAATTCTGGATTTGATTTAATGGCGTATACAGATTCTGATCATGCAGGTTGTAAGCTTGACAGAAAAAGTACATCAGGTAGCTGTCAACTTCTGGGAAATCGACTTATAAGTTGGACATCCAAGAAACAAAACTACGTATCCACATCTACAGCAGAAAGGTCGAATATGTTCTTCTTGCTAGTTGTTGTTCACAAGTTATTTGGATGAAGACCCAACTCAGAGATTATGGTCGATATACGATAAGATTCCCATCCTCCGTGATTACGAAAGTGCTATCGCCATTACGGAAAATCCGATTCGGCATTCCAAAACAAAGCATATCGATGTCGGGTATCATTTCATCAAGGATCATGTCGAAAAGGGTACAATCGAAATGTATTTTGTTTCTACCGATTATCAACTTGCGATATTTTCACAAAAGCTCTTGATGAGAGACGTTTTAACTTCTTAATTAGCAAGTTGGGAATGCTTAATATGTAACAATGATTTCTTCGAAGCATCCGGAAGCCTCGAACTATTCGACGATACTTCGAAGTCATCGAAGTCTACGATGCTTTACGAACTCTTCGAACACTTCGTACGCCCGAGTTACTCGATTTTCTCGTTTCATAATAATATTTTTCTTTCAAGAGAAATCATAAAGTGCGGATTGAGAAACGAGGTAAAGAAGCTACTACGGGGGAGTTCACCATTCAAGGGGGAGTTTACCATTCAAGGGGGAGTTTCACAATGCGAAGATATTCGTCTAAGTCTAACTACGGTTATTTGTCTTACGCTTTACTATTTCACTTAAATTTTATTTGAATCTATCTGCTCTGAGTTTCTCTTGCCGCCAAGGTCTCTTAGACTTTTGATTCATTTCAAATTTTTTTTTAATATAAATCAAGTCGACATGTTTTTCAACTAAATTTTCTATAAATTGATATTTCTTATAATTTCCATTAAATATATAAATTCAATCAACTCTTGCCTCCAAGGTTGTTTAAATCTATATGTTTAATGCAAATTCTTCTTTATTATTCTTTTATAGAAACTAAACTCTCATGTGATTTTTGTTTTCACTTGACTGATTTTTAAACTTAAATAAATAAAATTAAGATTAAAATCTGTGTTTATTCAATTCATTCAAAATTAATTGATTAATTAAACAGATTTTTTTATTACTTTTGTTTATTTCTGCTTTTAAGAAAAACAGCCTCTGCTACTAAATCATCATCATACATGTGTCTCGTCGTACACGTGTCCCCAATCGAAACACTGCATGTGTATACCCGCGTGCTTACATCAGCTCAAATGAACCGTTTTTTTTCTCCCCAAACTTAATAACCCCTTCCCATTCTACAGTTTCTCTCTCCCATAAAACCCCCAATCTCAACCTTCATCTTCTTCCTCGCAAAAATTCCCTAAATCAGTGTTCATTCTTTTTGCAAAGACAAAGTTTTCTATTGTCAAGCATTCGAAATTTCAAAATGGCTTCCAACTGTGCCCGTCCTTTCCAACAATGATGAAGAAAGAATCATCGATTCAACTGCGGATAGTACTCCCATTGTGAAACTGCCATTGAAGGCGAACAATATGCAGGTACTGCTCAACCCTAACACTTATCAACCAGAATTTCGCATCATGATCGAGTTTCTACAACAACACCAGTTGAATCGAGCCCTAACCCTAACCAACCCAAACATCCCTGAAATCTATGTCCAAGAACTGTGGCTAACAATGATCATCGAAACTGATGAAACACTCGCCGGTTCTTTCACCCATCCTGAACAAGTGGAAATTGCTGTTCAAATCCCCATCACCAAAAGAAAACTTGCCAAATATTTCCATCTTCCCCTTTCTGTGATCGAAGTGGATGGGCAAACCATTCCCAATCCTGCCCTAGAAGAAAACCCTTCCACAGAAGCCCTCCTAGCCTTCATAAATCTTTTGGGTTACAATGAACCTCTTACAAGGCTGTCCGAATTCAAGAGGAAGAAGTTGCCCCCAATGTGGAATCTACTCGTCTCCATTCTCAACAAGAGCCTAACCTGCAAAATAGGTTCTCTGGATCAGGCTAGCCGAAACATTCTGACTATAATGTATGGGATGTTCTTCAATCGACCCTTGGACTATGCAAGTCTCATCTTCCAAGAGATCAAAGCAGCTGTGCACACTAAGGTGATCCATCAGAGTCAGGGAAAGCCACTACCAGCACTCATGTTCCCAAGATTTCTATCTCTCATCACTCATCCTGCAATTGGGGCAATCGAAGCTCCCCTGATTCAGCCATTCTGCAAAATTGCATCAATGAGCTCCCATAGATCAACCATCGACAGCATCGGCTACTTCCGCACCCGCAGAATTATCCAGGTACATGCTAAACCTAATCCCATCTAGCTCTTCTAATCTCCAAATCTATAGAAGCTCTATGGTTTTCTCGAACGAGAGAATTCCTACCCCGCAGCACTTAGAGCCGGTGTAGGTGGTCGGGGTGCAGTGAGCATGAGCTTGAGAAAAATAGGAGTGAACATCCGAGTGCTTCTACCCATGCCGACCTTCTATTAAATGAAGGTACGAGAAGATGTCCTCGCAGACACATATGAGTGTTCCTCTCCTATTCCCCAAAGGGCAACCACAACTTCGAGGTTGATGTCACCACGTCTCCACTCATTGACTTAGAACGGCCAGTTCAAACCACCAAGAAACCGGCCGTTCGAGAGGATACTTCTTCTTGAATCAAATTCATCCGGGGAAAGCACCTCCACTTCATCATCCTCCCAAAAGGATGATGATGATAATATAAGAGTTCATTCGCCCCGAACTCGCCACTTCCTTCACCACATGTTCATGTCTCCGTGACCGACATACCAATACGCACGAGAGGATGAGTCCACATCCTCTCCTAGGATAGATGCTAATGAATTCCCATCGGAGGGGTTACGGCCTAGGAATGCACCTCTTACCGGAGTGTTTACACTTCACCAAGGTAAGCATACTTGTCTTCGACACCTCATCCTACGATGATGAGGATAATGTTGAAACGGTCGGAACAACCGAAGAGGAGCTCGTGAATAACGACCCTCAAGGATCAGTTGGAAGTCCTTCTACACTCAACGTCAAAACGGGTGTAGAAGGCCCCTTCGAACGCGAGGGTAAAGGGGCTCCATGTGTTGGAGATGCACCGGTTACATCTTTTGATTTAGTCACAAATGCGGCGTTCTTGGCATTTGCCGATCAAATTCGAGAGATCGTGGAAGATCTAAAATTATCCGTGACCACTAACAACTCTCTTCTTCGAGCCTTCAATTTAAAATTGAAAGTCGAACTCTCTCTTAGCAGATCTTCAGCGCCAAATGAGTACCTCTCAAGATGATCAGAAGGCCTATTTTGCTGAACAATTTTTGCTATTGAATAATGGTCTTCAAGCAACTGCAGAGGCAATCTCTCAACTTCCAGAATCTCTACGTGCCTCTGACTTCCCTATCTCTTTAGACTACAGCTCTCTGGTGGCCGATATACAGAAGATTATCAAGACCATCATTCCTTCTGATGATCCTGCGGGTCTACGCTCGTCAAGAAATCGATCTCGCCTCTTTCCGGAAGATTATTCTTGAGCGAATGTCTTCCATCGCTTCAAAGTACTCTTCCAAGCCCTCCACATCCTCAACAGACCAGAAAATTGCTGCCATCGAATCTACTCTATCTCAACTCGTGCCTCTGGTTTCTTCTATTGTTGAGGCGTTTAATGCCAAGAAGAAAGCCAAGGAAGAAAGGGCTTGCAAAAAGGCGGGCGAAAAGAAAACATTCGAGGATCGGGATCCCGATTCTCGGAAGGGGAGAAAGGTCTGAGCCTAAGCAAGCCAAACAAACACCACCGTAACCAAACACGACCACCGCTGACTCTTCAACTCCAAAACCATCACAGCAACCTTCTTCTTCAAAACAAGTGCCAATCACTCCAACACCTCTGGCTACGCATTCTGGGCCCCTACCCAGAGATCCAGATCTAGCTAAGTTCATTCTGGATGTTATGGGAAAAAGCAGAATCCCGAGCTCTCCGGCTGAAAGGGCTGAAATAGTCAGAGCTCACGAAGAACGAGAACGAGCTAAAGCCGCAAAGGAAAGAGCTAAAGCTGAAAAAGAAGAAAGGGCCAGAGAGGAGGATGAGGAAGTGTTCAGAGCTGAAAAAGAAAAAGAAGAAGAGATAATACGCCAGAGGCTAATTGTTGAAGAACAAATAGAGATAGAGAGGGCTTAAAGAGAGAATCTGGAAAGAGAGAAGGCTAGACTTGAAGAAGAACTACAGAGACAAAATTTTGAAGCTGAAGAAAGAGCAAGAGTCAGAGCAGAGGCCGCTCAGAAGCAGAAAGAGATCAGAAGAGGAGAATTTGAAGAAAAATTAAACAAAGTTGGAAACATTGAACTTCCAACACTTGAAGTTGAGAAAAGGCACATGTATGCTCCAACAGATCAGAAGATTTATCTCATGATGCCTAACTTCGCAAACCAATACAATGTAAGCAATGAAGTTAAAGATAACTTCATGGCTCATAAACAAGACAAAAAGACGGTTTTCACTACTGCTCCAATTACAAAGATCACAGCCATGAAACATAAGCAGTTTCAAGATACACCCATTTGGTACACAATCTACGAGGTAGTCAGATCAAACAACAAGAGTTATTACATATGTGATAATGATTCGTTGTCCATCCATCCAGCTGATCTCATTTTTCTGGAAGAATTTATGAAGACTCAGCTTTCTGAACGCAAAGATCCACAAGACCATGTTGCCTACACTAGAATTATTCTATGTATGAAATCATACATTAGATACAAAAGGCAGGTCGACTTCCAGATTGGCTTAAATTTCAAAATGGATAATCCGGCTATCTGCACCAAATGAGGAACTTGAAGGGATAAGCAAATTCGAGTGGGTAGACTTCTTGCGAACCGAAGAGGGAATCATCTTCAAAAGACCAAATGGAAAGAGCTTCTTTCGCATCAAAGAAGCTCACAAATACTCTTATGAGGTAGTCTACATCATCAAGTGCTATGCTGGCTTAGACACGACAAATCCAGATGTTGCAAAGAAAGTAGAGAAAAGACTTGATGGACTTCAGAAGAACAGAGAGCTTATCGATAATATTTCAAGTATCATTGCTGCTGTTGATCCTCTCTGAAGAAAGTTTTTTTTGACTTCATACTTAGGGGGAGAATGTTAGAAATTAAAGTATGAGTCAAAGAAGAGATGTCTACAAAAGTCAACACACTCTTCTTGTTATAACTAATTGTTGTTAGACGCTCCCTTTTAGACACATGGCACTTTGTAATTGGCTAGCATTTTGACTTTCTCGTTTTTGTATACCGTATAAATAGCATTATATTGTGTTTGTAAAAGTTGTCGATCAATACATTTACATTTTGAAGAATACTGTGCGTAATTCATAACTTTGTCTACTTTGATTCAAAGTTATCATTTCATAATCTTTGTTCTTCATTCTGTTTACTGTTCTATTGATTTAAATTGTTAATTGATCTGCTTCCGCATTTCACTTTGATTCAATACTCTCAATTAACAATCGGTTTAAAGGAATCTGGAACCAACAATGGCATTGACATTTATCTCATCAAGAATGGTATGACCTTTATATTTTCTTAGAAAGAGTGTTTGGTCTATCTTTCCACGCACAAAATTTTCTTTTAAAAGATATTTGGAGAAGGTATCATACCAAGCTCGGGGAACTTGTTTTTAACCCGTAAAGAGCTTTTTCAAGTTTGAAAACGTATACAAGGTGCTTAGGATTAGAAAACCCAGGAGGTTGTTCAACATAAACTTCCTCATTTATTTGCCATTTAGAAAAGCACTTTTAATATCCATCTGAATAACTCTAAAGTCTTTATGGGCAACATAGGCTAAGAAAAGTCTAATGGCTTCTAATCTAGCAACATGAGCAAAAGTTTCATCCTAATCGATATCTTCTTCTTGTTTGTATCCTTGAGCAAGAAGTCGAGCCTTATTTCGAGTTACAGTGCCATTTTCATCTAGTTTGTTATGAAACACCATTTGGTTCCTATAACAGTCTTACCAGATGGACGAGAAACAAGACTCCAAACTTCGTTTCTCTGAAACTCAGTTAGTTCTTCTTGCATAGCACTGACCCAACTTGGATCAGTGATGGCTTCATCGATCTTTTTAGGTTCGGATAAATAAATAAAGTTTACAAAGAGACAAATATTAGTCATACCCCATCGGGTTTTAATACCTGTACATGGATCACTGATTATCTGATTGATTGGGTGATTACGAGTCCTTCGTTGAGCAGGTAGTTGAGGAGATTGATCAACAAAAGATTCAACGACTTGTTCAAGGAGAACGGAAGATGCTTCAACAATAGGTTCTTCAACATTTCTTATCATCTTTGGAGGAGATCCAGAGGGATTGATATTCTCTTGAGTAGAGAGTGGTACTTGATTATTCATCGATGAATCACCGTTGGAAGAATCAAAGGGAGGAATCTGATTTAAAGGAGTAACTCCTATCCCTGAAGAGGAAGGATCGTTACTATTAAGAGAAGTGGGGATGAGATTTGGACCATCATCATCATTAGTTCTAGTGACAGGAGGTGTACTGAAATAAGATTTAGGTTCCCCATATTGAGACTTCATCCAACTATTCAGTTCCTCGTCGTCTTTAGGGACATAAATAGAATTTATTGAGCGAGATTCATCAAAGTTAACATTGATGGTTTCTTCGACATGTTGTCTTCTTTTTTTGAAGACTCTGAATGTCTTGGATACTGAGGAGTAGCCAAGAAATATGCCATCATCAGCCTTTGGATGAATTTTCCTAAATGATCTTTGTCATTCAAGATGTAGTACTTACATCCGAAGATGTGTAGATAGCTCAGTTAGGGCTTACTTCCATGAAAAAGTTCATAGGATGTTTTCTTGACTCTCTTAACTATTAGGGATCGATTCTGAGTGAAACATGTAGTGTTAACTTCTTCATCCCATAATTGAGTTGGTAGATCGACTTCAATGATCGTTCGATTTCTTTTTTCAACAACACAGTTTTGCTGAGGAGTCCTCATTGATGAGAAATTATGAGAGATTCCTTTTTCTTCAAAGAAGCTAACTAAGGTATGTTTTTGAATTTAGTGCCACGGTCACTTCTTATGGAGCGAACAGAGAGATTGTTCAGGACTTCCATTTTCTCGATAAAGGAGATAATTTCATCAGGAGTGTCACTTTTGGAACAAAGAAAGAATACCTAAGTGTATCTGGAATATTCGTCAACAATGAGAAGAGTGTATTTCTTTCCAGATATAGATTGAACGTTGACCGGTCCAAAACGATCCATATGAAGTAAGTGAAGAGGTGTGGTCACTGAAGAGACTTGATTGAATTTGAAAGTTGTTCTTGTCAATTTTCCTTTTTCACATGCTTAGCAAAGAGATTCCTTTCCAAAAGAATGTTTAGGGATTCCATTGACAAGTTCTTTTCGAGATAATTCATTGATCATCTTAAAGTTCAGATGAGAGAGTCTCTTATGCTAAAGCAGTTAACATTAGAGGAGGCCTTGTATAGAAAAAAAACATTCTCTGAATGAGTAGTATCCATATTAATGACATAAACATTTTCTGATCTTTTGCGTTGTAAAGCAAGTTTGTCATTTTTGTTAGTGACAACACATTTTGTCTTTGTGAACAAAACTTTGAAGTCTTTGTCACAGAGTTGAATAATGCTCAATAGATTGTTTTTTAGCCCTTCAACATAACCAACACGGTTGAAAGAAGTTGATTCATTGGTTAGAACATCATAACCTTTGGTGTACCTTTGCCATTTCTACCAAAGGTCACTGAGGGACCTATTTCTTCCTTATATTCAAAGAGTAGGGATTTTCTACCAGTCATGTTCCTAGAGCATCTGTTATCGAAGTACCAGATACCGTTAGCACTCTGCACTAAGATAAGGGAATTAATTTTTCATAGGTACCCATAGAACTATGGATCCTGCATTGTTAGTGGAGATAACAGGTATGGCATTTTTCTCACTTACTGAAGAATTTTCTTCAGTGGTAATCTTCACCATAGTTGTTTTACCAACTTTAGTGGTTTTAGCATTCAATGATTTCTCAGTTTGAGTTACTTTCTTACCATGAGATAATTTTTCAGCCTTACTGTATTACGGTATTTACTAGCAATGTGAGTAGTCTCACCACAGTGATAGCACTTTTGAAAACGGTTTTAGAACTAGAAGCATGCAGCGAGGAGGGCATAACATTTTCAGGGCTAGGGCCAAGAATTCCTTTCTCTATAGATCTAGGAGGAACCACATGTTTCTCAGGTTTTGAGGGAGTGAGATCAATCTTGATCCGAGGAATTGATATCTGAATATATCCAGAGATCTTCTTCTCAGATTTCACAGGATAACTCACTAAAGGAACTGAAGGATTCTTCTCCAGTTTAGGAAAGTTCTTGATCTTAGGAACATGATTAATGAACTTGTCTTTAATCACCTTCCCTGAGTCCTTTATAAGAGGTTTAGAAGGTCTTGACTTAGATGTAGAGGGACACTGAGTAGACGGATCAGGCATAGAAGAAACAAACATTCCAAATTTTAACATGGAAGGATCGTTGTCAGTCTCTTCTTGGTCAGAGGAATATCCCAGACCGCTTTTGACCTTTTTAGGGATCTGAGCATTTATGATCTCGATGGCCTTAACAGAGGCTTTGCACCATCCTTCAATGGTGGCTTTTTCAGCTTTGGAATCAACGATGGCCTTTTCGCGCTCAGTGATAGCTTGTTGATTTACAAAGATTTGGTCTTTAAAATCTGCTTTGATTTTAAAGTGGCAGTTCTTAAGCTGTTCAGTTAGATCTGAGTTTATTTGTTCAACCTTAGTTTTACCATTCAAAGCATTGTAGAGATCAACAGTCAAAGTGTCGACAGACGACAAACTACAAACTATCATGTTCAGAGATATAGGAGTTTTCTAGAATTGGTACCTGAGTAGATGGAGATTCAGTTGATGAGGTTTCAAAGGCCTCTTCAGCTTCTTCAATTCTAGCCATAATACATATGAAGGCTATGTCTTCTTCATCTGAACCACATTCGTCAGTGGTTTGAGCCAAGTCAACTTCTTGATCCCAGTCGACTTTTTCAGCGACAAGGCCTTTGCCTTTTCGCTGGTTTTTCTTCAGATTCTGATATTTTTCTTTCAACTTAGAATATTTTTCATTCTTAGTTCTATCAGAAATCTGTGAGGTCGTTGGAACAGCAACCTTCTTCGATCTGCATTCACTTGCAAAGTGACCTTTACGTTGAAAGTTATAGTAGATCGTTGATGCTTTATCAACAGGAGGTATCTTTGACTTATCAGAGTTAGTGATGGCAGACGTTCTTCTGAAGTTACTTTTTCTGGAAAATCGTCTTAAATTATTGGTTAGAAGAGCCAGATAATTGTCAAATTCAGAAATATCAGCATTAGTGATATCTTCAAAGTTAGGTTGATCTAACTCAGTGATAGAAGTTATAGAAGAAGAAACTGTTTTAGAGGGATCAGTCTCTGATGTCACTAGAGCCAAGGAAGAACTTTTGGATGTTTTAGTGTCTTTTAAAAGGTTTCTTTTTAAGGTTTGAGATTGCTCGTGATTGAGCAATATTCCGTACAAATCACTTAAAGAAAGGGTTTCAGTATTCTTTGACAATTTAAGACGCGTAGTAAATGTGTCCCATTGTTCAGGAAGAGATTCCATGAACTTTGTCAGTACTTCTGAATTAGAGTTCTTTCGACCAACTGTTTTAAGATCTATATCAAACAGTTGAATCTATGGTGGATCTAAGAATGTGTTTCAGTTTCAAGAAACATGAAACCTTCATATTGTCTCACCACGTGGATTCGACGAGTAATCTGAACCTCAATAGTTCCTTCATATTGAACATAGAGAGTGTCCCACATGGATTTTGAGGTCCTCATTTTCATGACGGAATGGTATACATCATTTGACAGAGACATTGCAATAATAGATCAAGCTTTTGAATCAACAGCTATCTCTTTCTTGTCTTCCTCACTCCATTGATGTGGAGATTTGGGAATGCGTCTCTTAGGGATCGCAGGAGTAGTAGTAGTTGCACGAACTGTTGGGACTAGAGTGTTGGAACGAATGGTCCATTTTCTACATAATAGGGGATCTTAGGATCTGGCCCTTCTAGAAATAGAGTCATTCTTTACTTCCAGACAAGTAAGTTATTTTTGCTAAATCTTGGAGGTTTATCCAGAGATCCATTGTCTATATAGTTTGTATTTGTATTTTCCATTTTAAAATAACAAGAAATAAGTTCTTTTAAAGATTAAAAACAATAAACACTGCTCTGATACCACTTGTTGGTCCCTAAGAGTCTACAAGAGTGTATAAGTATCAATAAAGTTTATAGAAGGGGTGGGGGATGAATACAAGCTCAACTTTTAGATTTTTAAATGAGTTTATATCAATAAACAAATTTACAGTTGTAAGCGGACTAAGAACAAGTATTAAACCTATTATATTACAACTTTAGAAATCACTAAGTATTTGATGCACAAGAAATGAGGGAAATAAGATCATAGGTTTGAAGGAGAGATGAACATGCATGAAGATGAAGATGGAGGACTTCATCTATTTATACCTATTGCATTTAATGCAGATCAGAAGGTACATGCCACGTGTCAAGTTTCCATAGGGAACTTGTCCTTTGTTCATAAAGCAACCATGATTTTAGCCGAATATGAACAGTAGCCTAATCAGAGTTGGTAAGTACGTAGGGAACAATCCGTATGTACTTTCTGACAGGGCATGGGAGTTTGACATTTGTGCATCGAGGATAAGATTAACTTTGATCTTGCTGAGTAGACCCCACATTGATCACTGATACTGAGTCTTCAAGGATGAAGTCTTCAGGTATCATTGAGACATACGCAAGATCTCATAATTCTGTTAGATGAACGTTGGTATCACTGAACCGCTTCAGATCACGAGCTATTCATTTCTTTCTTCAGCTAGGTCTTCGACTATCGTTGAATGGTCTTTGGTGTGAGTATTTTTCTTCTATGTCCATATAGTGTTCCTGTCTTTCAGCGATCACTGAGTGTAATCAGTGTATTCTATCGCTAAATCTTAACAGTAACATAGACTTGGATTTTCACAAAGTATATAAAGGAATCATATTCAAATCACTGAAAGGAGTTTAGATCAACAAATTATAATATATGTTGACTCATTATAATTGGACTTAACTGTCAATAATTTTCCCAAACGAGTTTTTTGTTTTCAAATGCACCATTAATTTTCGTAACTTCACTTCAAACACTCTACAATTGATGTTAACTCTGTTATGATCATCTTGTTGACCAATTAAGCTAAGCATTTCATTAAATTCTGGCCACTTGGGGTTGCACTTAAAGTTAGAAATAAATCTGGATATCCTGCCCACTTACAAATTGCCATTGCATCCTGGAAATTTTGAATTCTGTAGCGAGGTCCACCGGTATGTGAAGATGGAAAAATAATTCACTTCCCTATTTTGGAACCATCTGAATCACCACGACTTACAACGTCAACTAAGCCCCAAAAATCGTCTGATCTTAATTTCTTTTGGTTATTTCGAATCCACCGAAAGCGTCCTTCCTCAATAGCGGTGTAAGCATCTACAATGTATTGTTGCAATAATCTTCTGGATCGAAGAAGAGTGGCCTTCATACAACCTTTGTTGCAATCTAAAACAAAAATATTGCCACATAGTTAAAGCTTGTCTTTTGGTAGAATCACCATCCATTTTTCGTAATTGTATATTTTGTCGAAAACCATCTTCTCCAAAAGGGCGTAGCAATGGATATGACATAGCCATGAAACTTGGATGAATATATGCGATTCGTTAAAGCCTGTATGTACGATGTTCCCCAATGCGCTCAAAGTCAGAATCACTTAAGTCTCCCACTATCAATCCAACCTCTTCATCAGCATTTGGTATATTGTATTGACGATCATCTGAGCTTTGATAAGTGATGAGGCGCAAACGAAATGTGGAATTAGGTTCAACTCCATATCTATCTCTTGCCATTCGAAACGATTGTACCAAAATGTTATGTTCTTCTAACATTTCAGACAATTCATTTGTTAATTGAACATCAAGAGCGGTACATTCCCTTCACATTGTATTGATTCTGTTTGACATCTCATTTTGGGTGTCATAAATAGAAAGTTGTGTGAATTGGGGGCGTTTACCAAGAATAGGCAACAAAGACCTTATTCGATGATAATTTTGCCCACTGCTTCTATAAATATAGGGACCTTTTCCACAATTTACACTTGTGTCAACTCAACCACCTATTGATGTGAATGCAAACATTGCATTGAACGTTCTTATATCTTTACGAAAAGTCACTCCCTTTTGTCCTGATTCATGTCCGAGAAGATATGATAGAAGATGAGAAGGTTGTTTCATTAACGGTAGTTGATTCATGTTCGCTCTTCATACCAAAATATGGCACCACAGTGTATACATGCGTGAGTTGGTGGTCCGAACTTCCTTGGAATATTACGAGGCACTGGAAAAATTAAAGTAATTAGACCTCTGAAAAGGTAAAAAGGTGATGTTAAATTTGATATAGGAGTTAATTATTGGATTACCTTCATTGTGGTTATTTTTGTTGTTGGTAAGGGTCCGAAAGTGTGAAGAGTTAACAGAGGGGACAATTGCTTGCACTGTTAAATAAAAATAATAAGAAAACATGAGATACAATTACGGTTATAGAAAATATACAGTTGTTAGTATAATGGGATCGTAGTGTGGATGAGACTAATAATAATGTGTGTACCTTCTACCATTGGTGGTGCATTTGGTACGTTGATGTGTAGTTCATCATTTACAATTCCATTATGTTGCGCCATCTGGGGATCTGTAAAATATAGTGCAAGTAAATATAATAGAATGGTGAATTAAAATATGTTTTTACAGGGAAGTTTAGAATGTTCAAAACAAATACATAAACAAGATGACATAGTATTTAATGTCATAGGACAACAAAAATATATTATATAAGTTGTATAATAAGATTTAATTAGTGTACTATTGCAAATGGTTGTCATGGATGTAGCGAATCTGTTGAGAAATTGAATTGTTAATTCTAACTTTTGAGGAACCAAAAGTCTAGAATTGGAACTTATGATTGCTATCTTTCTTGCAATCTAGCATGTTTGAATGTTGTAAAGCATTAATGTTTGTACGGGTAGGTGGCAATATTGCCCTTCGTTTGAGATTGATGATTTCTCACCTCCTACTCCGTGCAAACCGTGATAGACGCCTACGAATATCATGTTGCATTCCATTTGCTTCTTCTACTTCCATTTAACCTCTTGAATCTCAATATGTAAAACATCTGTAAATAAGATGATATAAAATAAAAACCATACAAGAAATGAGAAATTAATGATGTAAACCAAATAAAATTATATAATTTTTTACATAAACATTTTTTATTTTGAAAATATAAGCAACATAATTTTGTTCAGTATGTTAATCATTTTGAAAATATGTTTACAAAACCTGTTACCAATTTTTGGAAAAGAAAATAACTATGAAATGACCATTTATAATTCTATTGAATATGTTTTTGATCCAAGTTTTGGCAATTGTATTGTTTTTTTTCTAAATATGTGTTCATTGATCAGTATTTCTTATTTGAACTTATTTTATTTTTAATGTAGTACAAAGATGTTAACAATACCAAAACATGATTGAGAGAAGGAATGATAACATTTAAAATCTTGATCAAATAATCTGTATGTTTCTGTAATACCATTTAATGGATGATGAAACAACATCCGACCCTTGTATAAAGTTCAATCATAGGCTTTTTGAGATATTAGCAAACACCTTTGTGTTGCTACTTTATACATCAAATGGAAAACAAAGATTGTACATCAAGTGGAAAACAAAGAAATCTATTTGAATACACTAATGGGCCATTTACTAAACGTTTACCCAATAAGTGTTTACCGGGAAATCTTTCATTATATGATGAACATGGCAAGAATCTTACTCGATAAGAGTGATGATAATAATGGAGAGTCTTACCCAGTAAGTGAGGGTGACGACTCATACTTGGGTAAGCGTTTACCGGGGAAATTTTTGCATCATCTAAAAATAATAAGATCTAGGATGAGAGTGGTGCTAAAAAGCACTTTTTATGGTTTAGCAGCAGTAACATTGAAGTTCGAAGGTTTATTGGAAATACCTTGTGTATACCTACAAACTCTTTGTTTTTCTCGAGCCAGGAACAACCTTGTTTATGTGAGTAGCAAACTGGTTAATTTGAGCATCAACATCCCAAAATTATGTTGTTGGAAAAAAGTTCATAAGGTATCTTAATTAAATTTCTAATTGTTAACACTAACAACAACATCACCAACAGGAAACTTAAGTATTTGTCAAATAATTAGTAAGGCAATATTTGAAGAGGCACCGAAAGTAACACAATAGTTTCAGATCATTAATTTTTTTCATCACCGAGTTTTGTGTGTTTTTCATAGAAAAGTTGTTGAGGTTGAAAAACTTACTCAAACTCTATGTAAGCTTGAAGACGCTATTCTTATGGCATATGGTACAAAAATCAAGCCCTAATCCACTAACAAAATACAACTTCCATAAAGATACATACAAAAAAGTACATGGTTCCTTTCATAAAAATCCGACTTTCAGAGTAAAGCACATAATAAAATTTTATACCACATCTATATATACAAAAAATATCACTACTATCAAGTATATCAACATGTTTGGGAGAACACATAACATATTTGTAGTGGATTGTGTTTTTAACCTGCTTTAATCTTGGAGAGATGAGTATTGTTTATTTAGTAGTGAATTACCAGCTTAGAAACTTTCTTCTAGAAAGGAAAACATTATCAGTCTTAAGCATTGTTCAAGAAAAAACATAGTTAAGTAGCCTACAATAGGGATGCAACAATGCTTTACTATCTAACTTTCGAGATATCAGATTCTCTCCAAAAGGCTCATGCCTGATTCGTATTTATAAAACTCGATGTCCCTCTTGATACCACTTTCCTCTTATTTATACTCTTTTACAATTGCTAAAAGTATGGTAAACATAAACTCTTGTCCAAACTAACAATTCCCACCTACTTACTCAATTAGCATTCGTTTTTTAAAATTTAATATTTCCATTTATGTGTTTCATTTATGTAATATGACTTAAAATATATATGAAACGGTAGTTCAAAGAAACTAAGATGAGACCCAAATGTAAAAATTCACTAAAACATGCCATAATGAGCTATTTTAGCCATTATAGTTGTAAATTTTTGTTGCAAACTAATCATATGAGATAGCCCAAAGTAGCTCAATTCACTCTGCAGATTTTTTTTCCTTTTTTCCATTAGCTTGTATAACAATTAGTTTGCAACAATTCTACAAATGTCATAATCAAGAAACCTGTTCAATCTTTATGGGTCATAAACACAACAAAATATCTAGAAATTCCTTTAGGCTTACTTGTTAAAAGTCACACTCTTGGGTGTTGCTAAATCAGTTTTATGTTGCGGTATCTTGTCCTTTTCCTCTTTAACCTCTCTGCTATCTGGCATTTCAACAAACAGCATACATCCTCAAATTCTACGACATGTATTCTAATTTCAAAAGTTACCATTGTTGACGTAGAAAAGTTGTTGGGGTCGAAAACTTTACACAAATTGTATGTGAGTTTGAAGAGACCGTTCTTGTTATTGCTGTGTGGCGCAAATGCAAAATTTTTTAAGTGATTACAAATGAAAATTTCAAAAGATGAACAAGAACATATTCTTTGACTTTTATTTTTGTCTTAAATATATTCATTAATGGTATATATTGATGATTCATAATAAATAAAGAAAATGAAAGGTTTTATACTTGATGAAAAGTTAAATAAAAGAAACAATGGTGTTGTATAAAAAAATTATGCAATAACTAACATAATTACATTTATGATTAGCATTAAACAAACTAACCAACACTTGAAAAACGAAAGAGCAATACATAACAACTTAAATAACATACATTAATAACTTATGTAGATCATAATGTTGTTATCTTGTTCTTTATGTACTATATTCGTGGTTAAGCATACGTTATACTGCTTAAGTAACAGGCACACAACCCATGTTCATCCTATTAAAATGAACTTTTAATTTATAAGGAACATTACCTCTGGTCCCGAGTCCGTGTGATGTTCCACCCTCTAAACTTAAATCCTCTGAAACTCGATTCTCCTAAAATAAGAAAATCGATGGGAGTATAACTGTTGGGATTTTGTATTGTATTTGTAAAGGGAATTGATCCAACATAGGAAGGAGAGGAAAAACTAGAGAGGCCTATAAGGCTATCTCCTTAAGAATTATCAAATTAGAACCCAAGCTCATCTGAGGAACTTAGATTGGGCTTATGGGCTGCATTGGCATTATATATTTAACGTCAAAAGATGGGCCTTGGGCCTTTACCTCATAACCCGAATTTCGGAGACAGTCGCAGGCCTCTATTTGTTGATCTTCAATCGTCATTTTTCAAGTTAGTAATCCTAAGTTTCTCATAAGAATTTTGTCACATATTGCACATAATACACATACACATTTATGTTTTTGTTTAGAATTTTTTTGCACATTTTTGCACCACTCATATACACGTTTTGAGAACTTTCTGGTTTTGTAACCTTGGTTCTAACAATCTTAAACAAAACTTTGTGATGGATCCTTCATCCATGATAAAGAACCATGTCGAGAAACCGGATAAATTCAAAAGGTCGGATTTTAGTTGTGGATCCCAGATTTGATCACGTAACGTATGTATGTATGCAAGAACATGAAGAACACTTCTAATATTGATGAAGATCCGATGTCGGATATCTCACTTGTATTGAATATCGGTTACAATGATATTATCTGTTGGTCCCAATAAGGGTCTACAAGAGTTAAATATTAAGTAAACAGTTTGTAAAGGGGGGGGGGGGGTTGAATACAAACACACAGATTTTAGTTTTTAAATGAGTTTATAGAAAATAAACAAATTTACAGTTACAAGCGGAATTAGAACAAGTTGAAAACCTATTCTATTGTAACTAAAGAAACACACAGTTTGATGCACAAGAAGATGAAAGAAAGAATATAGAAGGTATAGGCTAGAAGGAAGCATGCATGAAGATGAAGAAGATATCTTCATCTATTTATACCCGCTTGCATTTAATGCAAAGCAAAAGGTACATGCCACTTGTCAAGCTTGGATAGGAAGCTTGTCCTTGTAAATAAGACAACCATGCTTTTGGCCGAATATGAAGAGTACCGTATCAGATATGATGGGGACATAAGAGACAAGTTGTATGTCCTTTTTTGACATGGTTCTAGGTTTGACTTTTGTGCATCGAGGATAAGATCAAACTTTAATCTTGCAGAGGAAGCTTCATTTGATCGCTGACACTGAATGTTCAAGGATGAACTTCAGTGTTGCTGAGGCTTCACAAGACTTCACATTTTGAGTAGATAATCGCTGCTATCGCTGAACCGCTTCAGGTCACTTAGCTGATTATCTCTTTCTTCAGCTTTGGTCTTCGACTATCGCTGAATGGTCTTCTGGTGTGATAGCTGATCTTCAAGTCTTTAGAGATAAGCTTGTTGATCCTTGATCTTCAGCGATTGCTGATAGCAATCAGCGTATGCTATCGCGGAATTTGAACAGAAGCTTATCTAAGGAATTTCACTAAGTATAGTAAAGGAATCATATTCAAATCACTGAGACGAGTTATGATCAACATTATCTTCTAAGCTCTCTCTAGAATGATATGAATTAATGTGCTTATCTTCTAATGAGGCCCTAACCCTCTATTTATATGTATGGAGATATTACAATAAGGAAACTAGAGAATAAGGCATTATACAATTGCCTTAAATAGAATCCTTCCTAATCCTTAAACCTTTCCTAACATTTAAACCATTCCATATTGATGACTTTGTTGACTTTACACTTTAGACCTTCATGTCTTTAATATTTGTGAACTCGAATACAATATTTTCAGACCTAACAATCTCCCCCTTTGTATTCGAAATTACACTTCAGCAAATTAGCACTTTTGAAGACGGTGGAACTTTTTGTCAACAAATCTTTCTTCTTAATTCTTTTGCTCCCCCTACGAAAATGATCTCTTGTAAGCTCCGTAGCTCCCCCTTAACATTAACATGATTGGGAAAATCGAAGGAGCCGCAATGTAGTAGGGTATAAAACTTGTCGGGTCCAAAAGCATGTCGGGCCAGGTGATGTCGACGTAAAAAGATCTCGGGCCAAGTAGATTCGACAAGAATTGATGTCGGGCCAAGATGAGTCGATCAAATTAGGTGTCGGGCCAAATGGACGCGATGAAAACACTTAGTCTACTTGTCAATCCTTTGTTGCTCGACAAGAAATTTTGTCGGGTCTTAAGCAGTCGATAAGTTTTTAAAATTGTCTTCATTTGTCGATAAGTTTTCAACTTTTTCGTCATTTGGCTTTGAACATTATGAACATTATCAAAGACAATAAGCGTGAATGTGATCAAATGTAAATGTGGAATATCGGGTAATGGGCTAACAGACAGAAGCACATGTAGCAACTGTTATCACTTAATCAAAATAAATTTAATTAAGTGGCCTATATTCAGTGTTGGCAGCGGGTTGACACTGATAGGACTTCCATTTATCACAGAAGTAAGTAATAAAACTAACTTCTCAAACTGTTCCGGCATACACACAAAGATATGTGTGTGGAATCACAAAGACTCGTGCAATATGTAGAAAGAATTAAATATTAAATGCTATTTTTAAGGCTCAAGATGTGAAAAGACATTTCACAAACTCAATGTGCATTGCATGTGAAGTTCGGACACCGGAGGTGTGTATTCTTTTTCAATATCTTAATCTTCTGAGTGAAGAAAAGATAGCAGATATGCTCATTCTCCTCGATATATGAAACAAATATCTATTTGTGACATACTTGAGTAGCAGGGTGGGGTGACACGAGTTATCGACACTGGGTCCATGTTTGGTTCAATATTCATCTCCAAAAAATCGAGAATGAATAGATTATGTGGTTACCCGGATAACTGTTTAGGTTTGGTAAAGACTAAATATTTTCTTTTAAGTCTTGTCACACTCTCACAATTTTCTTTTGTCTCACAAGCACTCAATTTTAAACATACCCTTTCAAAATATATCTAACCTTGTGTTTCATGGGTAGGTCCTTCCGGTTTTGGTTTGACCATTGAAACTTCTAATTCCTAACACACACAATGAGTTTGAAATATTGAAGTCCGAGTTCTGAGCTGATGTATTCAAAAGTCATAATGCAATGTAAAACGGGTTTTGAACTGAGATATTCAGAATCCAAAAATTAAGAACAGATTCATAGCTGAGATACTATGAAGCTAATTAAATGGTAAAAATGTGATACTCCCCCTCAAATGTAGTAAAATCTTTTGAAAGATCGTCATGTGATGTGAATATTTGGAATTTTGACCATACATGATGTACCTACAAAACAGATTAACAAGATTTTGGTACCCAAGCTTTGTTGGTCCTCGGAGGTTAGTTTTTGATGCAATAAATGGGGAAGAGGGGATACTGTAAGTACCATACCATTTATGAATGAACCTTTGATTGACAAAATCATTTGTTCCACAAGTAGAACAACAAATCTTTGTGACACTTAGACTAATTAGTTGATTGATAGATTTGACAAAATAAGGCAAATTAGTCTTGGAAACAAATGATCTTGTATCAACTACAGGAGATGTATGTGGCATGTTTCCAACACTATCATTTGTAGTTGATTTTTTTTCTCCAAACCATTTTAAACTTCTTAAAATTACCGGAATTAGCAACAAAATCATTGTGAAAACCGATTAGATTTATGAGTTCGAAATTTTGAAGAACCATATGATTTGGAGCTGTGATAATAACCATTTGATTTAACATTTGAAGAGTAGTTATTCTGACAGACACTAACTAGAGAAAGAGGAGTCATCTTTGAACTTGAAGCAGAATCAGAATCATTAGTAAAAATCATTTTTTCAAGGTCATCTAACTCCGCATGTATTTGTTCCGGAGTGAGTTGTTTGAATGATTCTGAATTTTCTTTATGCAATTGTTTTTGCTTTGAAATCTCGTTTTCAAGTTCTTTAATTTTGATTGAGAGACAATCTCTTTCTTTCAACATCAAATCATATTTAATTTTAAATTCAGATCTCAAGTTCTTTTCAATCACAATATTTGATTATAATTCAGATAATTTCTTTGAAAGTTTTAAAATTTTCTCATCAAAATCTTTTCTTTCTTTCTCTAAACGGTTATTTTTATCGAAAATTAAAACGCTTTTTTTTTAAAACATTTTTTTACCATTTTCAAACATTTTTCTTTCATCATCTAGAATTTTCTGAAGTTCAGAAAGTTGCTTTGATAGCTTTAGACATTTCGTTTCAGATGATTTTCTCTCTAAAGTCACAATTTGCTCAAAATCAGACACTTGTTTAGAAAGGTTTTTAATTTTCAATTCACAAGTTTTAATTTTGTTTTCAAATGCTTTTCGCTCAATTTCAAACTTGTGTTTGTCATCCGAAGTTAATATCCTTTCCTTTTCTAATTCCAGAAATTCAGATAATTTTCTTGAAAGAACAACACTATAAGTCTCAGAATCTATAAGCTTTTCTAAATCAGAAATTTTGGTTTTTAGATCAAAATTTATTTTTATCAGATTTGTCTTTTTGCAAAACTCTTCATATGTATGATATCCATTCCGAGAATATTCGGTGAGTTGTGCTTGCAAAAACTGTTTTTCATTTTTCAAAGTTTTTCTTGATTTTTCTGCTTCATGAAACTTAGATTTGAGATAAACGTGTTAACTTAAAAGTTCGTTAAGCACTTTCATGTTATTAGTGTGTCTTGCTTCAAGTCTTTCAATTTCAACATTGAGATCAGAAATTTGATTTTGAGAACTCATCTTGTGAAAAAAAAAATTAAGTACTAGTTACCTGATAAAGTGATTGTCGATCGATGAGTTTTGAAAATTTTCTAAAAGTTTTAAAAGGACAGGATAAACTATCTCGATTTTCCAAAAAAAATATGTCGAGTGAAGTTATCTCGTCAAGAAGTTTTATCGGGTTGAAAAGGCGCGATAAGAAATTATATCAGGTGGTGGTAAAGGCGCGATATAAAATTATATCGGGTGGTAAAGGTTAGATAAAAATTTATGTCTAGTCTTAAGGCGAGATAAAAATTTATGTCTCGTCTTAAGGCGAGATAAAAATTTATATCTCGTCTTAAGGCGAGATAAAAATTGATGTCTCGTCTAAAAGTGAGATAAAAATTTATGTCTAGTCTTAAGGCGAGATAAAAATTTATGTCTCGTCTTATAAACCCGATAAGAATTTATGTCTCGTTCTAAGGAACCGATAAGAATTTATGTCTCGTCCTAAGGACCCGATAAGAATCGAAAATTTTGAAAGAACAATTTTATCGAAATTCTTTTTATCTTTACTTTGAAAAATTGAAGAGCAGGAACGAAGCTTTCATCGACAAAAAAGAACAAGTCTTTTTATGGAAGAGAAGATGTAAGTTCCCGAGTCCCCAAAAATATCAAAATAAAGTAAAAAGGGAATTACTAAAGTTTAAGGCGTGTACTTGAGAGCCCTTAAGCCAGAAAAGCTGCAGAAGTCAGTGACCCTGAGTTTTCTAATAAAAGTAAAGCAAAAGTACCACAGATTAAACTAAAGTAATTAAGTTGATTTTAGAAACAAGAATTCGATAAAACAGAAAAATAAGAATTCTTATCGATATATATGGTGCGATGAAAATTATTGTCAATTCAGGCTTGGAAAGCTTGAATCAATAACTTTTTGAACAGTGTCAGATTCGAGATTTTTACCTTGTTTTTCGAACTCGATTAGAATCAGACCAAAACTCAGATCGTGTAGCTCTGATACCAATTGTGGATCTCATATTTGATCAGGTAACGTATGTATGTATGCAAGAACACGAAGAACACTTCAAATATTGATGAAGATCTGATGTCGGATATCTCACTTGTATTGAATATCGATTACAATGATATTATCTATTAAGCTCTCTCTAGACCGATATGAATTAATGTGCTTATCTTCTAATGTGGCCCCAACCCTCTATTTATATGTATGGAGATATTATAATAAGGAAACTAGAGAATAAGGCATTATACAATTGCCTTAAATAAAATCCTTCCTAATCCTTAAACCTTTCCTAACATTTAAACCATTCCATATTGATGACTTTGTTGACTTTACACTTTAGCCCTTCACGTCTTTAATATTTGTGAACTCGAATACAATATTTTCAGACCTAACATTAGTCGTTGGAAACAAAAGATGTTGTTCTATCTTACAACTCTTCATGTTTTCAACGTGTCGATGGGTGACGAACCCATTAATCCACCGTGAGTCTTGGACAAAACATTCCTACCGTCGCTCAAATGAAACAATTTGAAAAATCGGTGGAAACTTGGAAAATCAACGAGTATAATTGTAGAAATTATATACTCAATGCTCTCGATGATTCCCTTTCTAATATCTACTCTACTTTCAAAACCGCACGAGAAATATGGGAATCATTGGAGCGAAAATATAAAACCGAAGTTGCTTGTTCCATACGATTTGTAGTAGGAAAATTCCTACACTATAAGATAATTGACTCTAAATTAATCGTCAAACAAGTCGAGAAACTCCAAGTCATTACTCACGAGTTGGAAGTAGGGGTGAGCTCGGGACCGAACCGGTACCGAAACCGGGTAGTACCAAAACCGAAAGTGTCAAAATCCAATACCGAATACTGAACCGATTGGTGAAATTTGATGCCGGTACCGGTTCGGTACCGAGATTTTCGGGACTAGAAACGTTTGGTACCATTTTTTTGAACGACTAAGGTTTTTCACCGTTGACCATTAAACGCAATAACAAAAACCAAAATCACTTAACCAAACCGGTACCGAAATCCCGAACCGAACCAGTCCCATACCGAACCGGTACCGAAACCGAAAGTACCGAAAACCGAAAGTCATAAATCCCAATACCGAATTCCGAACCGGTAGTGAAATTCGGTATCGGTACCGGTTTGGTACGTGACCGGTTCGGTTTGGGATTTTGGTCCATTCTGCTCATCCCTAGTTGGAAGTGGAAGGTATGGGAATCAATCCTAATTTTCTAGTTGGGTCTATAATTGATAAGTTACCCTCCGTCATGGAAGGACTTTAAGTTATACCTTAAACACTTGACTAATGATATGAGCTTTGAAAAACTTGTTCTTAAACTTCGAGTTGAGGAGGATAACAGGTTAAATGAAAGAGCGGATGCCACTTTCATTTTGCCAAATGCAAACATGGTGGCTGAAAGCACCTCAAAGGCAAAGTTCCAGAAATTTAAGGGCAAAGGCATGGCCTAGAAACCATCTTTCAAGCACTCTCTTACCCCACAAAAGAAGAATTTCAAGAAACCGCATATACTCAGATGTTGGGTGAGTAGAAAGCCCAACCATAGGGATAAAGATTGTACGCACAAGAGAGATCATGGTGGTGGAAATGGTGGCGGAGGCGCTGGACCTTCTCACTAAGCAAACTTGGCCAATTCTGAAACTCAGTTCATCGGAGTTGTTGAAACAAATCTCGTGACCAACACGGTGGATTGGTGGATCGATACGGGAGCCATGAAACACGTATGCAACTCAAGAAGCTCATTTACAACCTACCAGAAAATTAGTGATGAAGAACCGATGTCTATGGGGAATGCTGCAACTTTGAAAGTGGAAGGAATAGGGAAGGTGATACTAAAGCTCACTCCCGTGAAAGACCTTGTTCTTACAAACGTGCTTCATGTGTCAGATATGAGGAAAAATCTTATTTCTGGTCCTATTTTAAGCAATAAGGGATTCAAGATTGTGATTGAGTCCGATAAATTTGTAATAACTAAAGGTGGATTGTATGTTGGGAAGGGCTACCTATGTAAGGGGCTCTTCAAAATAAGTTCTGCACATAATTACAATGTAAATATCAATAAAAAAATAGGCTCTAGCTCGTGTTCAGTGTACATGATTGAGTCTTCTACTTTATGGCATTCTTGACTTGGACATGTCAATTTCCGTTTTTTGCAAAGAATGATGAAACTTGGCATGTTACCGTCTTGTTCAATGAACAACAAGACAAAGTGTGAAATTTGCATAGAATCGAAATACACTAGTCATTTACACAAATTTGTTGAGAAAAATAATGTAGTACTTGGTCTAATCCATAGTGACTTGTGTGACTATAAAGCAATTCCAACACGTGGAGGGAAAAACTATTACATATCATTTATCGATGATTGTAGTAAATTTTGATATGTGTATCTAATCAATACAAAAGAGGAGGCTTTAAATATGTTTAAAACATACAAAGCCGAAGTTGAAAATCATATTGAGAAACAGATCAAAATCCTTAGATCCGATAGGGGAGATATGAGTCTAACGACTTTGTTGATTTTTGCTCCTCTCATGGTATTGTACATCTAACTACGGCTCCCTATACTCCTCAACAAAATGGAGTAGCCGAAAGGAAAAATCGGACATTGAAAAATATGATCAATTCAATGTTGATAACATCGGGAGCACCACATAGCTTATGGGGCGAAGCATGCCTCAATAAAAATATGATATTGAATAGGGTCCCTCACAAAAAGAATAATAAATGTCCATATGAACTATGGACAGGAATGTTACACATCTTCAAAAGAATGAAAGTGTGGGGTTGTTTAGCCAAGGTTCAAGTTTCTCTACCAAAGAGGACAAAACCTGGACCGAAAACCATTGACTGCATATATCGTGGTCCAACCAAGACTAGTGCAACCTATAGGTTTCTAGTTCACAAGTCAAACGTAGATGACATAAACGTCAACACAATTCTTGAATCTACTGAAGCAGAATTCTTTGAACATATTTTTCCTTACAAGGATAAGGAGGGTCAAACCTCTAATCCAAGGAAAAGAACCTGTGATGACATTACAAGTCATAATGAGATAGATCAACGTGCTCAACACATTCAAAAAGATACTTCTAAGGTTCAACAAGAGATCGAACCTAGAAGAAGTAAACATGGAATGATAGCCAAAGACCTTGGACCCGAAAATGTAACCTTCAATGTGGAAGGTGAACCCTTGCCCTATAAGGTAGCCATGGACTCATCGGAGGCACCTTATTGGGAAGAGGCTATAAATAGTGACATAGACTCCATCATTCAAAACAACACTTGGAAATTGGTGGATCTACCTCCAAGTCACAAACCCATTGGACATAAATGGATCTTCAGAAGAAAACTTAGACCTGATGGTACCATTGAGAAGTACAAGGCTAGATTAGTAGCCAAAGAGTATCGTCAAAAGGAAGGTAACGATTTTTTGATACCTATTCGTCAATTTCTCGAATAACGTCCATACAGACTTTGGTAGCAATAGCGGCCATTCACGGTTTGGAAATTTACCAAATGGACGTGGAAACTGCTTTCTTAAATGGTGAATTAGATGAAGAGATCTATATGCATCAACCTGAAGGGTTCGTTGTAAAGGGCCAAGAACACAAGGTATGCAAATTGATTATGTCCTTGTATGAAACGTTTGACAAATCTTTGTTGTTAAATGGCTTCCAAATTAATGAATGTGATAAATGTGTATATGTTAAACAATAAAAAAGGTGTATCTTATCATATGTTTATATGTCGATGATATGCTTATCATGGGAACCACTTTGGATGTGATTAATCAAACCAAGAAGATGCTACATTCCTCATTTGATATGAAAGATATGGGGGTAGCCGACGTAATTCTTGGTATTAGAATTCAAAGAAATTTCAATGGATAGATCCTATCTCAATCACACTATATGGAGAAAGTTCTCAGAAAATATGGACACTATGATGATAGACCTGTGGTCACTCCATTTGACCAATCGAGTCAACTCAAGAAAAATCAAGGAGATAGTGTGTTCCAATTGGAATATACTCAAGTTCTTAGTAGCTTGATGTATATTATGAATTGTACTAGACTTTGTCGTTATTCACAAAATCCTAGTAGAGATTATTGGTTTGCATTCGTAAGAGTGCTCCGATATCTCAAACATTTGATGTACTATGGATTGAACTATACAAAACATCATCTGGTTTTAAAAGGATATTGTGACGCCAATTGGATTTCCAATAATTCTGAAAGCAAGTCCACAAGTGGGTAGGTCTTTACACATGTAAATCATCGAAACAAACGGTGAATACACGATCAACTATGGAAGCAGAACAGAATGGTGACACTATGGCAACTCTTACAAGAGCAAAGAACCAAATATACAATGGAAAATCAAGACATATAAGGCGTCGTCATAACTCAATACGAGATCTGCTCAAGAATGGGATTATATCCATCGATTATGTAAAGTCAAAGGAAAACGTAGACGATCCTTTGACTAAAGGGCTAAACCGAGAGCAAGTCATCTATACATCGAGGGGAATGGGATTATAGCAACTCAATGAGTTTACTACCCGGCGGAAACCTAACCTAGCAACATTGGAGATCCCATGGTCTAGGTTCAATAGGCAAACTAGTTAGGGAAAACTCAAGAAGTCTAAGACCTAGGTATGCTCATTCCTATGATAATTTTAGTGTGTTTCCATTGACGATTAAGGATACTAATTCTTAATAATGCTAATAACTTTGACAATGGAACAATACGGAATGTTCTTGATTGGCATTACCTATGTGAGATTGGTGTGTGGTTGCATCTACAAGGACCAAGATGGCTAAGTTCTCTAAAGGATCTCATGAAGAAAGGATAAAGTTTAAGACCGAAATGAACACAACCCTAAGAGTTATACTATGTGCTAGATATAATGTATGTGATAGTTATTGTCTAGATTTACTAAACAATGTGGTTAGTTCAAGACTTTGTTCCCTACCCATAAAGTATATCCAATTTGTAATCACTATGAAAGGTTCATGTCCAAAAGATACCTTTTCAAATGTAGGCCCATGTCTTCTTTAATGGAATAGAAAAGAAAATCCTTATATTACTTATTTTCTATTCAAATGTGGGGTATTGTAGATGTTTGAATAGAAAACGTGGGTTATTGTTGGGATTTTGTATTGTATATATGTAAAGCGAATTGATCCCACATAGGAAGGAGAGGGAAAACTAGAGAGGCTTATAAGGTTATCTCCTTAAGCCTTATCAAATTAGAACCCAGGCTCATCTTAGGAACTGGGATTGGGCTTATAGGGTGAATTAGCATTATATATTTAATGTCAAAAGATGGGCCTTGGGCCTTTACCTCATAACCCGAATTTCATAGACAGTCGCAGGCCTCTATTTGTTGATCTTCAATCATCGTTTTTCAAGTTAGTAATCCTAAGTTTCTAATAAGAATTTCGTCACATATTGCACATATTACACATACACGTTTATGTTTATGTTTTTGTTTAGAATTTTTCTGCACATTTTTGCACCACTCATATACACGTTTTAAGAACTTTCTGGTTTTGTAACCTTGGCTCTAACAATCTTAAACAAAACTTTGTAATGGATCCTTCATCCATGATAAAGAACCATGTTGAGAAACCGGATAAATTCAAAAGGTCGGATTTTAGTAGTTGGAAACGAAAGATTTTGTTCTATCTTACAACTCTTCATGTTTCCAATGTGTTGATGGATGACGAACCCATTAATCCACCGTGAGTCTTGGACAAAACATTCCTACCGTCGCTCAAATGAAACAATTTGAAAAATCGGTGGAAACTTGGAAAAGCAACGAGTATAACTGTAGAAATTGTATACTCAATGCTCTCGATGATTCCCTTTTTGATATCTACTCTGCTTTCAAAACCGCACGAGAAATATGGGAATCATTGGAGCGAAAATATAAAACCGAAGTTGCTTGTTCCAAACGATTTGTAGTAGGAAAATTCCACCACTATAAGATAATTGACTCTAAGTTAATCGTCCAACAAGTCGAGGAACTCCAAGTCATTATTCACGAGTTAGAAGTAGGGGTGAGCTCGGGACTGAACCGGTACCGAAACCGAGTAGTACCAAAACCGAAAGTGTCAAAATCCAATACCGAATACCGAACCGATTGGTGAAATTCGGTGCCGGTACCGGGATATTCGGGACTAGAACCGTTTGGTACCATTTTTTTGAACCACTAAGGTTTTTTATCGTTGACCATTAAACGCAATAACAAAAACCAAAATCACTTAACCAAACCGGTACTGAAATTTCGAACCGAACCGGTCCCATACCAGATTTATTGAACAACTTTAATGCAGATGAATCAACCAAACACTGTGCATTTTTTGTAGGACAATACAGGTCGTGGTACCGGTGTCATCCCACACGCGTAGATGTATTTTGTTCCTAGAAAAAAGTTGAAGAAATTAATACCTATTTAAGAAAATTAAATAGTTGTAACAATGTAATATAATTAAAATGGAGTAGAAGCACACTGTATTTAATTTATACAATTCGGAAACAAATTCCTTAGTTATAGAAACAAGAGATTAACAGAAACAACGAAGAACAAATACAAAAAATAAGAGTAGCTCAGAAAGATAAATAACCAGTGCCGAGGCTCGTGTGTTAGAATGAACCCAAAGATCCTTTTTATATCGTGAATCAAGACTCATGAAACCGACGATATTAAATGATAATTAAACGAATTAATTATCAGCTTTAATTATGTAATCATAACCGAAAACGTTTTTATTAATAGAAAAATCAAAACCTAAATTTATTTAATTTTAAAATCAAAACCGAAATATTTAGAAAATCAAATTGATTTTCGGTTACAAAAATTAAAAGTGGGTCGAAAACTTTAGCAAAACTGGCACGTGTGAGCTCGAGATTTCGGAGTTGCATTCGTGTCTGCATATCGCGTACGCACACAAGTTCGGTCGATTTAGCCTACGAAATCGCCAAACTACACCCCCCGTGTGCGGGTAGGCGTTGGAGGAAAAACAAATAAAGAGCTTGTAAGCTCCTTCCACTTATTTGGTTATAAACCAAAAAAAGTTTACTCGTCCCACCAATGTGGGACACCTCTCACACCCATCAATGTTTGCTAATTTTTCTTCCAAATGCTCCACTTTGAGCACCGATATCTCATTCACACTTTCTTCGTTTTGGAAACATAATACACGGTTTCGAAACTCTCATATAGGAGAACACAAGACCACTAAATATTTGTTATATATAACACATATATATGTGTTCAAAGTTAGTAAAAACCGTAATTTTAACTAACTTTTCCAACACACAGGTCATGGTACCGATGTCATCCTACACCCGTAGATGTATTTTCTACCTAGAAAAAAGCTGAAGAAATTAATACCTATTTAAGAAAATTAAATAGCTGTAACAATGTAATGTAATTAAATTTCCTTAAACGCTTACAATGTCAACAGGTGTGACCTTCCGACAACATGCTTTATACCCCAAATAAAACCATCTATGTTGGGTTTCAATCGTATCAATAACTCCCAATATAGTGATAGGATATCCCTGCACTTCAGAAACAATATTAAATTCATATCAAACAATTGCAAGACAATCGGATAAATGTGTTCTATAAATTATATTTGTCTCATTAACCCATTCAGCCATCAAGAATTGTTGAATGTCCATTCTGTTTTCAAACATTTCATCATCTAACGATCTTTTGGTTGCAAATGATGGCTCTAACAATGTAAGTCGAGGACATATGTGAGCAAACCTCTCAGCCAAAGAAGCCACATACTCATTGTTCAAATTGAGATATACCTTGTTTTCCCTTGACGTAGAAAAATTAATGACACCTTAAACAATTTATGAAAATGAATAAGATTTTTAGTAGTGTGCAATGAAAAAGAATAAAAAGCAGCTTTTTAATGTTGGTTCGAATACGTAATTACCAAGTAGAAGTAATGGTAAAAAATGACAAAGAAGAAATATTCATAAAAGAAAAACAAACCAGATCTCAATGAATGTTATATTAAATGGAAGGAAGATGGAAAATGGTAAAAAGAAGAAACATGGGGGAAAATATAACAATTATTAAAAGAAAATGGGAGGGTTTACAAAACATATACCTTGGAATTTTTTTAACTTGAGTGGAAGTCATTATGATGATGATAGGAGCACTTCCATTTTTACCAATATCTTCATGTGTAACCTTGCATGTTATTGAACTGTATAAAACAAAACATGTAAAAAAAACATGTCATAATAAAATTGATGCATTGTAATAGACATGAAAAGTACAAATTTGCATATTACAATAATTTACGTAACCGATACAAATTCCAAGTCTCTCTTTCAAAATCCACCGCACGGTCTTAACTTCACAACCAACAGTTAGAAAAAGTATATATATATTGTTAGACAACCAACAATATCTGCAGAAAAAGTATAATCACGAAAATGTACACACGCTATATTTATAATATTTCACCACAATGTCCTTCTTGTATTATGGAATATATATATATATACATATATATATATAGGGGCTCTTTGTGGAAGATCTAGTTTAATCATGATAACTATGAGATTCATCTCATCCATTGAATAATAGATCAATGGTCCTGATTAAAATGAATTAAACTTTATGATGTTACCTAAAATAAAGTAAACTAATTGAATTAAATAAAATGAAAAGAGTAGCATAGTCATTTGACATTCTATTTTAATCGTGATCTAAATTACGCAGGTAGCTATAATCATGGAATGTTACAAGAACAAAATTAAAAAAATATATTCTATCAAAATCAATTCAAATAAAAACTCGTCAGCTCTACACATCACAAACCCTTCCGTCTCCCTATTTCGTACGAAGATTCAGCATAGGGTTTACGATAAACCCTAGCGATTTCTGACTTTTTTTTTGTTGTGATTCCGGTTTATTTCAGAATTTTGAATCAAGATAATGGAGGCTGGCGATGGAGGTATGTGATACATTGTGTATTCTTGTTTTCAAAATCCGGGTGGTATCCTAAAAAACAATGATTTATGGAAATCACATAGTTCGTATAAGTATCAGAATGAAGGAGAAGGTAATGATTACGTTTTCAAACACAACGGACAATGCAATAGACCTCGATGCTGAGGATGAACATTCACATTTTACAAATCATTTTACACGAATTAATAAAGATGTACCATATATACTCATAAATAGGGGTGAGCACCGGAACCGGGTAACCGTCTTTAGAACCAGAACCGCCTCGGAACTGCCGGTTCCGATGATTGGTTGCAGTTTCGCTTCTCATTTTTTTTGGAACCATTACCCGGTGGGCACCCGCTACCCGCCACTTTCAAACAAAAAATATTTTATATATTTATAAATAATAAATAAAAACTCAAACTTTCTAGTTTGTTTATGTAAGAATTACTTTTTATCGGATAAAAGTTTTGATCATTTTTGTATTTATTACTTTAAATCGGTATTTTGTAATTTATAATTACATTTTTATCGTATGCAGTTTTAAAAAAAAAATTAAAAAAGTTGAAGCCGGGTACCCGGTACCGGAACCGGTTCCGATCGGTTCCGGTTCCGGATTTCCAGGAACCGTCGGGTCCGGTTCCGGTTCCATGGAAAATGGTCGGGTACCCGGTTATGCTCACCTCTACTTATAAATATGTACCATACATACTCATAAAAAATGTACCATACACGAATTATTTTACACGAATTAATAAAGATGTACTATACATACTTAAAAAAGTGTACCATGCACGAATTAATGTTTCCTCTGATTAGTGATTAAAATGTATTATGTATAATCAAATATTATATGCTGCTAATAATCATTTGAAGGTTGAATGTTCATGGAAATCGTTGAAATGAATATGCGATTTGGTTCTGTTAGAGACAATTTAGCAAAGAAATAATTTTAATATTTATCTGATTTTAAACTGAAAAATTAATATTAAAATGATTAATTATTAAATTTATAAATTTACAAAGTTACCTTTTTGTGTTAATTATATTTATTCATTAATTAAATTAATTTGACTGGTTGCGAATGGATCTCATAGTTATCATGATTTAGGGAGTTCTCATTTAATTAGGCCCATATATATATATATATAGGGGAGATTTCAAATACAAACCAAACAATTTGTACAAACCGTACAAACACCATTCAACCAATCATTTTTTTATTTTATTTTTACTTTTTCTTAATTATGATGGTTGATTAGTCAATAATATGTAGAAAAAATTCATCAAGAACACATGAAAGTTGATTAATCAAGAATATATGAAACAAGATTCATCAAAATGAGAAATACATGATACAATTTCATTTTCATATAAAAACAAAAATATATGAAATAATTTCATGATAAAAAAAAATTAGTAACCAATTTTTGAAACACTAATGATTTGAAAATATTAATGGCCCATTAATTGGTTTAAAGACACACCTTTAATATATTTAAACCACACGCAATAAATGTTTAATTATTGTCTTCCATGTCTTAATTGCTTTTATGACACATCGTTTCATATATCCAACCGAGAATGCATTACATGTGTAAATGGTGTGTTGTTTTTTGTATTTATGTACATGGTGATAAATATTTTTGTGTAGTAAAAAACAATTAGACACGTTTCTTAATCTTGATAATGAAATTTGTTGGGCTCAAGGATTTGAGTATTGATAATGAATTTTGGGTTGTTAAAGTTATAGTATGTAGGTTGTGGGAGTCACTAAATTCAAAGAAGAATGGAGAGTTGATTAGCTTGGATATGGTTATTATTGACGAAAAGGTATGTTCCTACTTTTCACATGCCTTATATCCTTTAAAATTATATACGTTTGCGTATTGGTAATTAATTTGTTTTTCTATCGTGTAGCAAACTCTAATGACAGCAACAGTGAGGAAAAAATTGGTTGCTAGGTTTGAAAATTTGTTAAAGGAAGGTTGTGTGTACATAGTCTAAAACTTAAAGGTTGTTTCCAATTCAGGAGACTTTAGAGTGATTGATTCAAAGTTCAAGGTTTTGTTCACTTATATAACAAAACTGAAGAAGGTTGATGATTGTCATGGTATTCCAATGCATGGTTTTTAGTTTGTTAATAAAAAGATACTTAATGCACGTGTCAATGACAACACCATCCTGATTGTTACTACTTTTAAACATTTATGCTTTCTTTGTGTGGTATGTATTAGATATATTAGGATATGGTGGTAGTTTCAGAATGTATATCGGTTGCCTAGTATGGTGCCTTGTGATTAGTATGGTTTCCCACTATAATATATTGTAAATAAGGAAACCTATTAACAGCTGTGTGTGTATATATATTCCAACTCATAATACAAGAAGGACATTGAGATGAAATATTATTATGGTATCAGAGCATCACTATCAAGCAATAACTCCATCCTAAAACCGTGAGTGTCCTTCTCCTTCTCCATCATTCTCACAACTGCAAATCTGAGCAACAATGGTTATTGCTAGTGTCTCACAAACCCGACCTAGTGTCGGTACCTCTCAAAACCAACCTACTACCCAACCTACCACCCGCTCTCACCATTTCCAACATCAAATCTTTCATTCCCATCAAACTCGACGTTGAAAAAGTTCAATATTCTTCATGGGTTGAACTTTTCAAAATCCATGCTCGAGCCTTCCTTGTTCTGGACCATATTGTACCACCACATGATGCTACCGTTGACACCGTTCTTTGGCGTAGTTTCGACGTGATCGTGTTACAATTGATTTACAGTACTATATCTAATGATCTCCTTCTAACCATTCTTGAACCGGATTCCATTGCTCAAAGAGCCTGGAACCGACTGCAAGAACTATTCTAAGATAATATAAGTTCACGAGCTGTCTATCTTGAGCAACAATTCTCTCGTGCCCATCAAGAAGATTTTCCATCGGTCTAGGCTTATTGTCAAGCCCTTAAAATGCTTGTCGACCAACTAAGCAATATTGGGTCTCCAGCTTCGGAACAACGTCTCGTACTCCAATTGGTTGCTGGATTAACTGAAAATTATGATGGTATTGCTACCATCATCCAACAGACCGATCCCCTACCCCCGTTCTATAAGGCTAGAAGTATGCTCGCTCTCGAAGAGGCACATAAGACTAAACAAAAAGAGGCTACAACTGCTAGTCCAACAACCCTTGTCACCGATGCCACTTTGCCACAACCGTCTCCTCATCCAGATCATTCTACCCCACTTGTCTAGGTCGTCTCATCGTGGGGTGTTTCAAGGTAGAGGACGATCGAGTCGTGGAGGCGAGGAAGCTTCTGCCGATCGAGGTCGGAGGAATCGTCCTCCTTGGCACAACTATGGGCCTCAACAGTGATATCAACCACAGTGGACACAATGGCAGCCTCCCCCATGCCCATATCCGACAACCGGATGGACTTCTCACTCCCCTCATTATCAACCGATGCCTTTGTTCTCGGGACAATGGATTCTTGGTGCTCGTCCACCACAAGCTCACTATGCATCAACCTACACTCCTACTGACAGAGATGTTGCCTTTTACACCCTTTCGTTGCAACCTCTTGATGACCAATGGTACATGGATTCTGGGGTAACTCATATGATGTCCAACCAAGGTAAGTTCTCTGACATTTTTAATTTGTGCAATGCTCGTCGTATTATAGTTGGAAACGGTAGTTTTATTCCTATCACCGCGTTTGGAAATTCCATGTTATCCTCACCTTATCCTCCTTTTTCTTTGGACAATGTTTTACTCGTTCCAAATACCACAAAAAAATCTAGTTTATGTTCGTCAGTTTACAAAAGATAATTTTGTTTTTATCAGATTTGACCCTTATGGTTTTTGTGTGAAGGATCTACATACGGGGACTCCCATAATGAGATGCAATAGTAAGGGAGATCTTTATCCGATTTCTTCATCCGGCCAACCGTCTTCCTCTACACCATCAACTTTTATTACTGCAACCACATCTCTTTGGCACGCCCGACTTGGTCACCCCGGCTCTAATATTCTTAGCAAATTACGTAGCGATAATTTAATTTCTAGTCATAGTTCTTCTTTTCCGAGTGTTTGTGCTTCTTCTCAAATTGGAAAACATAATAAGTTGCCTTTCCTTTCGTCTATGTCTCATTCTATTTTTCCGTTTCATATTATACATAAACCTCGCCTATCTTGAGTTCGAGCGGCCATAAATATTGTCTTTTATTTTAGATGACTATACCAATTTCATATGGGTTTTCCCCATGGTATGAAAGTCTCAAACTTTCTCATTTTTACAATTTCGTTAATATATTCGAATTCAATTTGACAAAAAATCAAAACGTTTCAATGCGGTAACGGGAGAGAATATAATAATTCCATGTTTCATCAATTGTGTAGCCAACATGGTATCCGTTTCCATTTTTGATGTCCCTGTACTTCTTCCCAAAATCGTAAAGCAGGACGTAAATTACGAACCCTTAACAACATGTGTCGCACGTTACTTTTACTTGTTAATCTCCCACCAACATTTTGGCATTATTCGGTCAAAATGGCAACATACCTCCATAATATTCTTCCGTCCCAAGTCATTCATTGTTACTCTCCAACTAATCTTTTTTATCACAAAATGTCGTCATATTCTCATCTCCGTGTTTTTGGTTGCTTATGCTTTTCTCATAATGTCGAACCTCACCGTAAACTCCTTCCTCAATCTACTCCTTTAGTCTTCTTAGGATATTCGACACACCGTCGTGGTTATCGGTGTTATGACGTATCCCAAAAACAACTTCTTGTTTCTAGACATGTCACCCTTGATGAAAGGACTTTCCCTTACTCAATCTCCAAAACAGACTCCACACCAAGTTCAAACGACCTTGATGCACCGTCCCTTGACCCACTATTAAACCCACATCTTACTTGTCCACGCTCACTACCCACATCTACTCATGATCATTCAACATATTCTATGCCCAGGAATAATAATTCTTCCCACCCACATGTGACTTCCTCTCCTTCTATTGTTCCCTCTCCGTCGCCACTCTCCTCATCGACAATTTCGGTCGTTTCTTCACCCCCTTCTCTTCCATGCCATCCTATGACAACTAGAGGGTGTGACAGTATTGTCAAACCCAATCCTAAATATGCTTTCTTTGGTACCCACTCTATCTCCCCTCTTCCTAAGTCTCACGTTGATGCCCTACGCAATCCTAATTGGAACAAAGCAATGATTGATGAATTTGATGCACTTATTAAAAATGATACATGGGAACTGGTTTCGCGGCCTATGGATGTGAATATTATTCGTTGTATGTGGATTTTTACGCATAAATATCGCTTGAACGGTGATCTTGAGAGGTACAAAGCTCGTTTGGTATGTAATGGCAGATCGCAACAAGTCAACATCGATTGCATGGAGACATTCAGTCTAGTGGTTAAACCGGAAACCATTCGTATTGTTCTAAGTCTTGCTCTATCCAAAGATTGGAGCATACACCAACTCGATGTAAAGAATGTTTTTCTTCATGGGAGTTTGGAAGCAGAAACGGTTTATATTTATGAACCACTAGGTTTTCTCGATGAGTCTTTTCCACAGCAAGTTTGTCGTCTCAAGAAGTCGCTATACGGCCTTAAACAGGCCCCAAGAGCCCGGTACCAACGTTTTGCTACCTTTATCTCGTCATTCGGTTTTTCTCAAAGCAAGTCGGATACAGTTTATTCATTTACAATCGTGGACATAAAATTGCATACTTATTGTTGTATGTTGATGACATTATCCTTACGGCTTCATCTGATGAACTTCTCATCCAAATTATCAATAAACTTGGTAAAGAATTTGCTAGGAAAAATTTGGGCCTACTTCATTATTTCTTGGGGATCTCTGTATCGCGTACCAAGTCAGGATTGTTTCATTCTCTACCTAAATATGCTCGATAAATTTTTGCTCGGGCAAATATGACTTCTTGCAACTCCACCAAGACACCGGTTGATACCAATGTGAAATTAAGTGCCACATCAGGCCCACCGATACCCGATCCTACCTTGTGTCGGAGTTTGACCGGAGCTTCCAACACCTACAGTTACTCGCTCGGACATTGCATATGCGGTTCAACAAATATGTTTGTTCATTCATGATCCGTGGGAACAACACATGCACGCTTTAGGCCAGATTATGCGGTATGTTCATGGTACATTACATTTTGGTTTACAACTTACTCCATCATCCACCTCGAAGCTTCTCTTATACATGGATGCCGATTGGGGAGGATACCCCAACACTAGACACGTGACGTCCGGCAATTGTATGTTTTTTGGGGACAATCTTGTCTCTTGGCCCTCAAAACAACAACGAATGTTATCTCAATCTAGCGCGGAGGCTTAATATCGAGGTGTGGCAAATGTAGTTTCGAAAACGTGTTGGTTGAGAAATCTTCTACTTGAGCTTTGATGCCCACTACAGCCACCATTGTGTATTGTGATAATGTAAGTGCAATTTACTTGTCCAGTAATCCCATTCAACACCAACGTAGAAAGCACGTGAAACTCGACATCCATTTTGTCCGGGAGAAGGTGGCTCGTGGTCAAGTTAAAGTGTTACATGTATCATCTGGGCACCAGTTTGCGGATATTTTCACCAAGGGTCTTCCAAAGGTATTGTTCGATGATTTCCGATCCAGTCTTAACATTCGGAAACCTCCCATTGCGACTGTGGGGGCGTATTAGATATATTATGAATATGTCTATAGTTTCAGAATGTATATCGGTTACCTAGTATGGTGCCTTGTGATTAGTATTGTTTTTCACTATAATGTATTATAAATAGGGAAACATATTCACAACCGTGTATATATATATATATATCGGTTTGTACGAATTGAAGTGGTTTGTAATTGAAATCTCCTATATATATATAATCAAATGAGAACTCGTTAGTTTGTGGTAACCGTGAGATCCAATATGAACCATTCATTTAATATATTGAAATAAAAAAATTAATTAAACAAAAAGGGTAATCTAGTAATTTCCTTCTTTTCTTTAACAACTCATTAAATCTTTTATTTACAAAAAGGTTTCCGATAATAATTCTAACACAATTTATTTTAATCTTTATGTATATTATATATTAAAATGAAAAATTTGTGCAACTTTTATGATAAACCCTAATCTCTTTAGTCAACTATGCCGGCAAAACCCATTCCCCGTCCTTCCCAAGTTTTATTTTGTGAATTGGTGAAACCAATCCCCATCCTTCCCTGTGTTTTCTTCTTGTGAATCCGGTGAAACCTACATCAGAGAAGATTGCTTATTCCTTCCATCTCCGTCAACTTAAAACGACGACCCCGTTCAATCGATGTTTCTCACCACTCTTTCTATCTTCGGTCGTTGTGAATCATTCTCGCCGACCGCTGTGAACCATCTCCATCAAACCCTGTTCTAAAAATCCCGGATCTTTATCTCGATCGAGATCGGTTCTAAAAACTCCAGATCTTAATCTCCATTGAAGTTGGCTCATCGGACGCTATGAACTATCTCCGTTGAACCCAGTTCTGAAAATCCCATATCTCTATCCCCATCGAAATCGGTTCTGAAAACTCCATATATCAAACTCCATTGAAGTGGGCTATTCATTAAACACAAAAGGAAAAACCCATATATTCATCAAACCTAGATCTGGAAAATCGAAGGTTCATCGTCTAAGAGGATTTATCAATATCAAAGGTTTGTATCGTTCCCGAAAGTCATCACAGTGGTACCACGATTGATATCACAACGGTCTTTTTGTTGTTTTATGATGTGTATTACAATGTATTTTTGTATCACAATGTGTTTTTGCTGTAAAGTGTCTCACGATATACTTTGGTGTTTTACGAAGTGTTTCACAATATATTTTTGTTGTTTTACGAAGTGTAACACGATGTATCATGTAGTGTATTTTTGTATCATAATGTGTTTTTGTTGTTTTATGAATTGTATCACACTATTTTTTTCGTTATTTTATAAATGGTATAGTGTGTTTGCCGGAATAAGGTTCGTCGGAATAAAGTTCGCCGGAGATAGAATAGCGGAGAGAGGAGAGATAAGATTTCTAAAATGCCTAAATTGGCCCTTAATTAAAATTTTAAATCAAATTGCCAAAATTATTGGTTTCCTAATTTATCAATTAATTTGTGGCTGAGATTGGATCTCACAGTTGTCAAAAATTAACTAGTTTTCCCTAGAATTGCCACCTATATATATATATATATATATCATTTGACGTAATTAACATTATAAATCATTTGGGGAGATATATTTTTATATTATGAGGTATGTAGAAATATGTATAAAAATGTTATGATTGAAAAATGGTTTACATGGATTAAATATGTTTATTCATTTTCGTCGAGTTTTAATTTTAGTCATTTGGTTCGTGGGGCCTTTAGTTAGGTTTTTGACTTACATGAGCCTTGGGGACATCTTTCCAATTTAAATTGCTATATGTCGATCTTTGGGAATTAAATGCATTTATAACATATGTATTATATATAAATAGGTGAGTTGGTCATTCAATCAGGGTCATGTAATTTTAGACTGTCATGCAATAGATCCATAGGCATATGAGTCAACATTGGTTGTTGAAAGGCCCTTGAGTTCCTCGTTTTGAGAGCACTCGTCATTAGAATTTCTGGTAGTCGGTATTTCAGAGATGAACCCGTGTGGGTGATGCCTCTGGGATCGTGGGTATTACAGAGATCAACCCATCGGGACCCTGATTGAGGTTAGTCCCTATTATAGTTCACATGGGTATATTGGGGATGAGCTCATTTAGGGTCGGCCCCCAGTATCATTGGTCTTAGTGTGAGTCTATGGTATCTAAGTAGGCATGGGGTCGGGGTGTTACGGAGATGAACTCATATGGGTCGGGCTCCCGGACCTTAGGTATTATGGTGGGTACTCGATGAGGGATCTTAGGCACTACTCCATAACGTCGAATCCTGGCTTACTTTGTGTTACGCTACAAAAGACGGAATCGGGTCCCTCATCACCGAAAGGTGTTACTTGGGTATTGAGTCTATCCTTACTTTCGGTGGTTCGGGGTATATGGTAATTATCGCACTTTATATAAATCTCGAGTCGGCTATTATTTATTATTGTTCAAGAATAAAGTTGCATGGTGGTTGGTTTTCAAAGAGATTTTTCATGACTAAATTTCATATTTGAAAACAATGATATTGGGAAATACACTCCCTCCCTTATAAATGCTATTATATAAAAGTATGTTTTGGAAAAAGGGAAATTCTTCGGGTTCCAGTACTTTTATTTATGAGATAAACTGCTTTAACTCACTAGGCGTTAAGCCTAACACTTTTTCTTATCGACGTGTATATCAGGTATTAATAGGTTTCAAGGTGGCAATGGAGTTTGTGAGGTTTCGTTAAGATGGGATAAGAGCGTCATTGGTTTTGAAGATAGCAGATTTGATGATATTAGTAGCACCCGACTTATTCTAAATCCGTTTTATCTTGTTGTGAATTACTACTTCTTCATACCACATACTTATAGTGGTAAAAAAGTCATTTCGTAATCACGGGTGTGGATTTGGTGAAAAAAATTCATCTGAAACAGGCTGTCAGATTCGCCTGAAAAGGACTGCAAAGACGACTGATAAAGTCTGCAAGATTCGTCTAAAAAATACTACAACATGTCTGTATTATTGGTTATGATGGAGGAGTATAATCTACATAATGTTTGATTAGATAAACGTCCGTAATTCGAATTCCAATATGGGAAAAGTACTGCAGAATAAATAAGTATTATAATAAAGTGGCTATATTGTGCATAAACCATGAATAAACTGAAGTTCAAAAAATCTAACTATTGGGGATCACCCTGTACATCCCAAAACACATCAGCGATATGATAACGCAATTCTTGACACGACTGAGTTATTGACATACACGATGGGATCCTGCGTCCGTCAAATCCAAAATGAACTTACACACCAATGGACCACAATCTTCGAGTCAAGCCCCTTGTTGTGGTACATTAGATGCGATAACCCAATTGAGGGACGACGCCGACATTGAACGAGTTGTTTCACCAATGCTAGCTAAAAGCTGAGGGAGAACTGCCTTGAAAATCTGCAACTTCTTTTTAAATTTATCTTGGAACATCCGGGTCTTGTAAGAGTCGTATACCGTCATAGTCATTTCATCCAGATTCAATTCCGCGACCACCCAATGCTTCTTCTTGATGCATATTGGAATGATGACCTGGAATGATAAACGTTAGAAATCGATTTTCGAGAAACTAATTAATGACTAAAATTAAATTATTGTTATTTTAATTTCAATACCGGATGAACTCAACCCCATAGTGGAAATCCCTCATCCTCCTGCGTACCAATGGCTTACGGAATAGCACAATCCAGTATAAAATTGGATACATACTCAAATAAGTCGGTAACCATAATCGTCCATCCAGTATTGGGTGTACAAGATTCTTGTATCAACCTCACCCGCACATCGATATGCTATTATTAAAACAGAAAATGTTAGACATGAACTACGTATTAGAATATGTGCAAAAAATGGACCAGATGTGTCAATAAAACTACCAGTAAGCACCTAAGCCAAATTGCATTGCTCAACCTTTCCTCCCTGTATAACGTAACGACTATAAGCACAATACAGTTCGAATCTATAGGAGGTCGTCTCTACGCTTGGGTAGGACCTCTACCTCTACCTCGATTAGGAGGATGAGTGGTATCAAGTAGGTTCTCGAAAAGGCTCGAAACAAGTCGTCTCGGCTTACTGATTCGGGCCTCCCTTGACCGTTTCTCCATAGGAGGTGGCATTTGAGCTGGAGTCTGAAACATGTCAGTCCCACTGTACGATGGGCCAACCATATTGTACGAGCCAGATGGGCCAGCCATACCGTGCGTCATAGATGGGCCAACCATACCGTACAAGCCATATGGGTCAGCCATTTTGTTTGGTAGATGGGTTGCTTAATGTAATCATTATATATTGTCAATAGAGTTTCACACAAATAACATAAATGAATTGCTTAAAGACATTGTATAAGTTACCGTATGTTGTGGAGGTACACCATGGGAATAAGCAGGCATGACTTGGGATGAGAACAAATCAAGCACGTCGAATTCATGTTGGGGTGTTTGTGATGCATCGTGGGATGGCATCTACGCACGAATAAAAACAGTTAACCAATTTGTTTAAGTTTTTTTATGTTTGTAAATTAAATATAGATAAAACTCAAATGATGATTAAAATTACTTGCATGCATATTACAAAACTGGTTGCAAAAATTATCAAAAGTCGTCATACGGGTTTCAATGGATTGCTTCCATGTCGGAAGAATAGTAATATGCTCCAAGTAGGGGTCGAGTCTCTCCTGCCATGTTTGTTGAGTGCCAGGAAGACCTTCAACTCGGGCCAACCTCTCCTGATATTGGGAATAAGGGTTTGCGTCACTAATAGGAAATGAGGGTGGATACTGATATCCCCTGATCCTGATATCACTGGTCCTGGTATCCCTGGCTGGTAGCATGATGATATTTCTCTGTCTGATATCTCTAAATAGGGTCTGAATGATGATCACAGTCAATGCCATCGTTGTGGTCGGCATCGTCGTCCTCATGCATCCCCCCTCTCGCTCTCTTTGCCGCTTGCTCATCTTGTGTTGCAAAATAATGTTGGTAATGTGCATATTGTTAGAACAAAAGTTTGAACTATGTTTTGAATGTTTTGTAAAGGAAAGTAAAGAATCTGAAGATGAATAGTTCAGAACCAGAAGTTCTGAACTGGTGCTGAAAAGGTAAATAAAGTCATCTTCAGAAGAGAAGTTCTGAAGTTCAGAACAATAGTTCTGAAGTTCAGAGAACTTCTGAAGAAAGAGAAGTTCTGAAGTAAAAGTTCTGAAGACAGCTGAAGACAGTTCAGAAGTTCTGAATAACTTTTGAATAGAGTCTATGATAACGTGTCTTAATGTAATTGAGTTGTGATTTAAATACATGTAGCTTTAGCTATTCTATTGTAGTATATATAGAGAGAGTCTGTTAGACAGTTAGTAGTAGAACACCACATATGAGAGTCATCTAAAGGTGTAAGTGTGTGTTTTCTATATTCAGTATATCAATAAAATGAGGATTTATTGAGCAATCTAGCAGATCTGTTGTAATATGGGATTAACAATTGGTATCAGAGCTTAATCGAAGCAATCTATCTTCGATACGATCAATCAATTGCAGCATATTTGAATAAATTGATGGAATCAGTGAAGTTTTCTCTCTACGATGAACAGAAAGTTTTTTTGGTTGAATTTTGATCATGACAATAACTCTTCATTAGGCTCCGCTACAAGCCTTGGGCGTGGTTGCCAATCCTCCTAATATATTAAAAAAAATTAGGCCTTTAAGGTTAACTAAATTAATATTTTTCAAAGATATTTAAAAAACTTACCCTCGACACATCAAGGATATACTTTATGTGATTCCCTTTTAAGGCATTAATCCTATCCCAATGAACTGCCCTTGGGAGCCTACGATCGTCATTCGTGAAATAAGTGGTGCAATTATGAAATGTTTCTAAAATCCATATTTGGGGATTACAATGTCAAAAAATGAAGTAAACTTCTAAAATATGAAATCCATGTAAAATGTATAAATATTTAAATGACAATGAGTTAACTAACCTTAAAAGCAAATAAGAACCCCGACAACGTCAATTTAGGACTTGGATCTTTCCATCTTTGGATAGCCCCATGCATTTGCTTGATTGTAGTTTTCCAAATATAAGATCCCCAAGGATAACGGTTCCAAATATCGACATTCTCAACCGCCTTAATCACCACTTCAGAAACAGGCAAATGGGGCTGACGGTCAAGAAAGAAGACTTCAACCATCATCATCAAACACACCCATACAACATCATTGTCATCAATGACTCGCTGTCACAAAACACGTGGTCCCAAAACGTTGAAAAATACGGATGATTAAAGAGCTTAGAAATAGAAAGAATAGTGAGAAATAGAAATGAAGAATGAAGCTTACGATTTTGTGGGGATATGATGGATGTGACGGATGGTTAAAGAGAATGAGGGTGGGTCGCTTACAGACTTCAAAAAACATCAAAAACACAAAATTAGGGTTTGGACGATCCACTTAAAGCGTGACACATGTCACTTCTGCAAGTATGGCGGAGATGACTTACGGGCTTGGGTCGGACTTGCGGTGGTGATAATGGGTGGATCCGGGTCTCGGTTGAAAATGGGTAAACCACCAAAAACGACATCGTTTCGGGCTATATCCGCACGTATGGTGGAGTTACTTACGGAATTACCTAAAATGACGTCGTTTTGTTAATTATGTAAGTATGAGGGAGATGAATGGCGGAAGTATTGACATTTAAAAAAGAGTGGGAGTGAGATGGTCATTGGCAAAAAAAAGAAGAAAAAAAAGGTAATAAAACACAGTGATTCTTGAAACTCGGAAGGAACGAAAAAACGGGCTAATTAGCTAACTAACCTTGAATAAGGTTTTAATTAGCTCCATAACCTTTTAAAATCTGAAATTAACTTAATGATCTTATAAATGTGTTACTCCTATAATACCCTTAATGAAACTATTTAGAAAAAATAAATATAAAAAACTGCAAATTTTAATATGACTAAACTGCCCTTAATGGAATTTTGAAAACCTGACAAAATAAAAATCGTCTTGACCTTTTTTCCTCAAATTGAAAACCTAAAAACCTTGATGAAATCTCCTTTCTTCTCAAATAAGTCTTCCATTCTCTTTCAACATTTAAGTTTTTTGATTAGTTTTTCTTCAATTTTATAATCTTATTACTACATTAGGACTAATATCAAGTTTTTTTGGCAACAAGCATTAAGTGATGGGATAAAAGGCTCATCGAAGCACAAAAGAAATAAAAATAGAAGAAGTTATTTGTAATGTTTGATTTGAAATATTTAGAAATATGAACGTTGAATGTTTACATTGAATGAAAAAATATTATAAATATTTTAAATTACGATTTACAATAGTTTTCATAAAAGAATGTTATTTGACGAAGAAGATGAACAAAGAGTTAGACTGGCCTGGTCGAGCCAGACTGTTCCTGTCGAGATCGACTAACGGGTCGTGTTAGACTGGTCTAGTCGAGATCTACTAACCGGTCGTGTTAGACTGGTCCAGTCGAGCTTTCATGAAATAGTTTTCCTATGCGACTGGATCCCAATCAAGTTAGATTGGGTCGATTAAACCTCCCTTTGGATTCAATAATTGTTGGCTAACATGAATGAAATACATGCTAGGGGTGTAAACGAGTCGAGTCGAGTAGTAGGTTAATCGATTCGGGCTCAAAATTTAATACTAGTAACTTTTCAATGTAGCACTCGAGCTCAAATATTTTTTGAGTTATCGAGCCCGGTTTGAACTCGCGATCGATAAATTCATTTATCGGCTTGAGCTCACCAATTTTTTACACCCGTATGCATGCATATGAGCTATGCTTTGAATACTATAAGTTGTCAATTTGGATGCTTGCATATGAAGAAACCTTCTTTTTCTCGCTTCCCAACAAATGGAGGGGAATACTCCTGAAGATAAGATGTCAATGAAGTTAATAGTCACCGATGTTCCCAACACGCGCAAAAGAGCTCAATGTTACTATATTTGTTAATTCAATTGACTTTTCAAAGAAAGTACAATTTAGTGAAGTTAAATTATGTACAACTGAGACCTCCTCATACAACTCAACTTACTCCAGTAGGGTATGACTCGTTCATTCATGCATATTAAAAGAGCTTGACTAGCTCCAGTTTAGTCCAATTGGTCTTGTCATGCTTATTAATAGAGCTCAACTGGCTCCCGTAGGGTTAGATTGAGTCCAATCAATACCGGTTAAAAAAGTTTCAATGGCTCCAGTCTAGTCCGACCGAATATAGTCTAGCCAATTTGTAAAAGTTTGACTCGATCCACAAGAGGCTTACTAGGCATGCACTCAACAAAACTAAAAAAAGATAAGATTAAATACAATATGACTCTAGCATATCTATTCATACATATTAACAATGCCTGATAGGTCGAGTTGGGTTAACGATACCATGTATTTGGTATGCTAAACATGTTTCAATTAAATTCCCATTAAATGTAACTAAGATGATCATATAATATACTTAAAATATAAGTTTATATATAATATGACTCAAACAAGTATATCAATAGGTATTAGCAATTTTTGTAACACCCCGTCCCGCGTGGTTAAAGACGGAAGATGCCACAATAAGTTCACAAGCTTAAAACAAGGTGTATCATGATAGATTATCTTTAGTTCTGCCTTCTCCATAGCTCGCATCCCAAAATACCTGCTAAGTCATGTACCTGCCTAGGATAAATAAAATCTCGGCTGAGCTTAACGCTCAGTGAACGGATAATAATAATAATAAAACAATTAACATCAGATAACAATTTCAAAAAGAAATCATAGTTCAAATGATAATCCAAAATAAAGTTAGGCAACAAATGACGTGAAGGTATATCAAGGGTCCGAAGATCACCCGCATCACGAGGATACGTTGTTCCCAACGAATGATTAGTTCATTCGGGCGTCAGTGAGGAAAGGGGTGTGAGCACAACACAAGCAATCCTCTTCGTGGATTTAACCACGGCCACAATTTCTTATCCGATAACGGTTCCTAGGATCGATCCATATGCCCTCTAATTGACGGGTACCAAGTCAAGTCAATATACCATTGAGAACGCCATGATAGTTTTAGCCACCATGGAAGCATCCCAATACTGGTGCTCCCAATATTGAGTCTATAATATAAATTCACAATCGATACGATTTACAAGTCAAATGATCAAATGATCCAAGTCCCAAACAAGTAAGTTGTAATCCAAAAGAAAACAATAATTCAATTGTATTTAACAATCATAAAAGGAATTTTGAACCAATATATTCGGATTAGGAAGCCTTATGCAAATGGCTATCCTCGTGTCAAGTGAGGTAAGATATCCGTATCTGAATAGAAAATGATGAAAGACCACGATCGGATGCCTTTAGTGGTGATACCAATCACCCAAAGTTACCTTTACATAAACAATTAACGTGTTACCACTTATGTAACAACCACCATATCTACTTAAGAAAATAGAACTTAGACCATTGTTCCTACTTTTCTTATATTTATATTAGCCCTAGATAGCTTTAGGTTTGATTAGTATAGCTTTATCACAAGGTACAAGCCGTATAGGCACAAGGTACAAACATCAACTGCACGATAAGTCACTGCACATATCAGCTTCTGTCCTTCCAAACTTTTGATGTTTTACACATAATTAGAAGCATAATTAGGATTTAACTTCTAAATGACAGTTGTAGACCCTTATTTTAGAAAAACAATCGCACAAGATTCATCTTGTTTGGATCAAGGACCAATTTACTATGAATTTTATAAAAACAGTATGCAATTCCCGAGTTCCATATGACCAGTTTTGGAAACTCAAGATTTTGAGCTATTTAAACTCATAATCTGCTTTTGGTGTAAACTACAAAGATGTAATAGACATTTCAAGATTTCCAACCATATATTACACATCTAAATTGGAGCAACTAATGATTTTATACGAATTTTACAAACAGCCTGTATTTTCTGATCATTCCCTTCACAACAGCTACGAATTTTACAAATAACCCTATTGAATTCCATTCCATTTGATTTGCAAATAACACCAATGTTTCAAACTCATCTTAATTGACTTTCTAAGCATAAAAGCAATATATTTTGACCTCATATCTACAATCCACCATGTGAGCCCTAAAATTAGCTAAAACTTCTAAGTGATGCATATTCAATCCAAGAGTTTAACATACCTTTGTTTTAATGGTGATTTCAATCCTCAAATAAGCTTGAATCCTTCAATCTTCTCCCAATTTCAAACCTAAAACATATTTCAAATCCAAAGATGAAACTTTGACCTTAGATAAAAATTTCTAACTTAGAAAGACTAGAAATTCTACACATACCTTGAATTTTTGAACCTAAATCTCCAAACCTTCAACTAATTTGATGGTTCTTTCACTTGATTGAAGCTTGATGATGGAGTTCTTAGAAGATGGAAGAAACCGTATGAAGAGGAAGAAAAAGATAAAGTTAGGTTACAAATGATTTTCATGAAAATTAGGGAGTATTTATATTTTCCAACTTTTCACATTGACCCCTCAAGTCTAGATTCTCATCTTTATGCCCAAATTGGTATAAACTTAACAATTTAACTTAAATTTAGTTTTACTTTTTACATGTATCACCCCTTGTATGATATTTCACTACAATTTAGTCCGAGGTACAAATAGAAAATGCATTCAAAATACCCATATAAATCCATACAGTGGGATTAGCCGGTAATAAAATCTACGGTATTATAATTCCTTCCATTTAAAAAGAAGATTTCGTCCTCGAAATAGAGTTAAGATCTAAAAATTATGTACCTGGAAACAGTTGTAAACATCATTTACACATATCGAATCATCCACTATAGTACATGATCTTTTTATCCATTAAAATAACTTGTTTTCTCCTACTGGAACAACCTTTCAAGTTAAAAACGAAATGTTTCTGGATTATCACGCTTTTGCTGCGCGACTCTGATTAAACTCACGAAACACCCAATTTTTTTTAATAATCTCAACCTCGATCAATATTTAAGAAATTAAAATCACCTAATTTTCCATCTTTAACTTACTCAATACCCTAAACTTTCAAATATTTAAAGTATGCAATAACACCCGCTTAGATCATATCAGGACTTACGGTCTCTAAAACGCATCAAATAATTTCTTAATGGACAAACATGATATTCTCAAAATCTCCCAATCCTCACAAATTTTAAATTTTACGCAAGTAGCATTGCATCCTTAATACACCAATGATGACTAATTCATTTATACGAAACAATTTATCAATGCTTTACACCCTCTTTAAAGAATGATAATAAACCCAATCAACCTTAATAGAGCATATCAATTCTACGAAAGACAAGCATTACTTAAAAATCCACTAAACAAAGTCAATTTATATCCTAAAAATAATAAAATCAAAAATTTCCACCAAATCAACCTATAATCATGAAAGGTCACCATAATTTAAAAAGCACTTACTTCCCAAAAAGAAGCAACACATGCCCATACCGCATTAAACCGAGTTATACAATATAAACACCAAAATCACTCAAACATTTACCAAATCAATGCTAGTTGAATCTAACGGTCTTTTTCGACACATTCTACACTTTCACTACACCTTCCCGAAATCATAACGTACAATTTTAATATAACACTTGCCTAGAATTGCAAGCTCTAAATCAATAACCCAAATTAACCTACAAAACACTTTATTTAGAACTTGCGCCAAAGCTTTTCTTATAATCTCCCAAGAATTTTATACACGAGCAAACAATACTTTTATACTCCAACAAATTTCTTACTTTTGCCATTACTTGATCAAACTTGAAACACGGTCAAACACCAAAACCATATACACGTGAAAGATTAATCTTAACCAACCGAAGACTTACACACTTACCTTGACATACGAAACCATACTCTCATCATGCTACAAAAATCATACCGCAAAATCCTAGTGACATTCTTTAGATATTCAATAGATGATACTTTCTTGACATCAAACAACACATCACTATCAAGTTCAAATAAAATCTTATCATAACTTAATTTTATCGAGTCTAGATGAAACACAATCTTTTTAATATCTCATTCATTCAAAGGGCATCACAACCATAATTCATAATGATACCAATCCCATAATATCAACACAAATGTAATCCTTAACATAGCGGCAAATTGTTATCATATCCACGGCTTACACATATGACTTAGCATAAAAAAATATTGAACACAAAGTTTAAAATATTTACTTTACTTGAATCACTCCATAGAAGAAGCTCGCCAGATTCGGTCTCTCATTATATGACCAATAAAATTTCCAAAAGACCAATAATAATAAAGTCCTTTCACGACTTAGATTCTCAACAAAGGAACGGCTAGGTAAACACTCAACCTTAAACCGCTTTTGCAAACCAAGAAAAATGTAAACACTAAAACCATATAACATTATAGATAAGATCATCAAATATTGCCCCTCGGCTTAAATCTAGCCTATCAGCAACCTAGTTCGCTTAAACCATGGCCATAATACCATTAGTAATGGCCTGGTTTTCAAAATAACCTCAAAGACGGGAAACCAACTAAAACTATGATCCGCAAAGGGTCGGATAATACAATCTTCCCAGAATCACTTCAAAAACGACGACCAAAATAATAATAATGATAATAATAATAATAATAATAATAATAATAATAATAATTGCAATAACTAATAAAATACTTCTAATTGATCCACCAAGGATCCTTTAAAACAACCCCCAAAATCATTTGTAAAACTCAACCATGAAAAGAAATAAAACCAGCTAGAGATCAGAATTACTACCAATCTATAATCACTCGAACTATTATCCGGAAACATAATCTACCCGACCATTCTAACGAACCAGTATTTGAATAATCTTCATCACATGATTTACCGCTTACCCGTTTGTCTTAAGCTATTATCCGGAAAGATAATCTACCCGACCATTCTAACGAACCAGTATTTGAAATAATCTTCATCACATGATTTACCGCTTACCCGTTTGTCTTAAGCTAGCAACCCTAACAAGATAGATACATAAGGTTTAAATATTCCACCGTGAGTCTTTAATGGTTAAATATTTCCCAAACCAAACACTTGCATTGACCGAATTAGAAAAGCAGTTAACATACCTTTTAGTATCTCAAAAATTCACCTTTTATATTCCTTAAACCACTCTTCTAAAACATGACTTAGTTTCTACACTAAAATGAGAAACGAAACATACGAGAATTCAAAATAATTAGCATATATAGAGCCTAGGGTAGTCCTATCTTAGTTTTACCCATTTCTCACAAATCAAACTTAGTCGTACTACAAGATCACCTATAGCTCTGATACCTAGAATCTCACAATATATATCATGTACTAAGTAGAACCCAATTGTGTTTCAACCATGATAGTTATTATGCTAAACTACTTTCAATTAATTGTTCACCAATTCTAACCATAACGATAATCTAATATGACACACTTACATTGAAAGTCTATATACAACATAAGTTTAATTGTTTTGTTCATATGTTTTAAAAATGCTTGACTGGTCTAGTAAGTTTTGATGATATCACGTACTTAGTCGAAACCAGTTGTGTCTAATCATAATAATGGATTATGTTGAACTATTTTTCGGTTGAATTAATTGTCACTAATTCTAACTATGACTATGATATAATGTATTATACTTAAAAACGTAAGTTTAGATATAGTACGACTCGTGTCCATTCATTCATACTAATCATGTTTGGTTGGTCCAGTAGGGTCCAACGGTAACATATAGTTAGTAAAACCTAACTAGGTCCAATTATTGTACTTGGTTATATTAAACTAAGTTCAATCGGATTCTCATTGAGTTTATATACATTGAAATTATGCTTAAAATGATAGATTGGATACATTTATGGAGATCAACCGACCTAGTAGAGTTACATCAGTCTAGTCATTCTATTTAAAGAAGTTTGACCGTCTCTGGTATCAATCATGCTCTTTGATAAAGTTAGACTGGCTCTAATCTAGTACGAATGGGTCGAGTCATAAACCTTGATAGAGATCGACTAGACCAATAGAGTTGGACTATGTCCAATCATGCTAATTACAAAAGCTTGACCGACTCGAGTCTGGTACGAATGGATCCACTTATGCTAATTGATAGAGCTAAGAGTAGTTCCAGCCACCGGTGTAATCATGCATATTGATAGAAATTGACTAGACCCAATAGAGTTAGATCGGGTCCCGTAATGCTAATTACAAAAGGTCGTCTACCTAATAATTACTTAAAAACATGATAAATTTGACTACATCGAAAACATATCCAACTACTTTATTACATTGAAGATAAATCTCAAATAAAATAAAATGATGGACTCTAATCAGGCGAAAAACTATCCACAACTAATTTATCTCGATACAATGTCATATTATTGTATGCGAGCTTTCCAAACTGATGATTCTTATGTCACTTTCAATAAACTTGATCCCGTATGTTGCACAATCACTCGCACCTTGGTTGCACAACTGTGGCAAAGACGTTAGTAGATCATCGAAGTTTTACCAACACATAACCCGATCTAACTGTTCGATTGGTCTGTCTAACCTGACTGGACTAGTTGGAACCCAACTGGTCCAGTCTAGCTATTCGTTTGGCTCAATCTAACCTAACTTGTTCGGTCGAGTAATCGATGGGCAACTTGAATCTCGAGGTGGTTAGACTGGACCCGATCTAGGATTACCCACTCAAGAGACACGTGCTTCAGGTCCGGGTAACAAATAAATGTCAATTATAATGCCACTTATGTTAAAAATGTTACTTTGCAAGATGTAGGTTCCTAATCACCATCAATACTAGTTTTGGAATAAGCATATCGTCTTAAATAACTTGACGCACAATCAAGAATTCAACTGCTAATCACACACTAAAGATCAAATCCGACAACATTTCATATCATCAACTAATGAAGCCAAATTACATAACTCATCAGGAGGAACAACAGAAATCATGCGAGATAATATAATGATATTGAAAGTAATGCATAGAGTCATACAAAGTTTTAACCCATTTCAAGAAAAAACTCACTTTGCAAAACCAATGTTAAACATATCTCCCATGTTCGTAAACAAGACAAGCAACCACAACCATATTGATTGAATAAAAACACTTTGAACCAAGACTATTTATTGACACAATGGTTAATGATGCAAACTTAAGATCAAAGTTCAACAAGATGATAGACGAAGTCCAAATTGGTACGACTACTACAATACTACTTAGCATGAATAACTTTGCTTAATCAAATATAATAAAATCAACATGCTGAAGCATTTTTGAACAAAGAAAACTCTCAAACATTTTCTTAACAAGCAAATCAAAATCACTTTCTACAAACATAATTCTCACTTATTCCAAGGAAAAGGATTTTATGGAAGAGTTTTTAATATATTACTATAGGCATTAGAGCTTAGGAGACAAAATGAACTCGCTGATGAGAGGCATAGTTAATGCCAATATAGTTGTAATTGTTCCAATCATATTCGAAAAATGAGAACGAAATCAAAAGTAAGTGGCTCTTAATTGAATCATGACTATACAAGTTATTCTTAATGTATGTGGTTTGCATATATACTTTCTATGATGATTATTTGATTTAACAAAAGCAACCTCAAGTTGTAAAATTAAGACCCAAGCTATTTAAGATTGTTGATGACAGAGTTGATTAAATGGAGTACCCTAAATACAGATCTTCAGAGCATAGATGCTTCAAAGATTGACCTTAAAGAATCACAAGCAGTGGGGATATGCACCGGCGACGGTCGGAATATACACTGCGACAATGGGGTTATGCATCAGCGACGGTTGGGATATGCACCGGCGACGGTCGGGACATGCACCAACAGTGGTCGACCAACATTTTGCTATTTGGATTTAAGTTTACATCCAAACCAAATCCGTTCTTGGTATGATCAAATCGCATGCATTTATCGTTTACTAATTTTGAGAAGATAAATAGATGCATGCTAATCTTATTAGGGAATTTTACTACATGTCTTCTTATGGCTAAAAGAAGAAAATATTTGGAAATTATGGTACAACAATTTTGTTGCGCACTATTTAATGCATGAATTTATCTTACATACATGGCATGAATAAATGTGTGTTAAGACCATATCGATTCATTTTAAGAGTTTACTAATTGCATTCTCTTTGTTGTCATTATTAGTTTAAATAATGATTACGTGGCTTCTAAACGGTTTTTATACTAACGTTTGGTCATTTTCACGAATTACCGAAATTGGTAAAAATCTTTAAATATGCGTAAATTGAATCATAAAGGTTTTATGCTTATTAAATCTTTGACGAAGGAAATTGACATATTTGTTTGGTCTTATACCTGTAAACCTTGAACTCAGTAGGGAACCATGGATATGAAAGTTTTTCTTTTTGTGTTGAGCATTTCAAGTGAGGATCATATGAGTCCGCGAGATTAAGCAGCAGATATTCGGGTTTGCGGTAAGTTTGCTAGAACCTAATACGTAAATCCTTAAGTTGTTGGTAGTGAAGATGTCGGACCTTGTCAAGAAGGAACCTTTTATAAGACCGCATGGTTATTTCGATAAATTGAGCTGGTAGTGAAGATGCATCTCAGATAGAAGTTATGAATATCTTGAAAACTTGTGATCAAGTTAGGTTTTTGGAAGGTTCTAAGGATGAACCTATATAACTTTGATGAGAGATATTGTCTGAGATTACGGCTTCAGTTTGCTTGTGAAATATATAGTGTTCGCCTTGTTGAGAAGGTCATATATGGTAGAACTCTCCTAAGAACCTCTGGAATTGGGAGGTATGTGGATGGTTGTTTCTTGGGTAGTTGCTCATATTTTTATATATATCGAAATGTAAGCTATTAACGATGTGATGAATGGCAAGCATGGTTTCTTAGATAGGAGGTTACGAAATAGGTCGAAATGGATGAAATGACCTAGAGTTTTATTAGAGCAAGTACAAATTTTAGGACTTCAGTTAGAACGACCGGTGGATTTAGAAGCTTTTGAGATATTGGACTTTCGGGTCATTTCGAGATATTTACGTGGTGACCCTCACGTTCATCAACATTTGGATTAGAATTTATGCGAACGTGTGCCTTAAGGAGTTGGTTGCCATTGGTGGCAATATTTGGTATTCTTGAGGTCAAATATAGAGCAATTTGAGTATTTCGTTTGAATTCCAAGAGATATTGAAGGCCTTATGTGGTAAACTTGAGAAGAATAGATTTTGTGGACTGATGATGAATGTCCGTAATCACTTTGAGTTGTGTACAATGTTGAAAGTTCCTTGGAGCTTAGTGTACTTATGATAGTCAAAGTAATATTATTACAACGTGGAGGTTGGTTAGATAGGTTCCTAGAATTCTTTCGAAGTGGTATGAATCTTCTAAGGTTGGGAGGCAACTAAGCTCGTAGGATCGACAGTTGTACGAATAGAAGAGGCGTTGACCTGTAGTAATTGTGTTTTGGATCGGCACTTGATTTCGAGGACGAAATCATTCTAAGGATGGGAGTATTGTAACACCCGAAATTTTAGAAAGTTATATTATTTTAGTGAGATCGTATTTTTAAAAGTTTAATATTGGTTGGATTGGTTTTGGGAATAATTTGGCAATTAATTGGAGAATTAGTATTGAAATTATTTTATATGAAGATGGTTGTTGGAGCAACTCATATAATAATAATAGAGCCATTGGGAAAAATCAAATTACATGATGTGAAATCAATGTCGAGGTTATCAAAGAAAGTTGAAAGGGAAAGAAGAAATAAATGAATTAATAGTGGTGTTTTAACAAAAACTAGCAGTTGGCCTAGTGGTCTCTGCTTCTCGTAGAGGAGGTCTAGGGATCAAGCCTTCTAGCCAGTAATTTATTTTTATTGAAGCTGAATCTGATTTGGGCCTCTCCCTATAACGCGCGGGCTTGGCCCGCGACTTGAGGTCGCGACCCAGCCAGCGTAACTCACTGTTCGATCCGATAACCTTCACAAAATCGGGATCCAACTTCATTACACCATATCTTCCTCTAGGGGTGCTCAAAAACCCGACTAACCCGATCAACCCAACCCAACCCGACGAAAAAAAATCAACCCGAAGTAACCCAATGCATGATTGATATTAAAATAGTCAACCCGACTCTATGGGTCCGAATTGGGTCAGGCCCAATAGAACCCAACCCGATAACCCGTGACTAACCTACATCTGCGCACCTTTCTTTCTTCTATTCTACAACCGCACTCCTTTTTTTTCTTCTATTCTACAGTCGTACTTCAGCTTAGATAAAGAATAGGAGTGATTCATGATTCAGCTTGTGATTTCATCATCGATCTTCAAGGCTTCAAGGGTTTCGTTCCACAGGAAGGTTCCACTGCTTGTGATTTAATTTCATCTCAATATCTCATCGATTCAGCTTGTGATTACCGTCGATTTGTTTTTGATTTTTTTCCACAGGAGCGATTCATCGATTCAACACGAGAACAGGAGTGATTTATCGATTCAGCTTGCTTGAACTTGCTTTATTTTTTGATTCAAGGTTCTTATTTGAATATGGTCGATTTATTTTTTTGATTTTTTTTCCATAGCAAGGTTCCACAGCAAGGTTCTTATTTGACAATTTTTGACTTTTTTTTCCACAGGTTTCGTTCCACATCTCAACTCAAGCCTTAACTCTTTAAAGGTATTTTCCCACAATCTCAAAGGTACTGTTTTCTGCTTCCACTCTTCCTACCTATGTTACTGTTTTTTAAAATTGGTGTTACTGATTTGAACTTGTTTGAGTTTTCTGCTTCCACTTTTCATAGTCATGTTACAATTTTTTAAAATTGATGTTACTGATTTGAACTTGTTTGAGTTTTCTGCTTCCACTCTTCATAGTCATGTTACTGTTTTTAAAAATTGATGTTACTGATTTGAACTTGTTTGAGTTTTCTGCTTCCACTCTTCATAGTAATGTTACTGTTTTCTAAAATTGATGTTACAGATTTGAACTTGTTTGAGTTTTCTGCTTCCACTCTTCATAGTAATGTTACTGTTTTCTAAAATTGATGTTACTGATTTGAACTTGTTTGAGTTTTCTGGTTCCACTTTTCATAATCATGTTACTGTTTTTAAAGTTGATGTTACTGATTTGAACTTGTTTCAATTTTCTGCTTCCACTTGTTTGAGTTCTATGTACTGATATTATTGTAAATCTTACAGTTTTAATGGATGTTAATGTTACCCCGATATCTACTGATAAAGAGATCAAAAAAGAACCAGGCAGTGGCACTGATAAAAAAAGGTCGGGTGGCAGAGTATCTGATGTTTGGGCTCACTTTGCAAAATTAGAGGGTGGAAATCTAAATGATCCTAAATGTGCTTGCAACTATTGTGGAAAAATTTATGTTTGTGATAGTAGGAAAGTTGGCACAACTAGTTTGTGGACACACATTAGAAAGCAATGTAAGAAGTATCCGGGTAGGGAAACCGATAAGAAGCAAAAAGTACTTAGTTTTCGATGTGGTGGTGATGGTGTGGGAAATTTGTCGGTCGTGACTTATAATAAAGAAAAGTGTCGCAATGCCTTGGCTAGGTTTGTGGTGAAAGATGAACAACCTTTTAGTGTTGTTGATGGTGAAGGGTTTAGAGAGCTTATTCAAATCTTGGAACCTAAGTTTGATGCCCCTGGTAGAATGACTGTTAGTAGGGATGTATTCAAGTTGTTTAGTGAGGAACGTTTTAAGTTGAAGAAAGTGTTAACTAAGGATAGGCAAAGAGTATGTTTAACTACCGATTGTTGGACTTCTTGTACTCAAATGACTTATATGTGCCTAACAGCACATTATATTGATAGTGATTGGCACTTGCATAAAAAAAAAATTTATCAAATTGAAGATCACAAGGGCGAGACAATTGGTAAGGTTATTGAGACTTGTTTGCTTGGTTGGGGATTAGAAAAGGTTCTTAGTGTGACCATTGATAATGCATCGGCCAATGATGTAGCTGTTCGTTATGTAAAGAAAAGGATTAATACATGGAAAGGCTCGGTTCTTGATGGTGAGTTCATTCATTTGAGATGTGGTGCTCACATACTAAATTTGATTGTGGGTGATGGGTCGAAGGAGTTGCATAATTCAATCGCCGCCATTCGTAATAGTGTGAGATACGTCCGATCATCTCCTTCAAGGTTACAAAAGTTTAGTGCTTGTGTTGAAAGGGAAAAGATTACTTACTAGGGTGGGTTAGTCTTAGACGTGCCTACAAGATGGAATTCAACTTTTATGATGTCAAACGTGGCACTTAAATTTGAAAAGGCTTTTACAAATTATGAGGATGAAGACCATAAGTACTTAAGTCACTTTCTAGAAGATGAGAATGGGAAGAAGAGAGTTGGACCACTTAAGAGTATCGATTGGAAGTCCGCTTCGGCATTTGTTAAATTTCTCTCCACTTTTTATGAAGTTACTTTGAAGTTTAGTGCCACTTTGCATGTCACTTCTAACAACTTCTATCATGAAATTTGTGAGATCCATACACACTTGAATTCTTTGTGTCAAAGTAATGATTCTATATTGTCTACCATGGCTGGGAAGATGAAGAAAAAGTTTAACAAGTATTGGGGGGATCTGGATAACATCAATCCGATGTTGTTTTTGTCTGTTGTACTCGATCCAAGGTATAAAATGAAATATTTGAAGTTTCTTTTTCAGTGCCTTTATGATAGTCAAACTGTTGCCAAGATTACTGTGAAGGTGGAACAAATCCTTAATGAGTTATTTGAAGTCTACAATGTTGGGTATGGAGGTGATGAATCAACGGTTAGTTATATGTGTGATTTATTTTATTTTAATTTATTACGCACTTTAATTAGTTTAATATGTTCATGTTTGTTTGAGTTGTTGTTTACTTGTTGGATTTCTCTTTGATATGTAGGTTTCCCAAAACGAATCGTCAACGAGAAATGAAAAGAATAAGAGGTCGTTATTGGAAAGTTATATGCAAAAACAACAACTGGAAGTGTCGGAGAAAATGAACGATCTTCAAAGATATTTGGTTGAAGAATCACTAGATCCAACGACTACCGGATTTGATATTTTACTTTGGTGGAAAGTAAATGGTAGTAAGTATGCTATTTTGTCTATGATTGCAAAGGATGTTCTTGCCATTCCCGTGTCTACGGTGGCTTCCGAATCCGCATTTAGTACTAGCAGACACATTTTGGACTCATTTAGGAGTTCCTTGAGTCCAAAAATGCTTAAGGCATTAGTGTGTACCCAAAGTTGGATAAAGACGAGTAAAGGAGGGATTCAAACAAAGGAGTATTTGGATGAAACACAATCTTACGATTTCTTGGAAGAAGGTAAACACTAGACATGTTTTTGATTATTTTTTTTATTTTCAATAAATTGTTAACTTTAGTTTTGGATTGTAGATGATATGATCAACCTCAAGGCCAAGAAAGCGAAAGCGTCGAGGTTGGAGACGTCTAAAACAATTGTCATTGATTGATGTATTATCATTTGGTTTAAACATTTTTATATGTAATATCTAAATATTTGATGACTTGCATATTCTCGTGAACGATCGGTTGTATTTTGAACGAATGTTTACTTTTATTTTTATTTTTATGTTTCCAGTCTTGATTTTACCTTGTTTAAAACCAACCCGATCAACCCGAACGGGTTGGGTTGGGTTGGGTTGTACTTTTGGTTGGGTTGGGTTGAGTTGGGTTGAAAAATTCTCAAACCGACAACATTGGGTTGATTACTTAAAATACCTCGAACCCGATCAACCCAACCCATGAGCACCCCTATCTTCCTCATACGAACTTCGTTTTTGACGATTTTTCTTTTTGTATTCTCGATTTTTGGAGCTCTTCAAGCCTAGATCGGTGGAGTAAACTCAATGATTGATCTTAGAGCCTTTTGGAGAAAGTTCCATCTTCATCTCCTCCATATTCTCCACCATTGTTTATCAATCTTGGGGGTTTTTCTCTAAACTCGATTTGTAAGTAATCCCAACTCTTTTAGACGTCATTTCTTGTCGAAACCTTTCTTTTCAGTTCTCTAGAAGTCTGTTCTCGAAACAATTTCGGTATTTTGGAGTTTTGACCATTTTAAGATATTTGAGGTTTTGGCTACGGTTTTCATGGATCTGATTGTTGGGAGTTGTTTTTGGTATATTTAGGTTGCTTATGAACTAGAGATGATTTCTAGTGAAGGATTCTTGCAGATTTGGACATTTCTTCATATGGAGCTTTTGGGGTAAAACCTAGATTTAGCCTAAATCTAGCAAGGTGAGTTCAAGATACTTTGAGAAAACTTTGTACATGCCAAAACATCCTTTTTGAAGTATTAACATGCTTTACTTGGTATTTAGCAAATGTGTGAGTATTTAGGTAAGTTTGCATATTTGGTATAAAAGAGTTTCTAAATCATATAAAAGATTTATACTTGAGTTTTAGGCATTTTGGCAAATGAAGTATAATTGTAAGTTATTTGGGTGCATTATTTTTTAAATGAAAACCATTTGGTTGTATTTGCATTTTTAAAGTATTTGATTTATAAATCGTCGGAAAATACATGTTATTGCATTATAAGACATTTGGAAATATATGAATATGATTTCATTTGGAAAATGGTGTGTCTCAACAAATGTTTTGTGTAATCGCATAAGTGTTGGGTTATAGAGCTTTTGCTCGGTTTTGACTAAAATGAGTCTCATGGACATTTGTTCGATTTAAATGACGATATGTTTTGGGTGCGTTATTCATTCGTGTTACCCTTAACTTTATGATTTCCTAACTTTGAGAAATAATTGACTATCGGGAAATAGTATTTTGAGCAACGAATTGGTGTTGGGAAATTATCTGTTCCTAAAGGGTCTACAAGAGTTCGATCAAGAGAGAACAGTTTGTAGAAGGGGGGGGGGGTTGAATACAAACACACACAGATTTTGGTTTTTAAATGAGTTTATTGAAAATAAACAAATTTACAGTTACAAGCGGAATAAGAACAAGTTTAACACCTATTCTATTGTAACTAAGAAATACTAAGTTTGATGCACAAGAAGATGAAAGAAAGAATAAAGAGGGTATAGGTTAGATAGAAGCATGCATTAAGATGAAGAAGATATCTCCATTTTATTTATACCCGTTTTTCCTTTAATGCAAAACAAAAGGTACATGCCACGTGTCAAGCTTGGATAGGAAGCTTGTCCTTGCTAATAAGACAGCCATGCTTTTGGCCGAATATGAACAGTACCATATCAGATATGATGGGGACATAAGAGACAAGTCGTACGTCTTTTTCTGACATGGTTCTAGGTTTGACTTTTGTGCATCGAGGATAAGATCAATCTTTAATCTTGCAAAGGAAGCTTCATTTGATCGCTGATACTGAATCTTCAAGGATGAACTTCAGTATCGCTGAGGCCTCACAAGACTTCACACTTTGAGTAGACAATCGCTGCTATCGCTGAACCGCTTCAGTTCACTTAGCTGATTATCTCTTTCTTCAGCTACAGTCTTTGACTATCGCTGAATGGTCTTCTGGTGTGATAGCTGATCTTCAGATCTTCAGTGATAAGTTTGTTGTTCCTTGATCTTCAGCGATCGCTGATGGTTATCAGCGTGTGCTATCGCTGAATATGAACAGTAGCTTATTCAATGGAATTTCACTAAGTATTAAGAAGGAATCATATTCAAATCTTTTAACAGGAGTTATGATCAACATTATCAATATGTCTTGCTTGACGTATTTGATTTATATACTAGAATGTAATGGATCCATAGGCATTTAGTCGGTTTTAAAACGGAATTGTTGTCCCTTTTAGGTCACGTTTGAGTCATCGAGGGCCTTGCAATTTATTGCACCATTGGTTGTTGCCAATTGCCATTGACCCTAACACGGGCTTCCATTGGAATCATCGAGGGCGTTGCAATTTATTGTATTATTGGTTATTGCCAATTGCTATTGGTGTCTTTGTTAAGCTAACATCAAGTAGTGACTTACTTTTGTATCCGTCACCAAAGATCGTATAATCGGGTCTCCCCCGTTATCTTTGGATATTTTTATCCCTTTCAAAGGTAGGCGTGAGTTAACGGTTTATAAAATAATGGTTAAAGGCATGTTTTCTATCTCCACGTTTATAACTTTGTTTATGGTCGTATGAGTATGGGGTTTGGATCGTGTTAAATGAGTATTTCTACTTTTAAAGCTTTTTTCTAATGTCTTTTTGGGTCTAAAGCTTTTATTATGGAAATAATGAATTTGGAAAGGAGGTTGCTTTTATAATGCAGATAATTCACTTAAGAAATATCTTTTATCAAACAAATCTTTTGATTTCAAATCAATTATAAATATGTTATAAAACTCTTGAGCTCACTAGGCGTTAAATCTAACTCTTTTTCTTTGTCGGCTTGTGCATCAGGTTATCGTTGGGGTTGGTACTAGCGACACGTGTAGACTTGAGTGCTAGGGATCGGAGTAGCATGTTAACGACTTAGCTCTTGGTGATGTTATCCGTATTCGGAGAAAGCGACTCTTTTGGGTTTAGTAACACCCGATTGTAATTATGTCTTAGTATAAAACTTAACCAATCTTTTGTAAGTGTTTTTGGGTTCGTTTAGATAATGAAGATATAATTCTAGGTTATGTTTCAGGAAAGATCCGATGTAGTTTTATACGGATACTACCAGGAGATAGAGTCAATATCAATGAATCCGATTATTGCAATTGCTCAGGATACCCTTTTTTAGTTTCTAGGGTCTATTTCTTAGTTCAAGATCCCTCTTACTTATTGGAATCAAAGAATTAGTAGACCTGTTCCGCCCAAAATGGTAATGGGCTTGGGTTATGAACTTATAATCTATAATCTGATGATCGAGTCGATTCTATGATTATAAGTTCATTTCACACCGGACCAGACCGGAATAGGGTTATATACATTCTCATTGTGAGAAGGGGTCATTTGAGCGTATCTAAATAGATACTATGTTTACATATGGATCCCTACGTCATTACATTCCATTTAGGATTAGGAATAGGCGTCATCGGACCTGCTTTTTACATATCTCTCGTTATTTGGGACCCTATTCACCTCTTTGGGCTCCTATTCAATCGAGAAATAGGTTTGATTGTCCATCTTTTTGATATATTGGATATCTATATAAGGCATCCTCCAGATAATTCAAATCGAAGCAATTGGATGTCCAATTCGGGTCTATATGACATGACCGATCAATAGAAATACTCCAACACTCCACTTTTGTCATATATTCCATACATCACACTAGATAGATATCATATTCATGGAATACGATTCACTTTCAAGATGCCTTGATGGTGAAATGGTAGACACGCGAGACTCAAAATCTCGTGCTAAAAAGCGTGGAGGTTCGAGTCCTCTTCAAGTCATAATATTGAGAATGCTCATTGAATGAGCAATTCAATAAGAGAGCTCGGATGTTATTTGAGAAACTTCAAGTATTGAATTATAGGAAGTGCTTTATCCTTCAATTGATGTAATGTTGAAAATTTTAAATTAGTCGCTTTTTCCAGATTTGAGGGTGTTACATGATGGTCGGACACAAACATGGATATATTGACTAGAGACAAACTACGGAGATGGTGACCGGAGACAAACTTGGGGATGGTCACCGGAGGCAGACTACGAAGATGGTAACAAGAGACAAAGGTCGGAGATGATGACCGAAAATGCTGCCTAGAATGGTTGTTGCGTAAATGGTGACCGAAGATGGTGCCTAGATGATGACCGGAGATCTGGATGTACTTTGTAAAATATATATTATGTATTTTATATAATATATGACAACAAATTTAAATTAATTAGTAGAAATTAAATAAAATACAGTTTATAATTGTTTAATATAATAAAAATCCAACTCATTAGCCATGTCACTGAATAAATATTGAGTTGTATGTTGCATCACTCACCATGCTAGCATATAACCGATTAATGGTTAAAACGGTTACCCGGGTACTTAAATATTTGGAACTTTTGATTTCAGTTACTAAAATAAATGCTTTAAAATTATGCTACCCAAAATAGAAATTAGATCAAAGTATGTTACCTTTTGAATTTTGATGCAATTTGCCCTTTGGATTAGGAACAGAGAATTTGTTTCTAAACTACTCGAGTAATTTGGTAATTTACCTGGTATAGTGATTAAAAAATAAGAGTGAATTACACCAGTGGTCTTTGTGGTTTGTTCAAATTTTGGATTTCGTTCCTAAAACAAACTATCTACACCGGTGGTCCCTAACTTTTCATTTTCATTGCACCCATGGTTCATCCACTTAACGATGTTAATTAGTAACCGTCAGAAAGGACTAACCGGTCTTTGAACATACTATAGGAACCAAAATTGTAATCTACTCTAAAATTTAATTTTATTTACCTATTTTTTTAAATTTTTTGTTAACAAAAATATTTTATATTTCCAATTATAAATTAAATTTCTTAACTGTTTTATATACTAAAATAAATTATATATATTGAAAAACTATTTTATCCGTACAAAAAAAATTAACGCAAAGAAATCTCAAGTTTACAAAAACAAAAAAATAAAGATAAATTCACATATCTTTTGGGTTAAAAATTGCAACATGTAAGGAAAATATTGAAAACAAAATTCGGTTAGCATGAGATTATACAAATAATTTAAATAGCAACAAAGTTATAATTTTTTTATATATTTAATAATCTAATGTTAATCGAATTTTATTTTCACTATTTTGCTCAAATACAAAAGATATGTGAATTTATCTTGAACATTTTGTTTTTATAAATTTAAGATTTTTTAGCGTTAATTTTTCATGTGTGAATAAAATAGTTTTTTAAATATATATAAATTTTTTTATTTAATATATATTTTATTTTTAGAAATTTAATTTGTGATTAAATATATAAAATATTTTTTAATAAAAAATTCATAAAGAAAAAAAAATTGATATAAAAAAAAGATATGAAACTATTAAAATAAAAAAAATTTAGCTTACAAACTTGTTGGAAGGAAAAAGGTGTGTCTGTAATCTATTACTCTATCTAAGACGCCTCCCTCAAGCAAATACTGGGTGGCTCTGATACCAATTTCAGAGTAAGGACCCAAAATAAAAGCAAATAAAGGGTCAAATCTGTGCAAAATAGGGTCATAATATCCTTCTAACCAAAATAAAATATAATCAAATAAAACATTGACCATGTTATTATCGAGTTGATATATTATAAGATTAAAAAAATCTGGATGAAGTAAATTTAAAAGGTTATTATCTATTGTTATTGTAAAAGTAATTATTAAAACCATCTTTTATTATTAGTATCAAAGTTGTTTATAAAAGTTTTTGATTAATTTAAAAAATTTCCCTATGAGTTCTAAAACATCAAACAGTTAATTATATTTCAAAAATACAAAAATAAAGGGTCCAACATGCTTCCGTACCTTCTTTTTCTCCTTTGACCGGAGTATCACCGGGTTATATTACGAGACTTTTAACAGGCGTTCCAGCCCCAACCTGTGTTGAGGGACAGGTAACTTCTCTGTAGCTCCTTCAGCAATATCCAGCACAACCTAGTTTCGTTTCCTACGTTAGGTGTATGGAAAAAGAAGTATGGATTTGGTTGGAGGTTTTACTTGTGTATTAACGAAATAATTATAACCATCTAATGAAGCTTAGAATATCATAAGGAAAGTGGAGTGTTTTATTTCATAATTATTGAAAAGTACATACAAGGGTGAAAGGTAGGATCGATGATCCTCTTTCTTTTTCCTCCTTCCTATTTATACATAAAGTCTACCATCCTCTCCTTTATCTCTCTCTTTTTCTTCCTATCTCTGCCTCTTGTAACTTGGAGCCATCCTTCTTGTAACTTGGAGTCTTCAAGTTGTTCTCCTTTGATTGGAAGATTTTGGAGGCATCTAGGGAATGCCTACATGGCTTTACTCTCTTTGTCTTTAATGGGTGGCAAGGCCACGTTTTTTTGTACATGTGGTAGGACCCACATGTCTTCTAGTCTTTAGTTGTATCTGCTTTTTTATTTTTCAGATATATCTTTGTCTTTTATTCGTCATCAGATGCTAAGTGGACACCTGTATGTTCGTTTGTCTCTATTTCTTTATCTGGTGAGCAGGAGGGACATCTTCCTCTTTTATGTCCTCTAAAATGACATATCCAATGTTGAGCCTGTGGGCTTGATTTGATGATACCCTTATCTAGTAATTCTATCTTTGTTCTTAAGTAATTTTCTGCCGCTTTAGGGGTAGATTTGGCAGGGGATATCATTACTGAAGAATATATCTTGTTTCCACCGTAAGTGCGGAATCCTTTTTTGAAACTGGCTTCCATACCTTGTAAAATAATACGGATGCCAAGTGCCCTTCTATAATGTATATCGTTTTCACAAAAATTTTGAAATTTTGTTTTCTTATTTGTTATGGATATCGAAAAAGCTTCTGATTTGGCTAACTGAATAAAATGGTAAGCCGGATATCTTTTGTCTTCATAAAAATCTGGTCCTGAGGATAAAAATTTTAGAACCAATATATCCTTTGGAGTTATCGTTGGATTATTAAGATAACAATCTTTTACTCCCACCATTATCCAGTGTGGTAGTTCAGATATTTCAGAAAAATCAGGGGAGCTTAGATATATCGAATTTATGGCACCAAAATCGTACCAATGTTTAATCTCATGAGGAGATGATCCTTGTAAGTAATTAATTCTGAGATAAATTCCAGAAAAATCCACATATCTCAAATCTGTTCCTGAAAGACTATATAAATCCTTCATCATCGATGTTTGTCCTTCAATGTATGTTTGAAGGATTGGAATATCTAATAACATTTCTTTTTCCTTAAAAATCATTTTTTCTTTAAAAATCGTTTTTTCAGAATGTGGCCTGAAAGACAAGGTTTCTTCTGTTGTCTTTTGACTATCTTCAAAAATCTGATCCATCATTTGCTCTTTAGAAGAAGAAGGGATATTTGTTTCATCTTTTATCAAAGTCTTTATTTTAAAAGTATCAGCTTTGTAATTTATTATACAAGTTTCTATTATCTGACTTGATCTTAATAATAAATCTCGAACCTGAATAGTATTGCCCGGTAGATTGGCAATATCGATGATATCTGAAACTGTATCTTTAATCGTCTCTATCTCTTTATCCATTAAAGAGATGAGTTTATCAACTTCCTGAATCATCTTTGCCATCTCTGGTTAAAAAATCTGCTAAGACATTTTTATCAGATTTTATAATTTCTATTTCAAAATTATACTCACATAAAAGAGTTTTCCATCTAATTAGTCTTTTATATTCTGGTTTAGAGGGCAAATTATTTTTAATAAATGCTTTGACTTGGGTATTATCTGTTCGTAATAAAAAGTTTTTAGGTAATAAAAAATAATAAAATTTTTGACAACTTTTTACCACAGCTAATAACTCTTTTTCGTTTATATGGTATCGTGATTGTGTATCTGTAAACGTGCCGGAACAATATCTGCAAATACTCTCTCCTGGATTATCTATTTTCTTAAGAACACCACTCCAATAATTTTCAGAAGCATCTATTTCAAGGATTAAATTATCACTTTCTTTTGGTAATTGTAGTTTTGGTAAGAATTTACAATATTCTTTTATTTTTTCTACTTGATTTTCCAATCCTTTGTTAAAACTAAAAATTTTATCTTTTTTAAGTAAATCTTGGAAAGGTTTTCTTAATGCTCTAAGTCTTTAATAAAGTCAGAAGCATAATTAAGTATTCCTAAAAAGCTTTGAACTTGTTTTTTATCTATTAATTTATTAGGAAAAGAGTTTATTTTTTCTAAAATATGGCTTTGAAGTTCTATCCCTTTGCCATCGATTTTCATTCCTAAAAATTCTATCTGATTTTGTATTAGTTTTGTTTTCTTTTCTGACAAGGCTAACCCATTTTTTATACATAATTTTATAAATATATCTAAATGTTTTAAATGTGATTCTATATCATCAGATAATATCAAGATATCATCAACATATACAAAAATAAAGTCATAATCTTTAAAAATACTATCCATTTTTCTTTGAAATATTTGAGGAGCATTTTTCAATCCAAAAGGCATAACCAACCATTCATATTGTCCTTGAGGTGTTGAAAATGATGTGTACAAAATACTATCAGGATGCATTTTTATTTGCCAAAATCCACTTTTACAGTCGAATTTTGAAAATATCTTTTTATTGGTTGTCCAATTTATTAGGCTTTCTTTATGAGGTAAAAAATATCCATCAAATACAGTATTATCATTTAACTTTTTATAATTTATCACCATTCTAGCTTTTCCCCTGGCTATTTCTGCATGTTTTCTGACCATAAATGCTGGAGAACTATGAGGACTGTTGCTTATCCTAATTAGTTTTAAATCTAATAGTTCTTTAATTTGTTTTAAAAATTCTCTTTGGTCTTCAGGGTTATATCTCATGGGTTTAACTCTAATTTCCTTTTCTTTATCTTTCATTTCTAATTTAGCTGTAATTTGGTTTTTATCCCAAAATTGTAATGGGTTTTCTGTATAACATTGTTTCAATCTTTGCTTAATATCTTCAATATCTGAATCAAGTTTTCTTAGATTTACTTGGTAATCTAATATTTTTTCGTCCAATATCGTAATGGGTTGATATTGTAATAATGGTGTTCCTCTTGGAAAAATCGGGTTTGAAGTATATCCTATATCACCACGTTGGGCTGTGCGTTTTTTAAAGAGAATGGGCAAGTGTTTGTCGTATGCTCTTTTTATTCTGTTTAATACTATTAAATGATGACATGGTGTTTGGAATATAACTTTGAAAGCAATTATATCAAAGATTACTTTGTTAAATCTTTGTATAAAATCAGTACCACTATCATGAAAGTAAAAAGGAGGACATTTAATCATAAATGATCCTAATAATATTATTGGTTGTTGAATTCCTTTATCTAGTATGAGGAGTCGTTTGGATATCTCTCTTCCTACATGTGGTCTTAACTGTTGATGGTATTCTTTGGGGTAACAATCTGGTTTGCATATACATATACCTGCACCACAATCTATATAAGCAGCAAAATACTCTGCTTTATAATCTTTGTACGTAATTCCTATAGGAATATATATACTATAAGGACTCGTCATTTAGGTATATATATCATTTTTCCATTATAGGTTATTTTTAATCCATAAGAAGTTATCTGATAGGGTTTAACATTTTCTAAGAATGTTAATCCCAACATAATTTCTAATTTATCGTTTTCACTTTCGTTTTCTATTAATAATCTTAAGGGGATTGTTTCTTGTCCAAATTTTAGTATAGTTTCTATTACTTCGTTTATTTCATGAAGTTCCCCATTAAAATTTGTATATTGATAGGGTTCATCTAATTTATACTTTTGTAATTGTTTACATAATTTATGGTTTATATAATTTCCATTCGCTCCTGTATCTATTAATATATTTATAGGAGAGAACTTTGTTCCATCAAAGTATTCCCCAATAATTTTATAGTTTTTTAGATTATCTTCCCGGGGTATCATTAAGGGATTAAATCTTTCTGAATTTGATAATCTTTTGAGACTAATTACTTTTGTGTCCGAAAAAGATAATCTGGGGTTTACCAAATTAGAAGTTAATAATGGTTTATCTTGTAAATCCATATTTATAGGTTTAGAATCTATTTCTTCTATTTTTGGTAAATTAGGTACTTGTACCTGGCATACATCATTGAATAATAATGGAAAATCTATAGTACTTTTTATACTAAAGCAATCTGAATGATGAGTATATGATATAGCATAAGAAATAGCATAAGTTATCGAATATGGTCTGTTTTGAGTTTTAAAGAAATCTCTTCTTTTAAAATCTTGTAGTAGGCTTAAAGTCTTATCAAAATCTTTATCTTGTATGTGGTAGGAAATTCTTGGATAAATATTAAACTTTAATTTTCCATATTGTAAATTTCCTTTTAATATACCTAAACATGCTTCTTCTCTATTTCTAATTCTATTATCCATTATAGCAAGCTCTATAGGGGAATCTATTCCTTCTTTAAAGGTTGATTTTATAATTATCTGTATGGCTCCTATATGTATCCATCCTAAAGTAATTCTAACTTCAGGTTTTATTTTCACTAATTTGTTTTGTATATCTTTTTTAGATAATAAAGGTATCATGACTTTGTTAGAGGTCATGTCTATATCTAACGTTCTTTCTTGGATGTTTAATCCATAAAATAAGTGATGATTTCTAGGTTTTATTCCTAATTTTTGTAAAGTATTTATTTTAAATCCAGAATAATTAGACAATGAAAAGTGTTCTCTTTGTATCTGTTTTAATCTTTTCTTGTCTATTAGAACTCTTGTCTGTATTCTCCTCTTTGTTCATCTTGATCATCTATTGTAAGATTAGAAGTACTTGTGGATCTACTTCTAATTTATTCATTTTCGGAAGAAGTATATTCTGTATCAGTTAATATAAATATACTTTCATCGGAATCTACTTCTTGAAAATCATTAATTTGAATAAAATCTCCATCATTTATCATTTTTTCGATGTCTTCATCAATTTCAAACATTTTAATGTTTTTTCCAAAAAATTTAGGACATTTATTAGCATAATGTCCAATCTCTTTACAATAGTAACATCGACATTCTTTAGGTTTTGGTTTTCTTTTAAAAGTAGGTTTATGAGTCCTACTATATCCTTTTTTCTTATAATAATTTGTTTTTCTCTTTTTGAAATATCTCTTCTTATATTGACTCATTCTTTTATATTATTGACTCCTTCTTTTATATTTCTTTTTTATCTTTCCATAATAATAAGAACTATCACATCCTATCATTAGGAGCATTTTTGGTTTATCACAACATAAAGATATTCTTTTCTTTAATCCTTTTGTCATTTTAGCTAAAATAGCATCTCCACACCATTCACTTAATTTATCTCTAACATGTGTTATTCTTTTTCCTAAAGTATCATTAAATCCTGGATCATAAGTATTTATCAATTTTTGTCCCTATGGGTCAGGGATCTTGGCAAAAAATAATGGTAAATAACTACCTGTATCTGGAACTTGATTATACATGTGATAATAATAATCTTGGAAAACACATATGTATCTATCTATTTCACAAATATCACATAATTGTAATCTTAACAAGGCGGTAGAATATTTTTTGACTGTGTCTGGATCTTTTAATATATTTCCTTCTCCACAGAATTCTAATCTAAAAGCTTCTACAGCTCTAGTTATTATGTTTGCTGTTACATTATCTGTTTCAAATATGGCTTTTTTAATCTCCGGATTTAGATTTTGCCAAAATCTTAAAGAGCTATTTAAAAGTGTTCTCTCGAGAAAACTTACTATTGTTTCAATATCCATTTTATTTACAGAAACTGTTATTCTAAAAGTTGTTTCCCATTTATCAATAGCCTCTTCAGTATTACTTATGCAATCCAAATCTAAGTATATCCCAAATGGGTTAATTGGTTCATTTTTCATACTTTCATAAGGTTTATAATTTTCTTGTTTTCTTATTGTAGTCATCATGGCTGCATATCCTTGAGTGGGTCTATTAAATTCTCTTCTTATAGGTATTTGTCTGCTAGTGCTAGGAATGTCATTTACACTAGGTATCCAATTTTCTTGCGTTTTTTCAGGTTTTATATCTTCTTGTTTCATTTCTGGCTTTAGGTTTACAAAATTATCTTTGATTTCCATTTCACCTATTTGGGTTATTAAGTTATCTATGTCTGAACGTATCTCACTTTCTATGTCAGAGTCTGAGTTCATTATTTTTAATTTCCACGATATCCTTTTGGTATTTTCATGTTAAGGAATTGTTGTATCATTTGGTCTTTACTAGAATAATTTATTTCTCTATTTTGACTATTTGTTTTTATCAAAGTTTCTAATTTATTTAATTCTAAAAGTATCTTTTCCCCATAAAAAATAATAGTTTTTTGTATTTCTATTAAATCCTTATCAATTTTTAAGGGATTTTCAGTTTCCTTTATATGTATAAAATCCTCCATTAAGGTGAATTATATTCCCAATCTGAATCATTTACTATGTAATCTGAGTCTGTCCACTCATATCTATCATACATAAAATCTTCATCAGAGATATAATCTTCAAAATTATTTTCAAAATCATTTTCAAAATCATCGTAATTAATCGTATTTATATTATTTCTTTCAATCGAAGGTTGATAATTATACAAACTTGTTGGAAGGAAAAATGTGTGTCTGTAATCTATTACTCTATCTAAGACGCCTCCCTCAAACAAATACTGGGTGGCTCTGATACCAATTTTAGAGTAAGGACAAAAATTTTAAGTTTATAATTAGATATATAAAAGTTATATAAAATAATTAAATCTTTTAATTTATAATTGGATATATAAAATATTGTTTTAATAAAAAAATTTAAAAAAAATGAAAAAAATTAATTTTTTTTAGAGTAGATTACATTTTTGGTCTTATAGTATTTTTAAAGACTTGTTAGTAATTCTCAAGTGTTGCTCACTAACATTATTAAATAAAAGGATCATAAATACAATAAAAATAAAAAGCGAGAAACCATTGATAAGGATCATAAATACAAATTAAAGGACTAAATCCAAAATTTGAGAAAACAATATGGACCATCGCTGAAATTCAATGTAAAAGAAAATAAAATTAGAAGGAGGTCATTTTGCAAAACCTAAGTTTGCTAAAGGGCGCGTCAATCAGAGATGGCGTTTGTAGCAGCAAAGATCCAATGAAGAAGGTGCTCATCATCAGGTTCCTCTTAAACCCTATTTCTCTTAAAACCCCAAACCCTAATTCACGAATCTCATCAATAACAACACCCTCTACTCATGCATTTACCTCCAATTACCCATTTCATATTCATCGATGTTTCTCTGTTACGGCGAAGGATAAAACAGTTGTGGATTCTGATCAAAATGTTAGATTTCGAAATACAAATCATTCTCCAAGAAAGCCGACTAATGTTAGGCTTAATCCACCCTACGTTTCGCCCAAAATTGTTTCTCAAGTGATTGATGTAGTTAGAAGCAGTAAGGATGATTGCAGATCTAAGTTAGATTTGATGGATATAAAGCTCTCTACAACATCTATTTTCGAGATTTTTCAGGTTTTGAGTTTCGAAAGAGTTCATGGCTTGCAATTTTTCGAGTGGGTTCGTGATAACAATTGGGATTCCTATCGAAAAGCTGATGTTTGTAGCTTTATAATTGAAAACTGTGGTTGGTTACGAGATTACGACACAATGACTTCACTGTTGGTGAAGTTTAATCAGGAAAAAATCTGTTTAACAGACAAAGCGTTCGGTTTTTTGCCTGTTCTTGATTCAAGTAAAGCTCAAACCATGGAATCTATTTCATTAGTAATTGAGATATTGAATAAAGTTGGGGGTTCAACTCGTCATTCGGGCATTTTTGCGATGATTCATATGCTTTGTGCCATGGACTCTTTTGAAATGGCCAAGTTTGTGATTGAAATTGTTGAGAAGAAGTTGTCATACCACGCCATTTTAGTTCGTGAAAAATGTAGAAAAGGATGCTCTGAAGAAGCTTATGCTTTAATGGGTGAAATGCGATCGGCTGGTTGTGAACCCGATACTAAAATATACAACTACATTTTAGGTAGTTTATGCAAAAGTGGGAAGCTTTCTGAAGCTCTAGACTTGCTTAATGAAATGAAAGAAAAGGGTGTTGATCCGGATTTAATAACGTTTGAAATATTTATTTCAAGTTCGTGTAGACTTGGGAATCTTGAACTTGCGAATAAGATTTTAAAGATGTTAACGGATACGGGTTGTGTTCCTAGAATTGAAACTTATGCTGCAATGGTGAAAGGTTATTATAATGGTGGACGAAAGGAGGAGGCGTACAAATATGTGCAGGATCTTGAAGTGAAGAAGATGCCTGCCGTTAATAAGATGTATAGCCTTCTTGCAAATCTCCACCAAAGAGAAGGAAATATTGAATTTGCTCACAGGATTTTTAATGAAATGATGGAGAAAGGTTTAAAGCCTGATTATTTACATTTTGCAAAAACCAAAAATGTGCTTAGGCATACTGGTGATAGACAATTAGCTCAAGATTTACAAAAGAAATTCTCGAAATTTAGAGTCGAATAAGAATGTTGTTAACCGGATAGACTGTTCTTGTATGATTTTTGTTTCTGTTTTTTTCCGTTACTTTCTTCTGTTTGGTCTGTAGTCATGAACAACGGCGCAGTGATTATGATATACTGCAAGAAGTTAATTGAGGATGTTTATTTACAGTTTGTTGGTGTAGTGTTTTGATTATTTGTAATCAGGTTGTTCTAAGCTTCTTTTATTTGCTTTCTTTAAGGGTTGTATGGAGGCCTGAATGTGTGGATTAACCTGTATCGATTGGGAAGATTTTTTGTTTTGGAGGTTTTTTAATGGATGGAAAGAGTGTGTTTTTTAATTGGGAGGGGCAAGTTTGGAAAACACTTGGCTTTCTGCATAAAGCTCCTCCTAGAAGCTTACTGAATAAGATACTTTCTATATGATTAAGCTACTACAAACAGTCATATATAACTGATTGAATAAGCTGGGAGTCCCATTAAGCTCATTAAATTGCTAACAAGTAGGCCTTTTATAGTGTATTTGGCTTACTTCTAATATGAATTCAGATCCTTTAAATTGAACTCCTTTCTGATGCTTATTTCTGCCATAAGAGATTATTTGCTTCTTTTAAGCACTATGGAGATAACCATATCTTTTGTCTTGGTCATTTGGGGTTGAAGTAAACATACTGAAAAACTGCTTAATATTATTCATTAGAATGTGTTGTTGTATGAGTTAGCCAGATTGCTGAGTAGTGTCTTTCTGTTCACCTTAATTCTTGTTGGATATAATAAAGTTCAGTTGTTCTCTTTGCTTTCGTAGCTATGTGGCTATGTTATAAATAAACCATGCATATTGGTTGTAATATGATTGATTTTGGTTGCCTTTTAAGATGCTTTTAGACTATCTTGTAGCTCTAACTTGTGTTATGGAATTTTGCAATACAAAAGGGCACGGTCTTTGACTTTGAGAAGAGTTCAACTTTATATATTGATCTTTGCAAAATCAAATTTAAGGTCTTATTGTTCAAGAAGAGGTAACCTAATAAGCTATGTTTGTTCTCAATCTACACTTGTATTTAGTCCACCAATAGAAGTAGCAGATTTAACTAAGCTCATATGCAAAATGTACATGCCTTTCATTATGAAATGTTGTGCAGCTGGAGATCACAAAGACTGATGCATTGCTCTGATCTTATAGCTGCTCTCCAAATTCAGTTATGGTATTTGAGGGACGAATGGCAACTGCACGTGCTATGCAACAAATACCAAAAGGTAGCGAGGTATGCTTTCTAAATTTTCTGTACATGGTGTTGGATGGCATAGATCTTGTAGGGAAAGAGCCCCAAAGAAAGTGATAGGAGGAATGGGAGGTGGCATGGCTTTCATCGAGCATGTTTGTGTGATGACAGGTCACTTTTTCCTACTTTTTATCTGTTACTGGATTATTCCCATTACAGAAGCATAGTTTTGTTGCACAAGGGTTGGCTTCCGGTGAGAACTGAAGTTATGGTGAGAAGGGTAAGAAGGGATCTCCACCCTTGGATGCACATTAGGATGAGATACACCGAGATGCATCGGATCAATCCCCATACCAAACGCGATTCATGGGTGGGTTTGAGATTAAAAGTGATCAAGGGTCAAGATCCCTTCTTACGCTTCTCACGTCAACTTCACTTATCACATGATCCCATGCCTATTGGACAAACTGTACAACATTTCCAATGCACCAAACTGGTGATGAAATGAATCGGAACATCTCTTTCTACAAAACTGAGCAATATACTCTTTTTAAATCAAGCGAAGTACAATATCTAGGGATAACTTTCATAATATGTCTTTACTTTCTTTGAGAACATGAGAGAACATGCTTATGCTGCACAATGCAACTTTCAATGGACCAAACTAGGGATGAATTAGCATGGTTTTCAATACAACAAACAAGGGTAATTTTTTCTTGAACGTTTGTACATCTAACATTTTGATGCACATATTCCACTTTCATCAATACTTCTTAGTTCTTAGCACATGCAAAAGCTTATAGAATGTGATATAGTTGGTGAGTAGGGAATGCATCAAATTCTAGTGTGGAATACCCTCCAATATTAGAGCTTCATTCATTTGTCCTCTATTACGGATTATAGTTTCATTTTGTCATTATGGTATGCTATTGGCTCCATTATTTCTTATTGATAAATAATATAATCCTTATGATGATGCATATACACAAATTTATGGCTTTATGGCATCACATAAGGATGTGAACTATTTTACCTGAGTATTTTTGTAGATGATTTATTACAAAAGAAAGGGGGGGGGGCATGATGTCATATACAGCAAACACGATCAAGCTGAGCTTTTATTTTAGAATAAGAGAGAGGATGGTGCGGATGAAAATGGATGAATGTTACTTTTGAAGTACACATGTCGAACACTTTTGCTTCCGGAGATAACATCTCAGTTTGAGAATATCTATGTTCAGTTAGTTGTTTGATGTAGCAGTTAATAATCTAATCTCACAAACAGAACTTGTCTAATTATGTATGTCATGGTCAACTTTCTAATCTGTCCCAAATTAGAAGCTTTGTTTTTGTCTCATTTTTCTCAAATTAAAGTGTTATCTCTTAATTTACAGTATTTCTTATCGCATTATTCCATTTTGCTCTTTTAGCCTTGAAATAATTTTTAATGTTTTTGTAACAAGGAGCGAAAGTTCTTCAAGATTTTGTTAGTTGACGTTGGAAAAATGCTATATTTTTTAACCAATGTGCTATTTTAAAGTTGGATGCTTGGGAATTATCTATCACAAATATTGATAGTTTTTGCTAATTGGGCCGAGTTCAAATCGACAGTTTGTCACCATGTTCATATATTTCTTCTTATTGTTATCTGAAGTGGTCTCAAAGTTGTTTTTAAGTTTATTTTTTTTGTGTTGTTCTTGTATTACAAGTATATCTATATGTATTGTCAAGCATTACAATTCTTAGGTGACATAGGGGTACACAATATCAAAGTGGCATAACTTGGATCAAAACCAAGTAGTTGTGTGCTATTTGAAAAGGATGGCCATTCGAATTGAAATGTGATACAATTGGTATTTATGCATATTAATCCATAAAGTTTGGGATATTTTTTTAGGTGTCAATTTATGAATTTCGCCAAATGCCGAGACATCGGCCCAAGAGGCAACTAAATCTTGGAGAGTGGGAGTGCCCCTCGTAAGTCTCTCTCTATCTCTTTTTCAAACTTCTTGAAAGTACTCGTTACAAAAGCTATTCAGATTTGTTGATATTTGATTGTTGTTTTGTAGATTGATTATTTGGTAAAAACACTATACAACTCACTAGGGTTAAATTGGTCATTTTATCGGTCTGGTTCTGTCCAGTCCAGTCCTGTGTTACCAAACGCTGAACAGCTGTCCTATTCTGTCCTGTTCAGTCCTGTCTGCGTACCAAATGCACCCTTACGCATATGCACACACGGAAACAATTTTGTATCTCAAATTTACTGAAAATAACTTAAATATATTCATCATGCCTCCTACTGCTCGACCTTTGGGGTTAGAGGACATGTCTGCATGCATCTCACTTAAAGATCCTATTTTCAAAAGGGGTGTATTGGGTTCGTTTGGTACGTGATAGAATAAAAACCTAATGTCCTGCTTTCTGTGTGGCATAGATTGAGATAAAAATGCCTTATTTTGTCCCACCAAAATAGGTGGAATAAAATTTAGGGATATAGGATAAGATTGACAAATTACCAAACTCATGTCAAATTAAAACCCTAAAACCTTCCACAGTTCTTTCACTTGCCTATAGAGTCCTAGCGAGGCTGTCTACATACCAAACGCATTGTGTGGTTTAGGTTTACACTCCCAGACCTCGATATATATATATATATATATATATATATATATATATTACAGAGGAAAGTTTAAATGCAAATTCAAATTTGGCTGCGAACATGAGGACAAAGGAGAGCGCGACATGTGTCCCATTCAATCTGAATAATGAAGGGCATTTAGTATGAATAATGAAGGTGAAGTTCATATATTATTCAGAGTGAATAACACGGCATTCAGAGTGAATGGGACATGTGTCACGCTCTCCTTTGTTTTCACGTTCACAACCAAATTTGTGTTCGCATCTACCCCCCCCCCCCCAATTCCGAGCCGAATCTTTTCAAAAAAGCACGTACAATACTTTTATGCTTACGAGCTAAAGTTTTAGCACAAGAAAGTCGAAGTATATACTTTACTCGATACAAAGTCTTTTTTTTGAAGATCCACTATGATAATGAGAAAGGTTTCTGTATATACGTCCAAAGCGATCGATTTCATTTCTTTTTCATGTACATCGATTATAAGAAAGGAGAGAGCCAAGGTATTATATGCTCTCCTTAGCCGAAGAAGAGCTCTTGGGAATCTCTAAGGTAAGAAAAGAATGAATCCAATGCTGGTGGAAGGTTCAAGACAGAAGGAAGACTGTTCTCAGGGCAAATGCCACAGACGGAGCTCTTACTGTTCTAAATAAGAAATTGAAAGATTTCGTTGAAATATATTAGATGTGAGGCCTAATAATGTATTCGGGATTGAAAGCATAGAGCTAATAGTACTGTTGTTGGTTTTGTGTTGGGTTTTAATGTAGCGCCAGCCGGGGTGTCACCAACACCAGGAAGCCCTTCATTCTTTAGAATGACACTAGCTTCCTTACCCACACATTTTTATATCTCATGTAGTTTAGTGATTTTGCTTCTACTTTTATAAAAAAAATGTTCATAATTGGTTTTATTTGTTATGGTGAAAATGAGTTGAAACTGCATTTTTGTCTTAACTTTGTTTGATGTTGATTGCATGCTATGCTATATATTAAAATGAGATCTTTTTGTTGTACATAGGTTTTGTATATGGAGGTTAATAGCAACCCAAGAGTATATTATAAGCAGAGGATCATGTTCACAGTCAACATCTATGTTGGTTGATCAACAACAACCAAATCGAGTAGCTCATACTTTTCAGTCAACAACAACTACCTTATTATGAAATAGGTTATGTGTATGGACTTAGGGTCTGTTTGTTAGCAGCTTAAAGAGCTTAATGGAACTCACTGCTTATTCGGTCAGCTATACATGACTATTTGGTGGTAGGTTAATGATATAGAATGTGGCTTATTTAGTAAGCTATTAGGGGGAAGCTTTATGCAGAAAGCCAAGTTTTTTCCAAACCTGTTTCATCCCAATTAAAGACCATGCTCTTTTCATCCATGAAAAAACTCTCAAACAAAACATTCACAATTTATACAGACAGATTAATCCACACAGACAACTATATTCATACAGAACTTAATGGAAAACCAACTAAAGAGGCCCTTACCTAAAGATGAGATTCAATTAAATGTGTAGAGGACACAATTAAGGGGAGTGTGATGGATGTTTGGTACCAGAGCAGAGACAATTTAGGGGACATAGATGGGAAGTTATTAGCTTTTGGAGTTGTACACTAAGCAAAAGATGATGTATCTAATAAGTTTCAACAAGTAGTAATAGGTCATGGAGTTGTACCACCACTTAAAATTTGACAAGTAACCGTTTTACATGCTTATACTTGAGAAACTGATTCTGATCGGTTCTTTCGTCTTCGTCTAGAAGGATTCGATAGGGGTATATTGTGAGATGGTAGGAGTATTACTTGGGGGTGCCAATCGAGTTAGGATAAAACCTTTGTCACATATATTTATGCTCACATTTTTCATATTATCGATTTGTTCAGGCTGATAAAATCGTCACTTTGTTTGAAATATGTTTCAGGGACATTTATAATCTGTTTAAAACCATGTCGTGTACCCGACCAACGGACGGGTATAACACTAGTTTAATATGACGAGAGATAAGTGATTTTTTACTTCTTTCCTACCAATGAGATTGAGGGGTCATTTACCCAAATGCTGACCCGGTCAGAGTCTACACTCTCATTTACCTTAGCCAGTGAGATTCTAGACAATCTAAACGGCATCATATGCAACAATTCATTCGTTAAGCACTAACATGATAAGAGTCATCACTCTCACTTGCCAAGTAAGATTTTCAGTTCTTGCTATGGCTCTTACCGGGTAAGATTCTTAGTCCTTGTCACGTGCATCCATCCGGTAAAGGTAAATGACCCGTTAAGCGCTTATTGGTTAAACATTTGGTAAATGGCCTCTAAATATATTTATTATTTTATATAAAGTTTTTAAAAAGTGTATTCGAATTATTAATTTATAGAATATTTTAATAATACCATCAATGTTGTTCCAAAATAGAGAATATGTTAAAATTGTTTCTAATTATTTTTAGATATTTTACTTTAATTCTTTATTAAAGAATATCTTGGTTCAACAAAAATTTATTTTCATTTGCCTTTTCGGATTGATAGCCATTTTATTTGCCATTAACATCATATTATAAGGCGGTATTGTTTTTTGATAAATAGAATCTGTTAAAAAAATTTAACGAATTAAAAATAAATGTTATTATATTTGACATGTTTAGTTGACAAACATCAAATGAAATCTCTTAAAAAAATTAAAACTTGTCTGTTTAGTTCACATAATCTAACTTTAGAATCAGAATGAAATATTAATAAATGACTAAAATACTCTATTTGAAAGTTTTGCAACCAAAATCCAACTATCGTGTTTCATACCGAAATCGCCTTAAATATAAAGGTATTACACCACATATATGAAAAACTTAGTTTACTCTAAAATAAAAAAGAATAAATTACGTTTTTTGTCCTTATGGTTTGTTCATAAATTGCTATTTTTGATAATAAGATTTTAAAATTATGATTTTCATCCCTATGACTTATAATTAATTTTAATTCTTATGATTTAAAATTTCTCACTATTTTCATCTTTGTGATATATAATTTATTGTTATTTTAGTCCCTCGTACTTAAAGGGAGATTTTAAACTCAAAGACTAAAATAGCAATAAATTATAACCATAGTGAAGAAAACTTAATTTTAAAACCGCAGGGATGAAAGCTACAACTTTTAAAAAACCAAAAGGACTAAAAATGTAACTTACTCTAAAAATAACATTTTTTTGTAATGATTCGTGATTACAAATTTACAATTAACAAAAAATATTACAAAAATAGTAGCCTTGGCGCTAACACCACCGTTCATTTTTCTTCAAGTAAGTGTGCTGTTTCCCCATCTCCACAGCACCAAATATGGCGGCAATGATGATATCCTTCCCGACAACAACGATGAACTCTATTGCTCAATTTCCATTATCATCATCATCATCGTCATCTTCCAACTTCAGTTATCTGATAACTGAAAGCAGAACGAGTAGAAGAATCGGATATATTGATCGATTTCTACTGAAGAGTACCCCAAATCCTGTACTCTCATCGAAATTCTCTGAAGACGATGAATCTTCTTCTCCATCTGTTGTTTCTTACTCGTTAGATTCGGCTTCGGATGTTGTTAGAAGGTTCTATGATGGAATAAACTCCCGCAACCTTTCGATAGTTGTGGATCTCATTGCAGACAACTGCGTTTACGAAGACCTTGTTTTTCCTCAACCTTTCGTCGGCCGCAAGGTAGCTAACACCTGAATTTGAACTTCTTTTTTGGTTGAATTGTATGCTTTACAACTTCAATTTTGCAATGGATTTTGATCTTGATAAATATTTTTGGTTGCATTTTTAGCAAATTTTATAACAATTAGGGCCTGGGCCTCCATCTCAGAACCTAAAGATTATGGGAATACTTTTTGTTATTTATATATGAAAACGAAAGCGAAGATTATGGAACTATTTTTATCATTAAATGCGTTTCAGAGCGATTACTACTATGTAGTGAAATGGAAGTTATTTTATCACCTCATATCAACAAAGATAGGCGTTGAATGAATTTTATGGGAAGTATTGACCTATTGTGTGTGGACGACAATAAATCAAACTATGACCAACTGATTAGCTAATGAGAAAGAAATTATCAACAAAAAAGCCTAGAGCTGTAGGTAATTTTATTTTAGAGGCAGAACCAACAATAAATACAAAATTGAATGTGAATGTTGCTTGGTGTTTAAATAACTAAAATGCTATTAATCTGAAAAGTTATTTTGAAAGTAGATGGTACCTTTGATAATTTTATTAAGAAACAAACAAACTGTAAACCTCAATGGCGAGTTACCACCGCCCGAACGCATGCCCACTCGCCAAATCGGACAAGCCCTTGATGTTTACATGCAGTGCACTAATCCCAACATCAAAACAGATGTGGTTAGAACAACCCTCCATGCCACAAAACCAGATAGTAGCTTTCAATAGAACATTGTAGCTTTCAATACATTTATCCATTGAAGTTTTATGAAATAGTAGAATTTAGCACGGAATCTAACCTCAAAACGGTCATTCTGTATTTCTGTTTTACCTTTTTTTCTGAGCGTCGGTTACTACAAATGAAAGAAGTTTATCTTGAAAAGACCCAGGAAAGCATACCCATGTAGATGAATCTTTGCCACCCACCCATTATCTGTGAGGGATTTCTAATCGCTTGGAGAAGTACAACTGGGACAGTACATAACATGTTCAGCAATATTCCGTAAGAAAAGGAACATAGTTATAATTATATAGAGGAAGCTGTTGGAAATTAAATGTCAAAATAACTTAAGACTATGTTTTATTATTATTAGTATTAATTATCTAAGTATGTAAAATTAAGAGGGTCATGAGACACCTCATCAAAACCGTATAGGCAGTTTTAGAATTGGTTTTGTGGTAGTTATTATGGCAACCTTTGCCAACCATTGTGATGTTTGATAGGCGCCGTTTCATTTGCTATATAAGCATGAAATTGGCTGCGATGTTAAAGTGTGAATATATGTGTGTTTTCTCTTAAATTAAAAGCTCTCCACTACCATCACATTGTTTTCTTTTATCTTGTGTGTGTTATCCTTTTGAGAACCAATGGGTTCTAACGATTCTAAGAATTTCAACCATGGTGTTGAAGTTTCGAAGACAAAATCGTCTTCTCAACATTGGTATCAGAGCTTTGGGTTTAAATCAAACCAAAGTCTCTCATCATCTACCATATACAAGAACAGGATCCGAGAAAATCACCAAGAACCGCCAGAGATCAACGATTAACCACCATCACAGTGTTCATTTGGGGCCAATCAGAATCTCAAGAGGATACCTAGGGCAGCCGAAATCCAAAAGGAAGCCTACCGCCTACTGGCACCCACCGGGAAAAAGGGGACTTACCCTAACCGGAATCGGAGAAGACAACCGGAAAACCCAATCGGTCGGCAAGATCATCGAATCGAAGGCAGGGGCAACCGCCATTCAAAAAAGGGGAATCCAATCGGTCATCAAATCGAAGGCAGGGGTAACCGCCGTTCGAAAAGGGAAAACCGAGCAACACCATCGCAACCGAGAAACCGCCGATCAAAAGGGAGGAAGGTGCAGTGAGCATCGACTGGAAATCACGGCAAAGGAACCGCCGTTCAAATCAGAGGGGTACTCAAATTCTTTTTGAACAAACACACACAAAGTAGGGAAGCGGCGCATACACAAAAGTATACGGCTCCCTTCTTTTCCTTTTTATAGCAAAACCCTATTTCCCTTTTACTTAAGAAATAAAAGTTTTTTCTTTCAAATATATTTTTTAATTACAAATACATTTTGAAAACTTATACTTATTTTATTAACAATAATAAAGTTTTCTTTATTATTTGCTTTTATCAATAAAATTATAAATATTTTTAAGAAAAACAAATTTCTTAATATAAGTTTTACATTAAAACCATGACTGGGAAAGAAAATAAGGAACAAGGAGATAGTTCCAAGATTTACAAAGAAATGGGTTCTACTACCCATTTTCAGTGCCCAATGTTGAAATCAACGAATTACACCACTTGGGCAATTCGAATGCAAATAATACTGGAAGCAAATGGTCTTTGGGAAATGATTGACCCACAACCAACAACACAAACTGATGTAAAGAAGGATAAAACCGCAATTGCCTACCTTTATCAATCACTACCGGAAGATCAACTACTTCTCATTTCAAAATACAAAACTGCAAAGGCAGTTTGGGATGCCTTGAAGACAAGACACGTTGGAGTAAACAGTGTCCAAAAGGCAAGATTACAAACACTCAAGAGGGAATTTGAGATGTTACAAATGAAAGAAAATGAATCAATCGATTCATTTACTGCAAGACTGACGAGTATTATTAACAAAGCGGCAAGCTTATGATTAACATATGAAGATTCTACTCTCGTGCGGAAATTATTAAATGCCGTACCTGACAGATTTCTTCAAATTGTTGCATCCATTGAACAATACTCGGACTTAGATACTATGTCTCTAGACGAAGCAATTGGGAGACTGAAGACTTTTGAAGAAAGACTCAAGTATAAAAAGGAAAGAGTCGTGGACACTCAAGAAGGATTGATGTTCACACGACATGAAAATAGAAGCCGACCTTTTAGAGGACGTGGTCGTGGTAGATTTAACCAACCACGAGGCCGAGGGAATAACAGATTCAGATCAGAAAGGAAGAACTGGGAACCCTCACAAAATAGTTTCAAGAAAGAAACTACTAGTAATACAAAGTTTACTCCTGATAAGAGTAAAGTACAATGCTTCATTTGTAAGAAGAATGGACACTATGCAAATAGATGTCTAGAAAAGGATCAAGAAAGAGACCAGTCAAATCCCATTGAAGAAGATTTAGAACCAACTCTACTTAAAGCCACTGTTGAAGAGCACCGGAAGGTTTTCTTAAACGAGAAGAATCTCAAACCAAGCAGGCTAACTACAAATGATGATAATCTGTGGTATTTAGACAGTGGTGCAAGTAATCACATGACGGGAGTCAAAAACCATTTCAAGGAAATTAACGAGAACATCACCGGAAACGTAAGATTCGGGGATGGATCAAACGTAGAGATCAAAGGAAAAGGATCTTTATTGTGGGAATGCAAAAACAAACAACAACGGATCATTTCACAGGTATACTACATTCCAAATCTAAGGAGCAATATATTAAGCCTAGGCCAGTTAACTGAAAGCGGTTGCAAAGTATGCATGGAAGATGATCTACTACTACTATATGATTCAAGTAACAATATCCTACTAAGGGTTACACGATCAAGGAATCGATTATATAAGGCAAATATAGAAATAGGCAAACCCGTTTGCTTATTAGCCAACCTACATGACAAAGCCTGGTTATGGCATGCAAGGCTGGGTCATTTGAACTTTGGCTCAATGAAGAAAATAGTTTCAAAGAAGTTGGTTCATGGAATACCTCCCACCAAGCATACGACAAATATCTGTGACATATGCTTAATAGGAAAGCATAGCAGAGCCCCGTTCCCACAACAAGCAAATTCAAGGTCAAAGGCACCATTGGATTTAGTTTTTGGAGATCTATGTGGTCCAATATCACCACCTACATCAACCGGCAAAAGGTACATATTCCTACTAATAGATGACTATTCAAGATATATGTGGGAATACTTTCTAGACTCAAAAGATCAAGCTTTTGGGATCTTCAAAGAATTTAAGCAAAAGGTGGAAAACGAACTTGGAATCAAGTTGAAGATGTTCAGAACAGACAGAGGAGGAGAATTCACATCAAATGAATTCCTTCAATACTGCAAGGATAATGGCAGCTCAAGGCAATTAACAGCACCGTACTCGCCTAAACAAAACGGAGTTGTTTAACGAAAGAATAGGACAATTCTCTCAACAACAAGATGCATGATGAAGGCAACAAACCTGCCACAAAACTTTTGGGCAGAAGCTGTTAGACATGCAATACTGATATTGAATTGCACACCAACAAAGTCACTTGAAGACATTACTCCTTACGAAGCATTGAAGGGAAGAAAGCCAAACCTACATCATCTAAGGATTTTTGGCTGCATCGCATATGCAAAGGTACCCTCACAACACTTGACAAAATTAGATGATAGAAGTATACGAATGGTATACTTAGGCAGTGAGCCAGGATCAAAGGCATATCGTCTATTTGATCCAATAAAGAATAGAATTTGCGTCAGTCGGGGCGTAAAATTCAAGGAAGATGAGACATGGAATTGGAAGGAATTTACCAAAAATTTCGATCTAGACAGACCCGAATGGATTGATTTCATTATAGGGAATAATGAAACATCTGGTACTCAGTATATCTCAAATGAAAATGAAGATTTTGGAAATGATGTTACACATGGTAACAATAACTCAGATGAAGAAGTATCTACTACACCCAATTCCCAAACAACTACACCTCAATCAAACACTAAGGAATACAGCCCACAGCAATCCACCATCCTTTCACCAGATTCAGAAGCTGATACATCTTCTACAACAGATTCAAGAATTGATCATACCCCTGTAAGAGGTTACAGGTCCTTAAGTGAAATATACGGCAAAATGGAGGAATTATTACTAGTAGAAGATGAACCAAGGAACTTCAAGGAAGCAGTTAAAGATGACAAGTGGATTGAGGCAATGAAAGCAGAGATTGATTCTATCAACAAGAACAAGACATGGAAACTGGCCACTTTACCAAAGGATCACAAAGCAATTGGTTTAAAGTGGGTGTTCAAGACAAAAAGGGATGCTGAAGGAAAGATATTGAAGCACAAGGCACGACTGGTAGCCAAAGGATATGTTCAAGAACATGGCATAGACTTTGATGAAGTCTTCGCACCAGTAGCACGAATCGAGACAATTCGATTAATATTGGCTCTAGCAGCATACAACAAATGGGAAGCACATCACCTGGATGTAAAGTCAGCATTTCTACAAGACGAATTAAAGGAAGAAGTTTATGTCTCACAACCTGAAGGTTTTATAAAAGAAGGAGACAAAGGAAAAATTTACAGACTCATGAAAGCTCTTTACGGGCTAAGACAAGCTCCACGAGCATGGTACACCAAGTTAGATAACACATTGAGAATACTCGGCTTCAAGAAATGTGCCTTAGAGCAAGCAGTCTACACAAGAACAAATAAGGAATCAACACTATTGATTGGAGTATACGTTGATGACTTGATAGTTACTGGAACTACGAAGAAAGAGATTCAAGCTTTCAAGGATCAGATGAAAAGGAAGTTTGAAATGAGTGATCTTGGATTACTTGCTTATTATCTTGGTATTGAGGTTACCCAGAACGGGGGTGAAATCTCAATAAAACAAACTGGCTATGCAAACAAAATACTCAAAGACACAGGGATGTTAGACTGTAACGATGCAAAAATACCTATGGAACCAGGTCTCAAACTTACAAAGGTAACTGAAGAAAGATCAGTAGACGCCATTGAATATCGAAGCTTAATTGGTTGCTTACGATACTTACTACACACAAGACCTGATCTAAGTTTTTCAGTTGGATTACTTAGTCGTTTCATGCAAAACCCACAAGAACAGCATATGAAAGCCATCAAGCAAGTACTACGTTATATCAAAGGAACAAAAGACTATGGTATAACTTATGGGCATGAAGGAGGAAACAGGATACAAGGCTACAGTGACAGCAGTTACGGCGTTAACACGCAAGAAGGAAGAGGCACAACAGGAATAATTTTCTACTTTGGGAATTCACCTATTAGTTTGAGCACTCAAAAGCAAGGAACAGTAGCATTGTCCTCGTGCGAATCAGAGTTTATTGCGGCAACAGCAGCAGCAACTCAAGCACTTTGGTTAAAAAGACTACTCAGCAAAATCACTGATACAAAGGAAGAAAATGTTACTATTTATGTGGACAATAAATCTGCAATAGCACTAATGAAGAATCCAGTGTTTCATGGAAGAAGCAAACACATTGATACGAAGTATCACTTTATACGAGAATGTGTCGAGAAAGAAGACTTAGCAGTTGAACACATTAGTGGAGATCTACAACGAGCTGACATTTTGACAAAACCACTACCAAGGATAAGATTTGTCACTATGAGACAATTGCTTGGAGTTAAAGATCTTCTTCAGACTAATGAGATTAAGGGGGTGAATGTTAGATTAATCTCGATTAATCTATGTAAATAGAATATATATATATATATATGTATTGTATAGGTAGTTATTTTAGTGAAAAGGTGTGACTATTCATGAAGGGGTGCAATGCTTCGTAAAACAACACACCATTAGCGAACCATTGCGATGGTTCGATGGCACCCTTTCGGTGTCTATAAATATGTATCATTTGTACACTTTTCAAAGTGTGAATTCTCAGAAATAATACTATAAACTTTGGTTATTTATCTTATCGATCCAACAATTGGTATCAGAGCCGAAGGAAGAATCAAAGAAGGAGAAGGACTTTGCAAATTTCTCAGAAACTTCGTAACATTCACACCGGGAAATTTCAAGGCAGTCGTGGAAACACGAAATTAATAAACATCCCTCATGGTTACGACAACGACAAACGGATCAGAAAGCCAACATGTTATCGTTGCACGAGAAAAGGACATTTTGCTTGGGACCGTCCGGAAAAAGAAAACCGGTCATCGCAAAGGCAACCGATACAAAATCATGGCGAACCAAACTCTAAGTTCGGTGATCGAACTGATCGCATGATTTGTCCGTTGCAACCTTACCGGCAAACACACACAGAAAGGATTGTTATAAACGGTGATTACATGGTCGAAGGAACTGACAAGGGATCATGGAATACCGTTTGGTACGTTAATTCGAAAATTTCTAAACATATGTCCCCTACTAAAGAAATATTCGTTAAGATCAAGAAATGTTTCTTCATCAATGATGAAGAACATCATCTTGACCCACTCCACACACACAGTGTTGGGGAAATCGAATTAGCGACAAACGAGAGGACATATGCCGTTCCCTACGTTTCATTTGTACCGGAAATCAACATAAACGTCTTGAGTATGAAGCAACTCATACTTCAAGGTTTCGAAGTTGAAGTGGGTGATTTAAGATGTAAAATCACTCACATGTGTGATGATCGCAAGGAAGATAAGAGAGACCATGAAGATTCATTGAAGCCGGACTTAAAGAATATCGACACGGGGAAGAAACCAATCCTCGAAGAAGAGGAGGTCAAGGAACCGACAGAAGACAAATTCAAAATTAATGGGAATTTGGTGCCCATACGTATAAGGACTCTTGACGACTTTACGACATTCATGGTACTAGTAAATTGTGATCGAATTGCTTACAAGCATAAGAAATTGTTCACAAGAAAGTTCGAAGAGGCGCTCGTTTGGTTCTATAGAATCAAAGATGATGAAGAAATCATACTACCGGCAAATATATCGGATACGGAAATTTGTTTGTTTGATTTTTATAAATTAATTATTGGATCGGGAGGACACGAGATCATAACAATCGAACGAAGATGGGACAATATAGCAATGAGTTTTGGCTTCCCGGAATGGTACGGTGAAGATTTTAGCAAGATGTTTGACGATTACATATTGCATCCACAAGAGTATTATGCCTTTGCACATAAACGGTTTGGGAAGGTGCCAAACATCAAGAATCAAAAGCTTGGTAGTGAGACCAACAGGATTCAGAAACAATCGAGGTGTACGATTGATTATAGTGTAGGTACCTCAGATGGTGGCTTAACCAGACGGAATGGTCAGGAAGACCGGAACGCTATTCCGGCACCAGTACAAGCCAGAAGCAGCAAGGAATCAGATGTGGAAGAAATAGAGGATAAGGATCCTAGTATCGAAGGTTACTATTCAGGAGGACGTGAAGATTCTAGCGATGGTTCGAGTGGAAACGAAGATTTCGTGATTGTGTTATAAAGATCGAAGACTCAAAGCTGAATAAAAGTATTTTGACATTTAAGGGGGAGTGTTGGAAATTAAATGTCAAAATAACTTAAGACTATGTTTTATTATTATTAGTATTAATTATCTAAGTATGTAAAATTAAGAGGGTCATGAGACACCTCATCAAAACCGTATAGGCAGTTTTAGAATTGGTTTTGTGGTAGTTATTATGGCAACCTTTGCCAACCATTGTGATGTTTGATAGGCGCCGTTTCATTTGCTATATAAGCATGAAATTGGCTGCCATGTTAAAGTGTGAATATATGTGTGTTTTCTCTTAAATTAAAAGCTCTCCACTACCATCACATTGTTTTCTTCTATCTTGTGTGTGTTATCCTTTTGAGAACAAATGGGTTCTAACGATTCTAAGAATTTCAACCATGGTGTTAAAGTTTCGAAGACAAAATCGTCTTCTCAACAGAAGCTGTTGACCGATCAAAGCATGATGAGGAAAATGAACCCCATAATTATTGATTAGAAAAGTAAAAATAGCTAGAAAAATTTATGCCTGCGTATACCCAAAAAAGCATGTAATACTTTACCTGTATGACCGGTCAGGTTGATTCACATGGGTTGGAACGAAATCGCAATCTTTGTAGTTGTCGTTCGTTTATTATGTGCTCACTCTGTTAGCTATTGTTTTTCATTCTTTGACTTTGTATTTCAAACTAACTACTTTCAACTTGAAAACTTATGTGGATATATTTGATTTAGAGGAAAAACCTGTAACTAGTAGAAAACTAGAAGTACTATAAATAAAAAAAGTGGTCTAAAGAGGAATATTTCTAATAATTAGAAATTATACATACACTTTAAACATTCTAAGTCAAATGATGACGACCAATAGGGAACCGAGAGAATATTATTTAACATGGAACTATTATTTTCTAACAGATGAATCATTATCAAATTCACATTTATAGCGTCTGTTTTCACCAAAGTCTAAACTTTTATCATTGGAGGGATTCATTAAACTACAATGTTGAACAATAGTGAGAAAGGTGGGGTAGACAAATCTAAAGATGATAAAGAAATGAAGCAAGTCGTAATTTATATGAGCATACCTCTTATCTGAGATTCCATTATTTTCAATCTGTGTGTTCCCTTGCATAATTTTATTTTCAAACCAACTGTTTGAGCTTGAATCAACTTTTGCAGGCTATACTAGAATTTTTTGAGAAGTTCATTTATACCATTAACCAAGATCTACAATTTGCTATTGATGATATATCTGGTGAAGATACATCAGCTGTTGGAGTGACTTGGCACTTAGGTATACTGAAGAACTGAGTCCATTTGGTATATATACCGATTGTGTGTATATTTCTGTGCAAGTGGGTAAAAGATCATCATGTCCAAAGCAAAGTTTCTTTTGTGAGGTGTCGTGATCTTGTCTCTTGAAGTATGTAATTTCTTTTTATGCGTATTTATTGTGATTCTAGTTCCTATGAAGTGATCGATAGTGTAAATAATTGCAGAATGGAAGGGAAAGCCTTTTCCATTTAGCAAAGGATGCAGCTTTTATCGGTTAGAAGTTGTGGATGGGCGGCGGAGAATAATGTAAGTGTGGCTGTTCTGGTAAATGGATAATATATATGTCTTAATTGCAAAGTTATGGTGATTATTTCTGTAGTTGTGCCTTTTTACATCACCAATGAGAAATATATTATTTGATTGGTCCATGTCACTGAATAAAGTTTTGATTTTGGTCGCCTTGGAAAATTAGATTTGGTACCTGTTGTTAAAAGAAGGGTTTGGATTATATCTTTATAAGTTAGAACACCTTTGAATAATTTGTAGAAGTCCACATATATCATCAAGTTTTTGGATTAGTGGTCATTTTTTCTAACTATCAAGAACAACTATAGTCGATCCATGAAAGCCCAAGAAAGAGAATGTCATTGACACGTCTGGAAAGTGCAGTGATTGTTTTGTGATTTCTTGAAAGTAACTGAGTTTCTGTTTATGGGTAATTCAAGGTTAGTTTTGTCTTTTCTTGTTTGTCATTCGGGACTCTTGAGTACATTTTACGGGATTTTGGAAATTAGCCTATAGTTAAGGGGATTATTAGTAGTTCTTTTTTTGGAAATATAGTGTCATTTGGGGCATTCTGTATCTATGATTAATTGATTATAAACCTACAAAAAATATAAAATATTGAATCACCATTGTTACTGGATTTTCTTTGTGAGTTGCTGCTGAACTAACTGTTTTACGTCACCAAAGGGCCTTTGGCCTTCATGGGAGGTCAGGGGTTCAAACCTTACCAAATGTGAGGAGGGCGTGTGAGTTTATTTCTTGCATTTTCCGTATATAAATATTATATACTTAAAAAAAACTGTTTATGTCTTCTGAAAACAGTTACGGCAGAGACATCGTGGAGCCTGCAGCAAAGCCTGGAGACCTTGCTTTGGTTCGTCATTTCCCTTGTTATATTTTGCTTCAAATTTTCATACTTGATATAGTGCAACTGCTTCAAAATTCTCTAGATAATTACCAATAGGGTGTGTAATTCTGAAGGGTTTTAGTTCTTCAATTTGATATGAAGATTTAGGTAATGCTGCGGTGTGTGTTGAGTCTTGGTTCCTGGACTCGAGATGCTTTCAGGCTCATTAACTTTGAATCAAGTTTGTGAGATAATTACTCCCCAAAAGAACATTTAGGAGTGAAGAGGGCATAGGATCGTGTGAGAAGAAGAGTTAAGGTGAGAAGCGTAAGAAGAGATATGAACCCTTGATCACTTTTAATCTCTTACCCCCCCCCCCTGCGCGACATTGCGCCTTAGAAGGGAGTTGATCCGGTGCATCTCGGTGCATCGTACATCCGAGGGCGGAGATCCCTTCTTACCTCACCGGAACCCAACCCGCGTGAAGAGGGTTCCAACATAAATTGAAGAGGGAGTTTTCAAGTCTAACTGATGTGAGACTCTAACAACATAGGTTAGACTGGCAAATATGCTCTAGAGTGTCTGAATCTTGGGCAAAAATGTCTTAGATGGTAGATCTTGGCTTGCTACCATGTAATAAATGTGGAAATTCATTAGATTACTCTCCAAAATAACCCCATTAAATTACTCTCTGAAGGGTGTTCCAACTTATATTGAAGAGAATTTTCAAATGTAGCTAATGTAGACTTCAACAATGGAGGTTAGATGATAGGTCCCAATCAAAGCTTAAAAGAAAAGATAGTGTTCTCCTTAGGGTGAGAACTAAACCATAAGTTTCTTAATTCAATAATCTCCCCTCTACTACATTTGCAGGAAATTGATATGAAAAAAAGCCAAACAACGGTTCCTAAAAAAGGGCCATATCCTATAAGATAGGCACTAACAATAGTGGCATAAAAATAGCATAACTCCTAAATTTTGACTAGTTCCTAAATTACGTGGCTTATCAAAAGCTGCCTTAAAGTGTCGAGTCCTAGGCAAAGATGTCTTGATACCATGTAAGAAATGTGAAACCTCAATAAATTACACCTCAGAAAGAACCCTTGAGGAGAGGAGAGTTTCAGTATATTTACTACATAGAGAGATGATGCTATACTCTCTCCTCCTTGTAAGATTCATAACCTTTGGCTGCACATTTCTAAAAGTAGCGTTTCACTATTACTCAAATAACAATGCCCTATGGGAAAAACCTTGCGAAGGGCCCGTTTACCAAAAACTTACCGGGTGAGCATATCAACAACTGAGAATTGTATCCGGTAAGAGAGATGGCAAGGATCGAGAGTCTTACCTGGTAAGTAAGGGTCATCAATTCAATTTGATGGTCGTGAATGTTTTTTTTGGAAGGGTGTCCCAGGCTATATGCCTGGACTAATCCCGGGACTGCAAGAAATCAACCCTGATAAACTTAGTGGCCGCAATTTGTTGTGTACGTCTGGATTCGAACCCTGGGCAGATGGGATATTACATTACATCCCCCAGGGCCTCAATCACTATGCCACAACCCTTGTGATTATGGTAGTGAATGTTACCCTATAAGTTAAGTGAGGGAGGTGGCTCTTGCTGGTAAGTGCTTACCCTACAGGCCTTAAACGGCCCGCCCCTAACTCTATCGAAGGATATATACACCACCTAAGTTGTCATATTTTGACTTTGGCCATCAAACAACTACTCTTAATTCAAAACAGGAAATTGATTGACTACAGGAAGTACAATAAAAAAAACTAAGAACATAAGAATTGGTCTTAAACATTAACTAATATAAAGTAGGTGAAGGATCGTGTGAGAAGAAGAGTTAAGATGAGAAACATAAGAAGAGATGTGAAACATAAGAAGAGATGTGAACCCTTGATCACTTTTAATCTCATACCCACCCATGAATTGTGCTTTAGGAGGGAATTGATCTGGTGCATCTCAGTGTACCTCATTAGTTTTGACATTCAATTAGGATTGATCCAAGGGTGGAGATCTCTTCTTACGCTTCTCACCATATCTTCCCTTCTTTCCGGAACCCAACCATATAAAGTAATAGCTCCCTCCGTCCGGTCCCAAAACAAGTGTCTCCTTTTCCCATTCTCTCTCTATTATTAAAGATAAAATTGTCATTTAATTATTAAGAAGTGCAATAACTGCAATGCCTTCTTTTTTATCACGGATATTTATTTTGAGATGGAGGAAGTGCAAACTATTATATATTTAATGATAGTGGCTCAGGCTTTGTTTTTTGTATTTAATGATTGTATGCAGGTTGCCATTAGAGGGGTGACATGGCTGCTACAACAATTCCCACAGTTAGCAGACCGCTTCTAATTTTCTATTGCTATTGCTATTTAATTACTTTTGGGATGGGGTTGATTTCTATGGGTTTGGGGGCAGGTGATAACCACCCTTCTCTAGTCCTACCCCGATTTATATATGTATATTTTACATTATTATTATTATACTAAACGGAACCATTATATATATTGAAAAACGTTCAATTGTGAGGTTGTGAATCAGGAGACAATGGAGAGCGACACGTGTCCCCAACGTTCTCATTCAGTATGGATAACGAATGTGAAGTTCATAAACTATTCCTAATAAATCATACAACTTTCAGTATGAATACCACAACATTCGATATGAATAACACATCATTCAATATGAACACCACACGATCATGATCTAATAACACAACATTCACTATGAACAACACACGATCATGTTAGCCTTTATATTTTTTTACATTAGTATTTTTATTATACTAAATGGGTACCTAATGGTTCCTTATCTGATAGAGATTCCTTCTCCCAAACCTATCGGGACTAGAATGGGGTGGGATAAACATGGACCCTAAATCCTCTCCTCGTGGTCATATTGTTTCAAAGAGGAAAAAGTAAAGTAAAGTGGTCGTATTGTTTCAAAGAGGAAAAAGTAAAGTAAAGTGGTCGTATTGTTTCAAAGAGGAAAAAGTAAAGTATACGTTTTAGAATAAACTATGATTTCATCCCTTTAGTTTGATATTTATAACGATTTTCGTTTCTCATCTTTAAAAACTGTCTTTTTGCTGTTCTAATAGTTTCCATTTTGTTTCCATTTTCGTCCCTAATAGGCGTTGAAAATCCAAAGTGATTTGAGCAAATTACATATTTTGTACTTGTGGTACATGTTAAGTGTTATTTTTGACAAATCACGAAGACCAAATTTTTAGTTTACTCATGTAATAAATAAAATTGAAGGATAAATATTTAAAACCTCGTATACCACAAGGAGTCAAGGACTAAATATGTAATTTACTCAAACCGCTTCTTGTATTTTCTAACGGCTATCCCTAACGGCGTTGGATGCGGGGACGAAAATGAAAAACAAAATGAAAACTATATGTACTAATTAGGGTGCGTTTAGTTACAGAAAAATTTCCTGTTTTCCAGGAAAATTTTCCACAGAAAATGAAAATTTGGAAAACGCGTTTAGTTCGTTCAGTTTTCAATTTTTTTCCAAGAAAACGAAAATTTTCATTTTCTAAAATTACATTGAATTTAGAAAGGAATATCATCCAAAATAACCAATTTATACTACACAATATAACAAAATAGCCAACTTTAATTTTTTTTGCTAAAATAGCCGGTTTCCTCGCCCCCGAGGGCGAGGAGAACCATTTTCGAGGAAAGATATATATTCAAATATAAATCTGATTTAAATATTAATATAAAGTACAGAGGTCAAATCAGGTCATTCCAAACATCAAATCAGAGGTATTAAATAACATTTTAAATTTGAAAAAGTAGAACCTCGAAAACAATGTATCACCTCGCCCCCGGGGGCGAGGTTGACTTGGTCAACTCGAATTTTTTCCTAGTAAATTGTGATATTTGATTCCTTAAGCGACGAGACAACTCAGTGATTTGATTCGATTTTATCTGATTTGATCCGATTTTGTCTGGTTTGATCCGATTTTATCTGGTTTTGTTCAAGATTTTCTCCTAAATTGTTATATTTATATCCTTATGCGACATAACATGTCAATGGTTTGATTCGTTTTATCTGATTTGATTCGATTTTATCTGATTTATACGATTTTATCTGCCTGGTCAACACTCAAGATTTTCTCGTAAATTGTGATATTTGATTCCTTACGCGACGAGACAACTCAGTGATCTGATTCAATTTTATCTGGTTTGATCCGATTTTATCTGGTTTTTCTCGTAAATTGTTATATTTAAATCCTTACGCGACATAACATCTCAATGGTTTGATTCGTTTTATCTGACTTGATTCAATTTTATCTGGTTTATACGATTTTAACTACTTGGTCAACACTCAAGATTTTATCGTAAATTGTGATATTTGATTCCTTACTCGACGAGACAACTCAATGGACGATTTGACCTGGTATTTTGTTTTTTATGGTCGGTTCTCGTATATAAGAAACGATATGGAAAACGATAAATTCATTCGAACGTCATTTTCTCTTGAATCCTCTCGTTTTCTCTCAAATCCTCTCGTGTTTTCTATCGAATTGGCTCATTTTCTGTCGATTTTATCGTTTTCTTCACTTTGATTCAGAGAAATACTTCTACCGACAACGACAAAATGGAACAATCCGTACGTAATTTTCTCTTTCTTTTAATTTAACTTAATAATATCTTTTTGTTTAGTATTTAACTTAATAATTAATTTTTGTTTAACAGGGTTTAACACAAAGCGATTTGACGTTGAGGGAACAAATATCCTCTTTAAAAGATATTTACAATGCATTAGAAGTTAATTCAAAAAGGTTTAAAATGTTTAGCGAAACGTGCTTCGGCTCGTGGTTAAAAATACCTAATGAAAATAGTGATTCTTGTTTAATAAATTTGATGGTGCAACTCGAGGATTATTCCTGCCACACTGAATTTGAAGAAATCCATTACCGTATTGGTGGATACAATTTTCGTTTCGGAAAAAATGAGTTTTGTTTAGTTACCGGTTTTCTATTTGGCCGGAGGTTCACCCACAACCGCAAACCATTCCGTTGATTAACCAAAGATTGTTTGGTAAAACCCAAAAAATTGTGATATTAGAGTCGGTGATTTTAAAAAAACATTGGCCGACCTTAAGAAAAATAAAAACATATCAGACGAGGATCCAATGCGTGTGTGCCTCATTGTCATCCTTCATTCTGTGTTTTTAGGAAGAAAATCAACCCATATAATTGACCGTTGGATGTTACATCTAATTGAAAACTTGGGTCACTGGAACCAATACCCATGGGGTTCATACATATGGCGTATAACGTATGACTAGTTGAAAGGTGCGTTGTAGCGCCACTTGGAGAAAAATAAAACTCTCAAAGAATCTCGGTGCTTATTTAGATAGAATAAAATACCTTAAATGGTTTAAGGATAAAACATTCAAATGCCCCAATTTAATAGTAGATTATCATCAAAACGTGCCCCGACAAATTGGTCCACTCGGAGATTGTGGGGTATTTTTTTGTATGTTTGTTGAGCAGTTATCTCAAGGACAAGTTGCATCTTGTTCGGATCCTACAGATTATCATGCGATGTTATATCGTAAACGTTTGCAGATATGTTGTACGCCACACGTGTAAAATGAATGATATTAGTTATATGTACTTTGGAATAATGAATCATATTAGTTAAATCCAAAATTAGTTATGTGTTTCCTACAACTATTGTTATAATTATGTAACATAAATTTGTTAAAATGATAGCTTATAATTTTTTTCATATTTAGTTGAAAAAAGACATCAACATTAACCATTTAATTGTTAAACATTTAATTAAAACGAAATAAAAACAAGAACATAAATATCATACACGACATGAAAAAACACATATTAATCTATAACTTCTCCTGGAGCTACACCGTCCCTTTCAAAAAACACTTCAAGTGGGATAGGTTCAGCGTCCCAGTAGTTAGTTATATCCCAAACATCGTGGTCATTATTGAGTTCTTTTAATCCCGTGTCTAAGTCTTCTTCTGCTGGTTCGTGTTCGTCATAACCAAGTTGAGCCATTAATTGATGCACGTGTTGCGTACAAAGACACTGACCATCTACTAGGTCAACAAATATTTCCTCACCATTGACATACGATCTACCGGGTGGTGGTGTAAAATAGCCGTTATGATGGACCTTCATAGTAAATATGAGTGGATCGCCGCCTATAGGATTGAAAAAAAAATATAAATTAAGGAGACAAAATTTATTTATGGACGTGGAATAGAACTACTAACAACTGATGTCTTCGATCCATTGCGGAAGCGGTTCTAATGGACCTCTAAGTCTCCACAAACGTTGTGCTTCATGAGACATTCGAGAAATAGAAGCAAGCTTGATGAAATTTTTCGAGAAATAGACGCAAGGTCTCCACAAATGTAGAATGTAGAAATGGATAGATAGCAATTTATAGTGGAGATAAGGGTAATCTTGTAATTTTGACTTAAAGGGTAACCTCATAATTTTTAGGTGTCATTGTGTTTTCATAGACTTGTCAGAGAATGACTATAAATAGGCTAATTAAAACGACAAATTTATCCAACTTAGATTAACAAAAACATCAAGATGACTACAAAATAAATCCATACTGTTCATGAACAAAAACAACAACATTACTAAAAAGGAAATCTAAGTTAGATGAACAAAAATATCAAGATTACTAAAAAAGAAATCCAACTTATCGCCAACATGATCTTCAACCTACGTGCTTTAGAAACAACTTTGAAAAGCGATGCTTCAAGATTGTTTTTTGATCTTAAAAACCCCGGAATAATTACCAGTGATCGAGGGCACATGGGTGGGTCAACCCAATAAATGAATCCACAATTTCGTCCATGTAAAAAAAGGAATATGAAATGAAACAACGAATTTATGGAAATTACGGTGTTATTTGATAAACTCACAGGTAATGAACAACAAAAGAATCGACGACCTGGGTTGTAATCGGTCCATGAAGTTCGGATAATTGCATCTGCACCACAGTTGCAGCGCTTCACCATTTTTGTGACTTAGTAAAATGGATAGTGGAAAATGTTTAAGAGTCAATTCTATTTATAATAAAAGTATGAGTGGGATTTGTATATATTTTATCTGATTTTCTCTAATCATTATTTTGTCTCCTAGTGTCTACTAGTATATATATAAGGTGTGTTAGGATTGTTTCTCTACCATCACAATCCTAAACACAAATATGAATCCAGATGGTTCTTTTGGGTTCAATAATCCCCAACCATTTTTCCCCGGTGGCGGTAGCGATAGCGGTAGCGGTAGCGGTGCGAATCCAGATGGTTCTTTTGGGTTCAATAATCCCGAACAATTTTTCCCCGGTGGCGGTAGTGGTAGCGGTGCGAATCCAAATGGTTCTTTTGGGTTCAATAATCCCCACCCATTTTTCCCCGGCGTCGGTAGCGGTGCGAATCCAGATGGTTCGAATATACATGGTGGTAGTTCGTATCATTACAATCAAGCCGAAAATCCAGATGGTTCGTTTTGGGGCATGCCCGACCCAACACCTTGCCCTACTCTCGTTATCAATCCCAGGAGAAACCTGTCCTACTAGCCTACATCACATGTCAAAGAACTACAAACCTTTGACTCAAAAGATGCATTGAAGTTGGCACTGGATTAAAATTCGTTCATGAAAACCACCAAATAAAGGTTAAAAGATCAACCAAACACCGGTATGAGGCAGTGTGTAACTCCGAAGGCTGTAACTGGCGTTTAATAGCAGTTTCTATTGATGGAACCAGTATGTTTCAGGTGCGCAAATTGCATGACGAACACACTTGTTCAAGGTCTCAAGTCCACCCAAACCACCGTAATGCAAATAAAAAGGTTTTGGGCACTATATTGGCAGCGAGTCTGAAGGACTGTAGGAGAGTCTACTGTGGAAAAGAAATCATAGAAGACGTGAGCCAACGGTTCAATATTAGCATCTCCTACAACCAAGCATGGCGAGCAAAGATGCATGCCTTACAACTTTGAAGAGGACCCCTGAATCATCTTTTAACCTACTCCCGACATATTGTCACAATATAAAGATAACAAATCCGGGGACTGTGATGGATATCTCCCTTGATAAATTAGGACGATTCGACATGTTATTTATCGCACTTGGTTGTTCGGTAAGAATAATTTTCGTTATATTTTAAAAATTGATATAAATATTTTTGGGGGTTTATGAAAATTTAATCTTTCATAAAATTAAATTTTCATAAAATTAATTTTATTTGTATGCAGCCCCTGGGGGTGAGGTTGACTTGGTCAATTCGAAAAAAAATTCTAGTAAATTGTGATATTTGATTCCATATGCGACGAGACAACTAAATGATTTGATTCGATTTTATCTGGTTTGATCCGATTTTATCTGGTTTTGTTCAAGATTTTCTCGTAAATTGTTATATTTAAATCCTTATGCGACATAACATGTCAATGGTTTGATTCGTTTTATCTTATTTGATTCGATTTTATCTGGTTTATACGATTTTATCTGCCTAGTCAACACTCAAGATTTTATCGTAAATTGTGATATTTGATTCCTTACACGACCAGACAACTCAGTGATTTGATTCGATTTAATCTGATTTGATCCAACTTTATCTGATTTTATTAGATTTTATCAAATATTCCTCGATATATGTGTGAGGTATGACACGACAACTCGATGACGTGATTTGACCGGGTATTTTGTTTTTTATGAACGGTTTTCATATATATATATATATATATATATATATATATATAAGCTTAACCAGCAAAGAACAACGAACAACAAGCTTAACCGCAATCTGATATTCCTCCATTCATTCTCTTCCAACCATCTCTAAGCTTAACCAGCAAAGAACAACAATGTCTGGAAACGCATCATCTTCCAACCCTTCGTCTTCACAGGTAATGCCTGCAAAAATTGTAAAAGAAATCGAAAAGGCTGAAGGCTGAAGCTGAGCTCAACGATATAGACGAGAAGTGGACCAAACCCATTGCTGAAAGAGATGCGATTCTTGAAACAATGAATGAAAAACACAAGCAGGTGAAGAAGCTGTCCGAAGAGATCCAGAAGTATGACGGCCGTGCCAAAGAGCTTACCAAAAATATGCCTGATTTTAAGGAGATGTGGAGTACCAAATGGGAATGGATTCAGAATTTGAAAGCACTCTATCGGTAGAATAATTAATGTGAGTTAGATTGTACGTTGTTGTTTCATGAGTTGTTGGTTTATGTTTTGTTGGTTTCATGTGTTGTAGTGTAACTTGTTGTGGTGAATAAATTATTTCGTCCATAAGGGACTCTTCTGTTGTAAGTAACAAAAAAAATGGCTGAAAAACAAAATAATCATAAACATTGAACAAGACATACAAAATGAATTATTTACACTTGGAAATACCAAAACAAGACATTACTTACTTAAATCGTAAGTATCAACTACATACTCTTGTGTAGTATCCGGTTGGGATGGTCCGGCTGTTCGGCTAACAGATTTTTTACAACCGCTTGAAGAGCCGGGCGGTTGATGAGTTGGAAACATACTTGGACAATTATAACGAAAATGTCCCTTCTGGTGGCATCGACTACAGGTTTTTACTATTGGTTCCTCGTCTCGTGAAGGGATATAGTCTCTGTTTCGTGGTCTTCTCGAGTTTCATAACTCCATTGGAGGCGGTAGGACTGTCATACAATTTTCTGGCAACAGATATTCAACTAGTGGTGGAAGAGGGTTTACTTCCTCCTCATATGTTCCCCGATAAGAATCAGATTTGAACCAGACAGAACAAAATTTGGCTGCAATCATCAATAGCTAAAGTTCGAGCAACCGATATTACATGACCGCAAGGTATACCAGAAATTTTCCATTGCTTGCATGTACAAGTCTTAAGACGCAGATCACAGTTTCCATTCTTATACCTATCTTCAACCTGAAACACCAAATCGGTAATGGGATGAACCCTCCATGTCGCACTCCTATGGATTCTTTTCTCTATTTTTGCCTCGGCCCAAGGCGTGATTGCACTTGTCATTTGCCCTACAAAAAAATGAAAAAATTAGCCTATGTTATATAAATTAAAACGTAGTTTACGATCCCTTATAAATTTACCTCCATTATGCCGACGTATAAAATACCATTGTTGCACCGTCGCCCGATAATATTCAACTAACTGCGTTATCGGCAGGTAACGTGCAAAACGAGTTACCGAGTTCACGGACTCAGCACTATTTGAAGTCATCGCACTATACTGCATTCCAGGGAAGTGTGATCTTGCCCATCTAGCATAACCAACTTCCTCAAGATATTGAGCGGCATTAGGTAGACTGTGCTGCATCAAGTCCATTGTAGCATTAAAGTCTGACACCCTATAAGATACATGCCTCCCAAAATATCCATCGTTTTCTTTTGTCTCTTGCCGATGTTAGGCGCAAGTTCTGGCTCAAATGCCGGCAACAAAGTCCGTGATGTGCGTTGGGGAAAACCGTTTTAATGGCCAACTCGATAGAAGATGCCCTATCAAATCGGGCACTTCACTAATCAATTGCTTCAACTTATATAAAAACCATGTCCATGCAGGGCCACTTTCCGTCCACCCGACTCCTATTGCAATAGGTACTATCTGGTTGTTTCCATCCATGTCGACCGCTATGAACATGGTGCCCACATATGGCCCGTTTAGATGGGCACCGTCCATTATAAGTAGTGGTCGCAGGTGTCTTTTAAATGATTTGGTCTCGAGGTTCTACTTTTTCAGATTTAAAATGTTATTTAATACCTCTGATTTGATGTTTGGAATGATCTGATTTGACCTCAGTACTTATATTAATATTTAAATCAGATTTATATTTGAATATATTTTTTTTCTCGAAAAGGGGGCGAGGAAACCGGCTATTTTAGCAATTTTTTTTAAAGTTGGCTATTTGTTATATTGTGTAGTATAAATTGGTTATTTTGGCTGATATCTCATATAGAAAACTACTTTTACCACTTTTCCAATTTTTTGTTTTCTAAATTTTTTCCAAATTCACACATTCACACTTTCACACACACGCACACACATTCACACACACACACACACACACGCACACACACTTTTTCACACAAACACACATTCACACACACATACATTCATTTTCACACACATACACACATAAATTCAATTTCACACACACACACACACACATTCACACACACAAACTTTCACACACACACACACACACACTTTCACACACACACACACACACACATTCACACACACACGCACACACTTTCACACACACACACACACACACACACACACTCACACGCATGCACACACACACACACACACACACACATTCACGCGTGTGCACACACACACACACACACACTTTCTAATTTGAAAAAAAAAATGGAAAATGAAAAGTGGTAGAAAATGCACAACCAAACGCGTTTTCTAATTTTCTAAAAATGAAAAGTGAACTCCACCATTTCAGCTAAACGCGTTTTCTAAAATTTTCATAAAAACTGAAAATGAAAACTCAACTTCATTTTCTAAAAACGTTTTCTTGAAAAACGAAAACATTTTCGCTAACTAAACGCACCCTAAAAAAGCAGCTTTTTAAAAATTAAGGACGAAAATCATTATAAACATCAACCATAGAGACGAAAAATCATAGTTTACTCTAAGTTTTGTGATGGATAAATATATTTCTATCTACTAGATATGAGTCAAGGCATAAATTCAATGAGTCAAATCTATAGTTTGCTTAGCCATTAAGTAATGGTCTTTGTAAGTTGAAATCCAATGGATGTAGTGGGAAGTGAATTGATCCAATTATCAAGTTCATTCTTGATATATTATAGGCCTTTGGGCAAGTAAAAAAAGGAGTATGAAAAGATTTTTAATATGTTAAAGAAATATTAATAATTCATATAAAACTATTTTTCCAAGTATTCTTATTACTTTATAGTAAAAATGTCTAGACCCTCATTTCTTATGAACTTTAAAAATATGGCCAATTATCTATTCGATGTTGAATTTTATCAATTGATTCAATCTTCCATTGGTTCTATAAATTACGTCTGATGTTTCTGCAATGGATTTATTTTATCTATTATTGGATATCCATTTAATCATGTCGGATTTGATCAATGTTTTGATCCAAATTTTGAACCAATTAATTTGTCATTTCAATCGGTTATTCATATGATTTTATAGGCTTCTTACAAACACTACATGCATGCATACAAGTATCAAATAAAATGAAGAACAGTAAACCGAAATGTTAATATTTACATTATGTAATCGACCCAAAATAAGTCGATATATTATGGTATCTACAACCATATTTCTACAATGTGGAGAAATTGTGTTGCTATTTCAAAATTAAACACTAATTTTTTTACATCAAATGACATTTGTCAAATTCAATTTTGATACAAATTAGTTTTTGTAGAACTTTACGAGTAAATAACTCCTATATGGATTAGGAGTGTTCAAGAAAATTATTGGACCGTTTAAACCAAGTCAAGTAAGACCTTTGGCGATCTGGTCTAGCGGTCCGGTCCGATTTAAAAAATAGCCAAACCATTAAGTCCAGTCTCGTATTGTTGGTGGATTGTCTTAACCTCAGGTGTGATATTTTGTGGCTCTTGAATCTCTTCCGGTCGATGGGACTCCCACTTGCCTCGTTCAATAGAAACTGTTTTTTAAGAATTCAGCACGTCTAGCGACAAACACTTTGTTCTCAGTAGGATTATAGAAATAATAACCCCTTGTTTCCTTAGGATAACCCACAAAAATACACTTTTCGGATATGGGTTCTAGTTTGTTGGAAGTCCCCCGTGGTACATAAGCTTCACAATCCCAAATCTTTAAATAATAATGTTGAATATTGTGGAAAACTATTAATTACGGTTGTGTATATTGCATTCAATATATAGATATACAAGTTACAGAATGGTCCCTATACTATACAGAGATGTATAAAACAAACGTAAATAAAAGCTATTTAACACACCACCGTAGTTTGAGCAGGGGGAACTCTAATGTTCAAACTATTTCTAAAGTCAAGAAACAGTTAAGTAGGTAGACCCTTTGTAAAAATATCTGCATAGTGAAAAGAAGATGGGACATGCAAAACACGCACGTAACCAATAGCAACACGCTCCCTAACAAAATGTAAATCTATTTCCACATGCTTGGTTCTTTGGTGCTGAACTGGGTTGGAAGCTAAATACATGGCACTGACATTATCACAAAAGACAATAGTAGCACGAGATAGTGGAGATGATAATTCGGGAAGATGATTCCGAAGCCAAGCAGTTTCAGCAACAACATTAGCTACCCCCCGGTACTCGGCTTTGGCACTAGAGCGGGATACGACATACTGCCGTTTGGAAGACCAGGAAACGAGATTATCACCAAGATAGACACAGAACCCGGAGGTGAACCGGCGAGTTGTAGGACACCCAACCCAGTCAGCATCAGAATAAGCAGCCAAGTGATCAACAACTGACACACAAATATGAAGACCATGCATTAAGGTTCCCTTGAGATACCGTAAGATGCGTTTTAGAGCATGAAGATGCAGAACACGCGGGTCATGTATGAAGAGGCATACCTGTTGTACAACATAAGCAATATCGGGACGAGTAAAGGTCAAATATTACAAGGCTCTGGTAAGGCTTCGATATATAGTAGGATCAGCAACCGGCTCACTATTAGCAGCGAGCTTGGTTTTAGTGTCAGCCGGGGTGCTACAAGGATTGCACGTAGCCATATCATCCCGTGAGAGAATCTCCTAAGCAAGGCAGATTGAGATAAGAAGAGACCAGATGAACTGCGGGAAGCAGCAATGCCCAGAAAGAAGGATAACAGTCCTATATCAGATGTAGGAAATTCATAAGATAGCTGAGAGATGACCGTAGAGATGAGAGAGGAAGATGAAACTGTGAGGATGATATGATCTACATAGAGAAGAAGGTAGATGGTATCAGATCCACGATGAAAGGTGAATACGGAGCTATCAGACTTACTGCTGATAAAGCCGAGGGTGGAGAGGTAGATAGCAAAACGTTGATACCACCCCCGAGGTGTTTGCTTAAGACCATAAAGGGCCTTTCGCAAACGACAGACATGATCAGGAAGCTGACTATTAACATAGCCGGGAGGCTGACACATGTAAACAGTTTCAGTAAGATCACCATGAAGGAACGCATTTTTAACATCAAGCTGATGGATGGGCCACTTACGAGAAACATAAATGCTTAGAACAGTACGAATGGTGGCTGGTTTAACAACAGGATTGAAAGTGTCATCAAAGTCCAGACCTGGCTGTTGAGAGAAGCCCTGAGCAACAAGGCGACCTTTATAGCGGTCTAGGCGTCCTTTATTGTCAAATTTATGGCGCTATAGGCAGCGGCAACCAACTACGTTAGCGTTAGGAGGCTTGGGAACTAGATCCCACGTATGATTGGAGAGGAGTGCAGACATTTCGGAATCCATGGCAGAGCGCCATTGTGGATCACATATAGCCCGAGCATAGAACGAGGAATGGGAGAGATGTCGTTACAGGTAGAGAGATTGAAGATCTGTTTTGGCCGAAGAGAGCCTGTACGAGATTGAGTGACTATCGGGTGGCCAACAGGGGTTGGGGGATTGATAGTCGTCCCAGAGGAATCAAAAGAAGTACCGGCGGTAGCATCATCCGTGAGAGAAGTGACGGAAGAGGGGACACTCATCGGAGAAGGGTAGAAAATAGGAGAGAGGGGAGACTTGGTCATCAACATCAAGGGAGGCATAATCCTCAGGGGTGGTAGTGGGGTGAAAATCAGAATACGGGAAGTGAGACTCATCAAAAATGACATGACGAGATATGATGACCTTCTGAATGATAAGGTCTAAGCAACGATACCCACGATGATCCGCTCTTGGACCTAGATAGACACAGGCGGACGATCTAGGAGCTACTTTGTGAGGGGTAGTAGAGGAAGTGTTGGGGTACCACAAACAACCAAAAACTCTTAGGTGAGAGCAGGTGGGAGCAAAACCAAATAGTAGTTCAAACGGGGTTTTGTACTGAATGGTGGTGGTAGGAAGTAGATTGAAAGTATGCACAGCGGAAAGAAGGGCCTCAACCCAGAATTTGGGTGGCAAGGAGGCTTGAAAGAGGGAAGTGCGTAAGATGTTATTAATGGAGCGAATATTTTTTTCAACTTTCCCATTTTGTTGGGATGTGTAAGGGCATGAAAATCGAATTTTAATGCCATGTGTGTTAAACAAGTCCAAAAGAGGTTGATTGTTGACTTCACGACAATTATCACATTGGAAAAGCTGTATGTCTGTTTTAAACTGGTTTGTGACATATGCATGAAAGTTTTTGAAGACAGTAATAGCATCTGATTTTACACGTAAAGGAAACACCCATAAAAAATGAGAAAAATCATCCAAAAAAAAAAGATAATATTTAAAACCACTCAGACTGTTAACTGGAGAAGTCCAAAGATCCAAGTGAATAAGTTCAAACACACGAGAAGTTTTAGTGCTAGACAAGAAAAAAGGTAAACGACAATGTTTTCCTAATTCGCAAGCATGACACAAAGACGAGTTCTGACTAGTACAAGAAATAAAATTGCGCGACTTGAGAAATTGAAAAACAGCAAGGCCCGGATTACCAATCCGACGATGCCAAGTGTCAAAAGAAACCGCAACATTAGCAGATGGAGGAGCAGACTTAAGTGACGAGGGAAGAACGGGATAGAGGTCATGATGATCATTGTCGCAGTGTTGCAGAGTGACACATGTTTTAAGATCCTTCACAGAGAAACCAGACGAATCAAATTCAACATATACAGAGTTGTCAATGGTGAAACGACGGACAAAGATAAGGTTTTTGACAATTTTGTCAGAGACAAGAAGATTTTTTAACGAAAGACAAGGGTTGGAAAAAGGAAAAACAGACTGGCTAATAAATTTAGCAGGAAGAACAACACCATTACCAATCATAATGAAATTAGAAGTACAAGGAGTCAGAGAGTGCATTATACCTTGATTGAATGTCATATGCGAGCTTGCTCCAGAGTCCATGTAGAAGTTGTTGGCTTGCGGAGGTTGAACCGACATAGCTTGAAAGACAGAGGCAAGATCTGTGTATTTTTGTTGTCCGTACTGAGAAGCATGTCCTCCAAACGAAGTTAGAGAAGGCGATGGAGTGAACGACTTTAGAGGGACACCAAAAGATGACGGTTGTGGTCCGTAAAAGAAAGACTGTTGTGGCGGCATTGATGCACCGAGAGCACTGCCAGGCAGCTGTTGATGATGACCAAAAGGAGCAGGAGGAGGAGGTCGTGGAGAACTAAAGCTTACAGAGGGTGTTGGGGCAGCCCCAAGGAGACTGGGCTGTAGCGCATGGATTCGGAGCATGTTCTTTGTTTCGAGGAACGATGGGAATGGTTTTGTGTTTGTTATCACATTGACAATGCTATGATAGGAGGGAGGTAATTGACGTAGGATTTGCATGATAAGCTCGACTTGATCTATTTTTGAGTCATAATCGGCAAGGGATTCGGCGAGATTTTTTAAGGAGTGATAAAAATCGGTAATAGAAGAGGAACCTTTTTTGGTGTTACAAAATTGCTCTTAAAGTTGGAAAATGCGTGACGTTTTGTTGTTGAGAAAAAACCCATCAAGTTTATCCCCTCAAGTTCTTCAAGTCCGGATTCATGGATAAGCCTTCAGCAGTCTTTGGCGGTACAATTGTGACTAGAGATTATCTGTAGAAGGTTAGCATCACAGGTGGAGTAAAACCAAGATTTTATCCAAGAATCAATAGCTTCCCAATCCTCATCGTCATCACTTTGAGGTTTGGATTTGCCAGTGATATGGCCATGAACCCTAGCACCCTTGCACATGTCGAGAAAAATACGACGCCATAGTTTGTATTTTGACCCGTCAACAGAAAGTTTAAAACTGAACTGCGAATAGACATTGGTAAGGGCAAACACAAGTTGGCTAGCGGTGGGTGACAAGAGGGTGCTTGAGGTCACATAATTAGTCATGTAGACCGGAGAAAATCGAGAAAAAAAGTAATAGAGGCAGAAAATAAAAGACAAGGTGCTTAACCGTAGGTAGGGAGAATATAATTTATCGATAACCTGATAGTGGTGGGGATGGTGGATTCCGGCAACTGGAGTGAGCGACAGACGTTGCGATCTCTGGAACACTAATCGCGACCGGTGAAATCCTAGTTCCAGATGTTATGGAACTACTGCCCAAAATTAACGAGGATCCGACCGTTCAATCTCCGGGATTAAGCAAAAAGGCGCGACTGCGCTTTACACTAATCGTCTGTCGAACTTCTTCGGTTCGACAGAGACTTTACGACCTCAGGATCTCTAATCGATGATCCAACCGGTGAAGATGTATATACAGATGTTATGGACCTACTGTCCAAAAAACAAGACGATCCGACCTTTCAATCTCTAGGAACAGGAAAAAACTGAGAGAATGCACGTTGCCTCGAAGATGCTGCCGAGTTTTATTAGGATTGAAAGAAAAAAACTCAATTGGTGCCGTTAGTGTGGCTCAATACCATGTGAAATATTGTGGAAAACCCTTAATTAAGGTTGCGTATATTTCATTCAATATATAGATATACAAGTTACATAATGGTCCCTATACTATACAGAGATGTATAAAACAATCGTAAATAAAAACTATTTAACAAATAGAACTTTCGAATCCTTCTGGTCCATAACTCATATGGTGTCTTATTGACCTTTTTGGTTGGAACCATATTTAGAATTTGCATAACAGACTATAGGGCATAGCTCCAAAAAGATGGAGAAAGAGTAGTAGAATTCATCATTGATCAAACAGTATAAAGTAGAGTTTGATTTCTCATTTTAGACACACCATTATGTTATGGTGTTCCAGGTGGAGCTAAATGTGACATGATCCCTCAATTCTTCAGATGATCATCATATCATGGTTTAAGTACTCACTACCTCGATCAGATCGAATGACTTTAATTATTTTAGTGTTCTGATTTTGAACTTCATTTTGAACACTTCAAAAGCTTCATGCTTATGCTGTAGCAAGTAGACATAACCAAATCTACTAAAGTCGTCAATGAATGCTATGAAGTATCTATAACCACTTCTAGACATGGTTCTAAGAGGTCCACATACATCGGTATGTATGAGTCCTAAAAGATCCTTGGCCCTTTCAACATACCGGTAAAAGACACCTTTGTCATCTTGCCACTTAGACAAGATTCACCTACATCAAATGGCTCAGAGTCGGTTGATTCCAAAGTCTCATCCTTTAGGAGTTTGGCGATGCATTTCTTCTTTATGTGACCAAGGTGACAATGCCATAGATAAGTTTGGTTTAAGTCACATTTAATCGATTGGTATTTACAGGGTATATAGAACTATTGTTGGATGAATCATGGATATCAACTTTGTATATCCCATTGTGAGGGAAAGCCTCAAAATAAAACATATCATTTTTGTAGTTCGAAATATTGCCATTTGAAACTCCAACAACATATCTTGATTCATACAGACAGGGATTTGAGAATAATACTCATAGCATCCAACCAAACACTTACAAAGGAATATTCTTGTTTACCTTGTTTCGCAAAGTACATATCCGATGAACTTCACTCATTGGCTATTACCTCATTTAGTATCATCTGATCCCGTTCCTTTAGGTTTCAGATATATAACCCATCGAATCTCTTTCTATACAATTGGTTGTCATCTGACCCTAATTCGATTGATTCTCCCATCAGATAAAGGTTTCTAGTTTTACCAACTCTTAGGCCTATTTGGAAGTGGCTTAATGGGCTTAATAACCTGTATGGCTTATTCGGTAAGCCATAAGTATGTGTTTGTTTATGGCTAATCAGAAAGGCCACTGCTTATTCGCTAAGCTTCCAACCTTTTCCTTTATGCACTCAGCCATGAAATTCCCTCATATACCCCTCCACCAAACTGACCCTTGTTCCCTAAATGAGTTTTTGCTCTTCGATGCTGCACCTTCTTCGAACTCGTCTTCTTCCTTTTTATTTTGGTTCTGCAAGTATTTGGGATTATTTCTTGTGTGAGGATGGATATATGGTAATAAATGGGTTTTTTTTTATCTTAATGGTTCTCGAGATGTTCTTTTTTTTCAATTGTTTAGAATGGTTCTTGAGATAGGTTTTTTTTTCAAAATTTTTTTGATGGGTTCTTGAGATGGCTTATACAAACAGACGATGGTTCTTGAGAAAGTTTTTCTTTTGCAAATTGAGCATTGTTGTTTAAACAATGATGGTGGAATGTGATGGTGGAACATTGGTCCTAGATTCCACGGAAGATAGTGTAAAAAGAGAACTGATGATTCAATAAAGCAAAAAAATACATAAAAGGGTAAAATAGTAATTTGATGATTCAGACAATTTATTCAACACAACAAACAAACAACATTTTTATTTATTTATACAGACAACTTTTTCCATACAACTAACTTTATCTATACAGGAGTTAATGAAAAACCAACCAAACAACCCCTTAGTCAGTATCCGATACTCCAATATCATCTTCATGAAGTTCTATAGCTGGTAAATCCGATATATAGCTTATATTTCAGATAGGGAAATTCGCCAAAATAAACATTTCAGAGTTTTTCTTGTGCTAGGTGACCATCTCTCTCCTGATTTGACTTAAATAGCCACAACCTCCGTTAATTTTGACTAAAACCTCCGTTTTTAACGGAGGTTTGACTTTTTCCATGATTTTAACCGATTTAATGGAGGTTTGACCAAAACCTCCGTTAATTTAAAGGAGGTTTGTTTTTTCTATTTTTTAATTATTTTTAAACTGAAAGTTTGACTTTTTTTTTCAAAATTAACGGAGGTTTGACCAAAACCTCCGTTAATTTAAAGGAGGTTTTAAATTTTTTTTTTTAATTTAACCGTTAATTTAAAGGAGGTTCGGATTTTCCATTTTTTTTGTTAACTTTGACCATAATTAACGGAGGTTTGACCAAAACATCCGTTAATATAAAGGAGATTTAAATTTTTAATTAATTTTTTAATTATAACCTCCGTTAATTTTATTAAACCTCCGTTAAATTCCATTTAATCATCATTAAACCTCCGTTAATTACCAGTTAATCACCATTAAACCTCCGTTAATTTTTTGTCAAACCGTTTATCAGACAAATTTTATGTCTCACTTTATCAGACTAAATTTAATGTCTCAATTTACCAGACTCCTCATCACTTTATCTCACTTTATCAGACAAAATTTAATTTCTCACTTACCATTTGTTGTACAAAAGTACTTATATAAATAGTAATAACATTGTTTTTTTCCACAACTACCAAATATTAATTACTGAAAAGGAATAAAAAATGTACAAAATGTACAACACTTTTTTGTTTGCACTCCACCTACTGACATTGAAAGGAAATGTCAAAGATTTAATATAATTGTAAAAGAATTTGAATTTTATACAACCAGCCATGTTAAAAGCCACATTCTGATTCAATTTTAGACAACCATTTTCTTCAATTGTATCTTTGATTTACATCATGAATTCTTCAAGTTCTTCAAATTCTAAAATTAAGTTGCGTATTTCTGATGGGGGTTCATGGCAACAAATTAATCAAACATGGGAGTATGTTACTGATCAACCGTTGCACCCGGTTAAGGTGCCATCCAGAATGACGCTTGCGGATTTGGTTGAGTATGTATGCCATAAATGTGAAGTTGTCAATTCAGTTGGTATTACTACAATTACGTACAAGTTAAATAATGGCGATGATATTTATCGTTTGGAAAACAATGATCATGTTGCGGGCTTCTTTAAATGGGCTGCTAATTTAAATAAAGTTCCAACAATTTATGTCTATGATGTACCATATTATGGTAATGACGAAGGAGAAGAAGAAGGGGGAGAAGAAGGAGAAGAAGGAGGCGGAGAAGACGGAGAAGAAGGAGAAGACGGAGAAGAAGGAGAAGAAGAAGAAGAAGAAGAACTGGACCCGAATTCATATGTTTTCTACCTGGGTATAACTGATAGTGATGAAGAACCAACAACAAAAAGGAAATCAAAAAATTTAGTTGCCGGGAGTAATGATTATTTTGATATGCCTCATATCCTTCCAACACCGGAAACCGTCATCACACCTAACTTATCTACACCTTATATTCGCAGCGAACGAGTTAAAGTGGGGATGTTATTTAAAACGAAAGATGAAATGAAATTGGCTCTTTCGAGGAAGTTCATTGATGAGGGTTTCGAATATAAAGTGCATAAATCTTCCAAAACCAGGTTTGAGGCGAAATGTTATGTTGGAAGTTGTAAATGGCGTATGACGGCTGCGAATGTCGGTTCCACGGAGATGTTTCATGTACTAAAGGTGGATGACGTGCACACCTGCTCAAAGACTCAGTTGCATCGTAGGCACCGTCAAGCAACCACAATGGTGTTGGGTAATTTAATTTTACCTAAAGTGCAGGATAGTGGGAGGAGACTCCGTGCAAAAGACATCATAAGCGATATAAAACATCAGTATAATATTAATATTTCTATCTGGCAAGCATATCGAGCGAAAGATTATGCAAATATGGTTGTACAAGGTGACCCGGGCGATTCGTTTAACCGACTACCTAAGTTTTTCTATAATTTAGAGCTCCGTAATCCTGGTAAAGTGACAAGGATTGAGACAGATAATTATGGACGGTTTGAGATGTGTTTCGCTGCTCTTGGTTGTGCGGTAAGTATAATTTTGACATTTTGAATATAATTTTTCACAACTATGTAGTTTAATTTTCTAACATGTGAACCACTTAATTTTCAGATTGAGACGTTTGTATCGTATTTGCGTCGAGTTCTTATAATTGATTGTGCCCATTTGAAGGGCCCTTATTTGGGAACAATGTACTTAGCAGTTGCTATGGACGCAAATAACCAAATTGTGTCGGTCACTTTCAGAGTGGGTAGATCCGAAAATGGAGAGGGGTGGACATGGTTTTTGTCCATGTTGAAGCAATGTATTGGAGAACTATCAGATTTGGTTTTCATATCAGATAGGCATGCTGCAATAAACCAAGGAATTACCACCGTGTTCCCAAGGGCACATCACGGGTTATGTTGTCGCCACCTGGAGATGAACATAAAAACCAAAGACCCCAGGATTAAGCATAAGAAGAATCTATATTGGAAGACCTGCTAAGCGTATACGTTTGACAATTTCGAAATGCATATGTTAGCTCTAAGAGCCGCTTTACCCCTAGGATGTATAGTGTTGGACCGGCTTCATCCAGAGAAATGGACAAGGGCACATTTCAAAAGAGAATGCTACAACATAATGACTTCCAACAGTGCCGAGTCGATCAATGCACTGTGCCGTTATGCTCGAAAGATGCCAATTTGTGGCCTTTTCGAGTACTTTCGAGACTTCCAACAAGAGTGGTATTCTAAACGCCGTACAAAAGGAGGTTAAAAACGTTTAAATTTTTTTATTTTATGTACTACTACTACTTTTGTGTACTACTACTACTTTTGATGCAATCGATACTAACGAAATAAATATGTTTTTTAGAGACGATGACCAACGCTCTAACCCCGTGGGCGGAGAACAAAATTTATAAGAGAGCCTACAAAGCTGCATCATGGACGGTACATGAAATTGGTCAGGGTTGCTATGAAGTGCGTGATTATCGCAGAAACGAAACGTGTAATTACCATGGAGCTACTTGCACGTGCTTGAAATGGCAAAAATCCGGCTTACCTTGCGGCCATGCAATCGTTGTTGCTACACATCTAGGCTCCGCAGACTACAGCAATTTGGCATTGCCTTTCTATAGGGCGAGTAATTTTCGAGCAACGTACGCACCACTCATTTATCCGCTTGGCACTGAAGAAACATGGGTTGTTCCAGAGCAACAACTTATGATAGTTCGTCCACCCCTGATAAAGAGAGCGGCTGGAAGACCTAGTGAACATGCTCGTATACCTTCTCGTGGTGAGGATCCCATCAGGAAGAAATGTAGTCGGTGTGGTCAAAGCGGGCATACTAAGAGAACATGTACATGGGCAAATGTGGGTAATCAAGGAGCATCAGGAAGCCGACAGACCCAACCAGTATCGACCCAGGATATTCATGGAAGTCATGGACATTATACTTTTGATCTCAACGATGATCTCAATGAGTATTAAACCATGTTTGTAACCTTTTTTGGTAAATGAAAAAACATAAAATATGTTACTATTGTAGAATTATATGAATTATGTTACTATTGTAGGATTAAGATAGAGAAAACATTAATATTTAAAACAGGAACATGAAAATGGTACTAGTGCACGCATTTAAAACAAACAAATAACACACATATATTTAGTAAGGATACATATTTTGGCACTTGATGATCCAATTAGCCTTTTCGTTGATCTTGTCCTCTAGAACATCGTACTCTTCTTTGATTTCCCTTACCAACATTTCCTCTGTACTTATTGTTTGCTCCAGAACTGCAAGCTCTGCTTTACTTTCGACAATCACCGCCTCTTTTTCAAATTGTATATCCCTGTTCTTATTCCATTTCTCCCCAAGCGCTTTGATCTCCTCGTTCGCCTCCATAATAGCGACCTTCATTTTTGGCGGCATGACTTGAGAGGTCGGAGGGTTAGCATACCTGTCTGAATACAAGGGTGGTGGATTGTATGGAGGTGTGTTCATGTAGTCAAAACATGCACATTCGTAATCAGCGTGCTCCTCTTCGGTTATTGGATTATCGGCGTCAGTTCTCTGATACATTGCCCACTCCTCTGTTGTTGAAGGCACTTTCCAACTACGCCTGTACGTTCCATCATTCAAAGGTAATGCTTGTTTCCTTGCTAAGCAAGAACTTCCAGCCTTGTTTGCTGAGGTCTTCTTTCCAGATCGATTGTATGCAGACATGGTGTTTTCCAAATCTTCTATAAGGTAGGAAATGATTGATAGCTAGTTGTGTGTTAATACTTCAATACATACCACCTATTTATAGTTGTGAAAAGGTTAAACTGGTAATTTTCGGATGTCGATTTTGTCAAGATTTGCCTAATAAAAGCTTCAAGATTCGTCTGGAAAAGGCTGACAGATTCGCCTGAAAAAGGCTGACGGATTCGCTTGAAAAGGGTTCAAGATTCGTCTGGAAAAGGCTGATAGATTCGCCTGAAAAAGGCTGACAGATTCGCCTGGTAAAGGCTGACAGATTCGCCTGACAAAGGTTAAAGTGATTCGCTGATAAAAGCTTCAAGATTTGTTGGTGCTATGATGACCGGTTCACGTTATAAAAGCTTCAAGAGTCTCATACTTTTTTCTTACTTATCTCACATGGCTGGCAACGCTTCATCTTCGAACCCCCCCTCTTCACAAGTAATGCCGGAAAGGATGAAACGATCGGTACAAAAAGCAGAATCTGAGATCGAAGAAATCTCCGAGAAGTGGAAAAAATTGCTGAGCAAGAAGGAAAAATTACTGCAAAGGATGGAAGCGGATAGTGCGGACATACATAGGTTGAAGAGGGAAATCAAAGATAAGGAACATATGGGACGACTATGGCATGGAAAACGGAAATTGGGAGCTTGAAGGCGTGTCCTCCGCAACCAACATATCAAGGAAGCTGGTTTCCCTGGGTGGTGCCTGTGGCGCGTCGTATGTTGGCATCTAGGCACGAATATAAATAGTTAACCAATTTGTATATATTATAAATAAAATATAAATACTCAAATAATGTATTATTAAAATTACTTGCCTGTGTACGATCACCATATGACGTGAAACGGTCATCAACCGACTGCCTCCAATCTCGAAGATCGTCCAGGGATGTTTGATGACTTCCCTGAATACGTTCAAGCTCGGAAATACGATGAATCTGAGGCAGGTACGGTGTCAACCAATCCCATGATGTTTGATGAAGTTGCTGAACACGCTCAACTTCCACCAACCTCTCGAGATACTGGGAATAAGGGTCCTGATGATGGGATCCCTGGGCTTGAGATCCCTGGCTCTGATGACCATGATGATGCGATCCCTGGCTATCATAACCCGAATGATGGGATCCATGGGGCTGAGATTCCTAGCCCTGATAACCCGAATGATGGGATCCATGGGGCTGAAATCCCGCCCCAAAATAACTGAGGTTATCGACATACCACTGCGATGCAACCTCCACAGGCTCTGGTTGGAGGTTGTAGAGTGGTTGCATATCCGCCTCCTAACATATTTAAATAAAATGATGTTACAATAAGAAAAAGTTAACAAAATAATTCATTTTCAAAAAATAAATTCCAACACTTATTACAACACTTATATATATGTATATATATATTGTCCATATTTAATCGTTCTAAAATATATTTTAATAGAACAATATATACAATGCCAAAAAACTAATATTTTTGTGTCTTAGATATCATATATATAAAAATATTTAAAAAACATACCGTCGACGCATTAATGATCCTCATGACGTGGCTACGTTTTAACATTTTTGTTACCCGGGTCCAACGAACTGCCCTCGGGTACGTGTTATTACTTTTAATGAAGTACCTACTGCAAGATGGAAACGTTTCTACAATCCATATCTGTGAATTACAATGGTAACAATAATTAAATGACAATAATTAAATTTGAAATACATGTAAATTGTATAAAGATTTAAATGAGAAAAAATTAGCTAACCTTCAAAGCAAATAAGAATCTCATAATCGTCAATTTTTTATTTGACGATGTTCGTCCTCCTTTATTTAAACAATTAAACATCTGACTTATTGTAAAATTCCAAATAACAGACCCCCATGGATAACTGTTCCAAAAATCCATATTTTCTATCGCCATCAACACATATTTAGAAATTTTGTTTGTTTTCTGGCGACCAAGAAAGAACATATCAACAACAAGCATCAAACACACCCGGACGACATCGTTGTCATCCATACCGTCATCCTCTTCAATAGCACAAAAAGCAGCCCACACTTGCTCCAACTTAGGTGTATCATCACCAAAAAACCTACTAACGAAACCATCCCTAACCGAAGGTTCAATCGTAGTCCTTCCAAAACGAAGGCCCGTCACCAAACTAAACTCCCCCCGACCAAAATGAAGCTGATGCGTTCCGATCTGGAAATACATCTCTTGCTCACTTGCACCATCGGGGTAGGACTAATTCTGAAAAAATGTATACAGTAACACCGGATCCGCAGTAGTGTCAAATAGATCCAACCATGAACCAAAACACGTATTTCTAAATATAATCGTGCTTTAATGGTTTAACTTCTCCTTATTTTCCATCATGAGTGATACCCTTGCCTTCACAGTACTCGAAGGTACAATATCGTTATTGGCCTGCATAAATATTATTATAAATCTAATTAGTACATTTTGATTTGTAACTTAAATAATCAAAACTTTACGTTAGTTCCGTTAATGTTTGTTATAATTTTAGTCATTTTAAACGTAAATGTCATTGTTTTCAATTAGTATAAATTTTTTCATTTTTATATAAATTAACTTTTTATTAAACTATCTATACTATTATATAAAGCATGCTATTCGGTTATGTTTACAATTTTAAGAGGTACAAAATTACATGCATGAGATACAATATTAAAAGTATCAATAATTTTCCACCAAACTCCAACTACCTATAAAATTTTATAAATTAAATTATTTTTAAAATTTAAGTTAAAATTTACACCCTTATTAGTTAATTAATTTCTTTTATAGCCCTTACTTTTTATTTTTCATTTTATACTTTTATCATATTAAATATGAATCAAAAGACAATTAAAAAATATGTTTTTATTTTTACAAATTATATCATTATAATCGTGTCGTCAATACCTTCAAAACGAGCTCAATATTGAATATTTTTCGATTTAATCATATTATTATATGCATGAGTACGTAACGAGTTATTTTTAAAATATTTACATTTTATGCCCTATAGTTATTTTTTTTAACGTTTCATTTTAGTTTTTAAATTTCATTCATATCTTTTAATATTTTGTTTTTTATTTTACACCCTATCACATTAACATAAATAATTGTATACCAACAAAATTACTATGTTTTTTTTATAAATTATATCATTATAATTCTCTTATCAATCAAGTATAATTTTTTTAAGCTTATAGTTATTTAATTAATTTTTATATTCTTTATTCATTTTAAAATAAATTTGATCTTATAGTTTATAAATTCAATTTGTTCATTTTCAATTATAATTATACTTTATCTTATAATTTTATAATTTCATTTTGTTCTTCAAGGGGCATATTCAAGCACATATTCAAAAAAAAAAAAAATATCTTGAAGGGCATATTCAAACAAATAAATATCTTGAAGAACATATTCAAACACATATTGAAACAAATTTCTTGAAGAACATATTCAAACAGATTAAAGTCACGGTAGAACAAATATTAAATAAAACTATTATGGGAAATACATGAAACACATAAATAATAAACTAACCATTTCGTAAACGTGTGTAATTTCCCGCTGTCAAAAACACGTGGTGGTCCTCAAACGTGACAAAGATGAGATTGAAGGTGGTCCTCAAATCTTTTAATATTCTTGTTTGAAAATTCAAAGAGGAGAAGAAATGGAGTAAAAATGGATGGTGGGGTAAAAGAAAAGAAAGAAGATAGAGTTGGTAAAAGGGAATGAGGAAAGAAAAAAGGGAATGAAGAAAGAAAGAGATGTAGGCGGCTGAGAAGTTAATTTTTTTTTTTTAGGGTTTTTGTCTTGATTAACAGGGCATCGACACGTGTCATGCTCTATAAATAAATTAACGGAGGTTTATCAAATTAACGGAGGTTTAATGGGGTTTAGGTTGTAATTAACGGAGGTTTAGGTGGTAATTAACAGAGGTTCTTCAAAATTAACGAAGGTTTCCCAATTAAATTAATTTTTTTTAAAAACCTCCTTTAAATTAACGGAGGTTTTGGTTAAACCTCCGTTAATTTTGAAAAAAAGTCAAAAATCAGTTTGATAATTATTTAAAAAAAGAAAAGAAAAAACAAACCTCCTTTAAATTAACCGAGGTTTTGGTCAAACCTCCGTTAAATCGGTCAAAATCGTGGAAAAAGTCAAACCTCCGTTAAAAAACGGAGGTTTTAGTCAAAATTAACGGAGGTTGTGGCTATTTAAGTCAAATCAGGAGAGAGATGGTCACCTAGCACAAGAAAAACTCTGAAATGTTTATTTTGGCCAATTTCCCATTTAAGATATAGAAAAATATATGATTTTTACTTGTATAACTCTTCTAACTATCTGTACTGATCCAAGAGCAGAATGCCTTCAACAAAATGGAAGACTAGTTGGAATGATGTCAAGATTATCACCAAAGCGGATTGGTTTGTCATCTAGCCAAAAAGAAGATTAATACAAGATAAAGTCAACCATTAGTCTGAAAAATACTACTATTGGCAAGTCGAATCTTGAAGTACAAACTTGACTAGCAAGTTTAGCTCACCAACCCTCATACTTACTTCTTGGTATGAAAACATGTACAACATCTCAGCCTAAGTAAGTACAGAAAAACCATTGTATTGGTACTTTACTTACTTTACTGTTCCCTCGGCATACATAAGGATGGAGTAAGTTAACAAAGTGTCTACATCATATTCAAAATTTGATATGAATAGTACTAGGATGCTTGGATCAACCAAATAGAAGAAGAAACACATTAAAGTTGGATAAAAATCGCCTGGCTCACTTTTAACTATTTGTCCATCAATCAAACAATTAATTATATGTCATTTTAATTTAAATATTTAGCATATAAATGGTTAACACTCCCTCAGCCCCTCTCTCTCTCTCTCTCAATATGTGGTTAAAGAGTATATTATTCTTTCCATCCCTATGGTTTATCATATGTTTCTATTTTCGTCCTTATAGTTTATCATATTTCTATTAACGTGTTTCACTTTTTTATTTTGAATTTATAATTAATTTCCATTTATTTTTTCTATTTCTGTTATATTAAATTAATTGATAATGTCTTAACAAAAAGTATATTTAGTTTTTCAAATTACACGAATAGAAATGTTAGTACATATAAAATAAGTTCAATATAATATATTTTATAGATAATAAAAATCTGACGTCTCTTAAAGATTTGATGTGTCCCTTTCAAATAAAATATGATATGTCTTAAAAAACTTTTTTCACTACCTTTAAAAATTTGACGTCTCTTCAATACCTTAAGAATTAGTTCAATATTTTTTTTTAATTAATATCTTTATTATTTTTAAAAGAGCAAAATGCATCAAAATGTAACAAAGTTTCATGTTGTTCGTATTTAGTGTAACAAAGTATTTTTTTTTTCAATCAATGTAAACAACTTTCGGTTTTTTCTATTTTAGACCAAGATTACCGGATTATCAAGTTGCATCCTATGTGGCTTGGTTTTTGTTGACGTGGCATATGTATACATTTTTAGATTAACAATTAAGCATTAAATTAAAGGCAAAATAGTCTGAGGTGGCATTTTAAAAACAAAAAGAAAATACGAACAAGAACTCGCTTTCTTCACCCAAATACGCTTCTTCAGTTTCTATCACCCCTTTCATAAGAAATATTTTTATTGTTATCTCTTTCTCATCCATAGACCTATGTTGATGTTGGTTTGAATCATCAAGATAGGAGGGTTGTAGCTAGGGCCGTTTACCAAACACTTATCCGGTAAGTGTTCACGGGTAAAATTCAACATTATCATCTAATTATCGGGTAAGATTTTAACCCACCAAAACGGCTTTGTATGCAACAATTTACCTGGTAAACGCTAACCATGATAAGAGTCGTCGCCCTCACTTACCAGGTAAGACTGTTGGCCTGTCTTGCTCTTATCGGATAAGATTCTTGTTCCTTACCGTATTCATCTGGTAATGTAATGTAACTTGGTAAGCGTTTGGTAAAAGGCCTCTTAGTACTTTTTTCAAAGGCCATATGGTAAACGATGCTAATTTCGATCTTTGTAACATCAAAGCATACTAATCCAAGCATCTACCATCGATTTCAATCGTCAAAAAGCAACGAACACCTCTGTTGTTTAAAGTCAAGACACAAGGATGAAATCTCACTGTTCAGGTGGTTACCACCATCAATCGACGACCACAAAAAAATGAACAAGGATGAAATCCCACCCACTATCTCTCCCAATGCTGCAATAGAAGTGAAGAAAAAGTCATCGTCTAGATCAAGAAATCCATATCTGTTAGGGTTTATTCGCTTTAATTTTTTTTTTTTGAAATCTCAACTCTTCGACCCCGAATATAAGTTAAGAACAATGTATTCAAAGATTAATTATTGTCCATAAAAATGAAAACCATCTGCAGATAACTTGAGAGATTAATTGTTCTTAATTAACTTTCTTGCATGTTGTAATGGATTGGTTTTTTGCAGGTCTCTTATGTGAAATTGTATCAACAAGAAACTTTTCTCAAAAATAAATATCAATATAATAGAATTTTTTTTATTGAATTCACAATAGTTGAAGACGGTGGCTGTACACAATTGAGAGTGAGAGAAAGGTTTGACCGAAAAAATAAATAAAAATAAAAGTAAAAAAGTCAAATGAGTACAAACGTGGCCATCCATGTGTCACCACCGGATTTCTAATTCATCAAAATGTTACCTGGTATATAGGTATCCGGTCATTTTAGTGTTAAAATAGGAAATTTGGAAGTTGATTACATTGATTGAGAAAAAAATAGTTTGTTACATTAAATAAGAATTAAATGGAACTTTGTTACGTTTTAACACATTTTTTCCTTTTTAAAATTGATAGGTTTAACAAAATAGAAAAATGTAAATAAAGTGTTTTTTTCACTTTACAATTTAATTTTGAAGTTAAATTTTGTACATTACCTTACAAATTTTATTTAGGGAATTTTGCTCAAATAGGCATTCTAGAAAAGTAATTTATTCTCCTAGCCATTTTCTCTCTAATGTTGACTAAATAGACATCAGGTTTGTCGAAGGGTAGGGACGCCTCAGCGTCCTCTTAATTTGTGTAATATTTTATTGTAGTTTAGTCCCTTGGATCGCCGAAGTTGAGGTACGCCATGGCGAACTAGGTCCCTTAAGTTTTAGAATTTGTCACATTTGGTCCCCGGACTACACGACCTCCCTAAGACGAAAATCCAATTTACACATTTGGTCCCCGAACTTTTGGTACACTATGGCGTACTTGGGGGAATATTCCTGGAATATGCCATCTGCCCACTATTGCTTCTTTCACTTGTATTGAAACCCTAATTTTGAAACCGTAATCCACTTCGGATTTTACATTTTTTGTCCAATTGGTTGTTATATATTTTTTATGTACTTTATTTAAAATAAGACATGGTTTTTTTATAGTGCATATATTTTAATAACTTCGTGACGATACACGCAAACACACATTTAAATACCATAGAGAATACTTGAACCCTTGATCTAGTGCAGATAAATCTGCTGACAGAGACGATCCAGTCAGCCTTCTTGTTGATTTACTCCTCTATATCTGTGTAGGCACCTATTCTACCTCTTCATCATCTGTTATTGGGTAGGAATCCTTAGTTCTGCCAATGTGGTTCCACTCCTCGTCTGTTTCAGGCGCTTTCCAGCTAAGCCTGAACCTTCCATCATTCAGTTCTTTTTTATTACCGACTCCTAAATAAAGTTCTAGACTCATGAACTGATTTCTTGCCCGATCGGCGATTTCTAGACATCAACTTAAGAGATTTTGAATGATGTTTAAGAAATGTTGTAAAATGTAGGAAATTAGATATAGCAAGTTGTGTGTTACTACTTCACCAGGACCATTTATTTATAGTCGTGAAGTTTAAAAATTACCCGTTGGCCCCCCTCTCCAAACAAGCAAACAAAAGTTATGGATGAAATTATTGTTCAATATTAATTATTTTCACCTACATAATTAAATAATTTATGTGTTTTTAATTTTTTATGCCACTTTATAGAGCACAAAATAAATTAAACCATTTTATTTAACAGAAAATTACATCAACAAAGATCGAAGAGGAACAACATAGAATCACTCTAAGGATATAGTGCGTTACATTGATCTATCCAACTATGTTTCTCGGTTACTTGCGCTTGAAGTACTGTGAACTCTCGTACAATCTTGTTGACTTCTAGGTTGTCTTATTGAATTCGCTGTTCCTTATCTATGATTTATCTCTTCAACCTTTTTATGTCCTTGTCGTCCGCTTCCATCCTTTGCAGTAGTCTCTCCTTTTTGTTAAGCAATTGTTTCCACTTCTCAGTGAGTTCTTCGATCTCAGCCTCTGCCTTTTGAACCGATCGTCTCATTCTCTCCGACATCGTTTGGGAAGTGGAGGGGGGGGGGGGGTTCGAAGAGGATGCATTTCCAGCCATATGTTTGGATTGAAGAAAGAAAGAGATTTAAGAAGGAAAACCTTTTTTGGTATATCTTCAACCTAGAAACGTAGCTAATTTATATACAAAATATGGTGCAACTACACTTATTGAAACATCAAACTGTCCGTCAATTTCCAATGTACAAACATTACAGGCTATGTTATAGAATAGGTACATTTTTTTCAGACGAATCTTGAAGCTTTTTTAGGATATCTCTGCATGCATATCTTGAAAAATCCACATACAAAATGTCCAAAATACCCGTCAAAATGTCCAAAATCCACATACAAAGTGGTCCATGGTCGCCATAGGGATATGTAGGGTCGCCATGATTCCAAAATATTTGATTTATGACTGTTTGTTAGGAGTCCAGGGCCAACAGGTAATTTTTTTAAAATTTAGGGGCCAGCATGTATTTTTCTTATAGTTCACGACTATAAATAAATGGTCTTGATGAAGTAGTAACATACAAGTTGCTATCTACCATTTCATACAATCTATAACCTTTCGTAAATTTACGTGGCTTTCAACAAACTATGTCTGGAAACAACCGATCTACCAAGAAGAAAACAACTTTCGAGGCTGGAAGTTCTCGATCTGCAACGAAACAACCATTACGAATGTTGAATGATGGAGAATGTAGGCGTACATGGATAGTGCTTTCAACGAAAGAGGAGTGGGCAATGCATCGGTGAACTTTAGTCGACGGACCAATAACCGAAAAGGAACATGAAGATTGGTTGGATGCATGGTATAGTTACATGGACACACCTCTATACAATGAACCACGAACGTATGATTTCAGGTTTGTTAAAACAGACCCAACCCTCCGGCAACTCAAGTAATGCCAGGGAAATTGAAGGCCGCTGTTATGGAGGCGAACCAAGAGATCATAGCGTTTGGGGAGAAATGGAACAAGAACAGACAGATACAACTTGAAAAAGAGGCGCTGATAAACAAAAAAAGCAAAGCTTGAAGTCCTACAACAAGAAATCAGTGCCGAGGAGTATATGGTAAAGGAAATCAAAGAAGAATACGATGTTCTAGAGGACAAGATCAACGAAAAGGCTCAGTGGATCATCCAAGGCCAAGATATCTATCTTTACTAAATTTGTCCTATTGTATTTTTTCTTAAGATGTTTGCACTATAACCCTTCCCAATGTTTAAGAACTTTGTTTAAGATGTATGCACTATCCTTACTAGATGAAATGATTAAACACTAACGTTTAATTTGTTTTACACAATAATAATTAAGAAACACTTGAACCTCATTAAAAGAAACACACAATTATATTATTCAGGAGCAAACTTTGGTATCTAAAAATCAACATTAAGGTCAACACTGTTATAGTCCAGAGTTCCATGTGTTTCCAACGTCGTTGATGAGTGAGACTGCCTTCGTTGGCTACCCGAAGCCCTTCTTGTAGGCTCACTTGATGGGGCAGGAGTTAGACAGTTTGTGCGATTATGACCGGTTTGGCCACACCTACTACACTTTCTCGTGATCAGCCCTTCAGTTTGAGATGAATTTCGATCATTGTTACGGGGTCTGCCGACGGCTCTCCTTTGTATTAGGGGTGGATAGACGAGTGGTGGAGGGATATCTGGAGACAACCATGTTTTCAGGAGGTCCAACAGGTAGAATTACACATTCACATGTTTCCCGATATACTGAGGCATTGATGAAGGGTGAAGCCAAAATACTACAATCTGTATAACCGATAGATTGGCAACGGTGATGGCATGACCGCATGGCAACCAAGATACTTGCCATTTTATACATGTACATTCACCTGTACGCATATCGACCTTTGCATCCCTATGCCCATTCCTAACCTCACACCAACCATCTATTCTCCCGTGGACAGTCTGTTAACATATTGTTTGGGTTTGGGCTCTTTTACTTTATTTGGGCTTTTAGCCTTTTAGGTTATTTTCCTAATTGTTTTGCTATATATAGGTTTTTCCCTTTCATTGTATCGTAAGCTTTTCATTATAATAAAACCCTAACAATCTTTCGGATCTCTTTCCACATGGTATCAGAGCGCAATAATTGATCCAAGTTTTGATGATCATAGAAGGCGTTGTAGCTATTGGTCCCTAAAGGGTCTACATGAGTTCAATAATAAGTAAACAGTTTGTAGAAGGGGGGGGGGGGGGGGTTGAATACAAACACACAGATTTTGGTTTTTAAATTAGTTTATATATCATAAACAAATTTACAGTTACAAGCGGAATAAGAACAAGTTTAAAACCTATTCTATTGTAACTAAGAAACACTAAGTTTGATGCACAAGAAGAAATAAGAAAGAAATAAAGAGGGTTTAGGTTAGAAGGAAGAATGCATTAAGATGAAGAAGATATCTTCATCTTATTTATACCCGTTTCCATTTAATGCAAGACAAAAGGTATATGCCACCTGTCAAGCTTGGATAGGAAGCCTGTCCTTGCTAATAAGACAACCATGCTTTTGGCCGAATATGAACAGTACCATATCAGACATGATGGGGACATAAGAGACAACTCGTACGTCCTTTTCTGACAAGGTATTAGGTTTGACTTTTGTGCATTGAGGATAAGATCAATCTTTAATCTCGTAAAGGAAGCTTCATTTGATCGCTGATTCTGAATCTTCAAGGATGAACTTCAGTATCGCTGAGGCTTCACAAGACTTCACACTTTGATTAGATAATCACTGCTATCGCTGAACCGCTTCAGTTCACTTTGCTGATTATCTCTTTCTTCAGCTAGGGTCTTTGACTTTCGCTGAATGATCTTCTGGTGTTATAGCTGATCTTCAAGTCTTCAGAGATAAACTTGATGTTCCTTGATCTTCAGCGATCGCTGACGGTAATCAGCGTATGCTATCGCTGTATATTAACAGAAGCTTATATAATGGAATTTCACTAAGTATACAAAAGGAATCATATTCAACTCATCAAGAGGAGTTATGATCAACAATCTCCCCCAATTTGATTATGATTAAGCAACATAGGAAAATTGCTTTAATAGACTAGTAAGGACTTAAGAAAAATTTGAAGTAAATTTTCTAAGTACTAATCTGTATAATCTTTTTCAGCTAGTCTACTATCTGAATTAAGTTTCATTTATATGGATATGAAAGCACAATTTTTACAAGTAAATAAGCATAAAGTACATTCACTGATTAATTTTTCAAAGTGAAGAATCAGTGACTAAAGTAGTTTGAAGAAAAAAGAACCCTTATGTTCATTGTCCCTTTTACCTTTTTTTAGGGATCTTTTCAGTACATAGATGGAGTAAAGTACTCTGATTGAATTTCATTAAATATAATCTAAAGAAATTACAGGGAAATGAAATTACAATAAAAAAAGTGAAGTACTTGTACACCGAAGGAATATTACAAAGGAAATAGAAACCTATGACTAATCAGAGATGTTCTCGTTTCTTCTTTGTAGCTCATTCTCATAAAGCGTTTTCTGTCGATTCATCAGAGGGGTATCTGACCAGCAGCGCCATAGCATGATCTTTATGAGAGAGAATGGGGCCTTGCGAATTTCTTGGTTTCTGAAGAGTCCTAAGAACCCTTCATTATCCAAGAATACCATACCAGGTTCAGGTAGTGAGATGATTTCATCTTCTTCGTATATTCGATCTTGAGGAAGAGAGGTACGTAGCATTGAAATATCAGGGTTTTCAAGATGACCAAGAATGCTATGATAATCAAATTTGGTTTCATGCTCATTTTTAGAGCTTGAACCACCTTCAACAGTTGATCTTTTCTTCTTTGATGACTCAGGGAGAGGGGGAACTTGCACGTGTTGTGACATCCTTTGCAGCAACTGATCCAGTACTCTTTCCACCACATCCTTGAATTTGGATTTGGAACCCTGAATGGCGTCTCTGATTTCTAACCATTCAGTGTATCCATAAATCCTTAAGAACTTGGCTTCTTCTCTGAATCAGTGCACCAGTCAAGCTCTTTGTCTTTCTGAATTGTGGCTTCAGCGGATAGTGCACTTAGAATCTTCTGTTGAGCAAGGATTGGATCTACATTTAAGTTTTCCTGTGCAAGTTCTTTCTGTACAAGAGCTTCAGCGACCCTTTCACTCTTTTTCAATTGTTCCTTGGCCGCCTTGTCTTTAGCAGAGTCTTTCCTGAGTAATTTCCTTGCTAAAGCAAGATCATTCTAAGTTTGCTTTGTCTTCTCATCCGTGATACGTTGTGCTTCTAATGCTTGTTCTCTCTCTTCGCTAGACAGAAAGTAGAATTCATCTACCATCCTTATTGGTACAACGTCTATGGGTTCATCTTGAGGCACCCTTATTTTTCTTGCTTCGAATTTCCTAAGGAATTTTATTCGCCTTTCTTCTTCTTCAGGCTCGCTTATGACCGGTTTGAACGCAACGCCTGGGAATAACGCCCTCTTCTTCTTCAGAGTCAGTTTCTATTATGTACATAAACTGCTCTTCGGAAGAAGGTTCCTTCCATGAAGTGGAGTCCTTTGGGCGACGGGGATCACTGAGGGAAAGAGAGGAGGAAAAAGATTTATCAGAGAGAGTTTTTGTAGGTGAAGGAGGTGTGGGGGTTTCAGAGAGAGGTGTAATATAAGGGATAAGAGGAAGAGATACCTCATTAGTGGTCTCCCCTCAGATAATGGGATAGTGGCATCCAGATTTACCACTTCTTTTCCTTTGCCTGAGGGACTGGCTTGTCCCTGAGAGGGATGTTGTCCGTCCCCCAAAGGCTCTTGATGAGAGACTCCAGGCCTAGACATTCTGAAGTGCTCTAAGGCACTTCCAAAGTCATCTTCATCTTCATCATCATCCATTCCCCCATAATGAGGGATAGGATCTTCTTCTTCTTCATCATCATCTTCCTCAGCATCATCATCTTCTTCAGCAGCTTCAGCAGCCAACCCTTCAGGGAGGGAAGATCCCGTTTGCTGGATGTACGGAGAAATCTTTTCACCAGGAGGTAGACAGTGCACCATCAGAGTGTGAACATTTGACTGAATGTCCTTGAGCTTCGTATCGTTTTCCTGAAGCGTAGTCCGATCCGCAGCAGTGAAGGAGGAACTAGCCTCAGAGTGCTTGGTGAGCATCTGCATCATATCGGATTGAGTCTTTTGAATAGACTCAAGGACATTTGCCTGAGCAGCAACCTTCTGCTCTAAGTTGGACAGGTTCTGGCCAAGGACCCGGTTGTCTTCCTTCAGAGAGAAGACGTAAGAGATAAGGTTGCTGACGTTGGTCTTGATCGCTGGAGTCCCAACGATGCGTCTGAAGATGAGTTCAGCTGACGTCTGAAGATTGTCAATCCTAGCCCTTGTTAGAGCACATTCTGTGACCAGATAGTCAATAGCAGGGAATGTAGGACTGGGAAGGACAATGGGAGGGAGTTCAGTGACTGGAGTGGGAAGCTTGGGAGCTGCCATCTCTGTCTTGACATCTCGGAGCTTTGCAGCACTGGGATGGCCCTGAGGAGACTTCCCCATTTCCTTGCTGAGAGGAGGACCGCTGGTGGTGGTGGTTATCGTTGTCGCTGAGGAGAAAAGAGGAGCGACACCTGATGATGACATAGATAAAGATGCCAAAAATGCATCTGGATTAGATGATGGATGAAAATTTTTATTTTTCTCCTTGAGAGTATCATGAGGATTACTCTCAGGGACTACGTTTGCAGAGGTAGTGTCGTGAGGATCACTAACCAGTGTCTTAGGGTGTCTGAGAGAGACACTCTGAGGTCCTTTTAAATTGGCCTTCCAAAACTCAGATTGTCTAAACAATATTGAGGTTTGGACTACATGCATTTCAGCATTATCAGGGATAGGGAGGGACAACTATCGCTGAGTCATGTGCTGAGGTGAGGACCAAAGGAGGGGAGATAGAAGAAGTTAAGAAGGCTGCGAGAGTAGTACCTGACCCAGCTTCAGCAAAGCTGGCTATAACACCCTCAGTGACCGAAGTCCCTGATGGTGGAGGTAGTGCTGATGAAGTAACATCGGATGAAGAGACCGTTGAAGTGGTTGCGGCTGCTATTGGTGTTGGTAGTACACCGAAATTAGAGAGAGTGGTCTTTTGAGAGACCATCTTCTTTGGCTTTTTGGTTGCGATGGTCTTTTTATGACCATCGGTTGGTTGTTTCCTCTTAGCAGCAGTAGTGTCCTGGATGCTCGCTGTTGGGTTGGGCAGCGAGGTAGACACTGAAAAAGGGGCTCCAATCACTTTCAGCATGTAAGGCGTGAAAGGAGCATCACCTGGACGTTCCTCTATGTCCAGGGACTTCTTCCCCACCATGGAGAAAGAGTGGTCACCGACCTTCGGGTGGTCCTCCCCGAAGGCAACTTCCAAGATTGTTGCAAAGAACCGTGGGTAGGGGATGACGGGGTGTCTGGTAGCAGCGTTGATGCGACTGACCATATCGTTGGAGATATAGTCAGCGTAGTTGAGGTTGTGGCCGGTGCAGAGAGAGTAGGCGAGATCCTGAAAGTGCTTGCTCGCTTGGTCATGCGAGCCAATCTTTGACCCAAGGCATTGGATTACCTGGGTAAAGATGTATTGCCAGCGAGCAGGCAATCTCTTCTGTTCCAGCTTTGAGCCCACCATTTTCAGCGATGGATTCTCCAGGCATAGCCAATAGAGTCCAAGAAGGCGTCGATTTGCATCTTGGTAGGTTCAGCGCCCCATTGCGCATTCTTGGCGCGGGTAGGGAGACGAAGGGCCTTCCTCACAAATCCAATAGCAGAGAGCACGGTCCCCTTGTCCGTGGTGAGCGTGGTACAGTGAGCCGTATACCAGAGAGCTTGGAGATGCGAGGAGATGCCTACTGTGTTGTGGACAAATGCGTACATCAGCGGGCATGCCTTGATGAAGGTAGCTCCTTCATTGAAGTGAGGGCGATCAGCGGGTATGTCAACCAATGCAATATAATTGCACGATTTGGATACAGCTTTCTCCATTGGGAAGTGGCAGGTTGGTGCAGCGACCAAAGTGTTGTCAACAGTAGCAGCAGAGGTTTCAGCAGTCTTACTTGCAGAGGCCATTTCTGTAAAAAAAAATGGGAACACCAAAGAGATAAATCATGGTTTTATACATAAATGTATAAACCAGAGTTTGGTATAAAGAGTACCAAATGTAAGATTCAAAGAAACAAGTATTTTGATGAACAAGATCAAAATGCTTGTGGTAAAAACGATAATATAAAAGATTATTTTAGAAAAAGTAGAAGATAATTAAAAATGGATAAAACTTAAGAAGAAAGTCTTCTGTTCTAAGGAAAGAACTTAGAACAGGGTTTTGAAAATAGAAGAATTTTTGAGTTTTAATCCAGATTAAATTTATTTTCTTCCTAAAATATGTTTTTATTGCATTTTAAGAAGATTAAAGATAAGAAGATGTGAAACAAGATGTTTCCAGTTTTAACTAAAGGTTTAGATCAAACCTTAGTTGTTTTCGAGAAGAAAAACGCACAAGTGCGTGTTCTTGGTGTTCTTGAGAAAGCTTGAAGATTTGAAGGTTCTTTTGCCTTTTGGAGAGTTATGAAAGCGTAAAGAGGCAAATGAGGCAAAAGAATTGCTTAAATAGCATGAGGAGAGAAAAAGAAAGGAGTGCTAAACGACGGTTTTAGCTTTTTGAAAAAGAAATGATTACCTGGCGCACGTTCCAAGAAATGAGTTGGAAGGGAAACATCACGGTCCGTCGTGTGTCAGAAAAAGGTCTGACGTGTCCTTTTCTTATTTTTAAAAGATTATAATGATAACTATCCATGAGGAAAGTATCATTATTAATTTAAAATCTTCATCGATGACAATAAAGGATTGTCAGTGAAGAGTTTTATTTTCAGAGATTTATTCTTTGATGAGAAAAGATATCAAAGAGTGATAAAGATTAGAAGATAATACCTGAGGAGATATATCGCATAATCAGAGTTCAGCGAATGGAAAGTTTCAAGGCTTTATTTGTATCACTTGTTGTAAGTCACTGAATAAAAGTTATTCAGCGTTCAACATACGAAGTTCGCTGATAAGTAGATTGGATCTAGTTTCATCAAGAGGCTTGGTGAAAAGATCAGCGAGCTGATATTCAGTGGGTACAAAATGAAGCTCAACTTCACCATTCATCACATGATCTCTGATAAAGTGATATCGGATCTCAATGTGCTTGGTTTTGGAGTGAAGTACAAGGTTGTTAGCAATGGGAATAGCACTAGTACTATCATAATAAATAGGAATTTTAGAGAACTTGAGATCGTAGTCTCTGAGTTGATTTCTCATCCAAAGGATTTGAGCACAACAACTACCAGCGGCTACATAATCAGCTTCAGCGGTGGAGGTGGATACTGAGTTTTTCTTTTTGCTTGTCCAACTGATTAACTTTCCACCTAGTAGCTGACACCCACCAGTGGTGCTCTTTCTATCTATCTTACAACCTGCAAAGTGACTGTCAGAATAACCAATAAGATCAAATCCTGAGCCTTTGGGATACCAAAGACCTATATTTGGAGTTCCTTTCAGGTATCTGAAGATTCGCTTTACAACGATTAGATGGGATTCCTTCGGTTCAGCTTGATACCGAGCGCAGAGACATGTAGAATACATGATGTCAGGTCTACTCGCTATAAGATACAGCAGAGATCCAATCATCCCTCGATAGGCAGTGACATTGACTGGTTTCCCATTTGGATCCTTGTTCAAAGTCAGAGGACGTGCCATAGGGGTCTTCATCACTGAGCATTGATTCATGTCGAATATATTTAGCATGTCTTTAACATATTTGCTTTGTCAAATAAAGATTCCTTTGTCAGATTGCTTTATCTGCAAACCTAGAATTTACGTTAGTTCACCCATCATACACATTTTATATTGCTTTTGCATTCTTGCAGCGAAACGAGTACACAATTTGGGTCTTGTGGAACCAAAGATAATGTCATCGACATATATCTGAGCGAGTATGGTATGACCTTTATATTTTCTTAAAAACAGGGTTTGGTCAATTTTTCCACGAATAAAGTTTTCTTTAAGAAGAAATTTAGAAAGGGTATCATACCAAGCTCTAGGAGCTTGTTTTAACCCGTAAAGAGCTTTTTCAAGTTTGAAAACATAACCAGGATGGTTAGGGTCTGACAAACCAGGGGGTTGTTCAACATAAACTTCCTCGCTGAGTTTTCCATTTAGAAAAAGCACTTTTAACATCCATTTGAAAAACTTTGAAGTGTTGATGGGCAGCATAAGCTAAAAAAAGTCTTATGGCTTCTAAGCGAGCTACAGGTGCAAAGGTCTCATCATAGTCAACTCCTTCTTCTTGTCTATAACCTTGAGCAACAAGTGTAGCCTTATTGCGAATTATAGTCCCGTTTTCATCTAGCTTATTTCTGAAAACCCATTTGGTTCCTATGACAGTTTTATCAGAGGGTCTACGAACAAGATTCCAAACTTTATTTCTACGAAATTCAGTTAGTTCTTCTTGCATAGCTGAAACCCAGCTAGGATCAGAGATAGCTTGATCTATCTTCTTAGGTTCAGAGAGAGAAATGAAGTTAACATAAAGACAGATATTACCTGTACCTCTACGTGTCTTGATACCTGCATTGGAATCACCAATAATTTGATTTATTGGATGATTTGCAGTCCATCGCTGAGCAGGAGGTTGAGGAGAGAGATCAAGATCTTCAGCAAATTCAGCGACTTGTTCTTCAGTTTGTGGAATTGGACTTGTTGTTTCAGCAACAGGTACATCATTTAAAATCAATTCAGGGGATTGATTTTCAGACGAAGTTTGGTTGTTCACTGAGGAATTTCCAAGAGAGGAATCAGCAACAGGAATCTGATTCAGAGGAGTAACATTCGTCCCTAAAGATGGTTGATTGTCATTTGAAGGATTTATAGAGAATTCGTCATCACATGCTTCAGCAGGAGGTTGATTGCTGAAATACGTTTCACGTTCCCCATAATGAGATCTCATTCAAGCATTCAATTCTTCATCATCATCGTAAGTATGAGAAGTATGAATGGGACGAGATTCATCAAAGTTAACATGCAAGGATTCTTCAACATGTTGTCTTCTTTTGTTGAAGACTCTGAAAGGCTTAGATACAGAGGAGTATCCAAGAAATATACCATCGTCTGCCTTTGGATCAAACTTACCCAAATGATCTCTGTCATTCAGAATGTTACATCTACATCCAAAAATATGGAAATATATATCAGAGTGGGTCTTATCCCATGAAACAATTCATAGGGAGTCTTCTTAAATCGCTTAACTATCAGGGATTGATTTTGAGTGAAGCACGCTGTGTTGACTGCTTCAGCCCAGAACTGAGTTGGTAGATGCGATTCGCTGAGCATTGAGCGAGCCGCTTCAATGATAGTTCGATTTCTTCTTTCAGCAACACTGTTTTGCTGAGGAGTTCTTACTGAGGAAAAGTTGTGAGGGATGCCTTTATCTTCAAAGAAATTCACCAGAATGCTGTTTTTGAATTCAGTACCATGATCACTTCTTATGGAACGAACAATCAGATTGTTCAGAACTTCCATCCTTTTGATAAAAGAAATTAACATTTCAGGGGTATCACTTTTGGATCGAAGGAAGAACACCTATGTGTATCTGGAGTATTCATAAACAATCACCAAAGTATATTTCTTTCCAGAAATAGATTGGACATTGACAGGTTCAAATAGATCCATATGGAGTAGCTGAAGAGGAGCGGTCACTGAAGAAATTTGCTTTGACCTGAAGGAGGCTTTTGTCAGTTTTCCATTTTCACACGCTGAACAAAGAGATTCCTTTGTAAAGGTATGATTTGGGAGGTCTCTGACTGGATCTTTTTGAGACAATTCATTTATTGTCTTACAGTTGAGGTGAGAGAGCCTTTTATGCCATAACCAGTTTATGTCAGTGGATGCTTTAGAGATAAAGCACATGTTCTCAGAGTGAGAACTATTCATATTTTTGACATACACATTTTCCACTCTTTTGCCTGTTAGGGCAAGCTTATCATTTCCGTCAGTGACAACACATCTATTCTTTAAGAATAGAACTTTGAAGTCTTTGTCACATAACTGACTAACGCTCAAAAGATTGTGCTTTAGTCCCTCAACGTAGGCAACACGAGAAAACGATGTGGCTCCGTTGGATAGAATTCCATAACCTTTAGTGTATCCTTTGCCATTTCCACCAAAGGTCACTGATGGACCAACTTCTTCTTTGTAATCAGAGAGCAGAGATTTTCTGTCAGTCATATGCCTTGAGCATCCGCTATCAAGATACCAGATACCTTTGGCACTCTGCATACAACAAAAGATTAATTGTTTAAAGGTACCCATACTACTATGGGTCCTGCTTGGTTAGATAGAGGATTGGCGGAGGAGCTACTAGCTGAAGAACTCTCTTCAGTGGATATCTTCACCTTTCGATGACCTAGTTTATCAGCTCTAGTAGCGTTAGGACATTTACATGCAATGTGGGTAGTTTCACCACAGTGATAGCACTTCCTATATTTAAAGGGTTTGGAATTTAGAGAGAAAGGAGAAACCTTTTCAGGGATAGAACCAAGAATTCCTTTATCCATAGTCCTTGGAGGTATGACAACCTTTTCAGGGGTAGGAGTGAGATCTATCTTAATTCTGGGGGTTGGTCTCTAAGAAAAGTCAGAGCCCTTCTTTCCAGATTTAGAGTTTCTCTCTAAGGATTTCTTGTTCCTATTCTGAGCGATTTTATTCTTAGGAACTTGGTCAAGAAACTCGTTCTTGATCACCTTCTTAGAATTTATCACGGGAAACCTTTCTTTAATAGAAGAGGAAGAAGTTGAAGAAGAAGGATCAGGGATAGAAGAAACAAACATTCCAAATTTGAGCATGGAACGATCATTCTCTGATTCTTCCTTTTCAGGGTTAAAGCCTAACCCACTTCTTACTTTCATAGGTATTTGGGCATTGATGATCTTATTTACTTTTTCAGAAGCTTTACACCATCCTTCAATGGTTGCCTTTTCAGACTTAAGATCAGCGATAGCCTTTTCCTTATCAGCAATAGCTTGCTACTTCTCGATGCTTATGGTTTGATTTGCAAAGACTTGATCCTTGAGAGTTTCCTCAATTTAGAATGTTCTTTGATTCTTATATGGCAATTTTTTAATTGCTCAGATAAATCAGTGTTAATTTTCTCGGCCTTAATTTTTCCATTTAAAGCATTATAAAAATCAACAGTCATAGCATCGAGGGCTGACAAGTTATCACTTTCAGAGAGTAAAGAGTTAGAGGGAATGGTTACCTGAGTAGAAGGGGACTTAGAGGAAGAAGTTTCAGTAGCTTCTTCAGCGTCCTCTATTCTCGCCATTAAACACAAGAAGGCATGATCTTCTTCATCAGAGCCAGACTCTTCAGAGGTCTTGGCTCAGTCCTCTTCAGCGTCCCAATCAACTTCTTCAGCGATAAGGCCTTTGCCTTTTTGCTGGTGTTTCTTCAGATCCTTGTATTTGTTTTTCAATTTCAAATACTTCTCCTTTTTATCAGAGGTCTGGGAGGTGGTAGGAGCTGCAACTTTCTTTGATCTATATTCACTAGCAAAGTGACCCTTTCGCTGACAGTTGAAGCATATAACTGAGGCTTTCTCAGCGGGCATTGTCTTTTGCTTTTCAGAGTCAGAGAGATTTGAAGGTTTTCGAAAGTTGCTTTTTCTAGCGAATCTTTTAAAATTATTTGTTAAGAGAGCTAGAGAGTTATCAAACTCAGAGATGTCAGCATCAGTGAGTTGATCTTCTGAATCAGTTTGACCTAATTCAGTGATGGAGGTAATAGTGGAAGAAGAAATATTTTTAGGAGGAGTTGCCTCTAAAGTCACAAATGCCAAAGAAGTACTTTTGGCACCTTTGAGTTCATTTATGAGGTTCTTCCTTAGAAGTTGAGATTGTTCCTCATTTAAGAGCATTCCATATAAAGTACTTAAGGACAGAGTTTCAAGATTCTTTGACAACTTTAAACATGTAGTGTACACTGCCCATTGATCGGGTAGTGCCTCCATGAATTTGGTCAGTATTTCAGCGTTAGAGTACACTCTGTTTACTGATTTAAGATCAATCAACAAACAGTTGAAACGCTGGTGAATTTGAGAAAGAGATTCACCTTTATGATACATAAAACTCTCTTATTGTCTTACAAGGTTTATGCACCTAGTGACTTGTACTTCAGAGGTTCCTTCATACTGGATACATAGAGTATCCCACATGGCCTTAGAAGTCCTCATTTTCATAACAGAATGATAGACTTCATCTGGTAAAGACATTCCTATTATAGATCTAGCTTTTGAATCAATAGCAATTTCTTTCTTGTCTTCTTCAGTCCATCGATTAGGAGTTTTAATGATACTCCTTTCAAGGATGGCTGGAGTAGTAGTGGTGGCAGGAACACCAGCTACAATAGTTGTAGGAACAAATGATCCGTTTTCTAGATAATAAGGCATCTTTGGGTCAGATTATTCTAGAAACAGAGACATTCTTTCCTTCCATAATGGAAAACTATCATGGCTAAATCTTGGAGGTTTAGCTAAAGATTCATTATCATTGTAGTTCTTATTAGGGTTTGACATTTTAAAATAGTTTATAAGAAAAATATTTTTAAGATAAAATAAGCAAACACTGCTCTGATACCACTTGTTGGTCCCTAAAGGGTCTACAAGAGTTCAATAATTTAGAAACAGTTTGTAGAAGCAGGGGGGGGGGGGCGGGGTTGAATACAAACACACAGATTTTGGTTTTTAAATAAGTTTATATATAATAAACAAATTTACAGTTACAAGTGGAATAAGAACAAGTTTAAAACCTATTTTATTGTAACTAAGAAACACTAAGTTTGATGCACAAGAGGAAGGAAGAAAGAATAAAGAGGGTTTAGGTTAGAAGGAGGCATGCAATAAGATGAAGAAGATATCTTCATCTTATTTATACCCGTTTGCATTTAATACAAGACAAAAGGTATATGCCACGTGTCAAGCTTGGATAGGAAGCTTGTCCTTGCTAATAAGACAGCCATGTTTTTGGCCGAGTATGAACAGTACCATATCAGATATGATGGGGACATAAGAGACAATTTGTACGTCCTTTTCTGACATGGTATTAGGTTTGACTTTTGTGCATCGAGGATAAGATCAATCTTTAATCTTGTAAAGGAAGCTTCATTTGATCGATGATACTGAATCTTCAAGGATGAACTTCAGTATCGCTGAGGCTTCACAAGACTTCACACTTTGATTAGATAATCGCTGCTATCGCTAAACCGCTTCAGTTCACTTAGATGATTATCTCTTTCTTCAGCTAGGGTCTTTGACTTTCGCTGAATGGTCTTCTAGTGTGATAGCTGATCTTCAGGTCTTCAGAGACAAGCTTGTTGTTCCTTGATATTTAGCGATTGTTGATGGTAATCAGCGTATGTTATCGCTGAATATTAACAGAAGCTTATACAATGGAATTTCACTAAGTATACAAAAGGAATCATATTCAAATCATCGAGAGGAGTTATGATCAACAATGGTATTGGTCAAAAAGAATATCGTTGCTTTGATCTGGTAAGTCAAAAACTTGACGTCTCACGTCATGTCACCTTTTTGGAGCATATTCTTTTCTTCTCTATTCCGGCTCAATCTCATGATGTAACATAGTCAGATCTCCGGTCTATTGATCTTTTTCATGTTGATACTGATGATATTTCTCCTGATGTCCGCATCCATCAGACATCAACGACTTCTGGTTCCCCTACGCCTATGACCGCTCCCTCACCTGATGAGACCATGGATGTCCCTCTGCGTAAGTCCACTCGTACTCGTAAGTCTACCAAACTTCCTAATTTTGCTTACTCATCTTATTCTGCTTCGTTTGCTTCTTTTATGACCAATATACATCATTTGACTGAACCTGAATCCTATCAAGAAGCTATCTCCAATCCCCTTTGGCAGGATGCTATGACTGAGGAATTGACTGCTCTTTACTAGACTCACACGTGGGATCTAGTTCCACTTCCACCCGGAAAGTATGAGATTGGTTGTCGTTGGGTATACAAGATTAAAACAAAATTTAATGGGTATGTTGAACGATACAAGGCCAGATTTGTTGCCCAAGGATACTCACAACAATATGGTTGTCGTTGGGTATACAAGATTAAAACAAAATCTAATGGGTCTGTTGAACGATACAAGGCCAGATTTGTTGCCAAAGGATACTCACAACAATATGGTATGGATTATGAGGAGAGTTTTGCACCAGTTGCAAAAATGACGACTTTCCGAACCCTTATTGTAGTTGCCTCTATCCGTCAGTGGAAAATTTGCCAAATGGATGTCAAGAATGCATTCTTGAACGGTGATCTTCATGAAGAGGTATATATGACTCCTCCCCCAGGTATTGCTCACAAATTGGGTGAAGTATGTCGACTTCGAAAAACTCTTTATGGTCTCAAGCAAGCCCCTCGTGCTTGGTTTGAGAAATTCTCTACGGTTATTACTTCTCTTGGCTTTATTCCTAATAACCATGATTCAACATTGTTTGTTAGATGCACGAATGCAGGTCGGATTCTCTTATCTTTATATGTAAGATGACATGATTATTACCGGGGATGACTATGATGGTATCGAGTCTTTGAAACGGGAATTGGCTCATTGTTTTGCTATCAAAGATTTAGGGATGTTGCGTTACTTATTGGGTATTGAGGTTGTTCCACACCATACGTGTATCGGTTCAATTTATAACGAGTTTAGTAATAAATATATTTTTAAAACTAATACGTGTATCGGTTCTAAACTACAAACTTTTTACTTTTATTTGTATTAGTAATTATGAAAGTTTCTGTTGAAAACTTTTAACATATATTTTCTTGCTTTTCACTATTTAAAACTTCAAACCAGTTATTTAAATGTATATTTTTAGTTAAAACATTACTCATCAACTTAATGTAGTAAATACATAAAATTAAAAAGGTAGAGGAATATAAATAATAAATTAAAAATTTTAAAAGTATAAATTGTAAATTCAAAATAAAAAACTAAACATATTAATAAAAGTTTGATAAAGTATAAGGGTGAAAATAGAAATATCTTATAAGCCACAAGTACTAAAATCATAATTTAATTTACAACCAATTTTCGAGAGCGCGTGCCTAGAGAGAGGGTGAGATGGAGAGAAAGTGGTGTAGAGAGAGAGTGTTAACATATATATTGAATATTAAAATTAAAATGACATATAATTTTTTGATTGATGGGACATGTGTGACAAGTGAAATAAGAGATAGACGATTTTTATTCATTAAAGTTGGACATGAAGCATTTAATGCAATGATGACTATAAAATGTCACCCTTGTCGTTCAATGCTACTCACTCAGTTTGAAAGAACATCCTCATGAGTGTTTCTGAAGCAAAATCGACGTCATTGTCTGAATAATTTCCTTAGTTCTTCGGGTCTAAAAGAGAACCTCCTTCCCTATCTCTTTCAGTATAACAAATTAGTCACAATCAGACTGTTTAGGATCATAGGTCTTACCTACCTAATTTCCACAACAAATTTGTAGTTCTTTGTTTTTATACAAACTATAGAAGAAATAATTCAAAAGTAAGAATATGTTTTGTTTGTATTCAATCCCTCCCCTTCTATTTCATGTGTAAGTCATTAATTCCCAGGACCAACGTGTACTTTTTCGTTAGTTCGTCTTTAATCATTAACCGAAACCAAATAGTACCCGCTATTTAAAAAACTTATTTTATATGTGTTTATTACATTTAATTAACTAAAATTGAAATTATTAATTTGTTTTTGTGAAGAGTTTACATCAAATTATTTATGTAATTATTAGTTTTTGTTTTTACCGGATTAGTTTTCACCGTTTGTAGTATTTATATCTTTACAATGGTACTTTGTAATAGACTAATATTACTTTTTTATAGTATGAAATGATAATTTTTTTTATAAAAACAATTAGAAATCAGGTACTAGTATCGGAATTGGTTCCTAAATATAAAGAACCGGTGTTGCTGGTTCCTTCATTCCAGGAACCCCCGGTTCCAGTTCCAGGACTAGTTCCATGAATTTTGGTCGGGTACCCGCCTTTGCTCACCCCTATTTTATGTGTAGTTTATCACTAATCATTTAAATTGATGTAGGGACCAGATCATAACCAAATTTGGTACTTGGACAGTGGGTGTTCAAGGAACATGGTTGGTTATATCTCCCTTGCTCAAGGAATTTTTGTCAGTAAAAGATCCTTCTGTTACTTTTGGTGATAATTCAACAGGGTCAACTCTAGGTTATGGTATTTTATCTAATGAATCAGTAACCTTTGACAAAGTTTCCTATGTAGAAGGACTTAAACATAATCTTTTGAGTATGAGTCAACTTTGTGACAAAGGTTTTTTTGTAAAATTTATTGAAGAAAAATATTCTAGTCTTTCTCCTAAGAAAATTGAAATTCTTTTTGGTTTTCACAAAAATAATGTTTATGTGATTGACATGACTTCGACACACTCCTCATCATTTCAAAATATGTGTCTCTTTTCCAAACCTTCTTCAGAATAAAACTGGTTGTGGCAAGCTTTTATCACACATAGATTTTAAAACCATAGATTTGATGTCACTAAAAGGGCTTATGAAAGGACTTCCTTCCTTTTTTTTCTCCAAAGAAAAACTATGTGGTTCATGTGAAAAAGGGAATCACTAAAAATCCAGTTTTAAGTCCAAAAGGTGTTCTTCTATCGATACTCCTCTTCATCTTCTTCACATGGATTTATGTGGACAAGTGAATGTCCAAAGTATGGGTGGCAAGAAATATACTCTGGTCATTATTGATGAATTTTCAACATATACCTGGGTCATCTTTTTATTTGCCAAAGGTAATGCAACTGAAGAAATTATTCGGTGTATAAAAAGAATTGAAGTTCTAAATAATACCTCTGTTACGGCATTAAGAAATGACAATGGAACATAATTAAAAAACTCTATTTTAGATTATTTCAGTTGAAACAAGGGTATTTATCATACGTTTTCTGCAACTAGAACTCCCCAACAAAATGGTGTTGTGGAAAGAAGAAACAAAACCTTGTGTGAAACTTCTAGATCTATGATCGGTGATGCATATTTACTTGCCTACTTTTGGGTGAAGCTGTGAACACTGCATGTTTCGCTAAAAAACCGTGCTACTATTGTCAGAAGACTCCCTATGTATTATTTCATGGACGAAAATCAAATGTTGGTTTCTTTCATTTCTTAGGATGTGTGTGTTATGTGTTAAATGACAAAGATCATTTTTATCCGAAATCCGATGAAGGAATCTTCGTCGTATACTTTTGTCGTCTCAAAAGCATCCAGGGTGGACAATAAAAGAATACAATGCATTGATGAATCAATACATGTTCATTTTGATGAAAAGAGCACAACACCATCATCATCATCATCATCATCATCATCCACAGATACCTACAATGAAGATGAACTCAATGAATGAATTTCCTCTTGTCCAATGAAATCCATTAAAGCAATCCTCTTCAAATTCTCGTCAGGTATCATCTTCTAATCCACTATTACCTTCTGAACCTATCATCAACAGATCCATATGACAAGTGTCCAACACAACTAATTATGATGCTCAACATGTTGAACCATCATTCAAAGCCATTCCCAATCCATCTCTTCCTCCTACCATCAAATGGACAAAAAACCACCCTATCGAACAAATCATAGAAGATCATCATACATGAGTAAAAATTAAAAGATCAATAAACATGTGTCTGTATGTCAACTTCCAGTCTATTCTTGAACCAAAAGAAACAGAAGAAGCCATTGAAGATCCAAGTTGGGTAAGTGTTATGCAAGAACTCATTCATATGGAAAGAAACAATGTGTGGAAACTAACTCCTTCACCTACCCACAAAACCATCATTGGTACAAAGTGGATCTTTAAAAACCAAATGGATGAAGACAAAATTGTTATCAGAAACAAAGCCAGACTTGTGGCTCAAGAATATTGTCAAGAAGAAGAAATAGATTGTGATGAAACATTTTCTCTAGTTGTCTAACACTTGAAATTCTCAAGTACGGCAAATCTTTAAATCTTAAAATTCGATTCATTATCGTTAGGAAATAAAATAAATATAACTAGGGGGCGCCTAATGAATTTGTAACTTACTTAAAGGGGCGTTTTGGATGCATGAGAATAATGGTTAAGATATAGGGTTAGTGGGACGGTGCATTTCAGGGGTGTTGAAGAATTGTTTTGCCAAAGAGGAAGCATGACTGCCAAATCAGTGTATAACGCGGCTAGCATGCGGCTTGGATCAAATACAAACCAACCAATTTGTATAAACCGTACAAACTCCATGGTTTCATTGTTTTTTGAATAATGTTTTTTCATGAAAGTGTTTAATATGATGAAATTGTTTCATATATTTTTTTCTTCATGAAATTATTTCATATATTTTTGTTTCTATATGAAACTGAAGTTGTTTCAAGTGTTTCTCATTTTGATGAATCTTGTTTCATATATTCTTGATTAATCAACCCTCATGTGTTCTTGATGAATTTTTTTCCACATATTATTGACTAATCAACCCTCATGTGTTCTTGATGAATTTTTTTTCCACATATTATTGACTAATCAACCCTCATAATTAAGAAAAGTGAAAGAATTAAAAATATAATTGGTTGAATGGAGTTTGTATGGTTTGTACAAATTAGTTGGTTTGTATTTGAAATCTCCCCTATATATATATATTATTTGACGTAGTTAACTTTATAAATCATTTTGGGAAAATGCATATTGTTATATCACGAGGCATGTGGAAATATGTATAAAATATTTATGAACGGAGAGGGGTTTGTCCCTACTAATAACGGGCTTTGGGTAAATCTTGCTTTTAGAACATATGGCACATAAACATGGATTTAATATGTTTATTGACTTTCAATTATTAGTCATTTGATTTGTTGAGTCTTTTGGCCCAGTCTAACTTAATTGAGTCTTGGAGACATTTGTCCAACTTAAATTACTCTCTTTTTTGCTTTTAGAAATTCTAGGCATTATACCACAACTATTTAAAAAAATACATGCTTTGAGTGTTTGGGTCATTCGTTTGGAGTCATGTAATTTAGATTGCGTTGCAATTGATCCATAAGCATAAGAGTCAGTCTTGTTTGGTAGTCGTGTTAGCGTTGTAGATTGGACTTTAGGACTACCGGTGTTGTGTGGTTGGAAACTTGGAGCCTGAAAAAGTAGGCACTAAGATGAATGAGACTTGAGGTGCTACTAGTGGAGGTAAACTAAACATCATTGCGCTTGAGGTGTTAACCATAGAAGGGTAGACACTAAGCGGATTGAGCCTTGAGGTGTGAGCGGGCAACAAGGTCAATTAATTCTTGAGGTGCTACTTTGATAACACTGATGCGTGGCTCATTTGTGCTCACCACATTCGATGGATACGGGTCTCCTCTGTCACCGTGAGGTGTTATATGTGGATAATATATTATCCATATTTTTGTTGTTGTTTTGGGAATAATCATGCATTTATGATTTTAATGTATCGGATCCCCTCCGTACATTAGGGTTGGGAGGATTGTAGCGACCCCGTGTTGTGTTGAGTGCTAGTTACGACTCGAGGAGGCTTAGCAACGGAAGTCATCTTTGGAATTTTGGATTTAGCGTTTGTATTTGGGTTATAGTAACACTCGTTCGTTGTTATAGGTTTGTATTTAGTTAATCTTATCTATTCGATGTATTATTGAAGAATTTTTATTTAGATGCTATTTGCAAATTTGAGGGTGTTACAAGTTGCTAGACTTGAAGCCATAAGAATCTTTTCAACACATGTTGCTTACAAAACTTCAAAGTTTTCAAATGGATTTCAATAGTGCTTTTCTAAATGGGAAGCTGTCAAAAGAAGTATATGTGAAACAACCTCCATGATTTGAAGATCTAATTCATCTAGATCACGTATACAAACTTGACAAAGTACTATATGGTCTCAAACAAGCACCCTCGAACATGGTATGATACCTTATTAAGTTTTATTCTTGATAATAAATTTAGTCAAGGTAAGATTGACAATACTGATCTCTTTCTTAAAAAGATTGATAGTAATGTCATTCTCGTTAAATATATGTAGATGATATAATATTTGTTGCAAAGATGTTTCTTTGCGTGAAAACTCTGCAAATCTCATGAACAACCAGGGGCAACACTGGGGGTGTGCCAATGGTGTCACCGCACGGGGCCTCCGATTTGTATAGTTTTCTATATATAGTATATATATTGTCTCAAAGATATTGATGAGTCACAAGTATAGTTCTAGCTGGTAAGCATGTCCTTCTATTACCTAGGAAACTTAGTTTCGATTCCCTTCACTGCATTTATGTCCACTTGCTTTTTTATATTTATTAATTTTTTTTGAAAAATTAAATTAACACTACTTTCAAGACCCTCATTCCAATTCCTTTTCTTTTAGTTCACGGTCTTCTATTCTACAAATTTTTTTACTCCCTTCGAATCTTTCACTTTTCAATTCTTCCACTTTTCCATTTTTAAATACGACTTCCACTCATATATTATATTAAATCTTATAATTTATATTTAACGTTTTTATTTTTTAATCTTTTTATTAGTTTTTTTCTATAACTTTATTATTTGATTAATTATATATGTTCTTTGGAGGTCTTTTAATTTTTAATGTTAGTGTTCTATAAATAGCAATAAATAAATAATTTTTTGTAGATGTGTTTTTGTATGTACAAATAACGATTGATTCATTTTATATAAAACAGGATGTTTTCAACTACAAAATTTGAATCGAGTTATTCTAAACGTCAAAAAAAGAGAAAATGATATAACAATATGTTAAAGTCAAAGAGGAGTCATCGATCGATTTATTATCAAACAGACATCATAATGTCCAACAAGCATTACAATCACAGGGGCCGGACCTATTATAATATATATGTTCAAAAATACCAAAAATACACTATCCGAAGTTATAACATAGTAAGTTTTCAAACTAGACGTTAAATATGAACGTGTCACACATCGTTAATCAAAGTGGAACCCGTCGATCTTTTGCGGCCTTGAAGTCTTCCAAAATTTTCTCCAAACTAATCTTTTCAGCAACTTCCCTTCGATAAACAAAAGCAACGAGTCATTTAGAAACTTATCATCCATTTTATTCCGTATTCTTGTTTTCACAATATTCATTGTTGAAAATGATCTGTCGGTTGTCGCGGTAGAAACTGAGAGAGTTAGTAATAGACTTATTAATCGATGAATAAGATCAAAAGTGGTTTCTCTTCTAGTCCTTACCAACCATTGACATAATTCTGCAATAGATGTCAATTGCTTATAATCTGTATGTTGAACGACAACGATAGCATAATGTCGAAGTTGAATTTTCAGAATTGTTTTCTCGTCGAGAGAGAGGGTAGAGGCTGGAGGTCGAGAGAGATGGCAGGGCTGCTGATTTATGTCGTCGATGTCTTCTAATTTGCTTAATTCTTGGTTGGAAGTCGTCGATCTTGAACTCTTGATGAAAACGTGATCCGTGAAGAAGAGCATATTAGAGCATCCACAATCGTGAACCTCCTTAGAGGTTCATCCCGTTGCCACATCATGTTTCTCTCTCTGCCACATTAGTTTTTTCTTTTCTATACATTTTATAAATTTTTTATTCTTAATCATGGATCGGTCCATGATTTATTTATTAAAAAAGTATAACAATAAAACTATTTATTATAGATATCAAATAAGAAAAACTGTTATCTTACATTATTATAATTTTACAAATATATTTTATAATTAATAGGTTAAATTTTTTAATATACCTTTCAAAATTAAAGTATTTAATATACAAAGAAGTTAAATTGGAAAGTAGAGAGATAGAAATAGTTGGGGCCCCATAAATTGTAGTGATGAAGCGGTCCTCGCAGATGGACATTTCCTTGCCACGTGGAAAAAAAGACTTCTCCCGAGCGCTTAGAAAATTTCCCTGCCACGTTGCTTAATTCTTGGTTGAAAATTTACTTATCCATCTTTTCTTCTATCTCATTTTCTGCTATACTAGTAGGGGGGGAGGGGGCAACTAAAAAAATAACAATTTTCAAGAGGAGGCCCAAATCCGGTATGCTTAGTAGATAAAAAAAATCTCAGGGCCCTGGCCCTATATGCCTCTATGGCCTTCCGCCCCTGCAAGAAATGGAAACTGGGAACAACAAATATAAAATGAATATGATGGGTGAACTAATATTCTTTATTAGATTGCAAGTCAAACAATCACATGATGACATATTTTTTAGTCAGAGTAAATATGCCAGACATTTGATCAAGAAATTGAAATTTGAACAATGCCCATCCATGAAAACTTCAATGGCTCCTCCATTAAAGTTACATTATGATCCCAACGGGAATCTAGTGGATGTAACCAACAATAGAAGAATGATTCGTTCTCTATTTTATTTAACTACTAGTCGTTCAAATATTATGCTCTTTACATATCTTTGTACAAGATATCAAGTTAATTCAAAAAATCACAGGCTGTTGTAAAAAGAAAATTTAGGTACTTTGGTATCCGAAAGACAGAGCTTTCGATTTCATTGGATATTCAAATTCGGATTAAGCAAGTTGCCAAATAGACAGGAGGAGAACTCCAGAGAGTTGTGAACTTTTGGACAATAAACTCGTGAGTTGGTCAAGCAAGAAACAAAACTCAGTTTCAACATCAACTGTACAACTCAACATTTGTGAAGGAAAAATCAGCTAGCTGATCACGACATGATTTTTTCTGCTATGTGATAATTCTAATTCCATTGCCAACAATCCAAACATATTGATATAAGATATCATTTTATCAAAGACCACATATCCAAAGGAAATGTGGAACTCCATTTTATTCTACAGATAATCAACACCTCGATCCCCATCCCTCATCCCCGATTCCTCAACTCCATCCCCGTCCCCGTCCCCATTCCCATCGAGGAATAAGATCATATCCCTATCCCCATCCCCATCCCCATCCCCGTCCCCCACGGGGCACGGGGATCCCCAACGGGGAAACGAGGATTTTTCCCTATTTATGTATGTCATTTTAAATCAAATATATGAGAGACCACATACGTTAAAATATAGCATATTTTCAGTAAACCTAAAATAAAAAGGGTTTAATTTAATTTTAAAAAAAATACATCATCATATAATAATTAATAACCTAAAACTAAAAGAAATTCAATTTAATTCAAAAAATATTTAATGTCACACGTACAAAAACATAACGAGTAATATAAAACCATATCGAGTAATATCCAAAACACATACCTAATTGTATTTTGACTTGACATCAAAAATATTACACATTAATAACCAAGATAAATAAATTTTTAGATTCTAAACCTAATTAAGAAATATGAAACCATGAGTTACCAATTTAGTTGATATGATATATATATATATATAGAGAGAGAGAGAGGTTGGTTCTGTAACATCATAAAATTTAGAGTAAATTTAAATCGAAATTTAAATGCGGAATACAACTAAATTATAAAAGGATCACCCATAAGATGGGGAAAGTAACGGAGTTTACATCAATCTATGAATACTAAATGACAACTTAGTAATCTATACAAAATCCGGAATATAGATTATGTTCAGGTGTCACTAATATCCTCAAAATAAACTTTGCTAGTATCTCCAATATTTACGCTCGAAAGTGAAATTCCCAAAAAGGTGCCTCTACCGGCACTTCGCTCCACTCCGCTCTAGGGACCCCTGTTAATACGATCACCTGCTAAACATGGCATTTAAGAATAATTGTTAGGCTAACGCCTAGTGAGAACAAACAATTAAATGGATAAAGCCGTAAAATATTTAAATAACGAGCGGAAGACTTTATCCCATTTAACTAACTTGAAAACTTACTCTTGGTGAGCAAGGTTCTTTTAAAAGTAACCAAAGGAGACCCAATCATACCATCTTGGGTGACGGTTATAATAAGTCACAACTCGATATTGGCTTAACAAAGGAACCAATGGCAGTTGGAAACCACCAACAACACAACCGTGCCAGGCCCTCGATGATTCCAATAAAAGCCCGTGCTAGGGTCAATGACAGTTGATATTAACCAACAACATAATAAGTGCCAAGCCCTCGATGATCTTAACTTAGCACGTATGTAAGAGTGAATAGAAGTTGGTAACCACCAACAACACAATTAGTGACAGGCCCTCGATGACTCAAGCGTAACCAAAAGGAAACAACAATCCTATCTTAAAACCGGCTAAATGCCTATGGATCCATTACATACTAGTCTATAAATCAACTACATCAAACGAGACGTATTGATAGTTTTCCATTTACCGAAAAATCTTTACATAAGTGTTTCCCTTTGAAATATGAACTTTACCGAAAATTAGGTCAAATAATTTTAGTTCCATAATCAAAGATTTTCTCATCTAGAGACATTTCCAAGTAAGATAATATCATCTAAAATACCCATTTTATAACCAAGATCAAAATCCCCAAATTCCGCATTTTGACCTAAAATCTCCAAACTTAACCCCTTAAAACACTCCATTTAGCTAAAAATACAATAATATTAGGATGCCAAATTTAAATCTTGCATACGAAATTCCCGTGTGTTACAATCCTCCCACCCTTGGAATTGATTTCGTCCCCGAAATCCCAATCTACCCAAACGAATTCGGGTATCTTCTTTTCATGTCCTCTTCCGCTTCCCACGTCACGTTTCACCCTCGATGGTGCTTCCATTAAACTTTAACCATGAGGATTTCTTTGTGACAAAGCATTTTTTTACTTTCTTTCTAAAATTGTTTCCGGTTCTTCCACACAACGACTATTGTCGACTGAATCTCCGAGAGAGGTATCACACTCTCTTCTTCCGCCAAACATTTCCTCAAATAGCACACATGAAACGTATGGTGAATGCCGGCCATTTCGGGTGGCAATTCCAATTTATAAGCTTGACGTCCCACTCTTTCTAAGATTTTAAACGGTCCTAGGAAACGAGGACTAAGCTTCCCACGCTTCCCGAATCTTATAATACCCTTCAAAGGGGATACTTTTAGCATAACTCGCTCCCCCACATGGAATTCCATGGGTCTCCTCTTTTTATCGGTGTAGCTCTTTTGACGATCTTGAGCCGTTTTCAGCCGCTCTCGAATACTTTTCACTTTATCGGCAGTCTCTTGCACGATTTCGGGACAGGCAAATTGCTTCTCACCCACTTCTAACCAACACACCGGTGTTCTACATTTTCGCTCATACAAGGTTTCGAACGGTGCCAGTCCAATACTCGAATGGTAACTATTATTGTAAGCAAATTCCAAAACCGGTAGGTGCGAGTCCCAATTCCCACCAAAATCAATGATGCACGATCTAAGCATGTCCTCGAGAATTTGAATAGTCTTATCGCTTTGACCATCGGTTTGAGGATGGTACGCGGTGCTAAAATGAATCTTGGTGCCTAACCCTTTTTGCAAACCGTCCCAAAAGTTGGAAGTGAAACGGCTATCACGATTCGACACAATAGTCAAAGGCACACCATGTCTCGAGACGATTTTGTTTACATATAACTTAGCAAGTTTGTCAACCGGTCCGACTTCCCGCATTGCTAAGAAATAAGCACTTTTTGTCAAACGATCTACCACTACCCATATGGCATCATGACCCTTCGAGGTCCTCGGTAACTTAGTCACAAAATCCATTGTGATATGATCCCATTTCCATTCCGGTATCTCTAATGATTGGAGGCTCCCATATGGTCGTTGATGTTCCGCTTTTACTTGCAAGCACGTCACACATCTTTCTACATAGTTGGCCACATCCAACTTCATAAGGGGCCACCAATACGTCAACTTCAAGTCTCTATACATCTTAGTGCTACTCGGATGAATGGAATATTTTGACTTGTGTGCATCCTTTAAGAGTAATTCGCGGTTGACCCCGATTTTGGGCACCCAAATACGACCTTGAAACAACTTCAAACTGCGACCGTCTTCCGTCAAGAGTAGGTGTTGCTTTACCATCACCTCACTCTTGAGATTTTCTTCCAAAAGTGCCTCCGCTTGGGATACTTTGATTCGGTCAATCAAACTAGACAACACGTCGATACGTGTAAGCACGACAGGCGTTCCACTACCGTACTCCTTTCGACTTAACGCATCCGCTACCACGTGAGCTTTACCCGGGTCGTAAAGTAACTCATAATCATAGTCCTTAAGTAGCTCGAGCCAACGTCGTTGCCTCATATTTATCTCCTTTTGATCAAAGACATACTTTAAACTTTTGTTGTCGGTATAGAGTGTGCATTTAGTACCATAAAGATAATGCCGCCACAACTTCAAGGCAAAAAGCACCGCCACTAATTCCAAGTCATTGGTAGAATAATTCTTCTCGTGATCTTTAAGTTGTCTCGACGCATATCCAATCACCTTGCCTATTTGCATCAACACGCAACCAAAACCCATCTTGGATGCATCATTATACACCACAAAGTCTTCGGACCATTCCGGCAAAGAAAGAATCGGAGCTTCACATAGTTTCCTTTGGAGAGTCCGAAAGGCTTTCTCTTGCTTTTTGGTCCAAACAAACTTCACGTTTTTCTTTGTCAAAGTCGTCAAGGAAGAAGCAACACTTGAAGAAATCTTGAATAAATCTTCTATAATAACCCGTCAAGCCTAAAAAGCTCCAGATTTCTGATGGGCTTTTGGGAGGCTCCCAATTCATCATTGCTTCAATCTTGGAGGGGTCCACTTTTACTCCGGCTTGAGTGACAACATGACCCAAGAATTGGACTTCCTTCAACCAAAAGTCGCACTTGGAGAATTTAGCGTACAACTTCTCTTCTCTCAAAACTTCAAGAACTTCCCGTAGATGTAGTTCGTGATCCAACTCATCCTTAGAATAAATGAGTATGTCGTCAATAAACACAATCACTGACTTGTCAAGGAAAGGCCTACATACCCGATTCATTAAATCCATAAACAGTGCCGATGCATTCGTCAAACCAAATGGCATAACTAGGAATTCATAGTGCCTATAACACGTCCTAAATGCTGTCTTTGCCACATCATTCTTTCTCACCTTTACTTGGTGATAACCCGAACGAAGATCGATCTTTGAGACACAACCCGCCCCTTTTAGTTGATCAAAGAGATCATCTATCCTTGGGAATGGGTACTTGTTGTTTACGGTTGCTTTATTTAGTTCTCTATAGTCGATACACATCCTCATTTTGCCATCTTTCTTCTTTACGAATAAAATTGGTGCTCCCCACGACGATGAGCTTGGTCTCACAAAACCTTTCTTTAAGAGATGTTGTAGTTGTGACATCATTTCTTTCATTTCGGATGGTGCCAACCAGTAAGGTGCTCTAACTATTGGAGCGGCCCCCGGTACAAGATCTATACGAAATTATACTTGTCTATCGGGTGGCAAACCGGGCAAGTCTTCGGGAAAAACATTTGGAAACCTACTAATAACTCGAACATCTTCAAGCTTTTTCTTTCCTTACTTAGCATCTAGAACATATGCTAAAAATGAAGGACATCCTTTGGTTAGGTACTTGCATGCCTTTGCCAATGTCAACAATGCTATTTCACCTTTCCTTCTTTCCCCGTAGACCACCACTATACCGCCACCCGATAACGAAATCCGAATCAATTTCTTGGAGCATACAACTTCGGCATGATTCTCGGCCAACCAATCCATTCCTATTATTACATCAAATCCTCCTATTTCCATATGCATGAGGTTTACTCCAAACTTATTTCCTTCGATCTCTAACGTGCAATCTTTGAGAATGTTCCGAACTAAAACTTGTTTACCATCGGCTATTTCAACAATGTAAGCATCTTCTAAAATGCTAAAAGGTGCATGAAGTCTTGGGTAGAAAGTAGAAGACACAAAAGAAAAAGTAGCACCGGAATAAAAAAAAACATGAGCGGGAACGGAGTTAACAAGGAACGTACCCGACATAACCTCTGGCGCCGCCTTAGCCTCATCCGCGGTCATCTTAAAGGCCCTCCCCGTTGGTTTAGGGGTATCTTCCTTCCTCCCCGAGTAACCTCCTGTCTTCAACTTTGGACAACTATTTTGTAGTACCCCGACTCCTTGCACTCATAGAAAACGAGCCCTTTGACGGGCACTTTTCGCAAGTTCTACGATTGCATGTGCCAACATGTTTCCTTTGGAAATGAACACACCACTTTGCTTCCTGCCCGTGGTTGCCCCCACGGTTATTGTCGAATGGACCCGATCTTTTGGGTGGCATAAAGTGGCCTTCCCATTTCCTCTTCTCTCCCACGACTCATTTCTCTTGTCTACCTTGAGCATAAACTCTTTCCATTGCCTTCGCCTCTTCAATCGTCTCCCTCAAATTAGTAGCTTTAGAATTGCGGACCATCGCCATCATGTCCGCTGGTAAACCTCTCAAGTAAGCCTTTACCTTATCCTTCTCCGTAGGGGCCGCATGCCCCACCAAGTTCTACTTGCCCATGAAGAGATGAGCATATTCCCTTACCGAATAATTCCCTTTCTTGAGGGATCGAAACTCTTCTTCAATTATATCCATCTCTTGCTCGGTGCAATATTCCTCCAAAATCTTCTTCTTGAATGAGGCTCAACTCATCATAGCTAAAATCGTCGCATCAATAGTGGACATAATTATGTTCCACCAAGTGAGGGTCGTCCCTCTAAGTAGTTGAGATGCAAACTTGACCTTTTGATTCTCTTCACAGTCACACGATCTAAAGGCTTCTTCAAATTCCTGAAGCCAATTCATGCATGCCATTGGTTCATCGGAACCAGAAAACTCCGGGGGCTTAAAACATAAGAAGGTCTTGTAGGAGCAAACTCTACCCCCTTGCCTCACATCCACTGTTACTATTCCATCAGTTGGGATCTCATTTCCACCTCCGGATCCCACGACATCCACGTTTTCCGCAACCGTTTCATGTCTATGGTTGTTAGAATATCTATCCTCCAAGGCCTTCATGAAAAACTCTTGTTGTCGGGCCATGGCTTCACTCATAGCCCTCATCATAGTATCCATCATACGCGTATTGGGAGTAAGTTCCTCCAAGACTACATTAGTAGGGAGAATGTTGTTTTGTGGAATAGTCTCGACTCTCCCTCTCAACATAGGAGGTATTGGAGGAGCGGTATTGGTTATTTGTGGAGGTTGATCCGCTGTGGACTCAATTGCTGCACTACCTCCTGGTGAGGGTTCACGTCTGCTTCGGGTGTTCACCATGCTTGTGTGCCACACACGAGAATAGGAGTAAGACAAAGCTAACATAAATACGTATAACACATTCACCAATCAACATAACCATAGTAAAGTAAGTATACTCACATAACAATATACCCAAAATAGCATTAGCTACGTGATATTTTGAATATATCATACATGTAAGAATTCTTTTTACCAAAGTTACATTTCATAGTTAGTGCATTTCCGTCGACTCTAAAGCTCTCCTATCTCAAGAGTGTCTACCCATACTCACAATTTAATACTTAAAGTCTCAGCTTAAGTCCAGACATCTAAAGTTCATATCTAGTTCGCTTAAACTAGAGCTCTGATACCAACTTGTAACACCCTAAAATTTAGAGTAAATTTAAACCGAAATTTAAATGCGGAATACAACTAAATTATAAAAGGATAGCCCATAACATGTGGAAAGTAACGGAGTTTACATCAATATATGAATACTAAATGACAACCTATTAATCTATACAAAATCCGGAATATAGATTATGTTCGGGTGTCACTAATATCTTCAAAATAAATTTTGCTAGTATCTCCAATATTTACACTTGAAAGTGTAATTCCCAAAAAGGTGCCTCTAACAGAACTTCGCTCCACTCCGCTCTAGGGACCCCCGTTAACATGATCACCTGCTAAACATGGCATTTAAGAACAAGTGTTAGGCTTACGCCTAGTGAGAACAAACAGTTAAATGGATAAAGCCGTAAAATATTTAAATAACGAGCGGAAGACTTTATCCCATTTAATTAACTTGACAACTTACTCTTGGTGAGCAAGGTTCTTTTAAAAGTAACCGGGGGAGACCCGATCATACCATCTTGGGTGACGATTATAATAAGTCATCACTCAATGTTGGCTTAACAATGGAACCAATGGCAGTTGGAAACCACCAACAACACAACCGTGCCAGGCCATCGATGTTTCCAATAGAAGCCCATGCTAGGGTCAATGGCAGTTGATAACAACTAACAACACAATAACTGCCAGGCCCTTGATGACCCTAATTTAGCACGCACGTAAGAGTCAATAGCAGTTGGTAACCACCAACAACACAATAAGTGTCAGGCCCTCGATGACTCAAACGTAACCAAAAAGGGACAATAATCCCGTCTTTAAACCGACTAAATGCCTATTGATCCATTACATACTAGTCTATAAATCAGCTACATCAAAGGAGACGTATTGATAGTTTTCCATTAACTGAAACACCTATACGTAAGTGTTTTCCTTTGAAATATGAACTTTACCGAAAATTAGGCCAAATAATTTTAGTTCCATGATCAAAGATTTTCTCATCTAGAGACATTTCCAAGTAAGATAATATCATTTAAAATACCCATTTTATAACCAAGATCAAAATCCCCAAATTCCTCATTTTGACCTAAATTCTCCAAACTTAACCAAATGCTTAAATAACGGAATTATAGACTTTAAATGAATAAAACAATATTTAAGACAAGTATTAAGTTTGTAAAAGAGTTGGAAATGAACTCACAAGCTAGGGTTTGGAAAACCCTAGAAAAGTCTCTAAAATGAAGAAGAAGACTTGGAATGGAGAACTTGAAGCTTGCACCCTTGGTTTGGACTTGAATCTTCCACTTAAATAGAGAGTAAATGCATTTGAAATGGTGGATTTGGTGAGTAAATGCTCCAAAACCGCATTCAATGGAGAGTTCTAGAAGAAAAACGAGTTTGGGATGATAAAATGAAGAGTTGAGCTGAAAACGTGCCCTAAAAACACTCCTGGACTCCTGGGGCGATCATGCCCTCGCGATCATGACATGGCATGATCGCCTATCATGATAGCCTAAAGTGTACCGCGAGTTTCATCTGATTTTGGCCATCAGGGTGCTTCTGACGATCTTGCCATGCGGTCATGACATAGCAAGATAGCTTGTCATGATCGCCAAGTTGGTACCTCCATTTCAGTTTCAGTTTTCGCTCCTTTCTTCCAAATCATTGCAACCCAGCATTAAACCCTTAAAACACTCCTTCTAGCTAAAAATACAATAATATTAGGAGGCGAAATTTAAATGTTGCATACGAAATTTCCGGGTGTTACAGGTTCATTTACAAACTGGATGAAGGGTACAAACTATTCAAACTAGTTCAAATCAATAGAAAATTAATTTTTTTCATGATTTTTTTTCATCAAATGCTATGATTTAAGATATTATTGCACATATGTTTGTTTCACCTTGTAAAAAATACGTTATATATATATAACGAGTACAGGGCGCGATGAGGAGTGTGATACCTGTCCCCGTCCCCATCCCCGGTTTGAGACAGACAGAATCCCCGTCGGTGATTTACCGGGGAATCCCCGTCCCTGACCGGGGTGGGTTGGCCGGGTTCCCCGACGGGTCGGGGCCGATTCCCATGCCTAATTTATTTACTAAACCTTTAATTGAATCAAGGTTCAAATATCTTGTCAGTCAACTGGGAATGTTAAATGTTGAAAATTAAAATAAAACGGGTCATCAAAAATTCAATTTTTAATTATGCATCTTTATTTCAGTTTTAAATCTTTTCATTCAATTTATCTTGTTGAATAAAATAGAAGATACCTTATTTCAAAATCCAATGCATGCCACTCTGATAGCTTCAAAATCCGACAAAAGCAAGGTATGTTCTCTTTTGTACATTCAATAAATGTTTGATACTCTGTCCTTATCATATATTGAATTCTTGTTCATCTGATATATTGATCAAACTCTTCTTTATCAAAATCCGGTACATTATGTGTACAAATGTAAACGGATATTCTTGTTTTCATATTCCTCTAATTATTCAGATTTTCTTCATCCATTTGTTCTTCAATCTCTGTCGGATATCTATCGGAAGATAAGTGGTGATCATATAACTTATTCATTTAATTCTCTTACTAATATCATTCAAATCTCCTATATCCATTTTGAAGAATCCCAAAAGTTGGTGATAAACTCAACGTCTATCGGTAATCATTTGTCAGAAACCGAAGGGTCGACATTGTTTTTAAAGCCTACCATGTCACTTCAACTGCCACATTCATCATAATCTCATTATTACCATTTATTACTTAAAATCACCTTCTATCTCATTAATACATGAGTGTCTTTGTCATTTTCCCTTACTAAAACACTTGTTGTCGTCTTGTTCATCTTATCTAACATCATCTTCTATATTTTTCATACTTCATCCATAGTGAATATTTATCAAGCTCCGTCATCATCAAATGCCGACTTCATAGCATCTCAGTGTCAAATAACATTGCATGTCTATCCAAACTCTATAGAACTCCATTTCATCACATCATGATGGACCTTTTGTCAAAAAGCCCTATAACTTTCTCTCTTACCGCAAGTCAATAAACGAGTTTCATTTTATTAAAGAACTTTTAGTGTTCATGCAAGTACAACGTGGCAATATCTACAAGTGTACTATCCAATCAAGATCTCACGTTCAATGTTGATGATTTTGCTCATGTTCTTCACCTTCCTTTTTCACAAAATATGATTTTTGAAGCACTTGCAAATGATGAAGACTTAGAAAATGTGCCTTCCATTATTGAATATCAAAAACTAGAACCATATGCCTCTACCACGGGAACCCTTTTGAGAAAATACATGAGCAATGTGTGGCAATATCTATTCACACTACTAACCTACTATTTAAGCTGCAAAACAAGTGGGTTCGATCAATCACCTAGCTACATGAACATGTTAGCTCATTGATAACTCTATATTTTAGAGTTATTACATGCCTTTTATTTGCATTTTATTTAAGCAATTTCGGCCATTTTGTCTCCTAAATCCCCATTTTTGGTCTAAACCATTTTCTTGAGCCATTTGTGAGTGTTTTCATACCTTGGAACCATTTAAGGAGTTTTTATGCCTAAAAGACGAGTTTTCATCAAACTAGTACCCGGAGTGTCCACTCCGAATGACGAGCAGCTGATTCATTAAGCCAAACTGTAGGAGGCCAAGATGGTGTTGACTGGGGAACACAAAAGCAGGATTAGAAAGCTCTTTTGCATGCTTTCTGACGGTAGTTGAAAAGAAAAGGTAAAAGAATGTCTATAAATGATATTTTATTCCTTAGCCCCATTTTAGGAAAAGCTTCATTATCCAAGGGATCCTTGTGCTTTCTCCATGGTCTTTACCCTCAAGATGGTGTGTTTCTCCATGGTTCTTACCCTCCATTCGCAGTGCTTCCTTCTGGATCTTACCTTGAAGTCATTACATGGAAGACCCTTGGCCTTCTATATAAAGGCCAAGGCATTCATTCATTCAAGACAATAAAACAACCAAGTAGAGATATAATTAATTTCTTAGAGAGCATAATTTTAGTTCTGAACATTTATTTTCATGTTCTTAGCTATAAGCATTTAATTTCAGTAGTTAGCATTTAACTTTCTGTAGTAGTTAATTTTTACTTTCGGTATTGTACTCCGGTGACCATGACAGTGGGCACTGTTCTTGCAGTAAGTAAATCTTTCGGTATGTCTTCTTGCAAACTTTTAATTTCCGTTTTCTACTCCTTCTTAGCTATGAACAAAACTCTTTTTGAGATGTAGAAAATGAGAAGTACCCGGACTTTATGTAAAACTCTTGAGTAGTTTTTATATATGCATTTTTACCCCTTTTTTATTTGGTCATCCATTGTTAGATAATGCTAATGATGCGGACAAGCTAATAACTTGAAAGTGTTTACTGTCTAGTTCGAGACCCAGACCTGGGCGGAACGTAGTGACACGAGCTTGGATGATTCTAGGGAATTTGAAAGAATTCTTTACATAGTAAGTTTTCACCATATGGAATAGGAGCAACCATTTGGGCATTAAAAATACTTATGGCTTTTTGCTTAGTGCGTAGACACCATCGAAACTCGACCGAGTTCAGAAAACTTGCTAACAAATCAAAGAAGGTTAATTATATATATAAAGCTTTAGTTAGAAAAGACGCGAGTGCTAGATGAGCCGACATTCTAGACAGAGAGTGACCACTGCTCCAGTACTATGACCATTTTTATAAATCAAGTATTTAATGTAAAATCCGGGGAAAATCACAACTACGTCTCTCCCTTTAATTATTAGAACTTTGTTACGTTATTTTCATCAAACTAACTCAAAATACTGCTTCCTCTCTAATCGAAACTTGTAAAAGGAAGTTCATGAAAACAATAGTGTCTTGATTAAGTTCCAATCCTTGAGGATACGATATTTGGTTCTTACCACTTTATTACTTGGTAAACGATCATAGTGACCAGTGTATACCTGCGCTGTCCACTATGGACTGAGTTGCTAACCTCACTGCGATTACATATTTATCATTACGTTTCGCACGTACCACTCATCCATTGATATTTGAAAAGAACATTAACTTTGGAGCATACTTCTTTAATGATATTGTTAGAAAAATAACTGGAAAAAAGAAATAACCTCAAATTCTATATATATGATTCATCTCTATGATAATCAAATACAAACATGGAAATTTAAGCACATTTGGTGTGGAGTTTGACGTATATCCATCATAACTATCCTTTCCTGCATGTTCAAAAGTGCAATCAACGGATTATGTTCTACCTATAGGTATGGTTTTCTAGGCCTAGATCAATGATATTTCTTGGAACTATCACTTAACGAGAGAAGAAACTAGGCTTATTCTCCAAGCCAAACTTGCTTTTTTTTAAATGATCATTCTCGAGACATATCATCCTCCTCCCCTCTGCTAAAATCCGACAAAAGACAAGGAACTTGCTCGGACAACTATGAAACCGTCTATCGGATTCAATCTTTGTTCAACCAAGATCTTTCCTTTATTGGTCAAAGTTTTTGTTCCAAGCTCCTCTTATGAGATTATGATGCCAACCTAACCATTGACATCTACCCATATCTCACAACCATCCGACAGCAGATGGGAACAAGACTTTGGACTTTTAGCCTATGGTGATACCTCATAGATAACACCAGTGTCCATTTCAATATATTTGAAATAGAATTTCTATCAAATATCTATTATTTCCATATTCAACCCATGGCAAAGATACACATAGCCATATCCTCAATGCCCTCTTCAAAAGACATTGTTGATATACTAGATCCTCCCCATATTTCCAATATTATATCTCAACATATAGTTAGTGGTGATTCGAACTATTCCGGGGTCCTCTGCATTGAAGATTTACTTTCTAGCCCAACCATTCCACTTTTCTCCAAAAAAACACTTATGATTTTCTCACCTTATTTTCTTCAAATGGATGTCCAACCATCAATGTTTCATCTTACAAACTCTTCACTATCTGATCAACTTGTTGATATTAAACAACAACTATGAAATTCACAACATTACAATCTCTGTCGGATAAACAAATTGAAGATAAACAAGATATAACGACTGAGTTGCATTGAATTCCTAGGTGACCTTTCTAGCCATCATCGCATAAAATGTATTTTGTCCAACTTTTTTGTATGTTTTCTTCTGGTTGGTTGATCCACTTATCCTAGTACTCTTTATTTCAACATTTAAGTTTAATGTAGACACTATTTTAACTTATTCCATCTTTAAGTATGTCGGGGGAATAATAAAGCAAACAAGGTACCAATCACATGGTGCTTTTGTACTTGCTTAGACAGATATGTTGTTTATGTTTTCATACAAATAAGGAAGTAAGTGAGTTGGCGAGCCAAACTTTTTGGCCAAGTTTGTACTTCAAGATTCAGCTTGTCAGTAATAATATTTGTCAGGCTAGTAGTTGACGTTTATCTTGTACTGATCTTCTTTCGGTTAGATGACAAACCAATCTGCTTTGTTTATAAGACTTCTAAAAGTAAAAATCCTACATTTATCTATATTTGATATATAAGTTATACATCGGATTTACCGGCTATAGAATATTATGAAGAAGCTGTGTCAGATTTACTATGTGCACAGTGAAACTGGAATCCTTTATTCGATAGAAGAATCAATCGGATTAGGATACAATGATTGTTTAGATGACACCTAATTGTTCGATAATATATTTGATGTTGATATATTTGAATCCTTTAAACAATAGGTTCAGATGATATATGAGGTAATATCCGATTAGTGAAGTTCATCGGATGTATACTTTGTGAAACAAGGTAAACAAGAATGCTTCTTTCTTAGTGTTTGATCGAACGTTATGAGTATTATATACAAATCCAATGGTTGAGACTAACAATCTCCCCATATTTGTTAGAGAATTCGTGTATAAACAATTAGAAAAAAATCGTACTAAAACTTATAAGTTAAAATAGAAATTCGAACTCATAAATACAGTGATCCATTTTTGGGTTCTTTATGCCTTTTATTCTTTTTGTTTTTTTAAGGCATTTTATCTTTCTATTTTGTTTTCTTCCATACCTTTTTTCTTTTCTTCTAATCGGATTACGTCATAGTATAAATAAATACATAAGCAAAAATTTAGCTAGATGAATGATACGTAAACAACTCATATCATTGAAAGAGGAGTTTAATAATGGATGTGTTTACATACATTATAGCTAAATTTTGGAGGTTAGATATGAAGACAAGCGGATGATTATTTTATTCTTATGACTTTTTTTTCTTTGTCTTCGATGAACAAATTTTTATTTAAAAGTCATTGGTCTTCTACCCTCATCTTTGTTTGGATGTTAGATTTTGCTCCTTGTACCACCCTAAAATAGAGGCAAATTTTTTTATAAGTATTATATTAAATATTTGAGATTACCAAACATTTGGTTAGAGATTTTATATGACATCTCATGTGATTAAAATTTAAAATGCCAATTAGTTATTAGATAAAAATGGAAGGACTATAATTCTTATGAATTGAGTGGAAAATCATTCAAGGAGGAAACCTGTGAATTGTAGTATGGAAGGTGCAAGGGAGATGGAAAGATAGATTGAGACTATATATCATCTCCATATATAAGCATATCACCTCCATTTATATTGAGAAGAAAGGCGTGAGGTGTGGGAGTATAAATACTTGTTCCCTCTAGTCTTTTTAAGCACTAAGCATCTTCTTCAAAGCTCAATGTGAGAAATAATACAAGGGACAACAAAGACGGTGTTCAAATCGAGAACCGGTTCAACGTTGTTAATGTATAAATCTCTATAACTCTCGATCTTATGCTATGTTCATGAGTACAATCAATATTCATGTTTATTGAACTGATTTATGTGTCAAATGACGAACTCAAGAATATCGTTCGTTCGAAATGAATTACGCATAAAATCGATATGTTAAAATGGTGTTATACGAACTCGATGGTCTAACCGGGTGAATGGGGTTGGACCGGTTTGTTGATATGTTTACCATCCCTTGAAGTGTTGATAGGATGTGATCTTGTGTGTTTTCAATCTTGATCAACCGCTTCCTTTCTTTCGATGTGAAAGGTATTGGACTGGAGTTTTGAGAACAAGATTGGCTGACAAGTTTGTGACGTAACTTGTTAGAGCATCAATCTTTGTGTGAAGTTGTTGAGGGAATTGACAAAACAATTCAATAGAACTGATGCCATTTATTTTTAGAGTCTATGGCAATCTTCTAGTCGTTTTTCCTACAGATTCTTGGAGTGTTGTAAGGAGCTCAACTGTTGTTGAATATCAACAAGTTGATCGGATATGGAAGAAGTTGTCGGATGAGGTAAAGAAGGATGTTTATTTGTCTGAAGAAAAGATGAAGCGGAAGTCATATAAAGAAAATTGAAATGTGAGAGGCTAGAGAACATATCTTCAATGCAAAGGACTTCGGAATAGTCTGAATTGGCACTAACTATATTTTGAGATATATCGTGGAAAGATGGTTAGGATCCGAATTATCAACAATGTGGAGAGGTCATTGAGGAGATGGATATGGGTTCATTTGCGATGGGTTTGAATATGGCTAGAATATGATTTTAGGAATTCTATTTCTGATGGATTGAAAATGACCATATCTATGTAACTTATGGAAGTATCACAGTTGGCTAAAAGTCCAAAATCTTGTTCCCTTCTGTTATCGGATGGTGGTGAGATTTGGGTAGATGACAATGATTCTATCAACATCATAATCTCAAAAAAAGATATTGGAACAAGACTTTGACCAATAAAGTCAAGATCTTGATTGGAGAAGGATTAAATCCGATGGAAGTTTTCAGATTTGTCCAAGAAAGTTTCTCGACCTTCGTCGAATTTTGTAAGAGGAGAGTAAGATGACCTCTCATGAGAATAATCATCAAGAGAGGCAGTTTTGGCTTTGAGAAACAACCTAGTTGATTCTCTGATTGAGTGATCGTTCCAAGGAAGATCATTACTTTGAGCAAAGACAACCATACTTGGAGGGATAACTGAATCTGATGGTGGAACTATTGAGCGAGTAGGGAAAGATAGTTGTGATGGATATACGTCAAACTACACATCGGATGAGTTCAAATTTTGAAGCTTGTATCCGATTATCATCGAGATGAATCAGATATAGTGGATCTAAGGTTGCTTCTTCTTTCCAATAATAAGTATGCTCCAAAGTCGATTTTCTATTGGAATATTAAGGCAAGCTAACATGTTTATGTAGCTTGGCGATTGATAGAACCCCCTTGTTTTGCACCTTAAATAGTAGGTTAGCTGAGTGAATAGATAGTGTCACGCGTTGCTTTTATGTTTTCTTAAAAGTATCCGTATGGCAATAGTGTTTGGTTTGACTTTCCGATATTCAATAATGTGAAAACGTCTTCCAAGTCTTCATTAGTGGCGTGTGTTTTAAGAATCCCATTTCGTGAAGAAGGAAGGTGAAGAACATGATCAAGATCACCAACATTAAACTTGAGATCTTGTTTAGCTAGTACATTGGTTGTTATTTCCTTTTGTTGTGACATTGTATTTGCATGAACACCAAAAGTTCTTGAACAAAACTGAACTCATTTATGGACCTACGGTGAGTGTGGATGATGTACGACTTTTTGATAAAAAGTCCATAAGAATGCGACGAGAAGGAGTTCCATAAAGTTTGGAAAGGCATACAATGTAATTTGTGCATTTTATTTGACACTAAGAGCCTGTGAAGTCAGCATTAGATGAAGAAGAAACTTGATAGAATTCTGTCATGGTTGAAGTATTTAGAAAATAGAAGATAAAGGTCAAGAAGATAATGGTAACTCGTGTAACACCCAAAATTATCGTTACTATCTTCTATTGTGGGTTCATCTATAAATATAGTTCTTTAGTGTATAAGTTAAGCTCCTTTGAATGTTTTTGGGTGTTTTAGTGTCGGTGCTTCAAAACTAAAGGAAATGATTGGTTATTGAAGGAAAAGTGGGTCAAGTTAGTTTCGAAGTGAGTTTCAGAGTTGGAATTAGCCAACATCTGAAGCTAGTTTGGTCGCAAGTTATTACTAGCCAACTAACTAACGAATGGTTCTGTTTTTTTATTGGGCTAATTAGGTTGCTATTTATAACTAGCGAACTAACTAGTAAACGCCTCTATTCATTGTTTTAAAAACTGAAAATCGAGGTTTTCCTCATTTTAGCCATATCTCTCTCATTTCTACTCTGATTTGGGTGATTCAAGTTTCTATGGATTCTTCTTTTGAATATATTCAAGATGGAAACAAGGATGATTAAATTTTATTGGTTGATTTTGGAGTTCATAGAAGTGAAGTTCAGATCACATATCTGGTCCTTTGAATCCAGGGTTTGGTTATTTTGCACCAACAACTCTTGTTTTTTTTATTGGATTATTTTTGTATGTTTTGGGGGTAAAGTAAGTGTTATTTAGAGGGTTTTCACTATAGATATGGAGGTCTAGCTATTGGAATTCAAGTCTCCAGCTTCTGAAGCTCAAGACTGGGGTAAACCTAGATTTAGCCTAAATCTAGCAAGGTGAGTTCAAGTTATTTTTTGAAAACCGCGGAAAAACCCTTGGTCGAGGAAAAAACCGCGGAGGTCATCAATGCTTTAGTAAAAATGACGTCAATTTGGGATGTCGTCATTTGGTAACACTGGTCATACATACAAACGATTACAAAGAAAATAAACAAAATTTCGTAAGATTGCTGATGAACTTTTTAAGTATTCTTTTTAGCTTATTCTTTCAATCGTCCTTTGTTTTGTCTTTGAGTCTTTCTTTTATAGCTATCTTTCTTGTAACGGTTCTTGAGTCAATGAATGAACATAATTACAATCGTCAGTTATGACCGTTGTCATTAATGATAACGGTCTTGCATTGAATATATGGTCAAAATGGAAGATTTTTCGTCGGTTCCATGTATGTCGGGAGATTCTCTCGACGATTGTTAGTTAAGGGCGACAATAAGAATCCATTCAGTATATTCTTCATCAAAGATTCCTAGTTAATGTTATGAGATAAGTTGTCTTTTGCATGGTCGTATGTCTTTAGTATCTTCAGTACTTCATCCCGTTTGTTTATTTCGACGCCACTAATGTATTTGAAGATTTTCCGGATCGTGGTAAGAATTATGAGTCGTACCTTTGTGAACGACGTCGTTAACCTTGATATCGACATAGTCGTCGACGTGATAAGTTCTAAGGTATGTACATAGATGAATGGTATCCTTCTTCCTAAAATCAATAGTCGTTAGTTCCTTGTGTTAAAACATTAGTGGTCGTTCATATCTGTCAACGGTCGTGAGATGGGATTTTTTATCCAAACAACACGTAGTTGGATTGTGAACCTCTTTTAGCCGTGGAGTAGGTAAGTACATAAACTTCTGATCCACATGTAATGTAATTAACAGTTTTAGTAGTATTTGAAGATGTGGGTATAGGGAAATTACATGGATCATCGTCAAACATGATGTCTTTTAGATGTCCTTTTGGAATAAGCCAAGCGGTCTCCTTTCTCAAAGAAAGACAATTGTCGGTTACATGACCAAAAATTTCATGAAAGTCATACCATTTGTTCTTGTCTTTCTTATCGTCTAGTTTATCGCTCTTCTTTGGCCATCTGATGGTCGACTGGTTGTTTTTCAATGCTTCCATCAAATATTCGTCGTTCCTTTGACCCCGTACGAGGAAACCTTTGGATGTTGTGGAAAGCGAGTGAAAGTTGATGATTCCTTCTTTTTGTCGAATCTGACGTTTGATATTTGGCGCGATGGATCTGGCTTCTTTCGTCGTCTTTAATTTAAAGTCAGGATTTTTCACACTCAAAGGTCGTTTGTCGTTAGTTTGTTTACGTCGAAAGGTTGCATCGTCTTCCACTCGCATATAAGGTAGTGTTCTTGCTCTTACGTCCTTAAACATTTCTACTGGTATTTGGTGAGGTCCAAATATAGTTCAGAAATATTTGGTGAGTCCTCATTTGTAAGATTCTATCATTGTCGTCATGTCGCAGTTGCGGATACCTATCATTTCAGAATTAAAACGGTTAAAATAGATTCTTACAGATTCTTCAATTTTTTTTAATAATGTAATAGAGATCGCTAGTTCGTTTTTCCATCTTTCGACTACTAGCGAATTGTTGGAAAAAGTGGATGACCAATTTAGCAAATGAATTGATCGACTTCGGCTTCAAGTTGATCAACCACTGTAAGGCAAGACCAACAAGTGTCGCCCCAAAGCATTTACACATGCAGACTTCCTGATAGTTTTGGGGGATCGATATTGTCCACATTAGCTATTTGTATTGGGCGACATGCTCGTTGGGATTCGACCATCCTGAGTACTTCGGGGTGAAAGCAGGAATGTTGTATTTTTTGGGGATGTCGACGAGGGAAATTGTGTCCGAGAAGGGCGATGTTTGATATCCTGTAGGTGGTTCGACGTTGATAGGTACAATGGCACCAGGGAGTTTCAACAATAACGACAAGACTTTTTCGTTATGCTCTTCCAAAAGCTATAGACGTCGTGCGATATCATCTTCGTGTACCGCACCACTAGATCCTGTATTGTTGCTAGACACGGAATTGTTCGACATATGGAATGAAGGAATGGGAAATGACGTGTTTGGCCTTGGGAACAACGTGTTTGTGTGCATCATCATTGTGGATTGAGAGAAAAAAGGTGCATTTGGTTGAAGAAATACTCTAGGGAATTGCGGTTGTGCCCCAGAAAGGTGGTGGACCAGGAGGTAGAGGAGGTACGAAAGGAGGTCTCTGTTGCTTTTCAAGTTGTGCAATACGTTTCCGCGCAACCTGGAGTTATGCGCTCAATTCCCTTAGCGCGACATTGTTTGCCATTTCTATCCTACGAGCAAAAACACTAGATAGTATCTGTTAGCAACGAAAGGGTTTATCGAAGAATTCCTTTAGCCGGGGCCCTACGGTGGGCGCCAAACTATTTATGCCAATTTTTTTTTATGAACTTAAGGTTTTGTGGAGCTTTGTTGGCTAAAGGACATATTCTTCAGTAAACTTGATAAATAATGAAATAAAAATGAACAAAAGGAATTGGTGACGTAGAAAAACCATTTGGTCGAGGGTAAAAACCGCGGGCGACTATGGAGGTCGTCGATGCACTTGTGAAAATAGTGTCAATCAAGGACGTCGTCCTTTGGTAACACCGGTCATACGTACAAACGATTACAAAGAAAATAAAAAAATGTCGTAAGAATGCTGATGAACTTTTTGAGTATTCCTTTTTGCTGATTCTTTCAATCGTCCTTCCCTTTGTCTTCGAGTCTTGCTTTTATAGCTATCCTTCTTGTAACGGTTCTTGAGTCAATAAATGAGAATGATTACAATCGTCATTTATGACCGTTGTCATTAATGATAACGGTCTTGCATTGAATATATGATCAAAACGGAAGATTTTTCGTCAGCTCCATGTATCTCAAGAGATTCTCTCGACGGTCGTTAGTCAAGGGCGACAATGTATAAGAATCCATTCGGTTTATTCTTCATCAAATATTCCTAGTTAATGTCGTGAGATAAGTTGTCCATTCCATGGTCGTACGTCTTTAGTATTTTCGATGCTTTATCCTGTGTGTTTATTTCAATGCCACTAATGTATTTGATGACGTTCTAGATCGTGGTAAGACTTATGAGTCGTACCTTTGGGAACGACGTAGTTTAACCTTGATAACGACATAATCGACGATGTGATAAGTTCTGAGGTAGGTAGATAGATGAATGGTATTCTTCATCCTGAAATCAATAGTCGTAGTTCGTTGTGATAAAACATTAATGGTCGTTCATATATGTCGACGGTCGTGAGATGGGATTTTTTACCCAAACAACACGTAGTTGCATTATGAGGCATTTTGGAAATAATGGAGTTTGATTTCATTTGGAAAATGGTTTGTCTTAACCAAAGATATTTTTTTTGGGTAATCACATAAGTGTTGAGTTGTTGAGATTTTTCTCGGTTTTGACTAAAGGAGTTTTGTGGACATTTGTCCGATTTAAATTGCTTTAGGGTTGTATGTAATTATGCTATTCTTATTTGATATATTACACGTTTTGGGTGCGTTAGTCATTCATTTAGTGTCGTGTAATTTTATGGCTAGAATATAATGGATCCATAGGCATATAAATCGGTCTAATAGTGTTTATAAGGGATGAGATTTTCAATCCGTATAACTTAAGCTTCCTTTTTGTTTTACTGGAAATAGGCATTGTGATTATTGTGTAATTTCCGAGCAAATAGGCGTATATTCACAAATGTCTATAATAATGGATTTGGTTAACGTCAATGGTCTCCATGCCTTATGTGCATAAATGACTATAATACTAGCAATGCCTACCATACCTTTATGTGACGCTCTAACAACATTGGCTTGTGGGCTCCTTATGGTTCCGTCACAAAGAATGGTAAATCGGGTATCCCCCATCGTCTTCAAATGTTTTACACCCTTCCAAGAGTAAGCGTGAATTAATTGTTTATAAAATTTGGTTAACGCTCTGTTTTTTTATGTTTATGTTTATAGCTTTATTTTTGGTCGTATAAGTATTAGGTTTTGGCGTTCACGTTAGGTGGATGTTTTTGTTAAAGTTATTTCATCATGAAAATGGTGGGTTTTGGGAAAGATGTCGTTTTATATTTAATACATTTCAGTTTGGAAATTGTGATTCAAATAGTATTTTGCAGTTTACTGTTTATATAAATGATGAAAACTCTTGAACTCACTAGGCTCTAGGCCTAACTCTTTTTATTTGTCGGCATGTGCATCGGGTCCTCGTTAGGGTTGGTTCTAGCGACACCGTGATGAGTTGAGTGCTAGTTAAGAAGCTCAAGAAGATTTTAGTTATTCGTTGTTGTCTTCCGCAATTCGAGATAACGATTTTTATTGGGTTTTAATAACACCTGGCCTTAATTTAGTCTTTATATAAGGCTTGATATATCTTTTGTAGATGTTTATATAGATTGGATATTTGAGGTAATTCAGGTATTGATCAATAGAAAAGGGATTTATTCCTTTATTTTTAGTATTATCGAAGATTTTAAATTACTCGCTCTTTCTAGATTTGAGGGTGTTACATAAACTGATATATATTCATATATTAATTGGATGAAGAGTGATTTTATATAATAAATTATAATAATGAGTTTAGAGGGAAGGTCGCGGTTGAAATTGTAGGGTTTCACCGGGATCAAGAACATGCAGCGGAATAAAAAACAATAACCGACAAAACCCTAGAAGCCAGGATCCGTTACTAACAACTTTAAAGAATTAAAGAAAAACCATAGGGTGTTAAAATATACACCTCAATGATTGTAGTGGTTGATTAACACGGAGCGTTGCTGATCAAAATAGATCTCCTCTAGCGGTATCCACGCGAGTATGAATACGATCAGGAACGGTTGCTAACCCAGATAACCGAAGAACACCAAGAAATTGATTTCTTGGTGCGTGTGTGTGTGGCCGCCGATTAGAGAGGACAGGGGGGAGAGAGAGTTTTTCTTGTCTCTCAAGGCTTTCCAAAGTGTGTAATCATTTAAATGAGGCAACAAGGATTTTTATACTTACTTCTCTCCTTTATCATGGACCGGGCTAATTAAAGCCTCATTGGCTTAATTACCTTTATTAGAATAAACTAAATTAATTAATTATTGACTTAACAATTAATTATCTCTTGGGCTTTACATAAATATTATCTTACGCCTTTGGGATTATATTCTAAGTTAATTATTTTCTTAATAATTAAAACATATAATTAACATTAATTATATTTCACACACTATTATTATTATTCTACTAGAATAATAATTCATACTTTACAACTTGTAACTTCTATCGGTTTATAACCATCTTGGTTAACTCGTGATCTACACGCTCTATGCGTGTGATCCTCATAGGTTCATTTGACGTCAGCAGTGTTTTCATATGACGTAGGCATATAAGATCCTATAGTCTCCCACTTGCACACACCACATAAAACACAAACAGTGGTTATGTGTCTAGCAACGCGCCACTGCCCCCAAAATCAAACTAATGTACGCTCTTTAGCTTCTTATTGTCAAAGTCAATGTTATGACCAGTGTATTTCTTATCCCTTTGCTACACGATATCTCAAATTGAACTCAAGGCATAGATTTGGCTCATCCTTGGTTGTTTAATTATTATATTTCTCGGTCCCGACATTTAATGAGAGAACAAGTACTATTGATTCAATTAATCTACTTGTTTACAACCATACTATTATCATCTAATATCATCAAGGGGCCCAAAGATTTCTCTCTCATCTTGAGAGGAGCAAATTTCATATTACATGCATACGACTCTCACATAATTCATATTGCACCTAACATAGTCTTTATAACCACCCGGTTAAAGGCGACGTTATATCAAAGTACAACACTCCTCATGCTCGAAGTCCCAATAGGCATCTCAAGTCAAAGGGTAAATAAATAACTACCATCTTCAAGATTCACTTTATGATGCCGATCTATGAAGCGATCTTGAAAATGGGTCTTCCAACACTTGAACCTACAAGTGCAAGTGACTTTGGTCGCATCCCATGCTGGCCCAACTTGACCTTAACCAAACTTCACTATGATCTTATTTCATCACTGGTCCCCAGAGACAGCTGACCATGGACAGTTTCAAACAATATCATATAGTTTTGGATTTGAACATGTTAATATAGAACACAATGGAATTAATGTAATAACTCATACCTTGTATGCCAAAACAGATAGAATTTCATTACTTAATGTTTGAAAGGTTATACTAAATTTACATATCTATTCAAACACTCAAGAATCTCAAACCTACAGAGCTAGTGTGGCAATCATGCTTGCTCTAACTCATAAGTTTAGTGAATGGATCTGCCGGATTATCTTCCGAACGAACTTTGTGAATCTTCACATCTTCCCGATTGATAATCTCTCAGATCATGTGATATTTCCTCGAAATGTGCTTAGACCGTTGGTGAGACCTAGGTTCCTTTTCTTGCGTTATGGCATCCTCGTTATCATAGTAGATCTTGATGGGCTCATCTATGCTAGGAACTACTCCTAGGTCCATAATAAATTTCTTCATCCACACGGCCTCCTTCCTGGTATCCGAAGCTGCCAAGTATTCTGACTTTGTGGTTGAGTCTGCTATGTTCTTTGCTTAAAACTCTTCCAACTTATGTCACCACCATTGACTGTAAACAAAACGGTCGGTTTGGAAGCTAGCATCCGAGTATCCTCGAACACACAAATCACCCTCTTCACCGCCGTATAGCAGGAACATATCCTTAGTGCTTCTTAACTACCTGAGGATATTCTTTACCGCTATCCAATGAGCTTCACCGTAGTTTGACAGGTATCTACTAGTCATGCTTAGAGCATAAGATACGTCAGGTCTAGTACATATCATGGTGTACATTATAGATCCTATTCCTGAAGCATAGAGAACACCCTTCATGCGATCTATGTCTTCTTTCGATGAAGGACATTGAGACTTACTCGGTTGTAGACCATGCACCATTGCCAAGTTTCCCCTCTTGGAAGTCAACGTCTTGAAGCGTTTCAAGACCTTCTCAATATATGTACTTTGGCTTAATCCAATTAAGCGCCTTGATCTATTACGATAGATCTTTATTCCAAGGATAAAGGCGACTTCTCCTAGGTCTTTCATTGAAAAACACTTCCCTAGCCAGGTTTTTACACCTTTCAGCGTTGGGATGTCGTTTCCAATGACTAATATGTCATCAACATATAGAACTAGGAAGACAACAATGCTCCCACTGGCATTTTTGTATACACAAGGTTCATCTTCGTTTTTGACGAATCCAAATTCTATGATATTCTCCTCAAAAAGAAGATTCCGACTCCTAGACGCTTGCTTTAGTCCATAAATGGATCTAAGCAACTTGCACACTCTATTAGGATGCTTGGGATCTTCAAAACCTTTTGGTAGTACCATGTACATGTCCTCGTTTAGCGTTCCGTTAAGAAACGCGATTTTGATATCCATCTGCCATATCTCATAATCATGATATGCAACTATAGCAAGAAAAATCCTAATGGATTTGATCATGGCTACTAGAGAGAAGGTTTCATCATAGTCTACACCATGAGTTTGAGTGAAACACGTTGCTACCAAATCTAGCCTTGAATGTGTGCACGATCCCATCCATTTCGGTTTTCTTCTTGAAAATCCATTTGCTCCCTATGACTTTGCAGCCATTGGGAGCATCTACCAGATCCCAAACCTGGTTTTCCGCTATGGATTGAATTTCGGCCTTCATGGCGTCATCCCATATGTCAAATTTTGCACCTGACACACCCTGCCGGTAGTTTGACGGTCCATCATCAACCTTATCGTGAAAGCCAATTCAACGAAAAGGGGAAAGTCACCAGACCAAACATGAAATACACCGCACGATGGCGTTGTCCACAGTGGTGGCACACGGCGGCGGCACACACGACGGTGCACAATGGCGGGACCGGCTTCTGGTTACTCGTTTTTTTCGACTGTTTTAATTGATTCAATATTTAAAGTCATTGTAACAGGGCTCTGATACCACTGTAGGGCTTCACCGAGATCAAGAACATGCAGCGGAATAAAAAACAATTACCGACAAAACCCTAGAATCACAGATTATTACTAACAACTTTAAAGAACTTAAAGAACATAGGGTGTTAAAAGATATACCTCAATGATTGTAGTGGTTGATTAACACGAAGCATTAGAGATCAAAGTAGATCTCTTCTAGCGGTATCCACACGAGTATGAATCCGATCACGAACGGTTGCTAGCCCGGATAACCGAATAACACCAAGAAATCGATTTCTTGGGGTGTGTGTGTGTGTGTGTGGCCGTCAATTAGAGAGGAGAGGGTAGGGAGAGAGCTTTTCTTGGCTCTCAAGGTTTTCGAAAGTGTGTTATCATTTAAATGAGGCAACAAGGGTTTTTATACTTCTCCCCTTAATCGTGGGCCGGGCTAATTAAAGCCTGATGGGCTTAATTACCTTTATTAGAATAAACTAAATTAATTAATAATTAACTTAATAATTAATTAACTCTTGGGCTTTAGATAAACATTACCTTAACAGTTTGGGCGTTTATTCTAATTTTATTATTATCTTAATAATTAAAACATATACTTAACAAAATTATATTTCACACGCTATTATTATTATTCTGCTAGAATTATAATTCATACTTTTTCTATCGGTTTATAACCATCTTGGTTAACTCGTGATTTACACACTCTATACGTGTGACCCTCATAGGTTCATTTGACGTCAGCATTGTTTTCATATGACGTGGGCGTATAAGATCCTACAGAAATGACATGGTTGCCTTTGAAGACAACACTGACTCTTCGAATTCTGACAAATGATTACCGATAAGACGTTAAGTTTATCATCAAATCTTGAGGTTCTTCAATAGATATGAAGTTTTTGAATTAGATTAGTAATAGAGTTGGATGAAGAATATATCGATCATCAATTGTCTTCTGAAGCATATCCGATAGAGAGAACGGTTGAAAAGAATTCGAAACATTGGACGAATCCGAACAGAAATATTTAATCACATTTGATGAAGAAGAGTTCGGAAATATATCGGAGGAACAAGAATCCGATATAAGATAAGGAAAGGAGTATCATATATTTTTCGGAGGTAAGTAAGAGAGAACATAGCTTGTGTTGGTCGGATTTTAAAGGTATTAGAGTGGCACGCATCTGATATTGAACTAAGATATTATTTATTCTATTTAACAAGATAGTGAAATGAAAGATTAAAAATAAAATAATAGAGAGTATCAAAATCAGATATCTAATAACTTATTATTATTTTAATTTTCATCATTTAACATTCTCAATTCAATAATAAGACACTTAAACCTTGAATCAACTAAAGGTTTAGTAAATAGATCAGTTAATTGATTAATTATCTGTCGGAATAAAATGGAGCTCCACATTTCCTTTGGATATGTGGTCTCTGATGAAATGATATATTAAGTCAATATGCTTGTTTCTTGAATTTAACACAAGATTGTTGGCAATGGCACTTGAAATATCATATAGAATCGGTACAATAGAGAAATTTATTTCATAATCAGCTAGCTGATTTTTCATCCATAAAATTTGATTTGTATAACTTCCAGCAGCAACGTACGTATTCAACTTCAGCAATTGATGTTAAAACTAAGTTTTCTTTCTTGCTTGACCAACTCACTAGTTTACTCCCTAGAAGTTGGCAACTTCCTGTGGTATTTTTCATGTCTATTTGGCACTCTGTATAACCGGAATCTGCCTATCCAATTAGATCAAAACTTGTATCTTTGGGATACCAAAGACCTAGGGGGTGTTTGGATTAGCTTATTAACTTATAACTTATTGACTTCCTGGAAAAGTCCTTATCAAAAATTGATAAGTTAATTGTTTTAACTTCCTAAAAGATGACTTATCACCGGTTTGGCACCGGATAAGTGGTTTTTCCCAAACACTAAAAATGAGTTATTACCGATGCCACACCGGAATAAGTCAATAAGCTGTTTTTATAAGATAATCCAAACACCCCCTAGTTTCAGAGTACCCTTTAGATACCTAAAAATCCTTTTACCGTTAAAAAGTGTGATTCTTTTGAATTATCCTGGTATCTTGCACAAATATATGTAGAGAACATACTATTTGGGTGACTAGCAATTAAATATAAAAGAGAGTCAATCGTTCATCTATAGTCGGTTACATCATTGATTTCCCATTGGGATTAGAATGTAACTTTAATGGAGGAGCCATTGGAGTTTCCATGAGTGAGCATTGATCAAATTTAATTTTCTTTATCAAATCTTTGACAATTTACTTTGACTAATAAAAATGCCATCATTTGTGGTTTAATAAGAGGTTTGGTTGTTGTCGTTCAAAAAAATATCATTTTTTCCTTCTCTTATGTAATCAAACTCCAGGGTACTGAATTTTGTTTCCTATATAACACTAAACAGCTCACCAGGGGTAAAGTGGTCATTTAACCAGTCATATTTTGTCCTGTCCAATCTAGCCTATGTCTTACCAAACACTAAACAGTTGGCATGTCCTGTTCTGTCCAGTTCTGTCCCGTGCTGTCTACGTGCCAAACGCACCCTGAAGTTTTTGTGAGCCACATATGCTAAAAAGATTCCGATGACTTCAATTCTTCTTGAAAATATCCTTGGCGATGAGTTTGGCTTTCTTCCTGATAACAACATCATTTTCATCCATTTTGTGTTTGAAGATCCACTTTGTAACAAAGATGATTTTGTGGGTAGGTGAAGGAACAAGTTTCCACACATTGTTTTGCTCAAATTGAATGAGTTCTTCTTACATGACACTTACCAAACTTTAATTCTCAATGGTTTCTTCAATCCTTTTTCGTTCAATAATGGATAGGAAATTAACATATAAGCACATATTTGTCGAGTTTTGAGAACATACCAAGTTCCCTAATTAACATAATAAATCTTAATTCCTCAAGAGGTTTTGTGAAAAGATCAGGGAGTTCGTATTGGCTATTACAATGGCACTAGTGCTATCACAATATATAGGGATTTTTGATAACTGAATGACGTAGTTACTGAGTTGATTTCTCATCCAAAGGATTTGAGCACAACAACTCCCAGCAACTACATATTAGGCTTCAGCGATCGAAGTGGACACTAAATTTTGCTTTTTTGCTTGTCCTTCTTACCACCTAAGAGCTGACAGCCTCCAGTGGTCCTCTTTCTATCAATTTTGCATCCTGCAAAATCACTATCTGAATAACCAGTTAGATCGAACCCTGAGTCTTTAGGATACCGAAGAACAAGATTAGGAGTTCCTTTCAGATACCTGAGTATTTGATTTACAGCGATCAGGCGGGATTTCTTGGGTTCAGATTGATATCTTGCACACAAACAAGTTGAGTACATGATATTTGGATGACTGGCAGTAAGCTACAACAATGATCCAATCATTCTTCTATATGCAGTAACATTGACAGGTTTCCCATTAGGGTCCTTGTTCAGGGTTAGAGGAGGTGCCATAAGAGCTTTCATTAAGAAAATTTGAGTTGGATCAAATTTTTTCAACATATCCTTAACATATTTACTCTGGCATATGAAAATCCCTTTCTCATATTGATTTATCTGAAGGCCAAGGAAATATGTTAGTTCACCCATCATACGCATTTTATATTCCTTTTACATGCCATTTGAAAAGTGAGTACAAAGCTTAGATTTAATGGAACCAAATATAATGTCATCGACATATATCAGAGCAAGAAGGATGCGACCCTTACGTTTTCTGAAAAACAGGGTTTGATCAATATTTCCATGAACAAAATTATCTTTTAAAAGATACTTTAATATGGTATCATACCAAGCTCTGGGAGCGTGTTTTAACCCATAGAGAGCCTTATCCGGTTTATACATATAACCTAGATGCTTAGGATCAGAAAAGCCTGGAGGTTGTTCAACATAAACTTTCTCATTAAGCTTGCCATTCAGGAAGGCACTCTTAACATCCATCTGAAAGACCTTCAAGTCTTTATGGGCTGCATATGCTAGGAAAAGTCTAATTGCTTCTAACCTGGCAACAAGAGCAAAGGTTTTATCATAATCGATACCTTCTTCTTGTATGTATCCCTGAGTAACAAGTCGAGCCTTGTTAGGGGTAACAATGCCATTTTCATCTAACTTGTTACGAAACAACCATTTGGTGCCTATAGCAGTTTTGCTAGATGGACGAGGGACAGGATTCCGTACTTTGTTTCTCTGAAACTCGGTTTGTTCTTCTTGCATAGCACTGATCCAATTAGGGTCAGTGATAGCTTCATCGATCTTTTTAGGTTTTAAGACAGAAATAAAGTTAACAAAGAGATAAATATTACCCATACCCCATCGGGTCTTAATACCGGTATTTGGATCACTTATTATCTGATCGATGGGATGATCTCGAGTCCATCGCTGAGAAGGTAGGCGAGGAGATTGATCAACACATGATTCAACGACTTGTTTAGGGATTAAGGAAGATGTTTCAACAGTAATTACTTTAGCGTTTCCTATCATCCTTGGTGGAGATTTAGAAGGGTTATCATTCTCTGGGATAGAGTTTGATACTTGATCATTCACTGATGAGTCGTTGGTTGAGGTTTTAGAAGGAGGTATATGATTAATAGGAGTAACATTTATTCTTGAAGAGGAAGCAATGTTATTATTAATCATACTAGGAATAATATGAGGTTCGCCATCATCATTGATTTTAGTGGATACAGGGGGACTGAAAAGATGAATCGGGTTCCCCATAGTGAGACTTCATCCAGTTGTTCGGTTCGTCATCATCAGGGAGAATGGTGTTTGTTGAATGTGATTCATCAAAGTTGACATTTATGGCTTCTTCAACGAGTTGTCTCGTCCTTTTATTGAATCCTAGGAAAGCCTTGGATACTGAGGAGTACCAAGAAATAAACCATCATCTTCCTTGGGATGGAACTTTCTGAATCTGTTAACTATCAGGGATCGATTCTGAGTGAAACATGCAGTGTTAACTACTTCAGCCCAGAATTTAGCTGGTAGATGAGATTCGTTGAGCATAGAGCGAACAACTTCAATCATAGTTTGATTTCTTCTTTTAGCAACACCAATTTGTTGAGGAAGCCTGACTGCAGAGAAATTATGAGAGATTCTTTTGTTAAAAAGAAACTAATCAGGGTACTGTTTTTTAATTCAATGTCATTATCACTTCTCAGAGAACGAATAGTGAGATTGTTCAGGACTTCCATCTTCTTGATGAAGGAAATGATTTCTTCAGGAGTTTCACTCTTGGATTTGAGAAAAAATACCCAAGTATACCTAGAATACTCATCAACTATGACAAGTGTATATGTTTTTCCAGATATGGAACGGACAATGACAGGTCCAAAGAGATCCATATGGAGTAAGTGAACCGTTCGGCGGGAAGTGCGTTTATTTAATAAATGAACGAACATGAATAATTTTTTTTGTTCGTTTAGATAAACGAATGAACATGAACAAAGGGCTTGTTCGTTCATTTACGTTTGTGAACGTTCGTTTATTTATGTTCGTTTACGTTCGTTTATTTATGTTCGTTTATAACATTAATATGTATATATTTATTTATATATTTATATATGTATATGGTCCATAAAAATAGGTATTTTGGGCTAATCCAATGTGGGCCTCCATCATAGAATACTACTCTTTATTTTGTTTTCAATACAAATCCAAGAATCCAATGTATGAACTATCAAAGAGATTCCAAATACCTAAATCCCTTAATCTGTCCTCACTGCCTCCCTCAAGTGAGCAATTTAAATCTCTAAAGTCTAATCGACCACTAATTAGAACACAGAAGAACAACAACAACAAGCGTGAAAAAACCCTAATCGGCCGCTCATCGCTCGTAATCGGTCCCATCTCCTCATCATCTTCCACCAACAGGTTTGAATTCGAAGTTCTTACATGAGAGTGCAAGAAATAAATTACAATCGCGGTTTCTTTCTTTTGGGTTTCTTTCTTTAGGGTTTCTTTCTTTAAAATTTTATTCAGTTGAAACTTATATAATTTTCAGACTTGGTAATTTTGGTTCCTCTTCGTGGTTTTATGATTTATGAATCTATATTTGGTTATTTAAATTTTTATTCAGTTGAAGTGATGTTTTATGGCAATTAAAATGATTAATATCTTGTTATTTAATTTTGTCAATATATGTATGTCTGCATATTTTGAACTATTACTAAGGATTTTTTTTTAAATTCATACTTGAGAACTTATGGGCTTCTATGATTAGGGATAATCATATGCAAGCAAACCAATGAAGCTTTTATGTTTTTCCAGTTTCACATTTACATATGGAAGAAATAAACCCTAATGAAAATTATACAAGTTTCAAATGGTTATAGGAGCATAAGCAGATAAATGTAGCATATATGATTAGAGTGCAAGAAATAAATTACAATTATCTTGATGAGCTTAGATGAAAAAACAGAACATAACAATTGTTATCAAGTTCCACCATATACATAATACATTTTATGCTTGCTTTCTTATGCCACAGAATGTTTCTACCATAGTTTATTTTTTATTTTATTTTTTCATTTTATGCTTGCGTTCGTATTCTTGGGTTGTTATTTATTATTTGTTGAAATGTTTGTCTATACCAATTTCATATTCGTGGATTCGATATGCTTACTTTTTTTTTCCTTGAGTCTTGACTTTATGAAAAAACTAATCTTTTAACACTTGTTTTGCATTTTAGATGTCTGATGGCTCTTGTAACGGACCATATTTCTTTCATGAAGATCATTATTTAGATCACCTGACACCTCAAGAATTTGAATCAACCGAAGTAGAATCAAGTGGAAATACATCAAGAATGGAAATTACTCCTGAAGTGGTTGTTATTGAATCCAATGAAGTAGAAGACATTCCAACAGCCGTTACTGGTGCAGATGAGGTCAATGCAATCAAGAACAAAGAATCTACTCCTTATGCTAAAAGGAAAAGAATAAAGACTTTGGGAGTTTGGGAACATTTTCTTTTGGTAAAGTTGGCTGATGGAACTGAAGTATGTGAGTGCATACATTGCAGTGAGAAGATTAAGAAGCTTAAAGATGGAACCACCACACCCTTGCATAGGCATAGTTATTGCTCAAAGAGCAGCCAACACCGTTCATCCAGGTCAGTTAAAGTTAAAGGTTGTGCCTGGAAAATTAGATTTTTCTACCGTCCAAAACTGGAAATTTGACAACAGTAGGATTAGAGAGGTTATTTCTCACATGCTTATGGTTCATGAGTTGCCATTTACTTTTGTTGAGTATAAACTGTTTAATCTGTTTATAAAGGAAGCTAATCCCAGATTCAACAAGATTTCACGTGCATCGGCAAGATTGTGTTGCTAGTTATGAGGTTGGGAATAAAAGAGTTAAGAAAATGTTAAGTACTGTCAATCATGTGAGGATAACAACTGATATGTGAACATCAGGTCAGAATATTCATTATATGGTGGTTACTTGCCACTTTGTAGATTCTGATTTCAAGCTTAACAAAAGTATATTGAGTTTTGTTGATGTGCCCCCACCTTACATTGGATTATGTATCTATGATTCCCTCTTCAAATGTTTAAAAGAATGAAACTCTGGGACGAAGGTTGCCACTTTGACGGTTGACAATGCTCAACTAATGATGTGGTTGCTACAAAGTTGTTAGAGAATTTGAATCTTCAAAAAAAGCTAGTTGTTGGTGGAAAGTTATTTCATGTGCGGTGTTGTGCACATATTCGTAACTCGTTGGTTCAAGATGGTTTGTCATAAATAAAATACATGATTCATAGTGTTCGTGAGAGTGTGAAACATGTGAATGCCTCTCCCGATCGATTGCATACATTTAGTGAACTTTCGAAGCAATTATGTTGTCAAAGAAGCATTTGATTTTTGATGTTAGTACTCGATGGAATGCCACATACGCTATGTTGTCTACGACTTTCGAGTTTAAAGAAATGTTCGTAAATTATGTCGAACGAGAAGCCACATACAAGACTTTGCCGACCGCAGAAGATTGGGAAAAGGTTGACGGTATTTGCTCCTTCTTGGAGTTTTTCAGCGAGGTTACAAAAATAATTTCAGGTACTATTTGATTCTCCTTCATGGTTTTTATTGTAAATCATTTTACTAATCTAATCACCTAATTCTCATGCATATTTGGTTTTACTTTTTTTCATCTTATAGGCTCCGAGTATCCAACATCTAATTTATTTCTTAGTGAGTTGTATGGGATAAAAGAAGCATATACATGAGAGAGATGGCTCTTAAAATGAAAACGAGGTTTGACAAGTATTGGGGTACTTGTAATTTGTTGATTTTTATTGGTGCTGTTTTGGATCCTAGATACAAGATGAAACGACTCGAATTATCTTTTAATGCCATATATTCAGTGGATGAGGCTCCTATAGAGATGAAAATTGTTCGGGATACTCTTTATAAAATGTTTGAAGAGTATGTTGAGCAACATAAAGCGGCTAATGTGGTTTCATCTAGTAGTGGACTTGACCAGAGTGAAAGTGGAACTAAGAGTGGGTATATCAATTTAAGTTCTAGAATTGGTAAGGGTATAAAAAGTGGTACCGCAAAGTATGATCAGCTTTTAGTGTTGTGGGAGAGTTACTGAACCCCATCGTTCCGCTTTAGGAACGAAGATGGTAGATATGCCTATTTGCAGAGCTGATTGGTATCGTCATTATTACGGACTACACAAGAAGAAAAGCAAGGTGAAATTCTTATATTTTCAATTATACTTGTTTTCTTACAAGTTACAATATCTAATTATCATTTTATTTATTTATTATAGGAAAATGATGATATGATATATGTTGAGCTTCCATAAGGATTGAAGATAGATGGTGCTTTTATTATGCTTTCCACGAGCATTAAGCTAGACAAATCATGATGGTGATTTTGGTGAATTGTTATTTTTTTATTTTGAATTGTTAAGCTAGACAAATGATTGCTCTTTTTTTGTTTTTTTATGTTCATGAGGGTGATTTGGTGAATTGTTTAAAGTTTGGATAATCGGTGTGTAAACGATGGTGGTTTATGTTCGTTTAACTGTTTTCGTTTATGCTTGTTTAAAATTGTTCATTTATGTTTGTTTATGTTCATTTAAGTCTGTTCGTTTATGTTCGTTTAAGTCTGTTCCTTTATGTTCGTGAATGTTCATTCAAATTTGTTTGTGAACGTTCATTCATTTATGGTTGTTTAGCATCGTAACGAACGAACACGAAGGAACACGAATATGCCTACTTTCTAAACGAACGAACACGAACACCTAAAATTATGTCCGTTTAATGTTCGTGTTTGTTCGTTTGTTCGTTTGTTCGGTTAACTTAAACGAACAGACATGAATATGGCCCCATTCATGTTCGTTCGGTTCGTTTACAGGCCTACTGACGACCCTTGCTTTGATCTGAAGCTTGGCTTTGTCAATTTTCCTTTTCACACGATAAGCAAAGAGATTCATTTGCAAAAGAATGTTTAGGGAGTCCATTGACAAGTTCTTTTCTTCATAAATCATTTACCATTTTGAAGTTCAGATGAGAGTCTTTTATGCCAAAGCCAATTTATATTTGAAGAGGATTTAGGAAGAAAACAAATGTTCTCTAAATGAGAATCGTCCATGTTGATGACATAGACATTTTCAGAACGTTTGCCGGTTAGAGCAAGTTTGTAAATCTTATCAGTGACAACACATTTTGTCTTTGTGAATAAAACTTTGAAGTCTTTATCACAGAGTTGACTTATGCTCAACAAGTTGTGTTTTTGTCCTTTAACATAAGCAACACGATTGAAAGAGGTTGCTCCTTTGGTCAGAACACCATAATCTTTGGTCTATCCTTTGCCATTTCCACCAAAGGTCACTGAGGGACCTTTTTCTTCCTTAAAATCAGAGAGCAGGGTTTTTGTTCCAGCCATGTGTCTTGAGCATCCTCTATCAATGTAACATATAACTTTCACATCATGCATAAGATAAGGGAATTAATTTTCATAGATACCCATAGTACTATGGGTCCTGCAGTATTAGTGGAAATGTTAGAACCAACATCTTTCAAATTCCCTAGAGGTTTTACTTCAGTACACTTTATCACCTTAGTTGTTTTACCAACTTTGGTGGATTTCACCTTAACTAATATCTCAGTTTTAGATACTTTCTTTCCATGATAGATCTTCTCAGCCTTGGTGGCACTAGAGCACTTTCTTCCAATGTGAGTGGTTTTCCCACAATGATAGCACTTCCTATATCTAAAAAAAGGTTTAGTACCAGAAGCATGAAAAATAGTAAGCTTAAGGTTTTCAAGACCAGGACCAAGAATTCCTTTCTCCATAGACCTTGGAGGAACCACAGGTTTCTTAGGTTTAAAAGGAGTTATATCAATTTTAATTCAGGGAGTTGATCTCTGAACAAATCTAGGGATCTTCTTCCCAGAAGTCAAAGAATGACTCAATTAAGGAATAGAATGACTCTTCTTTACTTTAGGAGTTTTCTTGACCTTAGGAGCGTGAATAAAGGACTTGCCTTTAATCTCATTCATTGAGTGCTTAGGGAGGGGTTCAGAATGTTTTGACTCAGGTGTAGAGGAACACTAAGTAGAGGTGTCAAGGATAAATGATATAAAGGTTCTAAACTTAAGCATGGAACGATCCTTGGAAGGTTCTTCCTAATCAGAAGAGTATCCTAGACTACTCTTAACCTTTACGGGAATAGGAAAATTTTATGATCTCATTTGCTTTTACAGAGGCTTTGCACCATCCTAATGGTGGCTTTTTGGCTTTGTGATCTGCGGTCGCCTTTTCACGCTCACTGATAGCTTGATGTTTCTCAATACTTATTGTTTTATTTACAAAGACTTGGTCCTTAAGGTCTTCGTCGACCTTAGTTAATTCTTTGATTTTCATATGGCAATTTTTAAGCTGTACACTTAAGTCAGAACTAAATTATTCAGCTTTGGTTTTACCATTAAGAGCATTGAAGAGATCAACAGTTAAAGTGTCGAGAGCCGACAAGCTATCTAATTCAGGGATAGATGAGTCTTTCAGATTTGATACCTGAGTAGTTGATGATGATGAAGGATTTTTTTTCAAGAAGTTTCAAAGACTTCTTCAGGTTTCTAAATTCTTGCCATAAGACAGAGAAGAGCCATATCTTCTTCACCTGAACCTGACTCGTCAGTGGTGTCTGTCTAGTCATGTTCTTCAACAACCATGTCTTTGCCTTTAAGTTGGGTTTTCTTCATCTTCAAATATTTTTCCTTTAACTTGAGATATTTGTCATCTCTAGGTTTAGAGGAGATCTGAGAGGTGGTAGAATCATCAACTTTCTAGGAACTGCATTCACTAGCAAAGTGACCTTTGCGTTGATAGTTAAAACATATTCCAGAGGCTTTATCAATAGAAGATATATTTGACTTATTAGAGTCAGTGATAGAAGGTTTTCTTCTAAATTTTCTCTTTCTGGCAAACCTTCTAAAAGAATTAGTTAGAAGGACCAGAGAATCATCGAATTCTGACAGATCAGCATCAGATATGTCCTCAGAGTTAGACTGGTCTAACTCAGTGATGACGGTTATGGAGGTAGAGATTGTTCTTGCAGGATCAGTCTCTAATGACACTAAAGCCAAGAAAGAACTTTTGGAACATTTAGTGTCATTTAACAGATTTCTTTTTAACATTTGAGATTTCTCATGATTGAGCAATATTCCATATAAAGCACTTAAAGAAAGAGAGTTAGTGTTCTTTGACAATTTAAGACATGTAGTAAATGTGTCCCACAGTTCAGGAAGAGATTCCATGAACTTTGTCAGTACTTCAGAGTTAGAATATACCCGGCCACATGTTTTCAAATCAATGATCAGACAGTTGAACCTTTGGTGAACTTGAGAAAGTGTTTCATTTTTACCACAAATGAAACTTTCATACTATCTCACCAGATGTATTTTTCGAGATTCTTGCACCTTATTTGTTCCTTCATATTGAACACAAAGTGTGTCCCACATGGATTTTGAGGTTCTCATTTCATGACAGAATGATACACATCATTTGGCAGACACATAGCAATAACAGATATAGCTTTTGTGTCAACGACTATTTCATCTTGTCTTCCTCACTCCATTGATGTGGAGCTTTGGGGATACGTCTATCATGAATAGCAGCAGAGGTTGTAGTTGTAAGGACTGCAATGACTATAGTTGTTGGAACGAATAGTCCATTGCTTATATAGTAGGGGATCTTTGGATCTAACCCTTCTAGGAATAGAGCCATTCTTTCCTTCCAGAAAAGAAAATTATCTTTGCTAAACTTTGGAGGTTTTGCTAGTGATCCTTTGTCATTATCCTTTGTCATTATAGTTTGTATTCTCATTAGCCATTTTAAAAACAAGATATTAGTTTTTAAAGTAAGGAAAGAAATAAACACTGCTCTGATACCACTTGTTGGTCCTTAAGAAGTCTAAAAAAGTGTATAAGTATCAATACAGTTTGTACTAGGGGGGTGAATAAAAACACAATATTTTAAGGTTTTAAATGAGTTTATTATAAATAAACAAATTTACAGATTGTAAATGAAATAAGAACAAGTATAAATACCTATTCTATTACAATCTAAGAATTACTAACATTGTTTGAGGCACAAGATAAGAAATAGAAAATATCAGAGGTTCAAGGAAAGACAAGTATGCATGAAGATGAATTCAATGCATTTAATGCAAGTCCGAACATACATGCCACGTAAGCATCCATTGGAGGCTTGTCCTTTGTTTATAAAGCAACCGTGGTTTTAGCCGAGTATGAACAGTGACCCTATCAGAGTTGGTAAGCACGTGGGAGGCAATAAAGTAACTCCGTACGTACTATCTGACATGGGTATGGGGAGGTTGACATTTGTGCATCGAGGATAAGAGTAACATTAATCTTGTTGAGTACGCTTCATTTGATCGCTGATATTTAAGGGCTCAAGGAGGATCCCTTCGGGTATCATTGAGGCATACACAGAATGTCACACTTTATGTAGACAATCGTTGCCAACATCGAACAGCTTCTGATCAGGAACTGACTGTCTTTTTCTTCAGCTAAGTCTTCGACTATCGCGGAAGGTTCTTTCGGTGTGAATATTGTCTTCAGATCTTCTAGGTTTAGATAGTGTCTCTGTTGGTTTCAGCGATCATTGCATGCAATCAGTGTTTGAATTCGCTGAATCATAACAATCTAAAACTAAGATTTACACGTATGGGAGGAATCATAATTAAATCACTGAAAGAGCTTGAATCAACAAACTTCATAAAACAAAACTTTAATAAAACTTGCATTCAACTGTAGGAGATACAGTAATTTCATGCAATTCAAACTCGAGCCAAGACCTCTCATACACAAAATAATTCATCTAAAATTTCAACAAAATATTTGTGTGTCTTTTGGAAAATGAACGGAACAATTTATGTCCGTTTAAATTTTAGACCTAGTTCGCAACATGCACTTTCAAAACATCCAATTCCAGCAAGACAATATGAAGAAAACCCTTAATAAAACTTGTATGAAATTTTTATGCAAGTAAGACAGTTAAAAATCTCGAAACACGACTGCACTCTCGGATGTGATGTGCCAAACCAGTCCCAAAATTATAAATCTGACATATAAAAGTTTTGACAACCATAAAAATCGTTCATGCAATTTATTTTTAAAAAATATAAATTTATATTAGGTATGAATTTTGGTTGAGGCCCGATGTCTAAAACCACACTCGTCAAGTCCGCTAGCCAAACTACTGCCCTCCCGAATGCCCAAACATCTTAAGGCAATAATCAATTAACTCGTCGATTAATTTAACAGATTCTTCTCAAAGCGTTGCCGATTCGATAAACCTATGACTCCAAATTCATCTAATAACTATTGACCCACAATGGTCGGCTTAACGAATTTTCGGACTTAATTGTCACTCAAGTGACACTGCTATAAACATCAATTTTTCTAACGATTGCTTACTAGAAATACACTCACTACCCAACGATCATCACATTAAGGAGACTCAAGCACACACACGTAACTGTAAATTCATATTAACACTGACCAAGTGAAAACATAAATTTACCTTACATGTAGATCTTTGTTACCATCATCATGATTTTCAATACTAGTGATCTACCGACCTCAAAATATCCAATCTTAAAGTGCCTAATCATTTCCCATCAATTTCATTCACTTAGAATTACGCTAGTTTGAGTCTAGACATCCTAAATCATACCTAAATCTGTCAAACTTATACTCCGATACCAACTTGAAAAACCCTCAAATCTGGAAAAAGTGACTAATTTAAAGTTTTCATCAATTCAATAAATAAGGAGTAAATCCCTTTCATATTAGCCAATACTTGAATTTCCTAGAATGACAAATATAATATCAAGATCAATAAAGGACATACCAAACATTAGATAAAGACTAAATCAAAGTCAGGTGTTACTAAAAAACGCAATAACTGTCGTTATCTTAAAATGCAGAAGTCGTCAATGAATTACTAAAATCTTCTTGGGCCTCTTAACTAACATTCATCTTATCACGATGTCGCTAGTACCAACCCCAACGAGGAGCTGATGCACATGCCGACAAATAAAAAGGGTTAGGCTTACGCCTAGTGAGCTCAAGCAACTTTCATCGTTTATTTAAAACAGAAAATTGGAAAAATGCTATATAAATCCTGATTTCCAGAATGAGATGTATTAGATATGAAAACAACATCTTTCTCAAAAACTCACCAATTTTGCGAGGAAAATAACTTTAACCGTAACACCCATTTAATGTGAGGCAAAAACCCAAAATAAAGCTATAAACATAAAAATTGAAAACATAGTTTTAACCAAATTTTATAAACCATTAACTCACGATTACCCTTGGAAGGGCATAAAACATCCGAAGATGACGGGGGAGACCCGATTTACCACTAGTCATGGCGGGACACAAAGGTGGTCCACGAACCAATGTTATAGAGCGTCACATAAAGGTCTGGTACCATTGACATCAACCAACGCCAATATTATAGTCATTTGTGCAAACAGGTCTTGCCTCAAGAATTACACAATTTATCACAATGCATATTCCGAGTTGGTGACAAGATGTATGAAAATTACATAATTTATCACAATGCTTATTTCCAATTTAAAAAATGAGATAATACAATCATTCACATAAATAAGAGATAAATTGGAAATTACACTATTTATCACAATGCATATTCCCAATAAAACAAAAAGGAAATGACTAACGCCACCCAAAAACGTGTAATATATCAAACAAATATGTCATAACTACATATAACTCTAAAACTCGACATAGAGCAATTTAAATCGGACAAATATCCCATGACTCATTTTAGTGAAAAACGAGCAAGAGCTCAACGAATTCAAATGACTAATAATTAAAAGTTTATAAAAGTCAATAAACATTTTTAATCAATGTTTATGCAACATATGCTCTAAAAGCAAGATATAATCAAAAAAACCCATTATTAGTTGGAACAAACATTTTTTTTTCCAAGCATAAACATTGTACGTATATTTCCATATGTATCATAACATAATAATTTACATTTTCTCAAATGATTTATAAAGTTAATCACGTCAAATTATATATATATATATACATGTTGAGGCGGGTTCATGCGAGGACGGTAACAATTTACGAGAATGCGAGGACAATCCTCAACCAATCATTTTGTATATGAAATTTTTTTCATGTACAAAATCATATGTGATTTTGTACTAGCATCAAAAATGACACGCGCGATTTTTGTTGCGGGAAAATCTCGGCTAATCATATATGATTTTGTATGTGAATCATATGTGATTTTGTACATGAATTATATATGATTTTGTACATGAAAATTTTTATGTAAAAAATGATTGGCTGAGGATTGTCCTCGCATTCTCGTAAATTGTTACCGTCTTCGCATTAACCTCTTTCTGTACATGTTACCAATTAAATTCCAGTTTTGAGATAAATTAAAGATTCTCAAAATATGCATTTTTCAAGATATATAAACCAAAAAATACCAAATATATAAATTGCAACAAATACCTAATACATTTAATAAATAATGAGTAAAGCATAATACTACATTAAAATACACATTTTGGCATATACATAGTTTTCACAAAGTAACTTGAATTCACCTTGCTATATATGGCTAGATCTAGGGTTTACCCCAAACTTGAGCTTCCATTGGAAAGCTTGTAGATCCACCAAGTTTCTCAAACAAAACTTCATATAGTTTACCAACAAACCCAAATAATACTAATATTAACCTCAAAACATTAGATCTAAAGTTAAAGTCCTAAATATTGTAAAACTCATAAAATTATACCTTTTGAAGAACTTGAAGATCCCAACAAAATCCCAAAACTTCTAGATTAGTCCTTCCCTAAAAATGCTCCAAAAACAAACCCAAAAGCTGGAACTAAAGGAGAGGAAATAAGGTTAAGAAAATGAGATAAGGTTGGTTGCGGGTTTATAGAGAAAAAGCATAGAGAGAGATATACTTGGGTTGGGAGAACCGAAGGAGTGCAGCTCTACCAAGAAAAGAAATCAGAAGTTATTGCTCCATTTCAAAATGCATCATACGTGTAGTATGATGGTATCCAAAAGCTGGTGGACCCACCACCACCATTAGTCAAACTACCAATTCAAATAAACAAAAATGTCCCCTCGATTATGATAGCTAATACTAACTGGCCCCTCCTACTTTACGATAGATGAAAGATACATACCCACTATATATATACACAATAATTTATATATACATATCTAAGCCTAATTATTGACGTAGCAAAACCCATCAAAATTTGCTAAGAATAAGAAATACTTTCCGTACTAAAATTTTCAGATGTTACAATATTCTTATTTTTTGTTCATCAAAAAAATGGAATCTTTAGCTACCGGAAAGTCTGGCACATACACTTTACTTTAAAAGTTCATAAAGTCTCTATGATTCACTTGGTGGCTAAAAGGTTTTTTTATATAGAGGGGGGCAACCCCTCCAATCAAGAAAAAAATTTAGTAAAGATTACGTTTTTTAAGGGTTTTACGATTTTTAAGGTTTTTTTGGGAAAGCAAAAAACAAGAACCAAGCAGACAGAGAAGAAGAGGACAGAAAAGAAAGGAAGGAAAGAGAGGAAAGAGAACGAACAATCCTAGGGAAGGTTCCCGACAAGTCTGGCCCGAAGAACATTCGGACAAGGCTTAAGGTTCAGGCTAAGAAGCCTAGAACAGACATCATTAGAGATGGTCTTGATCACCATATCATACGATCTTTTCTTATCTTTGAATATGCGATTTAGACCAAAGGTGGTAGACGGTTCCAGCAAGCACTAATTTACTAATAATAGACCAGATGGTATTGCCTTGGGTGGCTTGCTGGAAGACTCTGATGATATCATCCCAGTTGTCCAGGACAACAGCCAAGTTCAGCTTGGACTTAATCCTATTTCCAAAACTGATTTGGGAACGGGCACTCAAAGCAAAGGTGATGATGAGAATCAGGCCCATTATGACAAAACTCACAAGACAGATTGGGATAGGCTTCCCAAAACGAAGTCTATCATGCGTCTTAAGACGTTGTTTCATGGCAACCCAAAAAATAAAAAGCATGTCTGGGAATGTTTTGCGAGAACCAGACTATGTGGTGCCAACAAATGTTCATCTCATCGGGACGAACAGAGAGCTATACCTCATGAACTGAGAAAGGAGTGAGACGACCATCCCTTTTCCTCCAAAGGATTTTGTCAAGGATGGAAGGGGAGAAAACCGGGGGAGGAATCACAGAGAACGGGATTGGGAGTATCATGCATTTGAGGACAAGTCTAGCAACCACTAGCAAAGATATCTTTGACCGAAGCATCAAGGGAAAGATTCGCATTACCGATATTACGGAAGGGCCCAACAGGGTGCCAATTATCAATCCAGGCAGAAGGGGACGAACCATTGCCAATCTGGGAGACAACAAAGTCTCTTATCTTATCCTGCATGCCCAGGATCTTCCTCCAACCCCAACCTACATCACTGCGAGCCGGGGCATCCCAATAAGCTCTTTAAGCCTGTAGGAATGGATCCATTTAACCCAGAGAGAGTCCTTATTGGAAAGGATATTCCATGAGTGGGAGGCCATTAGGCAATATTCCAAGTGGCAAGACTCTTGATGCCAAGTCCGCCTTGAGATTTAGGTATGCACACAGTCTTCCAAGAGACCTTTGCTTTCCTTCTTTGAAGCTCACCATGACACCAAAGAAAACCCCTCATAAGCTTCTCAATATCTTTAGTAATAGATATGGGGAGAACGAAGATAGAAGCCCGATATATCTACATCAAGGAGAGGACCGAAAGGATAAGCTGGAGTCTACAAGAAAAAGAGAGAGATTTATTGTGATAGTCACTCAACCTCGCGTTGACCTTAACCACGAGACACTTACAATAACTATGATAGAGACGAGTAGTGATGAGGGGGACCCCCAGATAACAGACAGGGAGGGATCCCTCAAGGAAATAGATGATGGTGTGGATGGTGGTCTTAGTGTGCTGACCAATACTGCAATAAAATGCTTCACATTTAGCCTGGCTGGGGTAGAGGCCAGACACCGTGGAAAACTCATCCAACGAGTCTTTGATGACACGAACCGACTCACTATCGCCAAGAGAGAAAAGGATAAGGTCATCGACAAAGCACAGATGGGTGATCTCCTGATCCTCACAATTATGGTGATAGGTAAAGGTACCCTACTCGAGATTTTTCTCTTGATCATAAGGTTAAGGACCTCCATGACAAAAGTGAAAAGATAGGAGGAAAGAGGATCTCCCTGCCTCAGGCCCCGACTCCCCTTAAAGTAGCCGGGGAGGTTATCATTTATACTAACCGAGTAGGAAGTGGTGGCAACACACGTCATGATCTAACCAATCATAGTGAGGGAAAAACCGAAGCCAAATAGGGCGGTACGAAGGAAATGCCAATCAACGGTATCATAAGCCTTTTGAATATCAAGGGTACCATATGATTTGGAGCTGTTAGAATAACTATGTGATTGAAAACTTGAATAATAGTTATTTTTACAGACACAATCAATGGAAAGAGAAGTTATCTTATGAATTGAACTTGAAGCTCTTTTGTAAGAGAGAACGGAATCAGAATCAGAATCAGATGAATTCTCTTTATTGTGTTTAGAAATTACATCTTCAAGTTCTCTAATTTTGCACAAAAGATGGTCTCTTTCTTTCAACATCAAATCATATTTAATTTTAAATTCAGATCTCAAGTTCTTTTCAATCACAAGACTTGATTGTAATTCAGATAATTTATTTGAAAGTTTAAAAATTTTCTCATCAAAGTCTTTTCTTTCTTTCTCTAAACGTTTATTTTTATCGAAAATTAAAACACTTTTATTTAAAACATTATTTTTATCAGTTTCAACCATTTTTCTTTCATCATCTAGAATGTTCTGAAGCTCAGAAAGTTGCTTTGATAGCTTCAGACATTTCGTTTCAGATGATTTTCTCTCTAAAATCACAATTTGTTCAAAATCAGACATTTGTTTAGAAAGTTTTTGTATGGTTAGTTCACAAGTTTTAATTTTGCTTTCAAAAACTTTTCGCTCAATATCAACCTTGTGTTTCTCATTAGAAGTTAATATCCTTTCTTTCTCACATTCCAAAATTCAGTTAATTTTCTTTTAAGAACCACACTATAAGTCTCATGATCTATAAACTTTCCTAACTCAGAAATTTTGTTTTTCAGATCAAAATTTATTTTTATCAGATTTGTCTTTTTGCAAAACTCTTCATATGAATAATATCCATTCCTAGAATACTCGGTGAGTTGTTTCTCCAAAAATTCATTTTGATTTTGCAAAACTTTTCTTGATTCTTCTAAGTTATTAAACTTAGATTTGAGAGTGACATGTTCTCTTAAAAGTTCATTCAACACTTGCATGTTGTTTGTGTGTCTGATTTCAAGTTGAGAAATTTTTGCATTTAGCTTAGAAACTTGATTTTGAGAACTCATCTTGAAGAAGAAAAATAAAGTACTTGTTACCTGATAAAGTGATCTCGATCGGTGAGTTTTGAAAAAAATTCTAAGAGTGCTTTTAAAATAAAATAAACTCTCGATTTTGACAGAAAAAGATGTCGGCTATGAAGTAGGCGATAAGTTTTTATGTCGGGTTAAGAGAACGCGACAAGAAAACTTATCGGGTGAAGAGGAGTCGACAAGAATTTATCTCGGGTCAAAGGGAGTCGATAAGATTTTATATCGGGTTTTAAGGTGTCGACAAGAATTTATATCGGGTATTAAGGAGGCGACAACTTTTTATATCGGGCCTTAAACGGGCGATAAGAAAAGTTATCGGGTCTTAAGGATGCGATTTAAAACACGATTCTGAAAATCCTTTTTATATTTATTTTAAATTATTGAAGAGCAAGAACGAAGCCTTCGTCGACAAAAAAACGAACTATGTCTTTTTAAGGAAGAGAAGATCTAAGTTCCCGAGTCCCCAACAGTATTAAAAATAAAATAAAAAGATTTACTTTATAGTTTAAACAATGTACTTGAGAACTCTTAAACCAGAAAAGCTGCAGAAGTCAGAGACCCTGAGTTTTCCAATAAAAGTGAAGCAAAAGTACTAAAATTTAAACTAAAGTAAAACAAATTCGAATTATGTTAAAGTTTAAGACTTGGTACTTGAGAACTCTTAAACTAGAAAAACTGCAGAAGTCAGAGACTCTGAGATTCCAATAAAAGTGAAGCAAAAGTACACAAAATTAAACAAAAACAAATTGGAATGGGAAACAGAATCTTATCGGGAGATAAAGAGGCGATATAGAAGTTTATCGATAATAATAGATGTGATATAAATTACTTATCGAGACTAACAGATGCAAAACAATTCTTATCGAGATTTAAAAAAAAAATTCTTATCGATACAGAAAAATGCAACAAGAAAACTTGTCGATAATCAAATGTGCGATAAGAATTTTTGTCGATTAACAAGAATGCGATAAAAAAATTCTTACCGAAACAGGCTTTGAAAGCTTGTGCCGACAAATTTTTAAACAGACAAACATAAATAGAGAATTTTACCTTTAATTGACGAACTCGATTAGAATCAGATCAAACCTCAGATCGTGTGGCTCTGATACCAATTGTGGATCCGAGATTTTGATCAAGTACTAAGGTTTTAATGTAAAACACGAAGAACACGATGAATATTGATGAAGATCCGAAGTCGGATATCTTACTTGTATTGAATAATAGCAGATCTTTCTCTCACAGATTAGCTCTCAATATTTCGCACCAATGTTCTTCTTTTCTAAAGCTATCCCTAACCCTCTATTTATATGTATAGGAAATACGGTATAAGGAAAGTAAAGATTAAGGCATTATACACTTGGCTTATTTAAATAATAGAATGTTTCCTTATATTTAAACATTAAACCTTTCCTAATTAATGACTTTGTTGACTTTACACATTAGCCCTTCACGTCTTCAATAGTTGTCATCTCGAATACAATATTTTCAGACCTAACAAAGGACACGATCATTCTTTTTGAGGAGACCTTTTGTGCCGTTAGGGCTCTTAGTCCAAGTATAGAAGAAACCTTTAAAGTTGATATCCTTAACCTCAAGGTGACAGAGACAAACACGGAAATCCTCCATACCACGAGAGGTTCCCGACACTCCAGACGTGCCATCTTTAGTGTCGAGAGAAACATTAAAATCACGCATGATAAACCACGGGGAACCCATGACAACCTGCTTATGTGCTTTAAGGGAAGCCTATAGTTGGCACCGAGTGATATGGTAGTTATCCGCACAGACAAAATAGACAAAACAATATTTTATTCGTGTCCTAGATCTTGACTTGCAAATGCATCACCTGATCAGTGGCATTCAAGAGCATCATGTCAACGTAGAGAGGATTCCATGCAACAATGATGTGGGTACCTCTAGGGCTAACAGAACCGTTAGAGGCCCAAGACCAAGATCGAAACACTTAATCGCAGACAGAGGAAAGATTAGAGACATGGACACAAGACTCAAGAGCAATGCAAATTTGAAGATTATACTCCGGAATGAGATCTCTTAAAGAATAATGGTAAGATTTCTTGCCGAGACCACACAAATTCCACGAGGCGAAGCTCGTCATTGGGAAACAGGAGTAGGGGTGGAGTTCATCCTCTCGGGCTCCGGAGTGTGCATAGGATCACGAATGAGAAATTGGGCGGCGACACCATCATCTGAATCAACCTCGATTACATCCTCGTCACCGAGAAGGTCATCATGATCAAACGGGTCCTTATCATTCTCAGAATGAACCATATGGATAGTGGGGGAGGAAGATAATGATCCATCGGGTTTAGAAAAAGTCGGTTCGCCAAGAGCAGCAAAACGGTTGGAAGAGATAGAGGTGACCATGGTTTGTTTGAGGTATGGTGATTCGGGTTAGTTGGGGTAAAAGAGGTATGGGTATGGTTTTGATAGGTAGGGGTGGGGTGGGGGTTGTAACATTTTGGGGAGAAACCCTTGGGGGGTTAAAATGGTGGGGGGGGGGGGGGAACCTGTTGATCCAAACTCCTTTGAGTGATTTGAATATGATTCCTCTTATACTTAGTGAAAATTCCATTTATAGGATAGTGTTCAGAAATCAGTGATAGCACACACTGACTGCATTCAGTGATCGCTGATGATCAGTAACAACATCCAATCCCTGAAGATCTGAAGAACAACACTCACACCACAAAGTCATTCAGTAATTGTCGAAGGCATAGCTGAAGAAAGAGATGAATAGCTTGTGATCTGAAGCGGTCTAGTGATAGCAACGTTCATCTACTTGAAATGTGAGGTCTTGCAAGAGCCTCAGTGATACCTGAAGACTTCATCCTTGAAGCTTCCGGTTCAGTAATCAAAGTGGGGCCTACTCAGCAAGATCGATGTTGATCTTATCCTCGATGCACAAAAGTCAAACCTCAATACCTTGTCAGAAAAGGACGTACAAATTGTCTCTTATGTCCCCATCAAATCTGATTTGGTATTGTTTATATGCGGCCAAAAGGATGGTTGTCTTCTGGACAAAGGACAAGTCTCAAATAGAAACTTGACAAGTGGCATATACCGTTTGCTTTGCATTTAATGCAACGAGTATAAATAGATGAGGAACCCTTCTTCATCTTCATGCATGCTACCTTCTCTCCTTAAACCTCTGTTGCTTTTCTTTCTTGTTCTTGTGCATCAACTTAGCTACTTCTTAATTGTAATAGAATAGGTTTAATACTTGTTCTAATTCCGCTTATAAATATAAATTTGTTTATTCAATATAAACTCATTTAAAAACCCTAAAAATCTTGTGTTTGTATTCAACCCCCCCCCCCTCTTCTACAAACTGTTTCTATATCCATTGAACTCTTGTAGACTCATTTGGGACCAACAAGTGGTATCAGAGCAGTGTTTTACTATTTTAAGCTTCTATAATCTTTAAAACAAACTCATTTATTGTTTTAATTTGAAAATGGCTAACACAAACACAAACTATATAGACAATGGATCTTTAGCTAAACCTCCAAGATTTAGCCAGAATAATTTCCTAGTCTGGAAGGAAAGAATGATTCTATTTCTAGAAGGGTCAGATCCTAAGATCCCTTACTATCTAGAAAGTGGACCATTCGTTCCAACAATCCTGGTTCAAGCAGTACCTGCCACTGCTACAACCCCAGCTATTCCTGAAAGAAGGATTCCTAAAGCCCCACATCAATGTCGTTGATTCAAAAGCTAGATCTATCATTGCCATGTCTCTACCTGATGATGTATATCATTCAGTAATGAAAATGAGGACTTCTAAGTCCATGTGGGACACTCTCTGTGTTAAATATGAGGGAACAAATGAGGTTCAGATTACTCGAAGTATTAACTTGGTAAGACAATATGAAAGTTTCATGTTTCTGAAAAATGAAACTCTTTCTCAAATCCACCAAAGATTTAACTGTCTCTTAATAGACATGAAAACTGTTAATCGCGAGTACTCCAACTCTGAAATCCTAACTAAGTTCATGGAAGCTCTTCCAGAACAATGAGAAACATTTACAATGTGTCGTAAGTTAATTCAGGACATTGAAACCCTTTCTTTAAGTGCTTTGTACGGAATATTACTTAATCATGAGAAATCTTTAGCCTTAAAAAGAAACTTTATAAAGGACACTAAGTCGGCTAAAAGTTCTTCTTTGGCTTTAGTACTTTAGAGATAAAACCTTCCAAACTCGTATCTTCTTCTATAACCTCTATCATTAGGTTGGATCAATCTAACTCATAAGATATCAATGATGCCGATATATCTGAATTTGATAATTCTCTAGCCCTTCTCACTAACAATTCCAGGAGATTCAGAAAGAGCAATTTCAGAAAGACTCCCGCCATCACTGACTCTGATAAGTCAAAGACTGTCCCAACTGATAAAGCTTCAACGATCTGCTTCAACTGTCAACGCAAAGGTCACTTTGCTAGTGAGTGCAGATCAAAGAAAGTTGTTGCTCCAACAACCTCTCAGACTACCTATAAAAATAAGAATGGGAAATATTCTAAATTAAAATAAATATATCAGAATCTGAAAAAAAAAATTACTAGCGAAAAGGCAAGGGCCTTGTCACTGAAGAAGTCGACTGGGATCAAGAAGAAGATTGGGCTCAAACCACTGATGAATCTGGATCAGATGAAGAAAACATAGCCTTCCTATGTCTTATGGCAAGAATAGAAGAAGCTGAAGAGGCCTCTGACTCATCCTGTTTAGAGTGTCAATCGACTCAGGTATCTATTCCTTCTAACTCCTCTAAACCTATACCTGATAGTATGTCAGCTCTCGATTCTATGACTGTTGATTTTTACAATGCTCATAATAGTAAAATTAAAGCTGAACAAATTAATATAGATCTCTCTGAACAACTTAAAAATTGTCATCTAAAAATAAAATAGCTTACTAAAATTGAAGAAGATTTTAAAGACGAAATCTTTGTAAATCATACAATTAGCATCGAGAAAGAGCAAGCTATCACTGAGCGCAAAAAAGCCATCGCTGATCTCAAGGCTGAAAAAGCTACCATTGAAGGATGATGTAAGGCTTCTGACAAAGTCAGTGAGATCATAAATGCTCAGATCCCTAAAAAGGTCAAGAGTGGTCTAGGATATTCCTCTGACCAAGAAGAAATAGACACTGACCTCTACATGTTAAAATTTGGAATGTTTGTTTCTTCTATCCCTTATCCCTCTTCTCAAAGTATCCCTACTATTGAGAAAAGACCTTCTAGACCCTTTACCAATGATTCAGGGAAGGTGATCAAAGACAAGTTCCTTGATCATGTTCCCACGATCAAGAATTTCCAAAGACTGAAGAAGAATCCTTTTGTTCCTTTAGTGAATCGTCCTAAGTCTGGAAAGATGATCCCTGGATCAATTCAGAGATCTAAGGATGATGGATAAATGAATTCTTGGTCCTGGTCCTAAAATTGTTTCCTCTTTGAATGCTTCTTACTCAAAACCTTTTCTGAAATATAGGAAGCGCTATCACTGTGGTGAGACTACACACATTGCAAGAAAATGCCCTGATGTTACTAAAGCTGAAAGATTGGCTCATGGTAAGAAAGTAGCTCTCACTGAAAAATCAACTAAAGCGAAATCCACTAAGGGTGGTAAAACATCCAAGGTGAAGATAACCACTGAAGAAAATTCCTCAGCAAGTAACATATCCGCGAAACCTATTGGTTCCACTAACACTACAAGACCCATAGTAGTATGGGTACCTATGAATACAAGGAGGAAACTGGTATCTCGATAACGAATGCTCAAGGCACATGACTGGTAGAAAATCTTTGCTCTCTGAATACAAGGAGGAAACTGGTCCCTGAGTGACCTTTGGTGGAAATGGCAAAGGATACACCAAGGGTTATGGAGTTTTATCCAATGGAGCAACCTCATTCAGTCGTGTTACTTATGTTGAAGGACTACAGCATAATCTCTTAAGCATTAGTCAACTCTGTGACAAAGACTTCAAAGTCTTATTCACAAAGACCAGATGTGCGGTCACTGATAAAAATGATAAACTTGCTCTAAAAGGCAAAAGATCAGAACACGTATATGTCATCAATATGGATAGTTCTCACTCTGAAAATGTGTGCTTTCTCTCAAGAGCCTCCTGTGACATTAATTGGCTCTGGCACAAGAGGCTATCTCAACTGAACTTTAAGATGATCAATGATCTTTCCCAAAAAGAACTTGTCACAGATCTTCCTAAATAGTCTTTTACAAAAGAATCTCTTTGTTCAGCGTGTGAAAAAAAAGCTGACAAAAACTTCTTTCAAATACAAGCAAGTTTCCTCAGTGACCATTCTTCTTCACTTACTTCATATGGACTTATTTGGACCAGTCAACGTTCAGTCCATATCTGGATAGAAATACACTCTAGTGATTGTAGATGAATATTCCAGATATACATGGGTATTCTTTCTTCGATCTAAGAGTGATTCACCTGATGAAACTATCTCCTTTATCAAGAAAATGGAAGTTCTAAACAATTTAACTGTTCGGTCTATGAGAAATGATCATGGCACTAAATTTAAAAAACACTACCCTAATTACCTTCTTTGAAGAAAAAGGAATCACTCATAATTTCTCAACAGTGAGAACACCTCAGCAAAATGGCGTTGCTAAAAGAAGAAATTGAACGATCATTGAAGCCGCACGCTCAATGCTCAGTGAATCACATCTACCAACTCAATTCTTGGTTAAAGCAGTTAACACTACATGTTTCTTCAAAATAGATCCCTGATAGCCAAATGGTTCAAGAAAACCTCCTACGAATTATTTCATGGAAGAAGACCCACTCTGAAATACATACATATCTTCGGAAGTAGATGCTATATTCTGAATGACAGAGATCATTTAGGAATTCGACCCAAAGGCTGACGATGGAATCTTTCTTGGATACTCCTCTGTATCTAAGGCATTCAGGGTCTTCAACAAAAGAAGACATCACGTAGAAGAAACCATGCATGTCAACTTTGATGAATCACGCTCATCAAGTTCTATTCCCGTCTCTGAAGACGACGAAGAACTAGATAATTGGATGAAATCTCACTACGGGGATCCTGAATCTTATTTCAATGCACCTCCGGTCGCTAAAAATAATGATGATGAAGGACCAAACTTCATTCCTACTACAAGTAACACTCGATCCTCTTCAGGGATAGATGTTACTCCCCTAAATTAAATTCCTCCTTTTGGTTCCTCTAACGGTGATGCTTTAGTGACTAACCAAGTCCCTCCCTCAACTAAAGGGAATCTGACTCCTTCAGAGTCTCCTCCAGGGATGTTAAGACATGTTGAAGAACCTATAGCTGATGCATCTTCTACTCCTCCTGAACAAGTCGCTGAATCTATTGTGGATCAGTCACCTCAACCTCCGGCTCAACGATGGACCATAAATCACCCTATTGATCAAATAATTGGTGATCCCTATACAAGTGTAAGAACCCGTCGTGGTCAAGGTAACATCTGTTTCTTTGTAAATTTTATTTCTAAAACCGAACCTAAAAATATCGATGACGCTATCACTAATCCTTGTTGGGTCAGTGCTATGCGAGAAGAACTAACTGAGTTTCACAGGAACAAAGTTTGAAATCTTGTACCTCGTCCCTCAAACAAGACTATTATTGGAACCAAATGGGTTTTTTCGTAACAAGTTAGATGAACATGGCACTGTAACTCGCATCAAGGCTCGACTTGTTGCTCAGGGATACGGACAAGAAGAAGGTATAGATTATGATGAAACCTTCGCTTCTGTAGCCAGGTTAGAGGCCATAAGACTGTTCTTAGCTTATGCTGCCCATAAAGACTTCAATGTTTTTCAAATGGATGTTAAAAGTGCTTTACTGAATGGCAAAGTAAAAGAGGAAGTTTGTGTTAAACAACCTCCTCGTGCTTGGTATGATACCCTCTCTAAATACCTTCTTAAAGGAAAATTTATACGTGAAAAATTGACCAAACCCTCTTTCTTCGAAAACGTAAAGGTCATACCATTCTTGCTCAGGTATATGTCGATGACATTATCTTTGCTTCTAATAATCCCAAACTTTGTACTCGTTTCACTGAACGCATGAAGAAAGAATATAAAATGAGTATGATGGGTGAACTAACATATTTTCTTGGTCTACAGATTAAGCAATCTGATTAAGGCATTTTTATATGTCAAAGTAACTATGTTAATGATATGCTGAAGAAATTTGAAATAACTCAAAGTTCTCCAATGAAAACTCCTATGGCACCTCCTCTGACTCTTAACAAGGATCCTAATGGGACATCTATTAATGTTACTACCTATAGAGGAATGATAGGCTCTCTGTTATATCTTACCGCAAGTCGCCCTGATATCATGTATTCTACCTGTCTTTGTGCTAAATGTCAAGTTGAACCCAAGGAATCCCATCTGATCGCTGTAAAGCGAATATTCAGATATCTGAAAGGAACTCCTAATCTGAGTCTTTGGATCTCAAAGGATCAGGGTTCGATCTAATTGGTTACTCTGATAGTGATTTTACAGGTTTCAAGATTGATAGGAAGAGCACCACTAGTGGCTGTCAGCTACTAGGTGGAAAATTGATAAGTTGGACAAGTAAAAAGAAAAACTCAGAGTCCAAATCAACTGCTGAAGCTGAATAAGTAGCCGCTGGAAGTTGTTGTGCCCAAATCCTATGGATGAGGAACCAACTCAGAGACTATGACCTCAAGCTCTCTAAAATCCCTATGTATTGTGATAGCACAAGTGCTATTGCTATCGCTAATAACCCTGTACTTCACTCGAAAACCAAGCATATCGAGATCATATATCACTTTATCAGAGATCATGTCATGATTAGTGAAGTTGATCTTCATTTTATACCCACTGAATATCAGCTCGCTGACCTATTTACTAAGCCTCTTGATGAGACTAGATTTAATATTTTAAACAACAAACTTGGTATGTTGAACGCTGAAGAATGAAAATTCTCAGTAATCAACTCTATTTAGTGAATACTAAAACTTCCTTCAAAACTACAAATCATTCCCTGAACTACGACTCAGTGATACATATATCCCGCCAAGGTATGTACTTCTATTCCTTACGCTCTCTGAATTCTTTCTTATTCAGAGGATGGATCTCAAATGAGAAAACCCATTAGTGACATTCCTTTAATGTTAATGATGAGGATTTTAAAATGATAATGATTAACATTTATTATTTAAATGACTAGTTGTGTACCCGGTGCAATGCGACGGGATGTAAAACATTCATTAAGATTTATTTAATTTAAAAATATCATATTATTTCAAAATGCCATAAAGTCTTGTACATTGTACATACGTCAGATTCAATTAACCATCCATACAAAGTGTAGGTGTTAGTAACTTATGCAATCATCGGTAAAAAAAACAACAATCTTTTATGCAGAATGCGTATAAAGACATACAGACACAAACTGCATTGTTATTGTAATTATGGGTGGAGAAAATAGGATTCATTGTTGATTCTTACAGGTTAAATAATAACTTAACAAATAAGCATTGGATAAACAACCCGTTAATCCGACACCCTTTTATATTTAACATGTCTATACATATTATTTTCTAAAATTATTGTATCCGAGATGACAATTATTGAAGACATGAAGGACCAAAAGTGCAAAGTCAACTAAGTCAATAATTAGGAAGGTTTAATATAAGGAAACGTTGCTTAATTGTAAATAAGGCAAGTGTATAATGCCTTATCTCATAGTTTCCTTATTACGATAAATGTTCTACATATAAATAGAGGGTTAGGGTCATTCTTTAGGTGTGCGCGAGATTATTTATTAAGAAGAGATTAGAGTAATATTAGTCGATTCATATTAGAGAGAGAGCCGAAATTGTGATATCATTGTAATCGATTATACATTCAAGAGATATACGACTACGTAAGTTCTTTAACATCTTTATTGTCATATTACTTTTGCTATTAACGTTTTCCTGTCATTGTGCTTGTTTATCTGGGATCAACAAGTGGTATCAGAGCAGACGATCAGAGTTCTTTTTCAATTTTCTGAAGTTATTCACTAAACAGAAGGTAAATTTTCGATTTCTGAGTTTTTGAGTTTTTATCGATTCAAACTGTTTTAGCTTTACCCGATAAAAACTCATAATTTTTTTTGATCTATTTTTCTCGATCCATACTTCATTAGCTTTACCCAATAAAAAGTTTTATTTTGATAAACTTGATTTTTTGTCGATTCATACCTCATGCGCTTAAATATTTGTCGATCCATATTGAGTTATTCTTGATTTTAGTCAAAATTATTTAATATGTTTTAATTAAAATTATTCTAGTTTATTTTAATTACTTTTGATATTCTTTACATAAGAAAACTCAGGAACTAGTGACTCTTGCAGCTTTTCTTACTAAAGAATTCTCTAGTAAAATCATAAACTCTAGTAATTTTAATTTTTTTTCTTGACTGAACAAATAAGAAACTCGAGAACTTAGACATTCTTGTCCATAAAAAGACTTGTTCTTTTTTAGTCAAGAACCCTTTGTTCTTGGTTTCTGGTTTATCGGTTAAAGAAAATTCGGATTAAGTATCTTTGAATTTTTATCGAGCCCTTCCTAATCAACAAAATTTATTTTATCGAGTCATATGGAATCGATATAAATTTTTATCGATTCGGTTTTTATCGAGTCAAATGAATTTTTTTGTCGAATCTTAATCTATCGAGAAACTCTTAGTTATCGAGTCCTTTGTGATCGATAACTTCTTTTTGTCGATTCAAAGTTTTTTTTTAGAAGTTTTATCGAGTCCCCTATACCCGACAATAATTTTTATCGAGCCTCATACACCCGACAAAACTTTTGTTCAGAAAGCCTCACCCGATAAAAATTGTTGTCGACCCCTGTTCTATTGAGAAAACTTTCTGTTTCACAAAACAAACTTAAAAAATTTCAAAAACTCACTGATCGAGATCATCAATCCAAGTACAATGACTACTCGTGAAACTTTCAGACTATGATCAATTTATGATTCAAATGAATGACATGATGATAAAATTGCAAGAACTTCAATCTAAATTGAAAACCGAGAAACTCTTGGTTTCCAACTTAGAAGCACGCTTAGAAAATAATCATAATCAATTGCTTCTTATGCAAACCGACCTTGTCAATTCTCAAAGTATAACGCACAATCTCGAAACGGAGAAAATGGTTTTAAAAGAAGAAAATGATCTTTTTAAACAACAAACATCTGATCTCACTCTTCAACTTCACACATCTAGGAGTGAGACTGCCAAATTTTCATCAAAGTTTGACTTTGTCAGTCTTCAAAGACAAGACCTCTTAGAAAAACTCAAAGATTTGGAACTAAAGCTGTACAAAATTGGTCAAACTAAGCACACAATTCATTTAAACACTCCAAAAGATTTATGTTCTAAAGCTGGATTAGGATTTGATAATCCAAAACATTTAGAAAAAGCCATCTACAATACTCCGACTATCTATAAATTTGAATATCTGAACCTCGGTCGGGATTACAAAATTCAGCTTATGAAGTCGGATTCCAACGTCGAAGAAAGGGATGATTTTGAATAGGAAAAACAAAGATTTTCATCACATTCCTTTCTGCTACCCTCATATAGTAGAAAAGGAATCTTTAGAAGCAACTCTTCCAAATGATTATTTTTCTTCTTATACTGACGAAGAACTTCAAACTAAAATTCCTGAAAATAAACCCTACATTCCCACTTTATTCTTAGAAAAGAAAATTATTCAACTTGAAAAAGTATTGGAACATGAACGTCCTTCGTCAGAAAAGGAAAAAGAGGCATTTATTTTAAAATTTCAAAAATTGGAAAACGAGGCTTTACAATTAAACAACAATCACGAAAATGATTCTATTTCCAATACTTTTTCGTGTAAAGCTTTCGTTAGCAATTACTTAGATGATTGCGAAGAGTTGTTTAAAATAGAACCAAACTATATTCCTCCTAAACAAAAATGTTCCCATTCTTCCGACCAAATTGATGATGACTAAGACTTTCTTGAGGAAATGCCTCGTTTTGACGAGTACACTGATTCCTCATCGAACCTTAAATCCACGGAACAGTTAGATGACATAAATGTCGATTTTGACTTCAATCCTACACTTCTAAGTCATACGAAGTTTTTGGACAAAGGCAAAAAGCCAATCGAATCAATTTTACTTCCAACGGATCCGAATGAGTGTTCCACAAGTCAAATGCATTACACTCATTCTAACCAAAAGGATCAAACTCACTTTTTCAAACCCATCAATTCTCATTATGTAAAAAATGCTAAACGTGGTTCAGCTTTTCGAACTTTAAAGCAAGTTTGGGTCGAAAAAGACAAAAGTTCTCCTAAGTCATCATCTCGCAAAAACAACAACTCATAGTATACAAAATTTCCTAATGTTAAAAGAACCAATCGAAATTTTCAATTTCCTTGCACGATTCGTTCTGTTAAACATTTAATTCATTTTTCTCGGAATAAAATTTGTTGCTCAAATTGCGGTGTTGATGACTTTATGCAATTAAATTCTTTCTCTTATGATTATGGTTGTTTTCCTAGCATGCATACTTCTTACAGTTCTCATTATGTCAATCAAATGTTTTATCATAAATGGTATGGTACATATAGTATCCCCACTTCCCCATTTATTGCATCAAAAGCTAACCCCCGAGGACCCAACAAAGCTTGGGTACCAAAATCTTGTTTTGTAAGTACGTCATGTGTGTGCTAAATTCTGAATATTCACATCACATGACAATCTTTCAAAAGGTTATGCTACATTTGAGGGGGAGTATCACATTTTACCATTCTTTAATATTTAACTTCATAGTATCTCGGCTATGAACCTGCTCTTAACATTATGACTTCTGAATACATCAGTTTAGAACTCGGACTTCAATATTTCAAAACTCTTTGTGCGTTAGATTTAGACATTTCGATGGTCAAACCAAATCCGGAAGGACCTACCCATGAAACACATCCCTAGGTTAGATATCCTGAAAGGGAATGATTAAAATAAAATTGAGTGCTTGTGAGATAAAAGAAAAATGTGAGGGTGTGACAAGACTTTAAAGAAAATATTTGGTTTTCACCAAACCTAAACAGTTATCCGGGTAGCCACATAATGTATTCATTCTCGATTCTTTGGAGATGAATATTGAACTAGACATAAATTCTTTGTAATGCATAAATTCTTTCTACACATTGCACGAGTCTTTGTGATTCACATTGCATATCTTCGTGTTTATGCCGGAACAGTTTGAGAAGTTAGTTTTATAACTTACTTCTATGATAACTGGAAGTCCTATCAGTGCCAATCCGCTGCCAACACTGAATATAGGCCACTCAATTAAATTTAATTTTTGATTAAGTGATAATAGTTGCTATTTGTGCTCCTATGTTAGATTTTTTACCCATTTTTTTGCATCCACTTATTGTCTTTGATCGTTCATAATGCTTCGGATTCTCCTTACCATTCTGAGGGGGAGAAAAAGTATCAAAGACAAATGCCCATTATGAGGGAGAAAAAGTATATCAAAGACCCAACAAAATTTCTTGGGCCCGACATCTTCTTATGTCGATTCATCTTGGCCCGACATCTTCAACATGTTTTATCGGCTCAGCTTGAGTCGACAATCGGCTCAGCTTGACCCGACATAAATTTCAAATGTTTGAAGATGAAGATGAAGACTTGTCGACTTCCTTTGAACCGACATATTTTCTTGTCGCATCCCAAAGAGCCGACATCTATACCTAAGTGTTTATGTCGACTCATGTTCAAGTCATCATACGACAAGATCAAAGATATCGCATCTGCCTAACCCGACAACATAAAGTTATCGCATCTGCCTAACCCGACAACCTCAATGCCTATCCCGACAACATTAAGATATCACAACCATCTTTTGCCTCTTTCATCAAAAGAAAAAAATTTCATCAAACAACATCAAGATACCCTGCGACATCACAGCTCCTTCAACTTTCTTTTCGTGAACTTTATGCTAAAGTTAAGGGGGAGCTACGAAGCTTATCAAGTGAACATATTCATAGGAGGAGCAAAAGAATTCAAGAGAGTGATTTGTTGACAAAATTTCATCGTCTTCAAAAGTGCAGATTTGCTGAAGTGTGATCTCGAATACAAAGGGGGAGATTGTTAGGTCTGAAATTATTGTATCCGAGATGACAATTATTGAAGAAATGAAGGACCAAAAGTGCAAAGTCAACTAAGTCAATAATTAGGAAGGTTTAATATAAGGAAACGTTGCTTTATTGTAAATAAGGCAAGTGTATAATGCTTTATCTCATAGTTTCCTTATTACGATAAATGTTCTACATATAAATAGAGGGTTAGGGTCATTCTTTAGGTGTGCGCGAGATTATTTATTAAGAAGAGATTAGAGTAATATTAGTCGATTCATATTAGAGAGAGAGCCGAAACTGTGATATCATTATAATCGATTATACATTCAAGAGATATACGACTACGTAAGTTCTTTAACATCTTTATTATCATATTACCTTTGCTATTAACGTTTTCCTGTCATTGTGTTTGTTTATCTGGGATCAACACAACAAGATCAAAATCGACATTAAATAAGTTCGTCAAACTACAAAAGTAAAAATTTAGATTATTGTATGACCTAAAACTCTCCAATAAAGACCTATAAAGTTTCCTTTCATATCTTCTATGTAGCTGTAATTAGCAAAATACTGACAAACACATACACAAAATAAAATATATAATTCCATCATCCTTATATCTTCTGTTTTAAAACTGATGGGAATGGCAGGTAGATCTCAGCTTGAAGATACATAAACTTCCGTTGCTTGTCCTCTTTATCTTTAAATAACATCTCACTGAAACATTTCAACCTCCATGTGGCCATCGGATGTAAAATATTAACCAAAAATCAGTAACCGTCGATCAAAATAGTACATTCAATATAAAGATTGGCATAATATTGAACTTCCCATCTCTAGATTCAAATCTTATAACAGAAAGAATTGGAAAAAAATCCGAGATTATTATATGGGACACAATTTGCAACACCTAAACTAATCCCTTGATGTCCCCCGATACCCAACCGGGCAACCAAGGCCTAGCCTTTATTTAGGCTTTGTTTGGCAAAAATAGCTAATAAGGTACCTTATGACTTATAAGGTAGCTTATCAAAACCTTACTTTTATTAACTTATCAATAAGGTACGTTATAAGTTAACTTATGGTCATCCAAACAACTACACTAAAAATAAGGTACCTTATAATTTTTGCCAAACAATGCCTTAGTAGTTGTTTTGGCCTTCAAAGTTTATTATCAGTATTGGGTAATACCTAATGCTCATATAGAAGAAAGACATGAAAATAACTATCAGTTGCAAAAAAGAATTCTGGATTAGAGAAAACTCATTATAAAAAAGGACCGAGAATCTTTACTGGTATGCGATTGTTACTCTTTTTACCTGATAGAAAAAACATCAAAGAAACTTCAAACTCTTCGTGAATACCTTGAGGTGTGAGCAGAGAAGACTTACCTTAAGTTCCAAAAACAAACTCATTATTTTTTAGAAGAAACATCAAAGAAACCTCAAACATATCATACAGTAGTTTGAAGCCTTGTAAAAAAATTGAGATCATTTGATTGTAGAGATTACCAGATGGGACACTTGATGCAGGCCGTTCTTTTATTAGGAGAATATTGAACAGAGAATTGGAAACCCTAACCGTATGAGAAGCGATGAAGAATCGAATTAGGAGATGCAAATGAAAGCAACAATGAAGATAACCATAACCTAATGATTATATGGTCTTGAATCACACCAATCATCATCACATCAACCGACAATTCGTCTAGCTAGGACAAACAACAAAAAGAAGAAATATGCAGTAGCTTAACTCAACTTGGCTACATGGCGACATTCTTGTAGTAATCGGCTATAAAATCTACCGTCCAAGGCAATAGTCCCCAATACTACCTAAAGCTCATATAAAAGAAAGACATGAAAACAACCCATTATTCCTGTCAAGTATTCATCAAACACCCAATACCCCATGTTGCAATTCATTTAGAACCCTAAAGCCTACATATAACTCAATAATGTGAAATAAGTCAAAAGATGAGCCAAAAAACATTAGTAATCGAAGTGGGTACTCAAATTTTCCAATCCCACCCGAAAGAACTATGAATGGGTAAATCGAGATCATATAATTACGATAGAATTACAGGGAATAATCAAGAGGTGCATCTAAGAGTGTGTGTTTACCCGACGACTTCAAGACGACCGGTCCCATGAGAGGTAAATCGACACCGGATGCTAGAATCTGAAGGTGACCAAGGTTATAACATAAGATATAACATAACAAAGATCAAACGAAATAGAAGACAATAATACCAAGTCGAAGTCGAAAAATTTATAATTATTTCACCAGGGATTAAACATCTTACAACTATTCCAAGAATAGGCTCCAATGACAAACAAAGTTTCTGCAAAATATCCACCTTCAGAGCTTCAACAATTACACTACATAAAAAACATTCCTTTTAAAACATGTTTACACAAATCATGCTATAAATATTTAAAAGAGGTTACACCAACTTAAAAAAATTTGTATCTTCACAAATATATGCTCAAGCTTTACTAATTATATAGCCAATCATATTTCACCAAATGGACATTGAATTTTTGAGAATGTGGTTCCATCAATTACTTACATAGTTATTATCATTTGGTTTGGTTTCTCTTTATAGCTACAATCTACCTCCTCATAAAAGATTTTTTTTTTGCAAGTTTGATGGTATAATAGTGGTGGTTGGCGTTGACTTCTTGAAGTCAAAAATATCATAGATAAAACTCAAAAGATTGGAAGAAAAACCAGCTAAATAGTTGCATAACCAACATTGATTTCCCAAAATTAACAACAAACAAAACCTACTCCACCTAAACATTATTGAATCAAATTCAAATCAGCAATAATAGTTGAACAATAACATGATTTTTTTTGCCAGAGAAAATGATAGTAACACAATCGGTTTAAAATATTTAGAAACAATTTGCTAAAATCATTAAAGAAAACATTAAAGAATTGAAGAAAATACCTAGCAAGAGACGGTCTTTTCTTATCAGGTTGACCTTCTTCACTACCACTTGGATCCCTTTTTCTCCATGAAATTTCTTTACAGTTTCTCTGCTCAAAAACAGAAACCCCTCTTTCAGATCTGATCAAACCCTAATTCTTGATATTTCACTGAAAACAGAAAGATGGAGAAAATTAGGTTAATTCTTACCTGGAAATGTTGAAGATGGAGAAAGTTGAACTCCTGAGAAAGATTGAATTTCAAACCTGGCGATGAATCAAGCAGATTGAAAGCAACTGCGATATTAGTGTGTTTCTGAGACGCAATCGGCTTGGTTTATGTTGGTTGCTGAATGTTGGATGAATAATCAAGAGTAGTGAGATGAATAATGAATGGATCCAGAGTGAGATATCAATCAAACAGAAAAACATATAAAAGAAATCAATAAAAACCCTAAAGGAAATTGATAAACAGAAAAGGAGCGTAGAACCTGCATCGAACCGGTGAGACTATGAATCGAGAAATCATATAAATTGAGAGTCCGAGAAATCAAGAAACATTGTACCTCTGCAAAGTTACCTCAAGAACGTGAATCTTTGAGAGGGAAGCATTGAGTTCCAGTTGTTTGAAATTGAAAAGAATGAGCCGATGGTTGCCTAGGGAGAAGGAATCGACGTCTTTGGGAGCAGGAATCGTTTCTTGGGAGCGGACATTGCTTTGGGAGTACAGATTTAAGACTTTTTAAGATTTATGCATAAATGTGTAGTACTTTATGCAGTAAAAGTTGTTTTTAAGACCTTTAAGACTTTATGCATAAATGTGTAGTACTTTATGCAGTAAAAATTGTTTTTAAGACTTTTACCAAATTTAATTTATAAGATAGTATAGATAACCTCGAAGTTTCTATCCTATCAACCCCTAGGAACGTGCGCTAGGTCATCATTGCCTTTTCAAAAAGCTAAAACCGTCGTTTAGCATTCCCTCTCTCCTTTTTCTCTCTCATCCAACTATAAAAAGAAAATTCCTTTCCTTTTCATTCTTTACGCGCTCATATTTACTCAAAGCAAAGAATTCAAATTCTTTCTGCAACCTCTCAAGAACACCAAGAACACGTACTTGTGTGTTTTTCTTAGTTTTCAAGTTTTTCTAAAGGTTTGATCTTTCTTATTACCTTCTTTGCTCAAACAACAACTTAGATGCTGTTTACTACTTCTACTCATCTTCTATAACTTCTTGTTATAATAATTTATGTTTTAAATACTCTTGAACTGTTTCATTAAACTTTAAAACCTGTTCTAAGTTCTGTCTTAGAACAGAAGACATTTTGGTCTATTTTGATCCAAAATATCATCTAAACTGTTTCTCAAAACTGTTTATGGTATATCTAAATACCATAAATAAACTCTTTGTTTAAAACATTTTTCTAAAAAAAACACATCAACAAGCATTTTGATTTTGTTCATCAAAACACTTGTTTTTCTTATCGACTTGGTTTTTTTTTTTGTACCAAAAATTTCAGGTTTATACTCTTTTGTATTAAGCCATGATTTTCCTTTTTGGTGTTCCCATCTTTGAAATAGAAATGGCATCCTCAAGCTCCAAGTTCCAGTACGCTAAAGGTGAAGTTCTTCCAGTCACCAAGTTTGTAGGGGCTCCTGCATGCAAATTCACCCCTGAGCAAGCCGTCGTGAAACCAAGCAACTATGTCGCTATGGTTGCCATCTTTGCTGAAAACCTTAGTTCGCTGACGGTGCAAAGTTCATCATGAAGTGCCCCCTGATGTATGCCTTCACTCATGTTCCCGTCGGAATCACTGCTGATCTCCAGCACTTCTAGTTTACTGCTCACACCATCCATGTCACCAATGAACGAGGAACTGAACTCCCTGTCGTTGAGTTCACCACCAGCAACGGGACCTACGCCATCACCTCTGGCGTCATACGTTTTGCTCTTCGTCTCCCTACTAGAGGAAAGAATCAGACATGGGTCTCTATGCCCTCTGATAGTTCCCGTAGATCAAGATAGAAAAAGAATAAGATTGGAGCAGCGAAGTCGTATGTATTATTGATATGAACAAGTATTACAAACTGTATATGTCATGAAAGTACAAAGTATGATCACTTATAACAAACTAACTGACTTCCTATATATAGACAAGGAGGGATACTAAACTAACAGGTAGTTACAAGACAGACCTATAATATCTATACACGTGTAAGCCTTACTTCAGAACTGCTTCTGAACTTGTCTTCAGAACTTACTTCAGAAGTTCTTTAGAACTTCTGACGTTGCCACTTCAGAAGTTATGCCTTAGGCTTTTCTTCAAAGCTTTCCTTCTGAAACTCTTCTTCAGACTTTTGTCTTTTAGACTTCTGAGCTTTACTTAAGTGTTTCTCTGTACAGCACTAGTTCAGAAGTTCTGAAATGTTTCACTTCTGAACCCAGTCTCTTTTGAAGCAATATTTGGATACTCAACAATCTCCTCCTTTGCTTCAAAAGTTCAAGTTATAACTCAAGTAGTTTAATATTTGAAGAACTTCTCCCAAGATAAGCTTTCTGTACTCCAGAAGTTTTTCAATTCTTTGACACATGTTCTTTGCAAGGTTTTTATACTCAGACCAATCTTCATCACTTAAGTTCTTTGGCCTTCTCTTCTGTCTTTTAACCAATCTTTCATCAATGGCAAGTAGAGTGTCATTACAACATTTGTGTATCTCTTCATATTTGACAAATAACATTTTTCCTTCTGCTTTACACACAAACCAGGAGGATGAACAATTAAAGTTCCTTTCTTCATGTTGTTTAGACTGTTTAGCTCAAAATTAGGTCTGTACAAATTCACTTTCTCCTTTCCAAGTACATAAGCTACTTGAAAATCTGTATTAGTAGCCCAAATAAATTTTCTGTAGATGCCATCTTTCAAAACTGGGAACACTTTTCTATATTTAGCAATCCGATCATGAAGTGGTTTAAGTATGTTGTACACCTTAACCATATCTCTTAGATGTACATTTTGAAAATCAGCTCAGAAAAAGTACTTATTTCTCCATTTGCCCTTTCCACCTTGAAGAATGCATACTTGTATCCCATTTTGCTCTTTTGATCAGCATCAATCACTTTCACAATTGGACTATCTTTTCTGGCTTCAGAAATAGGTAGCTTTAGACTATTAACAATTCTGCTGTACCATTGTTTCCATGTGAAAACCTTGTTAAACCAGCAATCAATGTAATTAAACCTCTGTTCATGTTCCATGAACATTTCACGATGAAAATATTCAAGGAACAAAGTATAGGTACGTTTTTGAATTCTGGTTTGCTGAAGCTGTTCTACTTTAGACACCTATCTTGCTTGTACTTGCTCTTCAAAAAACTTCTTGATTTTCAGATCTTGCAACTCTTTTAGAACTTTCACCAATCTTTTCAGAAGTAACAACTTCTGAGCTTTAAATATTTTGTGCTTCTTTTAAAACTTCAAATTCAATTTTCTACTCCTTAGGATGAATATGAAAATCATAACAATAACTCAGCAAGTAATCAGCATCCCTAACAGTGTTTATCTTAGAATGCCCAGTAGATAAACTTCTTCTGATCAGCTCTCTAAAATGAATTCTTTTATTGATTAGATAAACAATTTCATCTTTTATTTCTTTTGCACCAGGAATCCATATCACATAATCAGAAAGTCATTTCAGAGTTGAAGAAGAATACTTTGGGATATTAGAAATTATAAAAGTTCGTTCATCTGATCCATCTGGTATATATTGAAATCCAAGTTCTGGATTAGTAAAGACTTTTGAAATATCAGTAAGTTCCTCATGAACTGGTTCTAATAAGTTTACTTTCTTCATCCTTCTTTCTAAAGCAAGTTGGAAATCATGTTTTAGTAGGTTTCTGAGGTAGATACCAAGTATTCTTCTGATTTCTGGTACAAGCTCCAAGTCATCTTTTTTAACACAAAAAATTCAGCAAGTATAATTTGTCTTGGAGCCTTAAATTGTAAATGTCAAATTGAGTAAACTCAATTAGAGTACCATCCCTTCTTTCAGCTCTAATTTTTATAACTTTCAGATCTTCTTCTATCTGTCTGCTGATACTTCTGAAATGCTTTATTAAAGTGGAATCAAGCATAGCTTGAATACCATGCCTTTGATGATAAGCTCTGACTTCTGAAGCATGATCTTCATTCAATTCATCACTTATAAAACTCTCTAAAGTAGCATTTCTTAAGCTACTTTTATACATGTAAAGATAGGTTTCTTCAGGAAAAACCATCCTTTCCTGAATGATTTGATTGAATATAGTTTCCTCCATACAAACTTGATCTACTATAGGTTTTTCAAGAATTGGCAGAGAAATTCTTGATATTTCAATAAATTCCTTATATTTCACCACAACTTCTTTTGTAAACTCTATTAGTAAGTCATCATTAAACTCAATATCATTCACATGACTTAGATCAACTTGAATGAAGGCTTCTTCAGTTGGCTGATCATAAAAATCTTTCAACACGGACAATCTTTCATCCATGAATCTACACTCCAAATTCCTTATAGAATTCAGAAAATCAGAATTTAGAATAATTAAATTCATTAACCAGTTGAAAATGAAAATATTCAGAAGATCTTCTTCTTCTCTTCTGATAACATTCTGTACAACATTTGGCTCCAGACAATTAGATCTCTGATCTCATTCACCTCTTCTTCATCATCAAATCTGATAACATCTGATAAGTCACCAGGTTCACCAAATTCCTCTTCAAAGGCCAAATATTCATTGATCATTTCTTCACTTGAATCTGGAAGCACATCAGTTTTATCTAAATCAATTCCATCATCTGAACTAGATAAACTTATCTTTTGTTTTTCATAACCTACATCTTCTTCATCAGAAATAAGAATATTTGAATCTGCAAGTACTTCAGAACTTTCAACTTCTGGAACAAAAACCTTAGAATTAACCACCTTTGGTACCTCAGTAATAATAACATCTTTAGAAACTAGGACTTTTGATAATTCAGGTTCAGAAATTGACAAATCTTCAATTGCTTCTGAAACCTTTTCAACACCAGAATCTTTCTGAACATCTTCAGAAGATCTTTCAGAAGATTGGGCTATAATGTTTTGTACATCTTCAGAAGTTGAAACTCTTTTCCTTTTCTCCCCCTCGTGATCATCAGGACCCTGATCATCATGTTTTCTTTTTAGAGTTTCAGCATGAGGCCTGCATTCCAATGTTGTGATTCTTTAATCAAGGGAAAAATGTGTAGTTTGCACAGTTGTCAACTTCTCAAGAATTAACTTGATATCATCCTTTGTAGCCAAATTCAATAAGCCAGATTGTTCAGAAGCTGTAGGCAGAGAAGTCTTTAAATTTGAGTATCACACCCTAGATTGCGTTACCGAGTAATCTTACTATATTCGTTTACATACAAATTTGGATGCTTTATTTCATTGTACATTTGTTTAAGATATTTGTATTTTGGACTAGAAATGTTAACAAAAGTCCATGTAGGGACCAATGGTGAATTAGACAAATGATGAGGGGTAAGTTTTGACAAGTGGTGTTTTTTATACCAAGTATAAAAACCCTTATTTTCAGCCCCGTAGTCTCATTTAGAACCTCGTTTACTCTTGAACTCTCTCTCTCTAAAAAGAAACGGGTTCTCCATTCCAAACCCTAATCATCTCAATGCTTCTCATGCACTAAGGAAATAAAGATGTTTTGAAAGATTGTTTAATAATCTTTGAAAAATTGCTAGTTTTACAAGTCAAATCTAAGGTATGCTCTCTAATTTGATGAGTTGTGTTAAGGATTGGAAGATTAATGTTAGAGTTCATGAGGTTTTGATGATTAAGTAAATCTTTGTTAATTGATGTTAGTTTCTTGCTTTTGTTGCTTAAATAAGTGGGAAATTAGTTTACATCATTGATTTATGATTTGGAAAGGTTTTATAGTTGTTCACCTGTGTAGTTTGCACAGTTGTCAACTTCTCAAGAATTAACTTGATATCGTTCTTTGTAGCCAGATTCAATAAGTCAGATTGTTCAGAAGTTGTAGGCAGAGAAGTCTTTAAACTTGAGTATAACACCCTAGATTGCGTTACCGAGTAATCTTACTATATTCGTTTACGTACAAATTTGGATGCTTTATTTACTTGTACATTTGTTTAAGATAGTTGTATTTTGGACTAGAAATGTTAACAAAAGTCCATGTAGGGACCAATGGTGAATTAGACAAATGATGAGGGGTAAGTTTTGACAAGTGGTGATTTTTATACCAAGTATAAAAACCCTTATTTTCAGCCCCTTAGTCTCATTTAGAACCTCATTTACCCTTTAACTCTCTCTCTCTCTCTCTAAAAAGAAACGGGTTCTCCATTCCAAACCCTAATCATCTCAATTCTTCTCATGCACTAAGGAAATAAAGATGTTTTGAAAGATTGTTGAATAATCTTTGAAAAATTGCTAGTTTTACAAGTCAAATCTAAGGTATGCTCTCTAATTTGATGAGTTGTGTTAAAGATTGGAAGATTAATGTTAGGGTTCATGAGGTTTTGATGATTAAGTAAATCTTTATTAATTGATGTTAGTTTCTTGCTTTTGTTGCTGAAATAAGTGGGGAAATAAGTTTACATCATTGATTTATGATTTGGAAAGGTTTTATAGTTGTTCACCTGTGTAGTTTGCACAGTTGTCAACTTCTCAAGAATTAACTTGATAGCATTCTTTGTAGCCAAATTCAACAAGTCAGATTGTTCAGAAGTTGTAGGCAGAGAAGTCTTTAAACTTGAGTATAACACCCTAGATTGCGTTACCGAGTAATCTTACTATATTCGTTTACGTACAAATTTGGATGCTTTATTTACTTGTACATTTGTTTAAGATATTTGTATTTTGGACTAGAAATGTTAAGAAAAGTCCATGTAGGGACCAACGGTGAATTAGACAAATGATGAGGGGTAAGTTTTGACAAGTGGTGATTTTTATACCAAGTATAAAAACCCTTATTTTCAGCCCCTTAGTCTCATTTAGAACCTCATTTACCCTTTAACTCTCTCTCTCTCTCTCTCTAAAAAGAAACGGGTTCTCCATTCCAAACCCTAATCATCTCAATTCTTCTCATGCACTAAGGAAATAAAGATGTTTTGAAAGATTGTTGAATTATCTTTGAAAAATTGCTAGTTTTACAAGTCAAATCTAAGGTATGCTCTCTAATTTCATGAGTTGTGTTAAAGATTGGAAGATTAATGTTAGGGTTCATGAGGTTTTGATGATTAAGTAAATCTTTATTAATTGATGTTAGTTTCTTGCTTTTGTTGCTGAAATAAGTGGGGAAATAAGTTTACATCATTGAGTTATTATTTAGAAAGGTTTTATAGTTGTTCACCATGGTTTTAGTACCAAAATTTTAAGAAAGGGGACTGTTTTGAGCTGTGAATAGTAGCAAAATCATCAAAAAGGGGAATGTTTTAAGCTGTGTAGATAATTTTAGTAGCGGTTGTTTGTTCAAAAATTCGTAGAAAATCACTCATTTACCCGATTGAGGTGTACGATATATCGTGGGAAAGGTATCAGAGTATACTACAACTTTTTAGTTTACGTCCAAAGCTGATCCCGAATTCAAAAGGCTCAAAACAGTGGGTTTTTGTAACTGTTACTGTGCAAAAATGAGAACTGCACACTGTTTTTATAAAAATCATATAAAATTGTTCTTTGATCCAAATGATATGGATTCAAAGCGACTGGAATCATAAGAAACAGATCTGAAACTTTTGTTTAGACCTTAAAACCTGGATTGACTCCTAAGTTTGTTCAAAAGGGTAATGAAAGTAGTGGTTCAAGGGTGCAGGGGAAATGGAGCATTATTTGTTTGTACTTTGAGTTTTAAGGATTTGTATCATCTGCAAATCATGATCCAATCATTCTCAATCAATTGTAAACTTGTTTAGGGTAAACCTTGGAGTAAAAAAGTGGCTTGAACGATTTCACAAACAGAAACCTCGAGTGTTTATTTCTGTAGCTGGTCTAGTCGATGCCGAAGACTGGCTCATACATATGGAAAAGATATTTCGAGTTTTGGGTTGCCCGAGTCATATATGTGTTGAATTGACAGTCTATAAATTGGAAGGTGACGCATATCGTTGGTGGCACGCATGGAAACAGGCTCATATTGGGGTGGTTGATATCGGGTCTCTAACTTGGGAAGAATTCAAGGGGCTCTTTTATCAACTGTATTTTTCTGATTCTGATAAAGAGGCGTACAGTCGAGAATATGCTTCTATTCGTCAGTGAGATGATGAGTCTATCTCCGGCTATATGGCCAAATTTCTACATTTGGCCAATTATGCGGGTACCCATGCGGGTACTGCATCAGATCAGACTTTAAAATTCAAATGGTCACTTAATGGGAAGTACATGTCATAGTTGATCAATCAGAAATTTACTACAGTTGTCGAGGTTGCTGATGCCGCACGAAATATAGAAAGGGAACGACAGATGTTCCTGTTTGCATGCCTACAAAAGTAGGATGGCATGTTGATATCACAACATCATGAATCATTACCGATTCAGTGAATGGGGCTTTTGTGATGTTCACCCCACCAGGTCTTTCATCAAATCCTTGAATGTCCTGAAAAGGAACACCTATTGATGTTGTTGCAATGTGACAGACACTTTGCTTGGTTAAGTCTGGAACACTTGTGCTAGTGTAAAGAAATTGAACATCTTGTGTTGTATTAGGCTCAAGATTGATTGGACTATCAAACTCAATGTGCATATGAGTATGAAGGGGGACCTATATCCTTCTGTTTCAACATTAGGTTCCTCCATATGGGGACCTAACGGTAGACGAGTTGCTTGCCCCAATTGTGTTATTGAAACACCCTTCTGTTGAGAGATGGGTGAGTGGCTGGGGGGTTAACTAGATTTGTCTTGGGCTTACTAGCTGTTTCAATATTACCCACTAAAGAGTGTGGAGTAATAGATAATGTGGCTACCCGGCTAGTAAAGTTTGGTTCACAAGTTTGTTTTTGTTTTACTTGTGTTCTCCCCTCATCAGTTTTTTTTCTCACTCTTCTACCAAAGCTCTCATTCCATTTTTCCTCTTTGCATTATGAGGTTGTTCACCATCCTGAACTTCCTCCCCTCTCTCCCTAGGAATGCTAGACCCCTCACCTTGCACACTACTAGGATTTGAATCCTGGGTAGGGAACATTGGTTTTGGTAATCCCATGGATTCACAGTACTCAATCCAAATCTTATTCTTGGTTTTCCCCAATTTCACGATGATGAGTGTTAGGGTTAGGGTCTGAACATTCAGCATTTGTCGTTGTATCTTGCAGAGTTGGATAATTAGGAATTGCCACTTCAATCGATCCTACCAACACACTCTTTTGCACAATTTTAAAAGAACCAGTGCTTGAAGAATTACTATCACTGTTATCAAAACAAGATTTAGCTGTTTAGAGAGGTTGATTGACTTGTGAAGAAGACATTTTCGAAGAAATTGTAAGACCATAAAGAAAATCTAGAAGTTCAGAAAAGCTTTCGGAGGGAAAAATTGCAGAAGAAATTTTTGAAGACGATCGAGGAAACATATTTATCGGATGAGAAGAATGACGTGGTTTACGTGGGACAAGTGGTAGAAAAAGGAACGAAAAGTAATTACGCTTAGTAGGTAATGATGAATTAACAACGGTTAATTTTGCTACTGAAACGTTTTTAAGCCGAGATTAAGAATGGTTGAATCAAAATATAACACGTGGCACGAGAAGCTTAATGAAATACTTAGTCATCTTCTGAATGCGAAGTTCAGAACTTCTGAGAAAACATTCAGAAATCTAAGAAAAAGTTTTAGAACTTCTGAGAAAAAGTTCAGAACTTCTGAGAAAAAGTTCAGAGCTTCCGAAAGAAAGTTTAGAACTTCTTAGAAAATAACTGTGTCCTTGAAAATTATTTAAAATACTAACTTCTGAATTCAGAAAATGTTTTAAAATTCAGAAGCAGTTTGAACAATAAAAACCATTAATCAACAATAGAAGTTTGTCCATACTCCTAAGTGATTAAGCTCAGAATGAATCATCACCTGTTCAGATCTGTCACAGAAACCACAATATATGAACAACATTAGCAAAATTGATGAAATATGTATGATAATACTCCCTCTAGAATCATGCAAGAGATAGAAGAAGAAAAAAAAAACGAAAAACCTCCCCCTTAAAAAAATGATATATAGAAAAGAAAAATATGATAAAAGATTAAATACAAATATTTCAGAGTTAAAAGTATGAGCTTCTAAATTGTTTGATTTAGACTTCTGAAAAGCAAAAACCAGAACTTCTGAATTTAGATTTTCAGATTTCTGAATTAAACATGTTCAGAAATTAATACTTAACATTGTTTCTAAGTATTCATCATGCCTAATTTATCACGGCAAAGTTGAATATTTTCTCATCAAGAGCCTTAGTGAATAAATCAGCCAATTGATAATCTGTCTGAACAAAAAACATTTCTATATTAGCTTTTTCAACATGATCTTTAATGAAATGATATCTCAGATCTATGTGTTTAGTCTTGGAATGTTGAACAGGATTAGCAGTAATTGTTATGGCAGTTTTGGAATCACAGTAAAGTGGTATCTTCTTGAATGTGTAGCCATAGTCTTTCAGTTGAGTTTGCATCCAAATCACTTGTGAGCAACAAATTGCAGCTGCTACATATTCAGCTTCTGCAGTTGAAGTTGATACACAATTTTGCTTTCTTAAAGACCAGCTAACAAGCCTATCTCCCAAGAATTGACATCATCCAGATGTGCTTTTCCTGTCTAATTTACAACCACCATGATCTGCATCTGTAAAAGCTGTTAATTCAAAACCATAATTCTTAAGATACAAAAGGCCCAATGAAGGAGATCTTTTAAGGTATCTAAGAATTCTTTTAGCAGCAAGAAGATGAGACTCCTTAGGATTAGGTTGATATCTTGCACAAATACATGTGGCCAGCAAACATTATATCAGGTCTGCTAACAGTTAAATAAAGTAAGGATCCAATGATTCCCCTGCACTTCTTTTGATCCATAGATTTACCATTTAAATCAGGTTCAATTTGGTAGCAGTGGTCATTGGAGTCTTAATACTTGAATAATCAGACATATCATACTTCTTGAGTAAGTCATTAACATACTTAGATTGGTTAATGAATATGCCAATGGGGATTTGTTTTACTTGCAAACCAAGAAAGAGAGTCAAGTCTCCTATCATACTCATTTCAAACTCAGATTACATGATGGTCTCAAAGTTTTTTCAAAATTTTGGATTAGTAGAGGAAAATATAATGTCATCCACATAAATTTGTATTAAAATCAAATCCTCGCCTTCCTTTTTTAGAAATAAGCTAGTATCAATTGTACCTCTTTTAAATTTGGAATTCAGAAGGAATGTTGTGAGAGTGTCATACCATGCTCTTGAAGCCTGTTTCAATCCAAATAAAGCTTTGTCTAATATATAGACATGGTTTGAAAATTCTTTGCTTACAAAGCCTTCTAGTCGATCAACGTACACTTCTACATGAAGGATTTCATTCAGAAATACACATTTAACATCTATTTGGAAGACCTTCATATTCTTATGAGCTGCATATGCTAGAAAGATCCTAATTGCTTCTAATCTAGCCACTGGTGCAAATATTTCATCATAGTCTATGCCTTCTTGTTGACAATATCCTTTGGCAACAAGTCTTGCTTTATTTCTCACAAGAATACAATTTTCATCCTTCTTATCTCTGAATACCCACTTTGTTCCAATAATGGATTTGCCCTTAGGTCTAGGAATGAGACTCCAGACTTTGTTTCTTTCAAACTGATTAAGCTCATCTTGCATTGCTAGAATCCAGTCTGGATCTTCAAGTTCTTCATTTGGTTTCTTAGACTCTATGTTGCTTAGAAAGTTCACATATAAGCACTCATTTGCTGTTGCAAATCTAGTTTGAACTCCTTTTGAGGCATCACCTATTATTTGATGAACATGGTGATTTGATGTCCATTTGTTCACATTTGGAAGTAGTTGAACAGATGAGACATTATTTTGTGAATCATAATCATCAATAATAGCTTGTTGTTCTAGTTCTGAATGAATTTCTGAATGTAGATCTGAATTTTCTCCTATATCCTGTGTATTATCAGAAGTTACTTGTTGAGGGTCAGAAATGGGAATTTCTGAGATTGAAGGAGAAACAGGTGGTCCATATATGTTTGATGTGATTGGATCATCTATGATAGGATCTGGATTATCTCTGACAAGTGATGGATTTTAAAAATCTGTAGAGACATCAGAAGATACATCAAACAAATCATGAAAAAATAAATCTAAATTTCCTTTAAGTAAAGAGTCATTTGAGTTAGATTTATCATTAGATCCCTTCTTTGAATCAAGTTGTTCAGAGTTCTGAATAAGCTTGAGTTTTGAACTGTCTTGTTTAGAAGTCATTGTTGGTTCATTGAATCTAACATTGGTGCTCTCAATAATAGTTCTAGTTTTCTTCATGAGTATCCTGTAAGCTTTAAATATTTGAGAATAACCAACAAATACTCTACATAAGCCATTAGGATCAAATTTTCCCAGATTATCTCTGTCATTTAGCAGAAAGCACTTGCATCCAAAAATTCTAAAATAACCAATAGTAGGTTTTCTGTTTCTAAGTAATTCAGAATTGTTTTAAGATGTTTCCTATTCAGAATTGTCTTGTTTTGTGTAAAACATGTTATTGCAATAGCTTTAGCCCAAAGAGAGAGAGGTAGTTCTGAATAAGCAAGCATTGTTCTTGCAAGTTCTACCAAAGTTCTGTTCTTTTCTTTCAACTACACCATTTTATTGTGGAGTTCTTGCAGCAAAAAAGTTATGTGAAATGCCAACAGATGTGAAATGCCAACAGATGAAATGCCAAAAAAGTTCTGTGTCATTTTCATTTATGATCTTCTGAACAGATAGTTGAAGCATAACTTGAATCCTCTTTAGAAATGGGATTAAAACTTCTGAGGTATCATATTTTTGTCTTAAAAACTCAACCCATGTATATCTTGAATATTCATCTACTATGACTAAGATATACTTCTTGCCTCCTAAACTCTGAGTTCTCATTGGCCCACATAAATCCATGTGCAACATTTCTAAAAGAGCTTTACATGAGGAAAGCATCTTCAAAGGATAAGAACTTCTTTTGATTTTTCCAATTCACATGTAGAGCACAAAGATTTTTTTTGATATCTAATCCTTGGTAAACTAATTACAGAATGTTGCTTTCCTAGTTCATCAATGCATTTGAAGTTCAGATGTGACATTCTTCTATGCCAGAGCCAACTTTCTTCTAAAACAGATTTGGAAATGTAGCAAATGCCTTTAAGTTGACCATCTTCTGTAAAGGTAGCGGTTTAAATGTCACCATCTCTGTATGCAGTTAAAGCTTCCTTATCCTCAGAATTTAAAATATGGCAGTATTCAATGTCAAAGTGTACAGTCCATCTTTTATCACAAACTGACTAATACTGAAAAGATTATGTTTTAATCCTTCAACGAAACCTTCATTACTTCTACATCTCCTTTCATAAAAGTTTCATACACTATTACATATCCCTTTGCATTATTTCCAAAACTGACTGTTCCTCCATTTCTCTCATGATAGTCAGTCAGAAGTTCCTTATATGGTGTCATTTGTCTTGAGCATCCAGAATCTAAGACCCACACATGATGAATCTGCAGAAACAATTACCCGGATTTAGGTACTCATTTGTAGATGGGTCCTTTGAGATTAGTTATAAAAGAAGGAATTCTGAATTTTATAACAGATTTAAAGTTTTTTAGACTTTGATTCAGAATTGGATTCAGAACTTTGTTTATCAACCCATTTCTGCACAGATTTATCTTTAATGTGATATTTAGAGTTGTTTCATTTGTGAATATGTGAAGCATACTTGACTTGTTTCTTTGGAGATACCTTTTTTATTTCAGAATTGAGTTGAAAGTTGTGATGTCACAGTTAATACAATGAGTATGATTCTTAAGAAGTTTTAACATATCATTACATAAATAAGAATCAACAGAATGAGTTTTAGCAACAACGTTTTTTCTTTTATTCGTTGTAAGAACTTCTGATACATCCTTTGGTTTACAAGACTGAAAACTATCTAATTTGTCTTTCTTTGTCAAGCTTTCATGTTTTCTCTTTCAAACTAGAGTGGACAGCTCTGAAAATGATACAAAATGAGGATAAGAATAATAAGGCTTTATATAGTTATTATTTATTTTCTGAACATTAGGCTTTTTGAATTTATTTCCAGATTTAGTATTAGAAGATTGAACCTTTTCAAAATTCTACTCTTGAGTCAAATGAAGATGTAGACAACTTAGAGGTTCCTGTATTAAGGATAGGTTTAACTATGAATTAAGTGGTGGCGAACTAGAAATAGAATCCGAGTTAGATAAATTTATTCAGAACTAGAGAAATTCATATAGTCTTCTTTTAAGAATTCCGAGTTAAACATTTCTGAAGGAAGTTTAGGTTCTTCATATTTTAACTTATCACCTTCTACCATAGAAGTTTTTCTTTTATAAACCAGATACCCTTCCTTATTTAATACAGCAACAACAAGTTCATCATTTTCATCTTCAGAATCTAAAGCATTCATAAGATTTGAAAATTTGTCTTCAATCATATTTTCAACAAAATTGTTTAACTTTGAAAAATTTTCATTAGAATTCTGAATTTCTTTTGTTATTTCGTTGTCAGATTCATTATCAGAATTACCAAAACATATTTCTTAATGATCATGATCATCCACTAAAAAGTCATAATCAGAAAATTCTTCATATTGTTCCTTGGAATTTTCATCTGAATTGTCTTAAGAGTTAACAACATGACATTCATCAGAAATTAAAGCTTCTAAAATATCTTCAGAAACTGCTTCAGAAGTTTCTTATGAAAGATTCTGAGATTTTATTTTAGAACTTCTGTCAAAAAGCATTTCAGAAGTAGTTTCAGAAGTTGATATTTCCGATATTTTTGAATCATCTAACTTTGTATTCACTTCATATTTTTCAGAATTCAAAGATTTTTCATTTGTGAACAAAACTTCTGATTTAACAAATGATATTCTTTCAGGCAAATTAAAGTTCACTGGTTTAAAGGAGACAGCTTTTAAACCTTCATCAAAAAAATTCATATCAGATAGATTGTAAAGATTAGAGGGTGCTTTCTATAAAATTTGATTTTCAGTATAACCTAAACCAGGTTTTATGTTATAAAATTTTGAGTTCTGAGCCTGAATTATCAGAATATTAAAAGTTTGTTTAGTTTGACCTCTTTTGAAATTTAAATCTTCTAATTCTTTAATCTTGCTTTACAATTCAATTCTTTCCTTGTTCAGATATTCCATTTTGACACTTAAAACCTCTTTTTCAGGTTTCTCATTATCAATATCTTTTTGCAGAGTATCCAATTTTTCTTTCAAAATAAATTTATCCTCAGAAAGTTTATCAATTTGTTTTTCAGCATTTTGACAATTCAATTTATAAATCTGACTTTCTTCGCTGAATTTATTAACTAAAGTTCTTTCACCTTTTATTCTGTTTCTTAAGGTTTCAAATTCATAAGTCATTTTTATAATTTGTTCTTGAACATTATTTTTCAGAAGATGGTTCAGAAGTTGATTTAGAAGAGATTTGTACCTCAGTGTCATGATCATGATTGTCTTCTGGGTCCATTTGACACATGTAGCAGTTGGCTGCATAGTGAGCTACCTCTTCATCATACTCATCATCACTCCAGCATAGCCAATCATCTTCATACTTTCTTCTTCTTAGCTAAAAGATGTTTTTTCTCATAATATCCAACATTTTTAACCTTAGGCATTTTGCATTGTCTAGCAAAATGACCAGGTTTTCCACAATTAAAACATCTTGCTAGTTCTGCTTCATCCTTCTTTACCACCTCCTTATTCACAGCTTTCTTTGCTCTATCTTCAATTTTGGGTTTACGTTTATACTTCTGATTGTATCTTTGATTGAACTGTCTTGTCATAAAGGCTGTACGCTCAGCCATCCTCTTCATTTCTTCATCAGATTCATTTCCCTCTCACAGAGATCAACTTCTGGAATTTCACAGATTTTGGTCATAGAAGATATGTGTTTGGGATTATTCACTTTTTGACTTAAAAGAGCCAGAGTATCACTGGTTTTCTTCTTGTCATTTTGTCTAGTTTTGATCTTGTCTTCTTGTTGAAACAAGATACCACATATATCATGAACGGTTTTTCAAGACAAGTTTCTTGTTACCATGTTATCAGTGAAACTTTCCCACTCATTACCCAAATTATTCAAAAATTTGTTGTTTATCTCAGAATTTAATTTCTGAACGCCATTTATTCTCAGATTGTTCAGAATATTGTTGAATCTGTTATATGAATCAGTGATAGATTCACCATCTTTAGCTTTGAAGTTTTCGTAAGTTCCAATACAAATATTTAGCCTTTGGGCTTGAGATTTGGAACTCCCCTGCATCTGGGCTTCTACTTCATCCCACATTTCCTTCACTTAAGTAAGATTGTCAACTCTGTTGAATATTTCATTGAGAATTGCCATTGTTAACAGTGTTAAAGCTCTTTTATTTATCTTCATTTTAGCTTTTTCAGTATTATTGTACATGTTTGGACTTTTCTTGATTCGAGTAGCAAGTATTTCAGGGGTATTTTCAGTTGCTGCAACTGCATCAATTTGCACGTATACTTCAAGAGGTCCATTAATGATTGATTGCATTAATGCTCCATCAATATTGTCCAGAAACTGGATCATACGAATTCTCCATTGGTGATACTCTCCAAGAAATAGAGTAGGTGGATTTGTTTCAGATCCGATTGAAACATATTCTTTAGTCATCTTGAACAAATGATCGTAAATTCACCTGTTTTCGTGAAAGAAAATACATCGGACCAATCTAGGACAGATCGATCAAGAAAATTTTCAGGAATCTTGTCAGATTTGACAGATTCTGATCAAGAAAATCACAAATTTAGCACCAAACAGATGAATTGGCTCTGGTACCAATTGATAGTTTTTGTAGATCAAGATAGACAAAGAATAAGATTGGAGCAGCGAAGTCGTGTGTATTATGTATTACAAAGTGTATATGTCATGAAAGTACAAAGTATGATCACTTATAACAAACTAACTGACTTCCTATATATAGACAAGGAAAGACAGACTTATAGTATCTATACACGTGTAAGCCTTTACTTTAGAACTGCTTCTGCACTTGTCTTCAGAACTTACTTCAGAAGTTCTTCAGAACTACTTCAAGACTTCCTAGGAATCTTCAGAACTTCTGAAGTTGCCACTTCATAAGTTATGCCTTAGGCTTTTCTTCAAAGCTATACTTCTGAAACTCTTCTTCTGACTTCTGTCTTTTAGACTTCTGAGCTTTACTTAAGCGTTTCTCTGTACGACACCAGTTCAGAAGTTCTGAACTGTTTCACTTCTGAACCCACTCTCTTTTGAAGCAATCTTTGGATATTCAACACCCTCCAAAGAATAACTCATCTCATTCCTTGACACCATTGGTTACAAATGGGAAGCTGGTGTCAAGTCAATCACCAAGACTGAGAAGAAAAGAATGCCAGCTAGATGGCAGTACATCTTCACTCGGGTGATTCAATGCTTAGGCACTAAGACTGGTTCACAAGATCAAGCCAGTAAGCCATTTTTGGAGATGTCGTTCTCACTCTGCCATGGAGAAAGCTGAACTTCGCTGACAATATCATAAGCAAACTCTACAACCGTGTTCAGGCACCAAAAAGGGAGAAGACTATCCTTTTTCCAAGATTTGTGGCAACCATCTTGCAAAACGTTTATCAGGGATACCCTAAGGTTGGGAAGCAGACTTTCTCTCAGGTAGGGAAGATATCCCTGGAGATTGTTGAGCTACCAGGAGACACTTCTTACCTGCCCTACATGCTGGATCATATCAGAGATGCTGCCCCTGAAAATGCTTCGCCTTCTACCATTCAGGAAGTCACTGGGTCTATATCACTGCCAATCCCCACGGTGATTAGCCTCGACACCTCCTCCTCCTCCCCAGTTAAACGAAAACAGCCGTCCGATGATCAAAAAAAGACCATTGCTCACAAGCCAGTGACAAAGAAGCTAAAGAAGATGGTCTCTCAACAGACCACCCTCTCTGATACAGGCGTACTACCAACGTCTCCTCTACCCATAGCCACGATAACGGTTTTTGTCACTGTTTCCGCTTCATCAACTCTACCCCCCTCTTCAGAGACCTCGGTCCCTGAGGATGTTGTAGGTAGCAATGCTGAAGCTGTATCAGGTACTACATGCACAGCCTTCTGTTCTTCTTCTACCTCCTATTCTTTGGTCCACATATCAACCCATGATTAAGAGATGGTTGTCCCTGTCTCTGAAGAGGTTTAACAACGTGCTATCCAAGAATCAGTTTTGTTTCGACAATCTGAGTTTTGGAAAGCCACGTGCACAGGACCTGAGATTGTCTCTCTCAAACATTCTCAGATACAGGCCAATGATCCATACGACACTACCGTCACATATACCATCCCTGAGAGTAATCCTCTCGATACTCTCAAGGAACCCTTGGTTAAACATACTACCTCCCACCATATATCTTCTAACCCAGAGCTCTTTTTGGCTGCTCTATCTTTATTGTCAATAGGTGCCGTTGCTCCTGTCTTCTCATCAGCAACCACCATTACTGCCTCGGTCGCTGCTCCTCTTAGCAGACCAAACGTCTCTACTACTCCTTCCAGCAACCCTACTTCTTCTCCATCTACTAAGATCAGAAAGGCTGAAGATCACAAGAGAGTGAAGACAGAGAAGCTTCCAACTCAGCTTCCTCCCTTTGTTGCTGAAATCCCAAAGATCTCTCTACCTCCTCCCTCGTTTCCAGCCATGGATTTCTTGGTGCCCTGACAAAGCACATGGCGGATACATTGCAGGTGTCCTCTGAGATTATCTTCAAGCAAGTCAGGGGCGTTCCTGGCATGAAGGCGACCATCAACAACATCTACGCTGATATTCAAACAGTGAAGGACGATAACTCTGCCAACGAATAGGCCATTGATCGTCTTGCTAAGGCGTTTGAACAACAGGTGAAGACAATCGCTGAAATGCAGAAGACACAAGCTGATCTTCTGTGCATCGTTCAAAGCCTCTCTGATAGAGCCCCCTCATTCACTAAGGTTGATAGAGGAAATCTGAGTGTGGTTGCTCAGACTCAGACATCACAGGATAAGACTCTCTGCACCATGAGCTCAAATGTGCACACACTTCTGGTGCACGCTCTCCCTGTTGATAATAAAGAGGGGGAGAAATTTGCCAGAGAGCTCGCTGATGAGCTTATTGGTCAAGCAAACACAATGCTTCTTGGGTTCGCCACCTCCTAGTAAGGAGCAGTCTGACCCCTTAGGGAAGAATAAGCAAGTTGTGGATCTCGATTCCACTTCGTAGAATTTTGAGGGGGAGCTCTCCGCAGAGGTATGCCTTCCTCTCGTTACTTAGGTTCCTCCCTCTAAACTCAAATATACCACTCCTCTTCTCATCCAAATTTTGGATCTGATGAACCTCTCTCTGATTCTCCCATTCTCAGTGATCCCAGTCCCCCAAAGGACTCTCCATTTTTTAGGGAACCTTCCACTGAAGACCAGTTCTTGTGCATATCCGAATTTGAATCTGAAGAGGAAGAAGGCCTAATTCAAAGGCATGTACATAGGCAAGATATCCCTGAAGCAGAAAAAAAACAGAGAAGGGAAAACTTCATAAGAGACCTCGAGCTGGCCAGAGTAAAAATTCCTTTTCGTACCTCCGAGCCCGAAACTCCTATTCCAATAAGAGTTTTTGATGAATTCTCCTTTCTATCTCCTAAAGAGCATGTTGAAGCCTTAGAAGCTCGGCGACTAAGAGACCAGCAAATAAAAGCTCAAGAAGGTCTCAAGGTCACTCAGAAAATAGCAAGAGAAGAAACAATAAGTCTCAACCGTCAGAGACAAGAAGAATAGAAGAGCAAAAATCTAGCCGAAAGGCTAGCTGAGAAGGAAGCCAGAGATAACCTAAGAGTTAATCCTGTGATAGCTCAAGAGAAAATCCTACAAGCCGTGAATAGAGATGCCATTCAAAATTCTCTGAATGGTTAGATTTCAAAGATGCCATTCAAAATTCAAAATCTCAATTCAAGGGTATAGTAGAAAGACATCTTGATTAGCTACTACAAAGGATATCACAACACGTCAGCATTCCTCCTTTCCATGAGAAAAGCAATAAGAGAAGATCAAAGTTCGATGCTGAAGAAGGTCCATTGTTTAGAAATGAACATGAGACAAAATTTGACCTTGACAGCCTCTTAGCCACCTCATTATTCCTGACCTCTCTATGCTTAATACATCTCTGCCTGAAGCGAGAAAGTACGAAGAAAATGAAATCACTACTCTTCCTAAAGCAGGAATGGCCTTTCTAGGAAATGATGGGCAAACAAGGTTTCTCAGAAATAAGGAGATTAAGAAACCTCCTTCAAAACTCATAAAGATCATGTACCACAACTTCCTGACCACCTATGGTCCAAAATGCCTTCAAAAGTCAATATATGAGAAAGAATTACGTAGAAGAACAGAAAAGCTCTCCGACTAGTCTCTTTTGTTTTTTTCTTTCCTTTGTAATTTACTTTAGTGTACTGTACTTTACTCTTACAAATTGTATTTTCATTCTACTTGTAATTCTTCAAATTATATTTTAAATGAAATACAACGAAGTACTATACTCCATCTGTGTACTGAAAAGATCCCTGAAAATAGTAAAAAGGGACAATGAACATAAGAGTTATATTTTCTTTAAAACCCTCATACTCACTGACGTTAACGAGAAAACAATAAAATAAAAGAAAGAAACTTTTTGTTGCTCTGAAGGAGTACAAATACAATTATTGAACATTGTGGTAAAAACGAGCGGAAGTTATGAGGTCCTGGTCTTGGATTTTGGTAGGACTTAATGGATTTTTTTTATAAATATTTTTATTCTTATTTTGTTTTTAAAGAATCGGAATTTCCCAATATTTCCCCACCCCAAACTTTGGAAGTAAACAATGCCCTCATTGTTAGTTAAAAAAACGAAAAACACTAAAAAAATGAACAAAATGGGAAGGCCAATACTTCCAAGAAAACCCATTCTGTGATAATTTTTACTAGACCCAACAATATTCAGTAGAGATAATCATATTTTTCAAGAACAGGAAACCAACGAAAGAAAATAAACCAAACGCTCAAAGAAGATAAAAACAAAAGCTCAAAGAAAGCTTAAACGTGGATTACCTCAACTATGTGATATCACGATACAAAAAGCAAGTGTTTAACAACTACACGATATCCAAAAATCAGAGTTGGCTAAATACGCGCAAACATCCCAAAATAGCTACTACATGAGCTTTAAACGATAACGAAACAACAAAGATAACTATTCCTCGTTACCGGCCTGACTGGTTGACGGGTGATGAGACGCATCCTCAGATACGGTACGACGGATCTTTGGGAGACGCATCTGTGACGGACATAATCCAGCAGGGAATCTCGGAAGGTCTGATGCCATCATAATATCTTTTGCCAATAAGAACTTATTTACCACGCGGTCATGGTCACGTGAGTACATCCAAAATTTTTCCGAACATGAGGCTAGATCTGCAACATATCCCTCGAATTTTGTCAGTCGACCGTTCATTCGATCCAAGGACGAGATGATAGTGTTCAACTTCTGTAGACATTGTTCCCATTGCTCCGCCATCATGGTTAACCACATCTCGGAACCATAACCTGTTGCTGAAGGTGGAATGGGCGGGACATGAGGAGTAGTGGTCGGAGGGGCTACTGTGGTATCAGGAATGAAAGGAGAGGTTGTTGAGATGGCCGATAGCTGCTGATTTGGGCCAGTGGCATCATCATTCAACTCATTTGTAGGTGGTTTATTCATCTTGGTTATTGTCCCTGATCCAACATCGAACGATCCACCGAAATGATATCATGGTCGTACTCGGGAACTTTAGCAGCTCTCAGTAGTTTAGTGATTAAACTCGGGAACATCAGTCGAGAACTCGGCCCAACGTTTGCAGTTGACAGAGAAAGATAAACAGAGCCCTTACATCAATTGGAAGCTCTTTGAGAATACAATAGACCAAGATGCATTTTGCACGAGATAAAGTGTTATCATTCATTGTCGGTGCAAGATTGTGTCGTGCAAATTGAAACCATAGTGCGGCCTCTAAATTAAGATGAGCCGTCAATATAATCTTGCGGTGATTCTCTAATGACCAACCGTGACCAGGTAATGTGAGCACCTTAGCAATATCGTCTTCCGGGACGTTAACAATACCATTAATAAAGAGCTGAAACGAACAGATAAATGGAGCAGCGAGACCAAGCACCGATTTGAGCTTCAGTGTTGTCCAAATCACTCGCTTCCCTCTGATTACAATGTTGTCATTTTTTGATACACCTATGGTGGCATAAACTTTTGTGACCAATGTCTCATTAACCGCAACCGGTATAGAGACCAACTGTTTCCAGCGATGAGCTTCCAATCGATGTTTAACACACATTAGTGTGTCAGCAAGATTGGGCTCAAAAGCCCTTTCAATCAGAAATTTATTGAATTTCAACTGATCAAAGCGTTCATCTACGGAAAAGTTTTTACCTTTCCATCTAGCGGCTGTCTGTTTACGTGTTTTTATAGGTACGGTAGTAACTTCTGAATCAGCCTCAACAGCTGCATCATCGTTAACAGGAACCTGTACGACCTTCTCTTTCCCTTTATGCTTCCTTTGTTGTGACCGTGTGATAGGCCCAGTCGAAATAGTGGCCGAGGACCTCGTTTGACGTTTCTCAGTAGTCGAAGTGGCAAATGGGGGAGTGTTGTCTTGATGAATGTGTGAGGGAGTTGAGTTTTCAAATGTAAACATATTGCTCCGGTGGTGGGAATGAGAACCTTCGAAATCGAATAAGAGATCATCATCATCAAAATTAGAGGGATTTTCACCGGTTACTAGAGGAATGCCAATATTGGGTAGAGGAGTTGATGTGACAAGTGGCGTTGGTACGGTGGCGGCAGCAACTGGTATCGACAAGGGAATGAAAAGGGACTTCGGCCCTGTGGTTCTTATGGTTGGATTGGCCGAGGTCAATGAAACCGGAATGTGGCCGATGGTGATGGTGTTTGGTGGTGAAAACTGGTTGGTCGCCGGAGAAAGACAAACAGCTGCTACTGTGGTTGCCGGAGCACTAATGTCCGATGGTCGGAACAGAGGTGGTGGCAGTGTCTATTGGGATAGAGGAGTAGCAACACTTGCCGTTGAGGAACAAGCGGCTGTCGATAAATGGAGTGAAGGGTCATTGGCGATTAACTGGTGGAAAGGGTCGCTGGCGGTAGGGTTTTGGGTGGTTTTGGCGTTGGCGATAGTGATGTTGACGTCGTCGGTGACGATTGTTGTGCTCCGGTGGTGTGAACGACGCGGAGTCGGATTAGGGTTCCGAGCTCTCATCTTGGGTCTAGCCATGAAAAAGGAAACTCAGAATTGTTTCTTTGGAGAAGATAAAAAGGTTGTTTTGCTTTTTGTGTATTTGAGTATTTAAGAAGGAAGAGTACTGCTCTAACAACCAGTTTCTTTTGTCTCTTTTATTTATTTTTTTAAGTAACTTTTTTTTAAACCAACACCCGTTTGCAAAAACTGGTTATGAAAGTAAAAACAACCTTTTCCACTAAAGACCCATTAAACCAACCATTGTCCTCTTTTAGAAACCATTTTGACCAATAGTACAAAGGGTTAAATATAAAATTTAAGAAAGTACCATTATTCCTTAAAACCCAGCAGATATTATCCCACACTTTGCTTTTCAGAAGATCCCAAAAACGATCTGATTGTACCATGCAAACAAAAAAAATGTATTTCTTTCGTATAGTGCCAAATCCTTGTTTACCATTGACTATTCATACTTGAAAATTCGTTGTAATATTTAGGTAAAAAGAAGAGTTGGTGTTTTGTTTATCAAGGACAACTTTTTGGATTTATTTAATAGAAAAGTACAAAATTCCTTTTGTTAAGAAACACCTAATTGACAACAAGCTTTTCTAGAACTTGATGAAAAATAAGCTTGTATCCATTAAATATCAAGTATCACCCTTGTCTTATTTGAAAAAGCATAAGACATTAAAAAAAATTCTTGTTTTGTAGAAAATCAAATGCAATGATCTTATGCCAACTTTTCATTTGAAAACTCCATGTGTGCTTGCAAAACACTGATGTTGCAAACTGCTGGTGCCACGTTTTTATTTTTTTATTTTTTTATTTTATTCCTACAATAAAACTATTGAAATTACTATTTACAATAACTTGAAACATTGATATTACTGTGATGAGTCAACCATTTTCTCGGGAAGAAAATGTTTGACTCGATGGCCGTTGACTTTAAACGTACTATTATCTTCGGGATTTAACCGATCAACTGTCCCAAATTTCTAACATTGACAATAGTAAAGGTTCCCGACCACCTCTATTTAAGTATTCCGGGGAATAACTTCAGTCGAGAATTAAAAAGGACTTTCTGACCAATTTCAAAAACATGGTTTTTGATTCGACGATCGTGCAAAAACTTCGTCTTTTCGTTGTATATCTTGGCATTTTCATACGCATGATGCCTCCACTCCTCTAATTCACAAAGTTGGAGTTTTCGTTTTTCTCCTGCAAATTTCTCGTTTAAATTACATTCCTTAATCGCCCAAAAAGCTTTATATTTTAACTCAAGAGGGAGATGACATGCTTTACCGAAAGCTAACTAATACGAAGACATTCCCAAAGGGGTTTTAAAAGCTGTTCTGTATGCCCATAATGCATCATCTAACTTGAGTGATCAATCCTTACGATTTGGCTTGACAACCTTTTCTAAAATATTTTTTATTTCACGGTTAGAAAGTTCTGCAAGCCCATTCGTTTGTGGATGGTAAGCTATAGCAACTCTGTGTTGGATGTTGTATTTGGCAAGAACGGTGCTTAACATGTTGTTGACAAAATGCGTCCCTTCATCGCTTATTAAAGCTCAAAACGTGCAAAAATATTTTTATGTAAAAAATCAACAATCGTTTTGGCATCATTCTTTGGACATGCTTTAGCTTCTACCCACTTTGAGACGTAATCTACCGCAACCAAAATATACAGATTATTAAACGACATGCGAAATGGTCCCATGAAATAAATGCCCCAAACATCAAAAAGTTCTACTTCTAGAATGTTATTTAAGGGCATTTCATTTTGCTGGGACAAATTTCCCATTCTTTGACACTGATCACAAGTCTTTACAAATTCGAAAGCATCTTTAAATAAAGTAGGCCAAAAAAATCCTCTTTGTAAAATTTTTGTCACCGTACGTTGTCCACCGAAATGGCCACCATACGGTGATGCATGACAATCTTTTAAAAGTGCGGGTATTTCATAGTTTGGAACACATTTTCTGAAAACTTGGTCTGATCCTAATTTATAAAGAAAAGGACCATCCCACAAATAATGTTTACAATCATGAAGAAATTTTTTAAAACTTTGACCATGAACATTATGAGGTTTCAAACCACATGCAAGATAGTTAGCAATATCCGCATACCATGGAACTTCCCTTTGAGAATTGTGTTGGATTGCCTAAATATGTTAATCGGGAAAAAAAAAAATTATCTCATGTTTTCCCCTACTTGAAACTTTGCCTTCAATCCTTGAAAGATGATCGGCTACTTGATTGTCACATCCCTTCCGATCAATAATCTCTAAGTCGAATTCTTGTAAAAGAAGAACCCATCTAATAAGTCGTGGTATAGCATCGACTTTATTAAAAAGATATTTGATTGCGGAGTGATCCGTATGCACAATGACTTTTATGCCAATCAAGTAGGATCGAAACTGATCAAAGGCAAATACTACCGCAAGTAATTCTTTTTCCCTGGTGGTATAATTTATTAGAGCCTCGACTAAAGTTTTACTTGCATAATAAATGGGATGGGAATTTTTTTTACGTCTTTGCCCCAAAACGGCATCCACGGCCCAATCACTTGCGTCACACATAACCTCAAAAGATATGGTCCAATCGGGGGCAATGACAATAGGTGCCGAGACAAGAGCGTTTTTAATAATTTCAAAAGCTTTTTGACATTTTGGTGTAAATTCAAAGTTTTGATCGACATGCAATAAATTACTTAAAGGTTTTGCAATTTTTGAAAAATCCTTAATAAATATACGGTAAAAACCTGCACGTCCTAAAAAACTACGAATGCCTTTGACCGAAGATAGTTCGGGAAATTGCATTATCACCTCGATTTGTGGTTTATCCACTTGTAAACCTTTATCTGAAATCATGTGACCTAAAACAATTCTTTCTTGTACCATAAAATGGCATTTTTCCCAATTTAAAATTAAATCATGCGTTTCACATCTTTCTAAACTTTTCTTTAAATTATTAAGACAATTATCAAAAGAAGTTCCAATAACTGAAAAATCATCCATGAAAACTCCCATAGTATCCTCAATCATGTCCGAGAAAATAGACATCATGCAACGTTGAAAAGTGGCAGGTGCATTACACAAACCAAATAGTATTCCTTTCCGGCCAATCTATCTAGCATTTGATTAATAAAGGGTAAAGGGAAATGGTCCTTCTTTGTAGCTAGATTTAATTGCCTATATGTAACACACTAGTTTTGAAAACACACACTTAATGATTTAAAACTCCAATTAATCAGTTTTTAACTTCCAAAGTACGGAATATTAATTTTTAAACCAACCTCGGAAATGTCTGTTTTAAATTTTTGTGTTAAACCTGATTTCAACCACAAAAAAAATAAACTTTCCAGAAATTTAAACCAACCAACGAAAACTAAATACAAACCAAAATTATAACTATTACAATAAGATCGGGGACAAATCTACCCGTATACTATTATATATACAAAATACGTCAAAACATAACTACATATACCAAAAGTGTGATTCAACGTCTCGACCTCAACCCGAATCGCATCAACTTGTTTTTCCCTTTATCAACGTCACCTAACTTTCCAGTAAATTGATAAATAATCCACAGGTAAGCGATTGCTTAGTGAGCTAAATACATTAACATGGCTATATAGTGATTGTGTATATATATATATATATTTATATATACTAGGATAACGGAATTTGAACCAATTATAAGAAACCAATATAAAGCAAAGAAAAACCAAACAAGCATACCGAACCCGAGACATGTGAGATATCAAATAAACCGACTAAAAATCCAAGAACCAAACATTAATTGACTGAAAATCAACATACGAGCATAAGCCACGTAAGTCAAGAGCATAATAAACGATTAATAAACAAGAATCATATATCTCATACCAAGTGCGTTAAACGTATCCATGGTAAACTTCAAAAATATCCATATCTCTTACAACTTACATAACCATATGAGAATAATCAAGATATTAAGAGTCAATGCACCAGCCCGCACTTCTCCTTCCGGGTACGTGCCAAATCATGTACTCATGCCCACCTCCTATCCACTCGGTAATGAGTACGCAAACCAGTATGTCTCACCCGTCCTCCGTCTCCTCGGGGCTGTCGACATACACCGATCTTCCGGCATACTACACAAAGTAGTACCCATACTCACGGTATTCCAAGAGGCCAATAAAACATATACAAACGATTTATGGATCCGGGAAACGACCGACATTGCGGAACACCACACGAAACAAGAACCGACACCGAAGGAGCATTCAATGCCAAACCAAGACCAAAGAATTTATATTAAGATATAATACAAGGAAAACACACACATATATACAAGCACGTATATAAACAAGTAATATATTTAACTCAGTGCTATCGGTAGTCAACCGGAAGTCAATTCGGAATCTATGTCCCAATTTCGTTATCCCATATTGAGGTATCCTCCAAATACAACCAACAAGTTTCAAATGATCCCTGCAGTGAGTTTAACAAGTATCATGAGCTTTGTACAACAATTACTCAAAATAGTACCTTAACTAGTTAACTCCTTTCTTGTATTTTCGATGACAGCTCTCTGTTTCTACCTTATTTTACCCCACTTAAACTCAAAATCATCTAATAATTTCTAAATATGAAATATAGTAGACTTTCAATTCTGTCATATCGAACTTCCCTCATATTTTTAGGATTTTTCTTTGATTTTATATGAATTTTGCAACACAGCAGCTATATGCTGTCAAAATTCAGTTTGACAGTACTGTAAAAAGTGCACTTTTTACACATCTTAAATTTGTAATTAGATCATGGTAGCTGAAGATGAAATAAAATAGACATTCATACCTTTCAAATGCCTCTGGACTCACCCTTATACTATTTTTCTATGATTTTATACAAGTTTTTTAAAACAGGGTAAAAACATTGACTTTCAAGTCTCAAAGTAGCCATTTGTATCATTCCAAGCTCAATTCCATACCATTTTGTACCAAATCCATAAGTTTATCATAAAATAGTATAATCTTCATAAAATATTCAGAAATCAAAGCTCTTTTCATCAAAATTATCGTTTTGACATCTTTGACTTTGAAAAGTCAAACATTCTTACTTTCATCCAACAAGTTCAACTAATTCTTGTAATTTTACCCATCCTTTTTACTAATTAACAACATATATGTCTTAATCTACTCAAAATACCAAGATATTAACAATTTCACATCAAACCCTAACCCTAATCTCCATCAAATGAAGCAATACATGAACAACACAAAGATAAGAGTTTATACCTTCAATTTCTTGTTTGATTCACCATAAATTGTGTTAGATCATCTTCTATGTGTGTGAAATCACACCTCCATAACTCCAGAAGTTTATAGAAGTAAAATGGGGGTAAAAATGGTGTAAAAATGGAGTTTTCGTCACTTAAAGTCGTGATTGCCCGGTTTGGGTCGGGTTTGACTCAACAAAAATATTTCAGAAAAAAATACCCCAATTTGTAGGTGTTAGGCTTTCCTTTGCAATTTGTCGTTTTTTGATTTTGAGCTCGGAACCCCGTAAAACTTTTACGACACTTCCAACATCTCCTAATAGGTCCAAACTTAGTTCCCAAAGCTTAACATTTCATCAAGCACCTACCGGTTGAGTGTTGTGCACGTACTTTACCGAAATAACAACGTATTTTGTAAATCTTGCATAAAATGAAATTTACACCACTATTTCGACTTTCGTCACTTCTAACACTTCTTATTAACTCATTTAAAGGTATTCCAACCTTTACATCAACATTTAGCCCATCCGTTCAAGTTCTGGGTAGATTTTTCCCTTTTAGGCACTCCGGTTACCTACCCAATTTCCATTTAAACAATGTATTTTGTATTGTGACTCTTCACATCGTCTAATTATGTCATTTGTAAGGTGTTAACACCAATCTTACGTCTTACATCTCATTCCAACTATGAGTTCAACTTATAGCTCATTAGTACACTAAGCATTTAGCAAGTTCTATTTTTTTATACACAATTAACACACAAAACATGCTTTAACATATAATACATGTTTAGAATCACTAACTAAGAATATTTAGGAGGGTGGATGTTACACTATAGTCCATGCAAATTCACTGACGCTTCTAGTATGGATGAGCTCATTTTTATCATTGGTAATAACTGTGGTTCCACCTTTTTTGGGTACACATTGTACCGGGCTCACCCACCCACTACTAGAAATGGGGTATATAATACCTGCATCCAACCATTTTAAAATTTCTTTCTTCACAACATCTTTCATGATGGGATTTAATCTTCTTTGTGGTTTCACCTTTCCAACGCTATTTTCTTCCAAAATTATCTTATGTTGGCAAAGAGACGGACTTAAACCCTTAATGTCGGCTATGGTCCAACCTATGGCTTTTTATGGGTTTTCAACACCTCTATCAACCTTAATTTTTGTTCCTTACTTAACTTTGAAGAAATGATTACGGGTAACTTTTCTCCTTCCATCAAATAAACATACTTAAAGTGACTAGGGATGGGTTTTAACTCTAATTCTGACGCTTCCACTACTGATGGTGCTTGGACATTTCTACCTTTAAAATCAAGTTGCTCAAAAGCGTTAACATTTTCCAATTCAACTTCTTCTTCTTTCTTACTCTCATTTATTTCTTCAACGGAACAATCAATCAAACTTAAATCTAAATCTTCACCTAAAGCACAAATTGAAGAACAATCTTCCATCTCTTCATTATACTTAAGAGAATTAAAGACATTGAATTTTATTTCTTGATCATTAACCCTCATAGTTAACTCTCCTTTTTGGACGTCAATCAATGTCCTACCAGTTGCAAGAAACGGTCGACCTAAAATGATTGGGATATTTTTGTCGGCCTCATAATCTAATACTAGAAAATCGGCTGGAAAGATGAATTTATCAACTTTGACTAAAATGTCCTCAATCTTGCCCTTTGGAAAGGCAATGGACCTATCGGGTAATTGCAAAGTAACAGTGGTAGGTCGAACTTCTCCTATATCAAGTTTGTTAAAAACTGACAATGGCATAAGATTTACACTAGCCCCTAGATCACATAGAGCATGACCCACTTCTTTTCCTCCTATGGAACACATAATGGTGAAGCTTCCCGAGTCTTTGAGTTTAGGAGGAATTTTGCAAGTGAGGAGTGCACTACATTCTTTTGTTAAAGCCACTGTTTCAAACTCATTTAACCTTTTCCTTTTATTTAAAATGTCTTTTAAAAATTTAACATAACTTGGCATTTCCTCAAGAGCTTCTACCAAAGGTATGTTGATGTGAAGTTGCTTAAGATGTCCAAAAACTTCTTAAATTGCAAGTCCACATTTTTGGATTTTATTCTGTCTAGAAAAGGTAAATCTCGTAAATCTGGAGTTGGTAGATTAGACTTTTTCTGCTGGACAGTTCCCACAGTGCTGCCACTGTGGGCAATTTGAGCTGAAGATTGTTTTGTACTGAAACAAGATGCAGGTACTGTTTTCTGGACAGCCACTGTTTTCTGAGTTTCTTTAGCTGAAGAAAACAGATGTGGAAAATTCGATTTATCAAAAGTATGTGAAACTTCGTTTTGAGAAGTAGTTTTATTCGTACGATTATTGACTTCTAAACTATCGCAACCTCGTATGGTCACGACCTTGACATGCTCCTTACCCTTAGGGGTTTCCGTGTAGCTAGGAAAAGTTGCTAAAGGTAGATTCTTAAGATCAGCGGCAAATTGGCCAAGTTGGGTTTGAAAACCTCTCAGCGTTGCATTGGTTTGGTTTATAAAACCTTTCATTAAGGATTCAAGTAAACCATTATCCGTTGCATTTTGTTGCCTATGTGCTTGTGAGTGTGAGGATTTCCCATTTTGAAAATTTGGCAGGGCATTTTGTTGAAATCCCGGGGGATTTGGTGGTCGGTTTTGATCTTGATTAGCCCGGGGGGGTTGAAGTCCAGGATTACCGGTCCAAGAAAAATTAGGGTGATTTCACCAATTTGAATTATACATTTGAGAAAATGGGCTATTTCTAACATGATTACCTACATAATTAACTGAGACAGGGTTCCCGGGCCAACATTCATAAGAATGGCCCTCACCACAAAAGACACACGATTCAGTCATAGGTGGATTTGACGTTATGGAATGAACTTGATTTTTTTCTCCAATTAATCCCAAATTGTTTTTAACCAAAGTAGTCAAAGCTACAATCTGAGCCTTTAAAGAAGAAATGGCATCAATATCATGAAGTCCCGAGACAGATTTAGGTACAATGGCACGGGGGTTTGACCAATCAGTATTATTATTTGAAATTTTTTCTAAAATGTCATACCCTTCATTATAAGTTTTAGATGTGAAAGCTCCACCAGCCGTTGCATCTAAGATAATTTTAGCGGCATTGGAGAGTCCATTATAAAATGTTTCCAATTGAATACAATGGGGGATTCCATGATGAGGACACTTCCGTAGAAGGTCCTTGAATCTCTCCCATGCATCTGCCACTGCTTCATCCTCTTCTTGTCGAAACGTCATGATTTCATTTCTAATTTTTACATTCCTAGTTGGAGGAAAATATTTTTTTAGAAATTTTTATGCCAAATCGTTCCAAGTCAAAATCGAACCTGGTGGCTGAAAATTTAGCCATGCTCTCGCTCTATTCCTACTTGTATAAAGGAAAAGCGTTAAGCATAGGGCTTCTTGTGATACTCCGGGAATTTTAAAATGATCAGTCATTTCAATAAAAGATTTTAAATGGGAGTGCGGATCTTCAGACGGTAATCCTCCAAATTGACCTATTGCGGAGATCATTTCAAACATTAACGGTTTTGGTTCAAAAGTAGTTGCATCCATATTAGGTCTACCAATCCCTGCGGCAAATTGGACAAACTTAGGGGTTGCATAGTCCCGAAGTCTTCTATTTCTATCATCGGCAATTTTAATCGTTCCCTCCCTTTCAGGAGGCAGTGGTGGAACATCACCCATGGTACGATTGTGGTTTTGCCGATTATTTCTACCTCTTCTACGTCTTCACGGTATTGTAGCCGTGTCATACAACACGGTAATATGCTTTTGAAAATTGAAACTAAAGACCAAAGCTCAAATGAAAATCAATATCTCAGGAAATAAATTTACGCCAATCCCCGGCAGCGGCGCCAAAAACTTGATAGCTAAAATCGTTCGTGTTCACACAATGGGCACAAAGTCCATAAAGTAGTAAAAGTATCAGAATCGTTCCACAGGGATTGGAACTACTGTGATTTAGAGATTTTCATGAACTTCTTAATCTTGTTTCGGTTTTTGATTTAAATTGATTTATAGTTGGGGAGAATAATTGAAATGACAATTAGACTTATAATTAAAAGATGGGTATGGGTGCAAAAGTTGTTCCTTAAGATAAATATAATAATGTGGTTGTAAAGTTATAAACAATCTACAGAGCCACCCTATTCTCTCGAAAGTGAGGTTCTTATAGACGACTTATAAATTTACGTAAAGTTCCCAAATTTAGTACTTTAAAGTTTGTTGATTTAGTTTCAGATTAAATTGACGACTCGGAATATATCCAAATCTCTTTGTAATATAAAGTATGACCCCCAATGAAATCCTAGCCAAATACATACAAAGTCCGCATCTCTGCGTGACTATTCAAAGTTCTCTCGAATCTTTGTGCATCACTTAAACCGTATTTCGGATCGCCCATCTCTGGGTCTAAGATCTTATTTTAACACTTCAAAGTGATCGGCTTATCCGCGTCGAGTTTAAATCCCAGTTTAAGTGACCAAACGTTAAAGTATTAAAAACGGGAACGCCCACATATTATATGAACACTTAAGTTAAACTCACACCCACACCCATAGAGGTGATTAGCTACTACGAGAAATGGAAAGCATAACAAAGACAAGGAAATAAAGATTAAACATAACTTTCATTAATAATTGATAAGAGTTCAACAATACATAATAAAGACATTGAAATAAATTATAACTAAATAGAAGGAAATTAAATACTAAACTAAAACTTATAAGATAAAAAAAACTTCAACTTGAAGAAGAGTCTTTAACTCGAAATTGGATCCCCTTCAAAATGGTCTTCAAGCATCCTTTTATAGGTGGAAAAAGATAAGTTTGACATTCATTTATCCGAAAGGTCAAAGCATGTAGAAACCTTGTGGATAAAGACACATCCCATTCTCCTTTTTGACCAGATTTTCGTCCTCCAAGAAAGCACTAGTTGTCATAATATTAAAGAGAAGTCTTCAAGATTTTCCCTCCAAGATTGCCAAACGTTAACCATGAGGTCTACAAAGTTGTTCACAGTGGTGACACTGTGGGCACAGTAAAGAATTGAATCTTTTTGGAATAAATTGTTATTTCTTGTGTTTCATTATCAAATTAAAGCTCAATGGAGAAAAATGGATAAATCCAAGGATTTTGGCAAATACAAGACTCTAAAATGTATTTAAAATAAAAGAAATAACTCTCAAAAATGGGAGTTATCATTTACACTTTGTAATCAATCAGTGAATGTACTTTATAGCCTCTACTTGTAAAAATTGTGTTTTCATATCTTTATAAATGAAACTCAATTAAGATAAATAGATTAGCTGAAAAATATCTCACAGATTAGTACTTAGATTTCTTTACTTTAAAATTTCTAAGTCCTTACTAATCTCTTCAAGCAATTTTCCTATGTTGCTTAATCATAATCAAATAGGAGGAGATAGTTGATCCAAACTCCTTTTAGTGATTTGAATATGATTCCTCTTATACTTAGTGAAAATTCCATTTGTAGGATAGTGTTAAGAAATCAACGATAGCACACACTGACTGCATTCAGTGATCGCTGATGATCAGGAACAACATCCTATCCCTGAAGATCTGAAGAACAACACTCACACCATAAAGTCATTCAGTGACTGTCGAAGGCATACCTGAAGAAAGAGTTGAATAGCTCGTGATCTGAAGCGGTTCAGTAATAGCAACGTTCATCCACCTGAAGTGTGAGGTCTTGCAAAAGCCTCAGTGATACCTGAAGACTTCATCCTTGAAGCTTTCGGTTCAATGATCAAAGTGGGACCTACTCAGCAAGATCGATGTTGACGTTATCCTCGATGCACAAAAGTCAAACCTCAATATCTTGTCAGAAAATGACGTACAAATTTTCTCTTATGTCCCCATCAAATCTGATTTGGTACTATTCATATACGACCAAAAGAATGGTTGTCTTATGGACAAAGGGCAAGTCTCAAATAGAAACTTGACACGTGGCATATACCTTTTGCTTTGCATTTAATGCAACGAGTATAAATAGACGAAGACTCCTTTAGTGTAAGACCTAAAATTTTGTATGAGGTTTAATAATGTTCGCATCCTAATATTTTGATATTGATAGTTAAATGGAGTGTTTTAAGGGTTTTATGTTGGGTTACATTGAATTGGAAGAAAGGAGAGAGAACCGAACACGAAATGGGTTTCGGTACACTTTGGGCGACCATGACTGGCTATCTTGCCATGTCATGATCGTAGGGCATGATAGCAGGAAAGCACCAGTTAGCCAAAAAAAAGGAGTACTTGACAGAATTGCGAGGTCGTACCGTTTGGACCATATCTCACTCATGGAACGTCCGATTCAGGTGATTCAAATTGCTATGGAAAGGAAAGAGGTAGATCTACAACTTTTGTTTTTTGAGCTTCTTCTAATTCGAACCCCATCTAAGGCAAAAACGGGAAAAAATAGGTGAAAGGTAGGAAAACTCTCGGTACACTCCATGCTATCATGACATGCGATCATGACATGTCATGATAGCAGGGCAAAATCGCCCGGAATGTGAAGGTAGCCAAAATTCAGCCAAACTGACGGTACACGTCGGGCTATCATGACACACGATGATGCCATGTCATGATAGCAGGGCAAGATCGCCCGAAACTTCAAATTGGCCAAAACTCAGCTGAAACTCGTGGTACGTGTTGTGCGATCATGACAGGAGATCATGCCCAAAAGGGGCAGAAGACAACCTTAAGTGCGATTTTCTGCCTGAACTTATCATTTTCATCAGATACAAAAACGTGTTCTTGCTCTCTCCTATTGAAGGTGATTTTAGGGCATTGAAGGGTCTTACCTACTCCATCTCCTTCCATTTATTTTGGCATCAAAGAAGAAGATCCAAGTTAGATTTGAGATTAAAATCTTCAAGTGGTGGTGTCCCTCATCCTTTCAGCTTGCTTGATCATCTCCATCTTCACTAGGAGATTTTCTAGGGTTTTCCTAACTATAGCCTTGTGAGTTCAACTATAAACTTATAAACTCAAATACTTGTTGTAACTGTAGTATTTTACTGATTCCTAAACTTGATTTCAAGTAGTTGTGTATTTGGGTAAGTTTGGAGGTTTTAGGTCAAAACGAGGATTTTGAGTATTTTGTTGTAGATGAGGAGTTGAGCATCATTAATGGTTTAAAATACTTGGAAAGGTTATAAAATAAAATAATTTTTGGTTTTGAAACTCAAAATGATTTTACCTAGGTTTTGGTAAAACTTGGATTTGAAAGGAAATGGTTTATTGAAAGGGGTTTTCAAGGTTGGAAAACTAGTAATACGTCTCGTTGATGTATTCGGTCGTAGGACTAGTATGTAATGGATCCATAGGCATATAGTCGGTTTAAAAAGCGGGATTGTTGTCCCTTTTGGTTGCATAGTAGTCTAGTAGGGCCTCGTACCATTGGGTATTATGCCGGATCATTACCGGATGCCATTAAATCCATATATGCGCTAGTAGGGGTCTAGTAGGGCCATGTACTAAGGTGCATAGCCGGTTGTTGTCGGTTGCCATTGACCTATTGCGCGAGCTTTTGTAGGAGTCATCGGGGGCCATGTACTAAGGTTCATAGCCGGTTGTTGCCGGTTGCCATTGGCTCTTACGGTTAGCTCAAACATCGTGTAGTGACCTACTTATGGTATCTGTCACAAAGGATGGAACACCGGGTCTCCCCCGGTTGCTTTTAAAGGATCCTTACTCATCAAGAGTAAGTTATTTCAAGTGAAGTTAAATGGGATAAAATGCACCGTATCTTATCTTTAAAATTTTTAACAGCTTTATCCATTTAACTGTTTGTTCTCACTAGGCGTAAGCCTAACACTTGATTTTCAAAATGTGGTTTAGCAGGTAAGCAGGTTGACAGGGCTCTTTAGGGAAGAGCGGGACAGTGTGTCGAGAGAGAGACACCTTTTTGGAGATACGCCTTGGAGCATATATAGTTGGAGTTATAACTCATTCTTTTGAAGATATTAGTAACACCCAATTGTAATCTATAGTCTGAATAGCATAGATTAATAGGTTGTTATTTTAATATCCATGTTTAGATGTAAACTATACTCTATCCCTACTTATTGGGTGATTTTTATATTGTTCTGTATTTCGTTTTGGTTTATTTTTGCTCTAAATTTTAAGGTGTTACAAGTTGGTATCAGAGCTCTAGTTTAAGCGAACTAGGTATGAATTTAAGATGCCTAGACTTAAGCTGAGACTTTAGGTGTTGAATTGTGAGATATGGGTAGACACTCTTGAGATAAGAGAGCTTTAGAGTCGACGGAAATGCACTAATCATGAAATATGACATTGGTAATGAGAATTCTTACTAGTATGATATATTCAAGATATCACGTAGCTAATGCTATTTTGGGTATATTGTTATGTGAGTATGCTTGTTTTCCTATTGTTACGATGATTGACAAATGTGTTATATGTTCTATCATCTTGACAGACTAAGATGGTGAACACGTGAACCCGATCGCGTAATGAAATTGAGGGAGCAACCAACAGTGTCATGAACCAGGATGTGACAGCAGCAGCGGAAGTCACTCAACCACCCCCAATTACCCGACCGCCTCCCGTCATTCCTCCTCTCACAAGTATACCCCTACCCAGAATGACTATTATTCCGCCACTCAATCTTAATGCAGGGGGTCCTCTAATGATGGAAGCAGGCTCACAAGATGAACTCCAGATTCGTTTGTTGCAATCGGTGAACACCATGATGGGACAACAACACGAATCAATACTCAAAGTGCTTGAGGAGAGGGATGCCAGTTATAGGAGACATGAGGTAACAGCCGAGAATGTTGTAGGAGGTTCTGGAGGAACAGGGGAGGGGTTATTGTTATAAAACCTTTTTATGCACCAAGCCACCCGAGTTTTCCGGGACATCTGACCCAGCGGTCTGCATGAATTAGCTTCAAGAGATCGAGCAAGCTTTTGGCTCGAGTGAATGTGAGGAAGGTCAGAAGGTGAGGTTTGCCTCACAGATGCTTAGAGGCGCGGCCTTAAGATGCTGGAATGTCACTGCCAAAACTCTTGGCCCGGTGATTGTATCAATGTTGACTTGGGAGATGTTTAAGGCGAAAGTCTTGGAGGACTACTGTAACGAGAGGGCTATAGATCGCATAGTGGATGAATTCCGGGCTCTCAAGAAAGGGTATAAGACTGTGAGAGAGTATAAGGAACTGTTTGTGGAGAAACTGGATCTAGTGGGGCATGTGGCTCCAACTGAGAGAGAAAAGATGAAGGAGTACATCAAAGGATTGCCATCTGACATGATGGCAATGGTCCAAACGGCAAAGACCTCCACTTTAAGGGAGGCCATTGATCAAGCTCAAATGGTAGAGGACACCGATGAACTAAGGAAGGAAGAGAGGAAGTTAACTGGGGAAAAGAGCAAGTGGGAAGGCAACTCCGTGCCTTCCAAGAAGTCAGATTACAACCCCCAACCACAACAACAACCGGAGAATCGATAGTAGGAGGGAGCCTAATTGGTGCCCCAAATGTCGGAGCAAACATCACGGGCCTTGCAACTCATCTTTGGAAGGGTGTCACAAGTGTGGTAAGAGCGGGCACTACGCTCGCGAGTGCCTAGTTAAAGGAGTCGTCTATTTTGAATGCAAAGAACCGGGGCACTTCCGAAAGGATTGTTCAAAGTTGAGAACGGGAGGAGGCCAGGGAAAGAGGGATAATGTCCCTAAAGCGACGGGAAGAGCGTTCAAGATGACAGCAGATGAGGCGAAAGCATCGACGGACATAGTATTGGGTACGTTCTTTGTTAACGCTGTACTCGCTCATGTTCTTTTTGATTCTGGTGCTACTTTTTCTTTTGTGTCCACTTCCTTCTACCCAAATCTGCATGTACCTGTTAGTACTTTGGAAGATGCTTTTATTGTTGAAATAGCCAATGGTAAACAAGTTCTAGTTCGAGATGTCCTTAGGGATTGTGTAGTAGAAATTAAAGAAAGTAAGTTTGGGATAAACCTTATGCCTATGTCAATAGGAGGGTTTGATGTGGTAATTGGAATGGATTGGTTGGCTAAGAACCAAGCCGAGATTTTGTGTTCCAAGAAGTTGATTTGAATACCGCTATCGGATGGTAGTATGGTGTTAGTCTACGGGGAAAGAAGGAAAGGTGAAGTTGCATTGTTAACCGTAGCAAAGGCACACAAGTGTTTAACGAAGGGATGCCTATCTTATATAGCCTATGTTTTAGATACGAAGTTAGAGAAGAGGAAGTTAGATGATGCTCGAGTTGTTAAGGAATTTCCAGATGTATTCCCCGAATATTTACCCGGCTTGCCACCCGATAGACAAGTGGAGTTTCGAATAGATCTGGTACCGGGGGCCGCTCTGATTGCTAGAGCACCCTACCGGTTGGCACCATCCGAGATGCAAGAAATGATGACGCAACTAAAAGACCTCCTTGAGAAGGGTTTCGTAAGACCAAGCTCGTCACCATGGGGAGCTCCGGTCTTATTTGTGAAAAAGAAGGATGGAACAATGAGGATGTGTATAGACTATAGGGAGTTGAATAAGGCAACTGTAAAGAATAAGTACCCACTCCCGAGAATCGACGACCTCTTTGATCAACTACAAGGAGCAGGATGCTTCTCAAAGATCGACTTGCGTTCGGGCTACCACCAAGTGAAAGTGAAGGAGGATGATGTAGCAAAGACGACGTTTAGAACACGGTATGGGCATTATGAATTCCTAGTAATGCCGTTTGGGTTGACCAACGCCCCGGCGGTGTTTATGGATTTGATGAATCGTGTATGTCGACCGTTTCTAGATCGATCGGTAATAGTGTTTATTGATGATATCCTTGTCTACTCTAAAGATGAGTTAGACCATGAACAACACCTTCGAGAGGTTCTCGAAGTGTTAAGGAAGGAGAAGCTTTACGCCAAATTCTCGAAATGCGACTTTTGGTTAAAAGAAGTTCAGTTTTTGGGGCATGTCGTCACACAAGATGGAGTGAAGGTGGATCCATCAAAGATAGAAGCAATGATGAATTGGGAACCGCCTAAGAACCCGTCCGAGATCCGAAGCTTTCTAGGATTGGCGGGATATTATCGGAGGTTTATTTAAGACTTCTCCAAGGTTGCATCATCTTTGACGGCTTTGACACGGAAGAATGTGAAGTTTATTTGGACCGACAAGCAAGAAGAGGCCTTCCGGACTCTTCAAAGGAAATTATGTGAGGCACCAATTTTATCCTTGTTGGAAGGATCTGAAGACTTTGTGGTCTACAGTGATGCTTCAAAGATGGGATTGGGGTGTGTGTTAATGCAAAGGAGCAAGGTGATTGCTTATGCATCAAGACAACTCAAGGAACATGAGAAGAATTACCCGACCCATGATTTGGAATTAGCAGCGGTGGTGTTTTCATTGATGTTATGGCGGCATTATCTTTATGGAACTAAGTGTAGACTCTACACCGATCATAGGAGCTTGAAGCATATTTTCGATCAAAAGGAACTAAACATGAGGTAACGCCGTTGGCTAGAGTTGCTTAAAGATTATGATTGTGAGTTGCAATACCATTCTTGTAAAGCAAATGTAGTGGCGGATGCTTTAAGTAGGAAGGAGTATGGTAGCAAAACGCGGGTCGTGCTCACAAGAATTGACATAGTGTCAAGTCTGATTGACCGAATCAAGACTTCTCAAGTAGAGGCATTACTCGAGGAAAACTTAAAAGATGAAGTGATGATGAAACAACGCTTGATGTTAACCGAGGATAGTCGTGGTCTGAAGCTATTCCGAGGACGTATTTGGGTGCCTAAGATTGGGGGAAACCGAGAACTACTTTTGGAGGATGCTCATAAGTCCAAGTACTCCATACATCCGGGTAGTACCAAGATGTATAGAGACCTAAAGTTAACTTATTGGTGGCCCGTCATGAAATTGGATGTTGCTAGATATGTGGAGAGATGTGTGACTTGTTTGCAAGTCAAGGCGGAACACCAACGGCCGTATGGAAGTCTTCAATCGTTGGAAATTCCGGAATGAAAATGGGAACACCTCACAATGGACTTTGTGACGAAACTACCAAAGACCTTGAGGGGTCACGATACCATATGGGTAGTGGTGGATAGATTGACGAAGAGTGCTCACTTCTTAGCAATGCGAGAAGCCGGCCCAGTTGACAAGCTAGCCAAATTATATGTGGATGAGATAGTTGCAAGGCACGGTGTGCCTTTGACTATCGTGTCGGATCGGGATAGTCGATTCACTTCTAACTTTTGAAATGGTTACAAGAAGGGTTGGGCACCAAGATAAACTTAAGTACGACATTTCACCCGCAGACAGACGGTCACAGTGAAAGGACCATTCAGACTCTGGAAGACATGCTTAGGTCATGTGTTATTGACTTTGGTGGGAATTGGGGTTCACATCTACCATTGGTAGAATTTGCCTACAACAACAGTTACCATTCTAGTATTGGAATGGCGCCTTTCGAGGCACTTTATGGACGGAAATGTAGGACATCGGTATGTTGGTTAAAAGCGGGTAAGAAGCAATTCTTCGGGCCCGAGATTGTACAAGAGATGGCTAACAAGGTGAAGGTTATTCGGGAACAACTAAAAGCGGCACAAGATCGTCAGAAGAGTTATGCCAACAAGAAGAGAAGACCGATGGAGTTCCAAGTGGGTGAGCGGGTTATGCTCAAGGTGTCTCCATGGAAAGGTATCATTCGGTTCGGAAAATACGGAAAGCTTAGTCCCGTTTCCTTGGACTGTTTACGATTTTGGAAAGAGTGAGACGACAAGCGTATAAGTTGGATTTGCCACCCGAAATGGCTGGCATACATCCTACGTTCCACATATGTTACTTAAGGAAGTGTTTAGCGGAAGAAGAGAGTGTGATATCTCTCTCAGAGATTCGTGTCGATGATTGTCATTGTGTGGAAGAACCGGAAGAAATCTTAGAAAGCAAGTCTAAAAAGTTACGCCACAAGGAAATCGTCATGGTTAAGGTGCAATGGAAGCATCATAGAGGATCAAACGTTACGTGGGAAGCGGAAGAGGATATGAAGAGAAGATACCCGACCTTGTTTGGATAGTTGGGATTTCAAGGACGAAATCAATTCCAAGGGTGGGAGGATTGTAACACCCGAAATTTTGTATGAGGTTTAATAATGTTCGCATCCTAATATTTTGATACCTATAGTTAAATGGAGTATTTTAAGGGTTTTATGTTGTGTTACATTGAATTGGAAGAAAGAGGCGAGAACCGAACACGAAATAGGTTTCGGTACACTTTGGGCGATCATGACTGGCTATCTTGACATGTCATGATCGCACGACATGATAGCAGGAAAGCACCAGTTAGCCAAAAAAAAGGAGTACTTGACAGAATTGCGAGGTCGTACAGTTTGGACCATATCTCACTCATGGAATGTTCGATTCAGGTGATTTATATTGCTATGGAAAGGAAAGAGGTAGATCTACAACTTTCGTGTTTTGAGCTTCTTCTAATTCGAACCCCATCTAAGGAAAAAACGGGATCAAAATGGGTGAAAGGTAGGAAAACTCTCGGTACACTCCATGTTATCATGAAACACGATCATGACATGTCATGATAGTAGGACAAGATCGCCCGGAATGTCAAGGTAGCCAAAATTCAGCCAAACTCATGGTACACGTCGGGCTATCATGACACGCGATGATGCCATGTCAAGATAGCAGGGCAAGATCACCCGAAACTTCAAATTGGCCAAAACTCAACTGAAACTTGCGATACGTGTTGTGCGATCATGACAGGCGATCATGCCCTGTCATGATCACAAAGCAAGGTCACCCGAGAGGCGCAGAAGACAACTTTAAGTGCGATTTTCAGCCTGAACTTATCATTTTCATCAGATACAAAAACGTGTTCTTGCTCTCTCCTATTGAAGGCGATTTTAGGGCATTGAAGGCTCTTACCTACTCCATCTCCTTCCATTTATTGTGGAATTAAAGAAGAAGATCCAAGTTAGCTTTGAGATTAAAAGCTTCAAGTGGTGGTGTCCCTCATCCTTTCAGCTTGCTTGATCACCTCCATCTTCACAAAGAGATTTTCTAGGGTTTTCCTAACTCTAGCCTTGCGAGTTCAAATCTAAACTTATAAACTCACATACTTGTTGTAAATGTAGTATTTTACTGATTCCTAAACTTGATTTCAAGTAGTTGTGTATTTGGGTACGTTTAGAGGTTTTAGGTCAAAATGAAGATTTTGAGTATTTTGTTGTAGATGATGAGTTGAACATCATTAATGGTTTAAAATACTTGGAAATCTTATAAAATGAAATAATCTTTGGTTTTGAAACTCAAAATGATTTGACCTAGTTTTTGGTAAAACTTGGATTTGAAAGGAAATGGTTTATTGAAAGGGGTTTTCAAGGTTGGAAAACTAGTAATACGTCTCGTTTATGTATTCGGTCGTAGGACTAGTATGTAATGGATCCATAGGCATATAGTCGGTTTAAAAAGCGGGATTGTTGTCCCTTTTCGTTGCATAGTAGTCTAGTAGGGCCTCATACCATTGGGTATTATGCCGGATCATTACCGGATGCCATTGACTCTATATATGCGCTAGTAGGGGTCTAGTAGGGCCATGTACTAAGGTGCATAGCCGGTTGTTGTCGGTTTCCATTGACCCATTGTGCGAGTCATCGGGGGCCATGTACTAAGGTGCATAGCCGGTTGTTGCCGGTTGCCATTGGCTCTTACGGTTAGCTCAAACATCGTGTAGTGACCTACTTATGGTATCTGTCACTAAGGATGGAACACCGGGTCTCCCCCGGTTGCTTTTAAAGGATCCTTACTCATCAAGAGTAAGTTATTTCAAGTGAAGTTAAATGGGATAAAATGCACCGTATCTTATCTTTTAAATCTTTTAACAGCTTTATCCATTTAACTATTTGTTCTCACTAGGTGTAAGCCTGACACTTGATTTTAAAAATGTGGTTTAGCAGGTAAGCAGGTTGACAAGGCTCTTTAGAGAAGAGCGGGACGGTGTGTCGAGAGAGGGACACCTTTTTGGAGATATGCCTTAGAACATATATAGTTGGAGTTATAACTCATTCTTTTGAGAATATTAGTAACACCCAATTGTAATCCTATAGTTTGAATAACATAGATTAATAGGTTGTTTTTTTTAATATCCATGTTTAGATGTAAACTCTCATACTCTATCCCTACTTATTGGGTGATTTTTATATTATTCCGCATTTCGTTTTGGTTTATTTTTGCTCTAAATTTTAGGGTGTTACATTTGGGACCAACATAACCTATAGGGGGTCATTCTTTGCATCGGTCTGAACTCTTGGCTAGGGGGAATCCTGGTCTTGTTCTTCAGACTATCTTGATTTTTCTTTCCACTGTCAACGGGGGCACGGGTATCTTCTTTTCGGTTTTCCACATTAGCATTTGAAATTGCAGCCTTAGCATTTTTGCTAATCTTTCGGGATCGTGTTTGGAATCCCTCGCTGTCAATCACAATATTTTTTCTAGCAGTAGCATGCCCTACTTGAAATTTATTAGCCAAGGCATGAGTAATAATAACATGCATGCAAAAAGAATCACTATGACCAAAAACTTTACACTTCGAACACCAAGAAGGCTTCCAATCATATTCAATACGCAGAGAATGTAATGTCATAGCAAGTATGTCCGGATCCAGGATATGAACATTTACCGTGTTCATCCAACTATGCCTAAATGGTACTTCAAGAAGCACCCGGGCAAACGCAGATTTTCCCGCGGCATAGGTGCACATATTTGCTGTCCACGAATCCATAGCTAGGGGCTTACCTATCTTGCTAGCAATATAGCTTAGCCCCCTCATCATTCCATCCATCATAAGGGATCTTTATGGATTTTCACCCATAAAGGAATCCTATCATGTTTGGTTATATTTAAATCAAGACCGGGTCGCTACTTTTGGGTAAAGACAGGGACAGTTTTAATGGTCCAAGGACCATTATCAATCACATTTTGAAGACCACAAAATACCATGGTCGTTCAAAAGAATATCCTCTTATCCATAATGGGACCAAAGTTTAGACGGATAATAACGAAGCATGGGAAAAGGCAAATGTTGATCAACGAAATAACCACACAAAGTTTTAGAATAGGTCTTGCAACTCTTTTTGACAGCCGAAAGAGGAATGTCAACCGGATAATCCAAATCATCACAAATGTGAGGAATAAATTTGAAATTCGCATTAGCATGCTTATGTGAACCATTAAGCACATTAGCAAAAGAGTTATGCAATAATGATTTGTTAGAACCATCCCAAATTGCTTTGGGCTTATTAGATGTTTCAAAAGAATGTTGGTTGTTTTGGATTTTTTGAATTTTCTTGACATTGGACTTTGGATTAACATCAGACGCATGCATGGGGGGGGGGTTAAATCCGTAGGCAAAACATGTTGAGCCAATTCCACATTATTACAAACAGAAAGGTTTGGGGGGGGGAGATGAAAAAAAATCAAAAGATGAGGGGTTGGAAGAGAGAGGTTTTGAAGACTTACCTTGGGCCGTTGGATGCTTTTCGAGAATCGACGGCAACCCAGCGAGAAAAGTGGCATGTTCACCAACATATTTCAAAATTGGACTATATATTTGGTCCCCTACCAAAATTAATATGGGGCTTTTGGTTTTTGATAATATCCATATCCATGATATCACCATCATATTTTTGTGATCCATAACATTATGATCACCATGTGGCCCGCCACTAAAAACCAAATCAATAGAATTATAAATGGTCAGAGCCTTTGGACTTGTGCCATCTTGATAACAATCCACATTTGCATGTGGTTTGGCGGCACCCAAAATGATTTGGTCTACGTGGGGTGAAACAAGAGCAAGGGAAGCAGGCCTAGATTCCACGATAGGGCCTAAGACTTTTTTTTTAAATCGGCCCACCATTGTTGACTAACAATTCATTTTTTTCATTTAAAAGAAAAAGGCCCACGAATAGGAACATGATTAGTATCCATATCAACCGGCTTATATGTGGTCATGCTTTCTCCATACAATTTATCGAAAAAAGGTGACAGGTTGTCATCTTTTTCTCCTGCCACTACAACAGTCGCACCTACCCCCGGTCGCACATCACCTTCCAGTTTTTCTAGTTCGGTTGGTTTTCTTTCCATGCACCCTTCTCTAGGCTTTCCAATTTTTCCTTTTTTTTCTTCCGACTGATTTTCTTTTATGGCCTTTTCAACATCATTTTCACAATTGGAAAAAACCACAAGGTTTCCATCGATATCAACTGGATGACTAAAGACAAGATCTTTATGCCCAGGACTTGAAGACAAAGAGCACGTGAAGGAAGAGCCAACTTGATTTCCAATATTAGATTGAGCTTCAAGATGATGAACAATGGAAAGCACATGTCCAGGCATGGAAGAGATGACATTTTTAGAGCCTTTGTGACCACATTATATATATACTAAGCACGGTCAGTGGAATTAATCTCGACCGTTAAAACTATTTCTCAAATCACATATGAGCCCTTTAAATTCATGATTCTACAGTTACTGAGTTACATCTGCGTAAGCTCCACTCCCTTCCCCACTCCGCTGAGAACATATCCTTTCCACATTCCTTCCAAAATCTCTCTTCCACGTCCCTAATCATCCGCATTCCAAACCATACCCGCGATGATGTTAAAGCATCCCAATCCAACAACCCTCGATTTTCAATTGATGCATTCCCTCACCGGAGAAACCCTAGAAGTCCATGTCTCGACATATGGAAACAAAATCGATCCCATAGAATGTATTCAAAAAAATTATGTTGAAATTTTTATTTCCATCGTTGATACCCAAGACGTCCACTGAAGCTCGTCGATTCCGGCAACCAGTTGTTTCTCCAGGTTTCAAAATTTTCTTCGACGTTTGATCAAGTTGGAGGTTTCAAATCACTCAGAAGATCGAGTTTTCTCTAACAATGACACCTTCATTCTAACCTCTCCCTCTCTGACTTCCCACCCGCTCGTCGCTCCTGTCATTAGACGTCGATTCAAATTTCAAGCTCATACTCTAATCGCTTTCTTAGACCTCTGAAATATTATTTTTCCAAGATAATGATTCAACCTCCATGTATAATGTTCATAGATTCAAGATCGTCTAGGGTTCTGTTCAAGGTACTTTCCCTCTTCCAGCCTTTGAAGATTGTCTTCTTGATTCCATTTTCTATCCATTCTCATGCCAGGGTTTTTCATATATGGTGAGTTTTACCCACTTTTTCTCCTGATTAGGTTTTTCATGGGTGAGTTGTACAATTTTGATTTAGAGTTCCTCCATCCCAGGTTCGATTTTCGATTATTAATCAAAGATGATTGGGTGTTTGAAGGTATGAAATGAAAACCAAACTTCAATATTTTTGAATTTGTATTTGTTTGGTTTGTTAGGTGTTTAATGAAATTCTTCAATGAGAATTTGATGTGAAGTTGGTTCCATAGATGACAGAAGGAAAGAATGTTGATTTTGATCCTACATTGCACCATCATGACTCGTCAATGAAGTCGACATGGTTTAAAAAGAAGAGAAAAAGAATGTCCAGGAAGCTTAATCTGCATGGTTTAAAATCTTCGACTATTATGTCTCATTTATAAAATCTTCCCCTTTTTTCTGCATTATGATTGCATCTTTTAGTTCTGTAAGTTCAATATTGCTTTATCTAACAAAAAACTACAGATTTCCAATAGGTGTATTATTTACTTGACTATAAACATTGTTGTCTGATGATTGAATTATTATTATGCTTTTAGGCATCCGATTGACTTTTAAATGTGGGTTCATGCATTAGACCAGATCATTCAAGTCGTTTATCACTCTCAGATCTTCATTGCAGGTGAGCTGAAGAATGGAAACATATCCAGTCTTAGGAAGACTGCACCCTATAATCTTTTTCTCTCTCAACCGAAAGTAGAAGTCAATTTTTTTTTAACAGTGAAGGGATATCATCAAGTTGATGCGGGAAGAATTAAAGACAATTTTTGTTCCTATAGTATGAAGGTCTTGCACGCCCTAGAAAAGGTTGGTTCTTTTTGCGTGATTTTGAAGTTTTAAATTTGGGTTATTATCAGAGTTGGGGTTTCCCTTAGACAAATTGAATTGATTAAGTCGCACAAGTTTTGGAAATTATGATCTCCACAGGTTTCATACGCGAAAGAAAAAATGGAGATACTTGGATTTTGTTGAAGAACTGAAGAATTCTTGGATTTTGTTCAAGAACATCTTCATTCAGTTGAGGCTGAAAAATGTAAAGCAGAGCAAAAGCCCAATTTGGTTCAGAAAGAAGAA